>OY856412.1:138604606-139269606 GCA_963693085.1 Alisma plantago-aquatica
GAGTTGACTGAGGATTTGGATAGAAGAGCTTCCCGGAAGAGTGAATACGACGACGCTGGTGCTAGGTGATTCTTTTGTTTTTTCTTTTCTTTCTGAACCACGTGAAAAATTGAAATTAATGATACTATTTTTATCGAGTTTAATCCCAAAATCCCCCTCCATTTTACCAAAATTCCAGATTTCTTTTGGGAAATTCCGACCAAGCGCCCACCTGCCATCCAAAATTCCATATAACCCCCAAAGTGCTTATTAACCTTAAATAACAGTTTACCACGCCACGAAACTGCCCCCAAGTGATAGTTGTCATCCAAAGTTAATCGCAAACCATGTTCATCAATAAAATTTCGCAAGCACATTATCTTGGTATGTATACATAAGCAATAAGTTAAAAGTATAAGTTTAGATAACGACGGTACTACGCAAATAAGAACTACAATAAGTAACAATTAAACTAATATGCATAGCTAAGGCACTTCTCTATTTAGTAAATAAGTAGAAAATGGTTCTTGTGTGAGTGGAACACTTGAGGCTCGAGGGTTTTACGTTATTCGGGGTTCATTGAGTGGCGATTCCTTCGGGATGGTTTCCTTCATACATGCATCATTTGGCAACGTGATCACATCTATTACCGGTAGCCCATCACAGATGGTTCACTGCAACAATTTCTCATGGCGAGAAATGGGCGACCGACAGGGTTTGCCGATCACTCTATATAGCAAGGTGACATGATAGGTGTTGTCATGTAGTATGGTCGTCTGGTTTAGGATCCAGGAACGCCTCTATATAGCAAGGCTCTATGAAAAATCCCCATTTTTTGCGTAGTGCCATGATCTTTGACAGCTTTTGATAATGCCTTGTATTATTTTGCCGAGAGTGGTGTCTCTCTATCTTCGACAAGGCACCCTAGTGTCCTTAGCAGGTCTATGTTGAACACAGTTAATCCAAGCATGTTCTCCAGCTTGCTCAACGTATTGTCATGGCAGAAGGGCTAGCTTATAATTCCAGTCACCAAACAACATGAGTCATGACCTCACCAACCTCACGAAGATGTTTTTAAGACTCAAATACTGCAAATTTTATCACTTATGGGATCTATCTTCATCCCCTTCAAAGATGACCGACTCCATCTACGGAGAGGAATGATCAGAAATGATAGCTATGATGCCTTTCTAATCTTGCCCTCGGATCAATACTTTATTGTCACATAATTCATGGTCAAAGCTGACCTTTTGAAATGTTTTGTGATAATAGTCTCGTGTTTGTTTTGAGTGTGCCCTGACCAGGTAGTAGTCCATGACTGGGCCAACTGGGCAATGGCCTCACTATGGATAAATTTAATTTTTTGTTTTGCTATTGAGTTTTTTGATTGGTCAAAAATAATAAAATTAATAATAAATGACTTGCTTATTAGGAAATTTCCCAAAAATTAGATTTTGGAAACATTTTTGTACAAGGAATCTAATATTATGGGTTTCAAGTCCTAACTGAAATGTATTAAACCATGTTTGGCAAGTACATTCTTTAGAACATTTTTTAATGCTTACACATAATATGATTCTTAAATTTTTAAATATGCATGGTTTGCATAATTTTATGGATGGCACTCTAATTATCTATCTTTGTTATTAATGTTGACCACTTGTCTTTTTGTACGAAAAGTATCAAATCTGGTTTTTTCAAAAGTCTAAAGTTTCATGTTATAAAGCGGTGAGGGTCTCCGCTGAACGCCTGTATCAGCTCAAGTTTCCTCTTTACTTTCAGGAACTGGTCTTGGAAGCCAATCAAGATCCTTCCCTCCTTAGCAATAACGGACACCAACTTGTTCAAGAAAACGCTAACTATGGCGTCCACCATTAGGAATCCGGTCAGCTAGCTTGTTGGAAGTGGGGGTTCTGAACGTCAGGCAATTTTTCCCAATTGTGGTACTTGTAAAAGCATTAACTGAAAGAACGAACTGAACGGGGACATTCGAAAAAAGAACGATGGCTTACTTAATATCGTCAAATATGTGTCAAAAATGGCACAAAGTAGGAAAACACAGGCAAAGTCTAAACTTCAAGGAAAACGGAAGACAATCTTCTTAGGAATAATAGACTATGGAACTCCGACTGACCAAGTTAAGAGAATTGGAAGTACGGAGAATACATACCGGTCCCCAAATTCTGCTTTCCAACCTCGAGCAGTTTTCCGGCGACTACAGGGCTCTTCGTAGTGCCTGCTAAACCAACTCTGTCGTTGCAGATAGGACTAGAGGACTGGTTCTACTGAGTTGACTTGAGGATTTGGATAGAAGAGCTTCCCTGAAGAGTGAATACGACGACGCTGGTGGTAGGTGATTCTTTTGTTTTTTGGGAAATTCCAACCAAGCCCCCACCTGCCATCCAAAATTCCATATAATACCCCTTTCTTTTGGGAAATTCCAACCAAGCCCCCACCTGCCATCCAAAATTCCATATAACCCCCAAAGTGCTTATTAACCTTAAATAACAGTTTACCACGCCACGAAACTGCCCCCAAGTGATAGTTGTTATCCAAAGTTAATCGCAAACCATGTTCATCAATAAAATTTCGCAAGCACATTATCTTGGTATGTATACATAAGCAATAAGTTAAAAGTATAAGTTTAGATAACGACGGTACTACGCAAATAAGAACTACAATAAGTAACAATTAAACTAATATGCATAGCTAAGACACTTCTCTATTTAGTAAATAAGTAGAAAATGGTTCTTATGTGAGTGGAACACTTGAAGCTCGAGGGTTTTACGTTATTCGGGGTTCATTGAGTGGCAATTCCTTCAGGATGGTTTCCTTCATACATGCATCATTTGGCAACTCTATCACTGGTAGCCCATCACAGATGGTTCACTGCAACAATTTCTCATGGTGAGAAATGAGCGGCCGACAGAATTTGATGATCACTCTATATAGAAAATACAATGTCAAATGAGAATGGTAGGCAACTGTGTGTTTGGTAACGCGATTGGTAGCGATTGATTCGATGACTGTGGTTGTCCATCGTTGTCCGAGCAATCATGACCGCTTTGTCAAACGAAGCAATAGAAATACATAGTCTAAATAGCAAATAAATAGACACTATTAAATGCTTAGCTCGCAATTCTAACTGATGTTTTTTGGTGATTTGGAATCGGTGTATAATCCTCTAACAAATTAATTTAGATTGATATGTGATTTCTCTTTATTCATTTTGTTACACTCTAACCATGAGCAGGCATGTATCCGACCAGATTTGGAACAAACATTATATTATCTTGATTCTAATGCAATAAAAAAATGTCCATCAAACATCTAATCCAAAATTTTATAGATTGTAACACTCAAATACCATCAGATACTATACAAACTCATCTAAGTATTTTTATTTTACATTAAAGGATACATTTTGTATTAATGCATATGAATATATCTGATATATATTTCTATAAAATGATATTCTTTATAATGTTTGTAATATTTTTTGATTTTGGATATTTTTGAAACAAATGAAGTCATAATATCAAAAATGTAGCAAACAAATTGTATCAGTATTTAAAAAATTTTGCACTCAAAAGTAGAAAAAAGTTGTATCTAATGTATTCGGGGTATCATATTTCAAACGAAAAAATAGATGTGATTTAACTATATATGCTCCAAAAAGATTTCTTCAAATAAATCGATATGCAAAAATTTATTAATTATTTTCTCTCTCTCTCTCTCTCTCTCTATATATATATATATATATATATATATATATATATATATATATATATATAGAGAGAGAGAGAGAGAGAGAGTCAGGCTAGTGTACACTCGAGTGTACTGGAGGCACCGTACACCTCAATCATTTTTGAAGATAGAGTAACTTTTTGATAAATCTAAACCGTTGATCTTCTTAATTATCATAAGAATCTACTATATAATAAATTTTAGCTCATTTGGATAATTATAGGTCCTGCATCTAAAGGAGGCAAAAATCATACATTTCAAATTAGTTTTGTACGTCGATTTTGTTGTCCTTAGATGAGTGACTTATACTCATCCAAATGAGCTCAAATTTTATATGTGGCCTATTATTATTGTAACCATGAAGATCAATGAATTAGATTTTGAAAAAAATATGATCTAGATAGGAAAACACTATTGGGGTGTATGACGTGATCTGTACACTCGAGTGTATTCTAGCCTGACTCTCTCTCTCTCCCTATATATATATATATATATATATATATATATATATATATATATATATATATATAAACTCCAATGAGGAATTCCATGTTTGACTTCCACTAAAATGAATTCCTAAAATTGATAACATTCTGTAAATTGGAAAACTGTTACTTTAATTGACTTTCATGTGGCATGCTCCCGAGGCCCAAATGTTTTATACTATGGAGGGGTCACACTGTGACCCATCTATGAGAGTTTTCCTCAATAATATTTTTTGTTAAAACTAACTATATATATTATTTTCAATCCTATCATGTATAGTATTTGTCCAGATCAAACCTACATGTTGCATTGTGATGTGTCAAATTTTGGAGCAGATGTCGAATACAAAAATGATTAGATTTTATCCAAATATTACACCATTCAATTCAATTTTGGTTCGCACTTACAGACTTACTCATGGTATGATTGCAACAAAATGAATAATGACCAGTTTTCAATCATTTAAATTGATTAAATTAGAGGTTAGAGATCATTAAAAGTCATATAACAGAATTATGAGCTAAATAAGTACATCTGTCTTTTAATTTAAAAAATAAATAATCTCTAATTCATGCACTATTATTTATGTATTATACAAACGAGTATGTATTATGTAAAGAAGTAAGTAAGCTACGTGAATTACTTTAGCTAATAATTCAGTATATGCTACGTACTTTATAAACGGTAAAACCACTAACTAAATTATCTATGCTTCAACATTTAGCATATCGACTATGTTATCCAAGCAGTGCATGGTTTGATATCTTCACGGTTATGTATATAGGTTTCGTTTTGATTCGGATCACAATTGTTGTGTAGGGGTTAGTTTCGTCTTAAAGTTTGGTTATTGGTGTGGTCAACACGGAGTCGATAGATCAATGTGCACATGGGGGTTTATTTAGAATGTTAGATGAAAAACAGGGGGTTAGTTAGGATTGTCTAAAATGAAGGGGTTATCCGGAATTTTGGCAAAATAGACGGAGAATTTAGGAGAAAAAGTAGATTTTATCTGGAATTATACAATGGTTTATAAGCTGATAATATATCCTTTATGTACTGTATTTTGTGTAAATATATATTCTTAAAAACGTTCATTATCAGATACAACTCATTCACAATATGAAATCTATATGTAATCGTCATTTTATTACAACTAAGCACTAATATAAAATATTCATTTGCAGCCAATATTTCATATATATATGTGTTTATATATATATATATATATATATATATATATGTGTGTGTGTGTGTGTGTGTGTGTCTATATATATATATATATATATATATATATATATATATATATATATATATATATATATATATATATATATATATATATATATATCCATACATACATACATATATATATGTATATATATATATATATATATACATATACATATACATATTTATACACACACAGATATATACATACACACACACGCGCGCGCGCACACACACACACACACACACACACACACACACACACACATATATATATATATATATATATATATATATATATATATATATATATATATATATATATATATATATATATATATATATATATATATGGGGTTAGGAAGTGTGTACCGGCCATTAAAATGACATATAGAGAATTCTCTAATCAAATCCAACCATATAGATGCAGTCAAAATTATTTAGATTATATACGTTTAAAATATCACAATCATATCACATGTATATCATGAGATATAACAATATATCATTTGACGGTTCCTGCAATTTCAGCAAGTTACCGTTGAGCAGAAAAAATATATTTTCTTTAACTGGATGATCTATGAATGTAAGATTGACGTAATATTGTATACACATGTTATCTAAGGGATATGCAACACATCTGTAAGGTTAGATTATTCTGAGTTGTGCAATTATCATAAATGAAGATGGGTACACATAAGATATATGTACTCAGGTACACAATTATTTTAGCATATATATATATATATATATATATATATATATATATATATATATATATATATATATATATGTATATATATATACATTTGGGAGTTTATTTATGTTTCAATCTCTATCAAGTTTTAAGTTTATGAGGATTGACCGCCTTTGTTATTTATATTGTTCTAGGTCTATGTTTATCTCACATGCATACAGGACGATGATACTTGATGATGGGTTATGTGCCCTAATCTCATGATATGTGCTTATGTGGCACATACACAACTTTATTGTTTATTCATGGCAAGTAATTCTTTTTCTTATCTCTTGTTATAAATAATTTCTTTTATACCTGATTGGGTAGCTCTTATCTTTTCTATGGGAAGCTTTTTATATTTTATGTCCATTTATTTCATAATATTGCTCAATTTCCTTTTTAGTATGCACATACCAGCCATTGTTGATGTTTCCTTTTCTTCTTTTCTTGATGGGGTATGCTTCCGACCCTAGGTGGACGACACGGAGGACATAGCATAAAGATATGGACCTAACTTAAGGAGTTAAAACTTGGAGACAAGGTTGTTATGGTTTAGATGTCCCTTTACTAGATCCTTATGTTGTATCATGCAAACCCTTTGTGGGAGATTGTGATGTTATTTTTAACCTTATGAGAAATTGAATAAAGTCAATATTTTACTTTCGCTGCTATTCTTTGGTTGTTTTGATTACCATTAATTAAAGTTTGAAAATTTTACACCCAATCCAATATATCTTTTAGGCGTGTTTGTACTGGAGGTTTTATTCTTCAAATTGTTAGTAGGGAGTGGTTCCCTCCGGGATCCCACTCCTTATAGAGGCATGACTAGTATGATAGAAATGACATATTTCCAATCTTTCCCTCAGATCAATACTTTATTGTCACACAATACATGGTCAAGGTTGACCTTTTGAAATTTTTTGAGATAATAGTCGTGTGTTTGTTTTGATTGCACCCTGGACAGGTGCTAGTCTGTGACTGGGCAACTGGGCAAGTTCCTTGTCACGGATAAAATTTAATATATTGTTTTTCTACTTAGTTTTCTGATTGGCCAAAACTATGGAAATTCATAATAAATGCCTCCCTTATTAAAAAGTTTCTCAAAATAGGTTTTGGAAACATGCTTGAAAAAGGAACCTAATTTTAGGGGTTTTATGCCCTAATTCAACTGTATTTGACCATGCTTGACAAGTACATTCTTAGAATATTTTAAATATGCTTACACATAATATGATTATTAAATTATTAAATATACATGGCTTGCATAATTCTATGGATGGTGATATAATTGTCTATATTTGTTATTAATATTGATCTCTTGTCTATTTGTAAGAAAGGTATCAAATTTGGCTTTTCCAAAAGTGTAAAGTTTCATTTAATAAAGTTGATATTAAGTTGTAGTGTAAATACCATAGAAGGTTAAACACACATGTATGAGGAAATAATAATTTATAATAACTAAAATAAAAAGTTTCTGAAGTTGAGTTGAAAATTAATAAGAAAAATATAGTCTCCTTTACCAATCAATGCTTGTTATGAAAAAATGTTTAAAACTTATATGAAGGAATTATAGGCGCTTTATGAGTATCTTTCTTAGTACACAGACAAAATCTATGAAACACAACGATGAATACACTATATTGAATATTATATTTTTCGGTGGTGATTATTAATGTCAAATATATGTATATAATAAAAAACCTTGTTCAATTATACGAAAAGATTTAAATGTACTTTCAAACTACAATTAACTTAATAAGTTGGCATAAGAATGAAGTAACACTTTACATATATGTGCTTACCAAAAGAAATTTATATATACTAAAAGAAATAAATTATTTTTTTATCTATATACTGGTAAAAGTCACTACAATTTTTTACATAAATATACAATGAAAATCATTCCAAGAAACAAAGAGAAGGAGACACACCATTCAAATGTTGGCTAAATTGACATTAGCATAATCCCTTTTGTTTTGATAATGACAAACATTTCATTCTTGTGGTTTTAACGTGCTATTTGAGTATTTCAGGAACAAGCATATAAGGTGGTGGATAACAAAGACTTGGAAGAAACAATTTGATAAAATCGCTTTATTTTCATGATTGTAATCAAATGTAAATGCTTGTACAAGTATATAATGTACAAGTAATTAGATATCATGTAAATCAAGCGTTTAGATCTTCCCTATCCACTCACAACACTTAGATAGGTCATTCCCCAAGATAGTATCACAATTGCACATTGATACACACACTTAGTAAATGAATACATTGAGTCAGTAATATTCTCGGTCGACAAATCGTCGATCGAGAAAATATCGGTCGACAAATCTTCGACCGAGAAACTCTCGGTCGACAAAATCTTCGATCGAGAATAGACCCTACTAGCCGTTAGACCCAGCAGACAAAGTGGTTGGGAGTTGGAAATGAACGTTGTAAACACTTGCTCCAGGAGGTCCCTCGGTCGACAAATCTTCGACCGAGAAGGACTCTCGGTCGACAAATTGTCGATCGAGAAAAGTTCTGTCTGCACTTTTCAGGGTCAATTAATTAGCCGTTGCAAATGCAATTAGTGGACACATAACGGCTAGTTGAGCACTAAGAACCCCCTAGAAAGTGTCTAAAATGTCCTTAAGCACTTGTAGGTCATTCCTATAAATAGGACATGCCTTAGGACACCTAAATACACCCAAGCTACACATGTGCTACACTTGAGATTGAATACTCATTGGCAATCTGTTTTGAGCAATAGAGCAATTCCTACATTGGCTATTCATCCCCATTGCTCCAACTTCGTGTCCTATAGGCTAGTATCTCCTATCCACAACACTTACACTTCTACATACATTGGTTAGGAGATCAAAACGCTTGATATAGGAAATCAAGCCTTGAGCTACAAGTGATATTGTAATTTCTGTTTTCTTTCTTGTTCCTTTGTATCTTTTGTATTCTCCTTGCTACTCCTAGGGTTGGAGGCTGCGGATTGGAGAAGGTTCTTCTCGGAGGAGAAGGTGGACTTCAAGCTACTTCAAGAAGGCTATCACAACGGGAAGCTACTTCAAGAAGGTTATTGCAACGGGAAGCTACTTCAGGAGGAAGGCTGCTTCAAGGTTGGTGCAATTGCTTCTAGGTGAAGGCTGCTTCAAGGTTGGTGCGATTACTTCGAGGTGAAGGCTGCTTGAAGGGTTTAGGGAGAGAATTGTAATTTTATGTAAAGTCCTTGCGAGGTAATAAAATTAAATTCTTTCCAAATCCCGGTTGGGTAAGCAACCGGGTAGTGGACTGACTGCCTTAGTATTTGCTAAGGTAGGAACCACTCTAAATCCTTGTCCCCTTGTCCAATATTTTTGTGATTGGTTATTTGAGTTAAATAATTGTTTAAAATTGTTTAAAACTCTATTCACCCCCCCTCTAGTGTTTTTCAATTGGTATCAGAGCAGGCTTCAAGGAACCCTAACCAGGTCTTGAAGAATGGAGGTTGATGGTGATTACAATCGCAACAAAAGGTGCAGCTTGAACAAATCTACAATATGTTGCAATTGGTGCTTAGGAACAAGCCACACAACAACTAGCTGCCCATGGAGATCAAAGAAGGAAGATGAACACAAGGATTGTCTTATTGCTACAACTAGTGAAGAAGAAGAAGAGGTAAGTCTTTTTGATTTATCTAAAGAAGAACTAGTTGCTAGTCTTGAAGAGACACATAATAAGTATATTGAGTGCAAGAAGAAATTAAAGAAATCTAATAAAACAAATGATGAGTTGAATGCTAGACTTCTTGCTTTTACATCTGAAAATGAAGATCTCAAAAAGGTTATTGAAGATCATGATATTAAGCTAAAATCTGTAGAAGCAAATTGCAATCTTCTTTCCCTAGAAAAGTTAAATTTGCAAACTCAAGTAAATGATCTTCAAAAACAACCTATTTTGTGTACACATCTAGATTATGATATTATTGTGAAAGAAAGAGATTCTTTATTATCTAATCTAGATCAAGCGAATATGGATATCAAGAAGAGAATGGATGAAATTGTTAAGTTACAACAAGAAATCAGTAGCTTGAGTCACAATGATATTCTCGGTAAAATCTTAAGTGATCCTTATCGTCAAATTGGAAGGAGAGGACTAGGTTATAAGCCTAAAGGAAAATCTCATCAAAAACCTAGTTGGAGAAGGACACAAGCACTAGAGAGTCAATCCATGTTTGTACCTAGAGGCAAATATACATATGTACCAAAGAACAACCTAGAACAAAAACATAGAAAGAGACTTGAGGTTGATTCTATATGTTGCCATTATTGCTTACGTCTTGGACATTACTCCTTTTCATGCCCATACAAGAAAAAGGATGTTGAGTTGGTATGGGTTCCAAAACCTCCAAACTAAATGAACGGAATTAAGTTGAGATATGACCAAGGACCTTAGTTGCATATTTCTATGTCTATCTCAACTCAACATAATGGGATAATAAATTAATTCAAGTTTTTAAACATCTAACTTGGATATATACAAAATCTTTCAAATTGAAAAAATAAAATTTTGCCTTACTCATAGCTAAATTGTTAATAAAGATTTGGATACAATTAGTTGGGATTTGATCTAAAAGTTCATTTGATGTTCATAAAGTCTATCTCAACTAAACTGAGTCTTCAAATTGTTTAATTGAGTAAATAACCATTCATGATTTACTAATAAACAATTACTGAAAATGGTTCTGAAAACAATACAGAAACCTGATCGGTCGAGAAATCTTCGACCGAGCAGTCAGTCGGTCGAGAAATCATCGACCGAGCAGGTTACTGATGTCAGTCTGAAATAAGTCTGCTGAATAATTCTACAAAGGATCAATGTGCTATCTATTTGCTGTTAATAACTGTTTTACATGCACAAATTATGGAAATCATCTTTGGAACACTTATATGAGATCATTTTTATCTATGAATCATATTTGATTTAAGTTAAGGGAAAATTACTGTTTTCATGGTAACCCTTGGAATATCTATACATGAACCATGTGTGTATTGAAAGTTGTTTTAAATGATCATAATTATTGCATTTATATGCTGATCATTGTATATGCTTCAATTGTTCTATCATTACACCATGGATATGCTTCATCATGATCATTATGTTTCATTGGTTTGTCTAAAATAATCTTTGATTCATATATACAAACCATGAATGGATATTATTCTTGATCATTGTGATTCAGATAAATTGAAAATGCCATTAGCATAAAAGCATCTTGACATAATAAACAATGATTGTGGACATAGCTTGTGATAAAATAATGATGTTGCTATGACAAGCCAAACGGTGCCTCTTAGAACAAAAATAAAATAATGATGTTGTTATGACAAGCCAAACGATGCCTCTTAGAACAAAAATATTAATGTTTTTATCTATTTGTTTGTTCTAAGAAATCAAAAGCAAAAATCTTGACTTTAAGATATTAATCTTGCTTTCAAAATATATGTCTCTAAAGAATCTTATGATTAATATGAAAATAAGGGTATAAGAAGAAATGTGATTTAATATGTACCCATAGCAAAGCTTATGAAAACATCATTCACAATGAATGTAAAACATGCGTTCTAGAAAAATCAAGGACAAAGACTTCACTATGATGCCCATATTAAGTCTTCATAATAGGTATATCTTAATATGCTTCAAATAGATATTTATTTAAAGCTATCTGCAGAAATTATACATCACATATGAATGTTTAAATTGGAAATCTGTAGAATTTGCCTCTTGGTTGAAATTAAAATTGACCAAGGGGCGCTATGGTCGTAGTCAAGGGCGACCTAAAATAAGCTTTGACAAAATGCTTATATTGACATAATTTTATTGTACTTAATCTTAGTATACGTTTGATAAAGGTCAAAATCAAAATTTAAAATCATTTGTGACCTTAGAAGCCTTAAATTGTAAGATTAAGGGGGATCTCATAAAAACAAATTTGATTATTTGATTAAGAAGCGTACAAAAATATTGTAAACATCATTTGAAGCCTATTATGACCGTAGTATTTTTACTCTTGGTTATGAAGAAATCAACAAATTTCATAAAATGATATATCTTGTTCTTAAAGGAATTCTCTAGACAAATTAGGGGTTAACATCACGTGCATTTGGCTAGAGAAATTTTTATGTACTCTAAGATTAAAGAATTCTCATTTCATTTTTAGGGCTTAACATCCCTTGTAAAATGGATGAGAAATCAATACACAAATGCCATGAACCTAAAAGGAACTCATATCATTTCAAGGCTTAACATACATTGCAAATGAGTGAGAAATAAATTATGGCTAAATTTAACAATCATTGCTTTGCTTTAATCCCTTGTTTTCTAATTGAATATCTCTTTAAGGGGGAGCATAGCATAAAATTAAGGGGGAGAAATAAAATCTATTATATTGGATATCTTTTTGAAATGACAAAGGGGGAGAAATAATATAAAATCAAAAACATAAAATAAAAATATGAGTTTCATAATATCTCGGCCAACATCCACTTGCAAAATAAGAATGGCTACAAAAGGTAATCTTCAGGTATGAAACTCACATGATTTATATTTCCTTATTTTATATTTAGGAAATGTTTGTCATCTTCAAAAAGGGGGAGATTGTTGGCTAAATTGACATTAGCATAATCCCTTTTGTTTTGATAATGACAAACATTTCATTCTTGTGGTTTTAACGTGCTATTTGAGTATTTCAGGAACAAGCATATAAGGTGGTGGATAACAAAGACTTGGAAGAAACAATTTGATAAAATTGCTTTATTTTCATGATTGTAATCAAATGTAAATTCTTGTATAAGTATATAATGTACAAGTAATTAGATATCATGTAAATCAAGCGTTTAGATCTTCCCTATCCACTCACAACACTTAGATAGGCCATTCCCCAAGATAGTATCACAATTGCACATTGATACACACACTTAGTAAATGAATACATTGAGTCAGTAATATTCTCGGTCGACAAATCGTCGATCGAGAAAATATCGGTCGACAAATCTTCGACCAAGAAACTCTCAGTCGACAAAATCTTCGATCGAGAATAGACCCTACTAGCCGTTAGACCCAGCAGACAAAGTGGTTGGGAGTTGGAAATGAACGTTGTAAACACTTGCTCCAGGAGGTCCCTCGGTCGACAAATCTTCGACCGAGAAGGACTCTCGGTCGACAAATTGTCGATCGAGAAAAGTTTTGTCTGCACTTTTCAGGGTCAATTAATTAGCTGTTGCAAATGCAATTAGTGGACACATAACGGCTAGTTGAGCACTAAGAACCCCCTAGAAAGTGTCTAGAATGTCCTTAAGCACTTGTAGGTCATTCCTATAAATAGGACATGCCTTAGGACACCTAAATACACCCAAGCTACACATGTGCTACACTTGAGATTGAATACTCATTGGCAATCTGTTTTGAGCAATAGAGCAATTCCTACATTGGCTATTCATTCCCATTGCTCCAACTTCGTGTCCTATAGGCTAGTATCTCCTATCCACAACACTTACACTTCTACATACATTGGTTAGGAGATCAAAACGCTTGATATAGGAAATCAAGCCTTGAGCTACAAGTGGTATTGTAATTTCTGTTTTCTTTCTTGTTCCTTTGTATCTTTTGTATTCTCCTTGCTACTCCTAGGGTTGGAGGCTGCGGATTGGAGAAGGTTCTTCTCGGAGGAGAAGGTGGACTTCAAGCTACTTCAAGAAGGCTATCGCAACGGGAAGCTACTTCAAGAAGGTTATTGCAACGGGAAGCTACTTCAGGAGGAAGGCTGCTTCAAGGTTGGTGCAATTGCTTCTAGGTGAAGGTTGCTTCAAGGTTGGTGCGATTACTTCGAGGTGAAGGCTGCTTGAAGGGTTTAGGGAGAGAATTGTAATTTTATGTAAAGTCCTTGCGAGGTAATAAAATTAAATTCTTTCCAAATCCCGGTTGGGTAAGCAACCGGGTAGTGGACTGACTGCCTTAGTATTTGCTAAGGTAGGAACCACTCTAAATCCTTGTCCCCTTGTCCAATATTTTTGTGATTGGTTATTTGAGTTAAATAATTGTTTAAAATTGTTTAAAACTCTATTCACCCCCCTCTAGTGTTTTTCATCAAACACTTATAATTACCATATTAGCTTTTTATTGTGGCACAATGATTAGCTAGTATAATTCTAGAGAAAGTTCATTATTAATTCTTCTTAACTTTAATAAGAATTTAAGTCATTCACAATCTTACTCATCATGGTAGAACATTTGAATTGCATATTGTGAACATCATATGTCTTCTTATGTGATATTCGTGAGTTGAATCTTATTTTTTAGAAAATGTTAATGCAAATTGTTATAATTGTTGTTTCATTCATTAATAAAACTTGAAAATAATTTTGTATTTATGAGCATACTTTATTGTTTTCTAGAACAAGCGATTATCCTGTGCTAATTTCTTCATATATACATAAAAATGATAATGAGGAAATCTTTGAGTCGATAATCGCTTTCAATCTCAATGTTTGACACAACTAACTCACTAAGGATAGGATATTTCACTTTATCTCATATGTTGATCCATATACAATAAGATAATGGACCATATGAATTTGACGAATAAAGGATGATCAAAACCTAAACAAAACCAGACAAGAAGATTCTACACTAGTTGGTTAACCTATAGTTCAATTGAGTCATTTAGACTTTATTTGGATATTTAATATAAATAGGGAAGATTCTTAATAGTTTTTAATCAAATATTACTAAAACAATCCTATTCTAACCTAATTTTCCACTTTATTTGTGGTCATATATTTTCTCTCTTCCTTTTTGTCTAGATCAGATGGTTGTGGTGATGTCGCGTGGGACATGGACTTATATAATGGCCCGAGATTATCTGATTTGCCTTATTCTTAGTCATGGTTGGACTCCAACAACATTTGCTTACATATCCCCTCCGGGTCTGGTCTCCCTCTCCATTGGGATTCTACATAAGAAAACCTCTCAAAATCCAACGATAGTTCTTCTGCACTAGGCACTGGTCCTAGTATTATTAGATTTCTTTGTCTAGAGACCCTTGACAGCGGGACTCCTCTGGTGCTCCCTTGTTCCAATTGCCTTAGGACCCTAGTGGAGATTGCAGACCTTGCCTATATATGAAAGTCTTCCCTTGCCTCCAAAAACATTCACCACACCTCCTAAACCTTCTGAACTTGCCATCCTTCTCGGTGGAGCTTCCTCACGGCATGCACGCAAGTTTCCCTACTACTGGTCGTGATGCGGAGATGCAGCTGATCGCGACCCACGGAAAGGCCACTATGGCTATTGATAGAGCTTTAGATCAACTCAAGACACCACCAGGGAGGTTCTGATACTGTCGGTTATCCTCCAACCCCTAGTATGGAAAATCCCCTTTTTTGGGCAGTCCTGATCTTTGACAACTTTTGATAAGGCCTTGTATTATTTATCCAAGAATGGTGTCTCTCTATCTTCGACAAGGCACCATGGTGTCCTTAGCAGGTCTAGTGTTGAACACAATTAATCCAAGCATGTTCTCCAGCTTGCTCAACGTATTGTCACGGCAGAAGGGCTAGCTTATAATTCCAATCACCAAACAACATGAGTCATGACCTCACCAACCTCACGAAGATGTTTTTTAGACTAAAATACTACAAATTTTACCACTTATGGGATCTATCTTCATCCCCTTCAAAGATCACCGGCTGCATCTACAGTGAGGAATGACCAGAATGATAGCTATGATGTCTTTCTAATCTTGCCCTCGGATCAATACTTTATTGTCACATAATTCATGGTCAAAGCTGACCTTTTGAAATGTTTTGCGATAATAGTCTCGTGTTTGTTTTGAGTGTGCCCTGACCAGGTAGTTGTAAGGACCCTGACCTTTGATTAGGGTTTACCCTATTTCCTTTGCTTAACCTTGATGCTTTGATGCTTGTTAATCACCTTTAGTGGTGATTAGGGTTTGTTGGTGCTTTGTTGAGAGTTGGAGGGGCTACTTGCAATTAACCCAAGTCTAGGGTTTGTGGGCAAGTTTGTCACCTTGTGTGGTGTTCCTCCCTCTCCTTGCTTCCTCTAGTGTTGAGAGGAAGGTTTGGACTCGTTGCTTGAGTTCCTTTGGGCTTGGTTGAGCTTGTTGAGCCTTGTGGTGTCTTGCCCTTGCTTGGTTGAACCTTGTGTCGGGAAGAGGATGCTTGTGTCGCCCATGGGGGTGGTGTGTCGCCCATGGACCTTTGACCATCTTTGACCTCGTTTGTGTCACCACTAGTGGACACTTGGTGCTTGATGCTTGCATGTGGCAATGGCCTTGGACATGTGTTTAGGACATGTTAGAGTGGTGGCATTGCCCATGGACAAGTGTCCCTAGGTGGGTGACACCTTGATTTGCTCTACCTTGTTTTCTCCTCCATCCCCTTCTATATATGTGTTTCCCTTCTCTTACTAAGGATCCCTTTAGTTCCTTAGTCTTCTTCTCCTTGGTGCACGACACTCTCTTCTTTTGCAAGCTTGGTGGTCGATACCCTTGGAGGAGCTAGCTTGGTGGCCGATCCTTCCTTGGAGTCTCCTTCTTCCTTGGTCATGCTTGGAGCTAGGAGCTTGGAGCTTGCTTAAGGCGGGTTACATAACTCCTAACCCTAACTACATTACCTTATTTCTATGTTTTTATATGTTGCTATGATCATGTCAGCTATATGAGTTGCTAGTTAGTTCCTTGCTTAAGTTGTTCTTGTTGGTCGAACCATGTGTTCTAGGGTTTCTTGGTGAGCAATACTCTCTTCTCTCCTAGGTCTTGAGGAGTGAGCTTGAGTTCTAGTATCATGAGCAACACTCCTCTCTCGTTTAAGTTGAGAGGTGAGCTTGTGTTCTAGTAGCTTGAGCAACACCCTCCTCTCACCATGGATTTGAAGGGTGAGCTTGGTGGTAGTTGTGGACCTCGTTTAGGGTTGTTCCTTGTGTTGCCCGATACCTCTTGACCTAGGGCCTTGGATGACATGTTGTGGTGGCTGTGATGGACGATACACCTGGTCCCTGACCTGGTGACGGGCGTCACACCAGTCATGTGTGTGTCGGCCGACAGCCCTACACCTGATGGGCGTTGCATGACACTCTAGTGCCCGATATGAGTGGTTGGTCGATTTGTCTTGGGTGCCCATTAGCAGGTAGTTGCACGATACACCCCTTAGCCTGAGCTGCACATTGCTTATAGTGCATGTTACACCTAGAAGTGTGGAGTGTCGGCCGTTATACCTTGGGCTCGTATGTTGGCCAATAGCCTATGATATGCTGGGCGTCATGGCGTTATGACGATATGCCTGACGCAGCATTGCTCGTCTTAAGAGGTACGGTAGGCATGGCTGCACGGCAAGCCCTGTGGCCGTTATCCCTGACGCACGACGCAACGTTGCATGAAACAGATGTGCACGGAACGCGTTGCACGATACTCATGGGTGCGCGAGTTAGCTTGGTCCCTTGTTGCCCGACATACCTTGGGAAGGTAGCCCGACACTCCTGCTGGTTGCTTGGCTGATAGATGGCTGGTTTGCTGGTTCGTTGTATGGTTGGACGATAGATGAGGGTGCCCTGCCAGATATCACCTTTGGTGAGGGTAGTGGGGGCCTTTAGTGAGGGTCCCATCCCTTATGGAAACGATATGTTATATGTTGTTCTTGCTATCATGTTTAGTTATGTTGGTGACCCTTAAAATGCTTGATGGTAATTGTTATGGTAGAGCTTATCCATGTAGCTTAACATGACCTTACATATGTATGTGATCATCTTGATATTATGTATACTGCTGATAATATGATCAATGTCTATGGTCACAAGTTGAGGCATGATTGATAGAACATCCATGTTACCACTATGTTGATAATATGAACTTCTAAGCTATGCATGATAATTATGTATACCAACCATGCAAGTCTCACACAGATGCATAGCCAAGTAAAGGGTTATGAGGTAAATATGTTGAGTAACTCTGCTGTGATGATTACTCTTGATAATGAGATAATATGTATGATATGTTTGACTAAAGTACTTGGGATTGCTATTCCATGTTGATGATGTAAGCCTTGAGAGGCAGTGGCACTATGTGATAAGGGATTGAGATCCCATGGCAATGTGATGATCCTTGTGATGGATCAGGATGATGTTGAGTTTCATATTGTTTATTCTTGTTATAGTTGCATGTTATACAACTTGGTTGAATCTTGCAATCCACTTAAAATATACTAACTAATCACAGTGGAACAAATCATGTAGTTTGCCCTGGCCATAGATCCATCATCGTCAGTAGCTGGTGATGGTGAAACAGGTTCTCCTGCGGGTTATCTTGGAAGCGCATATTTTTTAATATGTGTGGTTTCTCCTAGCCTTAAATAGAGAGGGAATCAAGTGCAACTACGGTTGCAGACTCGGGATATATATATATATATATATATATATATATATATATATATATATATATATATATATATATATATATATATATATATATATATATATGAGCATGGTGAACAGGCCCATGGCTTAGTGTGTTAGAGCGTGAATGCGTTCATGGCTCATAGCACGGTGAACAGGCCCGTGGCTCAGATATACTAGCGCCGTGACTTGTACCGAGGCAAGCTAGAGGAAGGGTAGCCTATGGAGCTGACCCTGTGGCTAAGGCCACTTAAGCATGAGACTACGGTCCTACTTTGGTTCTCGTGCACTGACCATGAGGTGGGAGGTCGTGGAGTCCATCTCTTCCATTGACCTTGTATGTCACCGACTTGGGTTTCGCAATCGAAGGTTGGATTTGAGCGGTACAACTTACTTCCTCAGGGCATAATAATACGTAATCTAGCCGAATAGTATTTGCTGCTTAAGATGAAACACGAAACATTGATTGAGGCTGTGCTTGTGTAGTAAATCTTGATATACCTGCAGTTACTTATGCTTTCCTTGTGATATGTGGTAAGATCCTATAAATCATATCTTATCAATCATGTTCCATAAAGAAATACTTGGGTATATGCCTTTCGTACATTTGGTAAGCTTACTAGTATGAATAGCTTTACTTTATTAACTGCTCTCGTTATACTTCTTATCAGTTATCTGCTTTATCTTTCTGAGGTTTTGTAGTTTTGGTGGGGAGTTATGTTTCTCACTGGGACTGTGTGTCTCACCCCGCTGGTTTACACCCTTTTTAGGCGGTCGAGCTAGGCGTGGTGGTGGTCGCAGAGTTACGGCCGAGCAGCAAGACGAGCGGTAGAAGGCAAGCGATGGATATGCTGTTGTTTTGGATGTTTTGTAGTAGAGTCTAGAGTTATCCCTGTACTCTCATGTCCTTGGGAGCATTTTGACGTTGTTTCACGATGTATAGTTGTTGATCCTTTGTATATCCTGCTGCTGGCCGGATGTGGGCCATTATGTACATATAAACAGGTGATGAACTTATGTGTTGGTTAGACAGTTGTTCCTCTAAGCTGTGGACATGAATCAAGGCTCGTAAATGTTTATATAACATGTTCCTTTGCAGGATGTGGACTTAAATGTAATAGTTTTCTCAGTTTACCTGCTTTCTGCAATCAGTTTTAATTAACCCGTGTTTTTGGTAATCTGTGGTAATGGTGATTTCTGCACGTTTTCGCGTAACACCTCACTGTCTGTGTGATATAGGATGTGTTTCCACAAGTTTTGGTATCAGAGCTCTAGGTTCACTGAGTTTACAGGGATTTAGGACTAGGTTGTGTCTGTTCTTATGAGTTTTCCAGATTTTATCACAATCATCTTCTGCCCTCAGTGGAAGAAAAGCCAAGATGTCTAGAAACCATGAAGAACATGCTGCTGAGAATAGCTGTGCTGCATCAGTTGATGGAGCGATAGGGCAGGCACATGAAGATCGGGTGCCTGAGGTCCCCTGACCTGGCCCAGCCATTCTTGAACACCCTGCCTATCAACAGCTTATGGGGCAGATAATGGCTACTGAAGCAATTTTACTATGCGCTAAAATGCAAGTGAACGCGTCGAGTAGTACATGCCTTTGTGAGGCCCGAGTCGAACACAGGGATACTCGGAATTGTTGGGGACTCCTACTAACTATTTGCGATCAGCTAAGCCAAATAAAAAATTGAGGGTTGTTGTTAAAATTAAAAGAAAATAAAAATAAAAAAGCAAACAATCAATTAAATATTAATTTAATCAATTCAAAATGGTATCTTTAGGATTGCGGTTTCACCGCGGGTTTTCATTGTATTAGGTTTCATATAATGCCTCAATTTTATCTCTCTATCTGGATAGTGGCCTGAAAACAGAATTGCCCACTGTCGTGGTGCAATTCACTACCTAGGTTTAGGTCGGTTCCACCGTCGTAGTAACCTATACCCTAAACTAGGTGCATTATGAACGATCTCTCAGTATCCACCATTAATTTTACACCACCTTGGTCAAGGGATTTATCGATTAATGTAGATTTTGTCTCTTTTCTGTCGTTAATCCTTCTTTCAAAGTGATTAAGGGCATTAGGTTATTATTATGGTGATCAAGCATAACAATATATTGAGAAAATGAAACTATACCACGGATTTAAGAGATAAAATATGAATTACTATTATAAAACTGTCATACAATGAATTCCCGGGCTACTCCCGGTCCTAAAGACGAAGGGGATTAGCCCTGCATGTTCATCTCAACAAATTACAAGGTAGAGATAGGGGAATTCATGTGAAAAATGTGAATTGAGATGTGAAACCCCTGAACGGAGAAGAACCGGTTGATCCTTTGCGTAGAACACGTGATCTCCCGCCTTTCGGTGGTGAAATCTGTCTTCTGCGGTGTCCGACTCAACTGGTATGAACTTCTGGCCTCCGTTCTCCTCTCTCCTGCTCCCCGGTACTCGTGCAATGGCTAATGAGATGATCCCCTGGTCTGGGCGGCCGTCCTTAGGTTTAATTCCCTCATTAGGTCGTTAATTAACCACGACCGTTCGATTGGGATCAATCTGAATCAAACGCATATCTGACGGTGTCGATACCATCGACGCGGGTCGATGGTATCGACCCAGTGTAGTAGCGACATCCCTTCTTTCTTTTCGTCCGAGTGCCTGATGTCATCTCGATACCATCGACTCGGGTCGAAGGTATCAACTTCCCTGTAGCGACGGTTTTGTCGTTTTGTGTCGTTGTATCCTCCATGCGTCGATGGTATCGACTTGGTGTCGATACTTTTGACTGCTTCTTCGCCAACAACCTAAAGGTGACTCGATACCATCGACATCCCTGTCGATAGTATCGATGTTTTGCTGCTCCTATCGGCTGGCAACTTGTGACCATGTCGATGGTATCGACTTCCGTCGATGGTATCGACGGAAGCAAATACTCGTTTGTCCTGAAATTCAAAGACAAGATCACATAAATTCATACAAATAATAATAATTTGACAATTAATGCTCAAAATAATGAAATAAATAGGATTTGACATAAAATAATGGCAAAGACCAAAGTGGATGAATTATGCAATATTGACCATAAAAATGACTAATAAAATCATAAAACACATATCAAACAGGTCCATAAATGCGACTCAAAATCATCGCATCAAACTCCCCTAAGCTTGATCGTTGCTCGCCCTCGAGCAACTAATCCTTAGAATAGAATTGCCAATGTCAACTGAAAAACAACACACCACAACCAACACCCCATATGACTCCCACCGGACATTCACAAATCGGCCTTCTCTAACCACAGAACAGTATTACCCTGAAGGTGACAGTAATCATCCATAAAAGAAATTGACCTCGAAACTAATGAACACTATCACATAAGGCAGTTAACATAATAAAACTCACCGGTTCAGACTTGGTTCACCTTGTGATCGCCTAAACTACGTTGCTCGCCCTAACTACCATCTACTTGGAAGCAGTTCTCCTGATATTCATTAGTGAGGAGAAATTCACGGTGGCCTACCAATCCGAGCAACGGGTGGATGAAAATGGGTGGCTCATGGAAGAAAGTGGAAGTATTGTACTGTTTCAACATGCATAATACAAAAATGTCCTACATGATGCAAATGCACATGAGAAATGCCCTAATGCCTAAAATTGGGTGGAATGATGCATGCACTAACCATCTGTCTCAAAATGAGATGGATATCTAGTTAAGCTACATCATGTACTCAAGTATCCTGAAATGTAGGTGATATTACGTTCCTTTCTCATTCTTATTCTACTTTCTTCTAAATAACTCTTTTTTTCATTGTGCAGATTTTTCAGTTTTTTCTCTCTTTTTTTTCATTTTCCAACCCTTATATCCATAATTGATAAAGAATATTTTATTGGGCTTATTTTCTTCATATTCAGAAATTTGCACTATTTAGAAGGTATGGAACAATTTAATTCACCATTGGAGAAAAATTGAGATACATGATATACTTTATGCATGAAAATTATGAATGCAACTACATGGCATGCACCTAAGGGTAATGTGCATGTATCACTATTCTGAAAAAAAAAATTCTTTCTTTTTATGCAGAACATAAAGACAATTGCAATGCAAGTCCTATCTAGATGCTATGCAATAAAAAAGAGTTAAAACTGTACTCTACTTCCAATTCTTGGGTGGATTATGGAAACAATGAGGTGGAACGATCACAAGACTAGATGACTGAACCTTAGAAAGATATTATGCATCCCTCCTTACTGACCTGTGTAGTAGTTTAAAGGTTTCTCTCTCTTACATCCAATTAGAGTATCATTACCATTTGGTTAGGTTTGGCTCAAACACCCATTTCCATCCACTTTCATGAATCATTAGGGGTCTAGTTGTGAAATTTTGTTTTAAAGTTGACAAAACCAATCATTTTCATAGGATATGTGCCCAAGGTTAAACAAGACAAGTTTTCAAACTCACAAAAATTTTAATTTTTCCTTGATTTTCCCTTGCACAATTAATGAGATGACACAACTTTATGACATCCACAATTACACTAGATAGCATGTGGACCCTACAAAAGCTAAAATTGCAAGAAACAAATAACAAGAACAAAAGCAAAAATGCTAAAAACTAAAAACAATAAAAGATAAAGTTGTTCCAACTACCCCCCTAAGCTTGAATTCGACTATGGCCTCATAGTAAAAAACAAACTCAAAGATTGGAACAGGGATACCAGATCATTCCTGTGGAGGTGGAGGTGGGTATTGCGGAGCAGTGGGGTCCCAAGACGGGAACTGTCCCTGGAAGGTCGGATCATACTGGGGCATCGGTGGAGGCTGTGGATACCCCCCAAAATAGCCCTGGCTCCAGTAATGATCGAAGAATGGCTGTTGTTGCACCTCCATCCTGTGCAACCTGTCGTGGATATTCTGTTGATTTCCGAAAAGAAGGCGCTCATTCTCAAAGATCGCCTGCTGGTTGACAAAGAGTCGGTTGGTAGTCTCTTGAATACCGGCAAATGTGGTTGTATGTTGCTGCTGTGCCTGGTGGATGTCTTGCAGCATAGTGTACATGCCTTGCATGGAATAGGCATCCTCGCTTGGCTGCGAGGGTTGTGGTGGTGGTAGCGTAGGCTGTGATATGGAAGACGCACCCGGATGCATCCGAGGATGCTTCCGTGGTGCTACTCGTGCTCGAAGAGGTGTAAATGCCTCCTCTTCCTCCTTCGCCTCGTCATCCTGTCCGTCGTTGTCGTCATCGTTTCCGCCTTCTTCATCGGAGTAGGCGATGGCTATGATTGGCCATCGAAAATTTTGTGCTCCCTCGATGTTGAAGACCGGATCGGGCAGCGCACACTCCTGGTATGCTTGATTTACGTGGCAATGTGCAAAAGCCACACCATCTCGGAGAAGAATGAGATTGGACCGGTGTAAATGATGCAAGTTTACCTTACTTCTCATAGAAAGAGGAGTCAGCTGCTCGAGGTTCAAGCCCAAGTAGATGGCTAGCTTGGTGACAAGCCCGCCAAAATGAATCAGGGCTTTCTTCATGCTCCTCTTCACCGCCAAAACTCGTTGCAGAAAGAAGGCACCCCAGTTGCATTCTTATTTCTTCAGGAGCTTGTAGATAAAGAAAAGGTCTGGCTCCTGGAATTTGCTGAGGGCCAGATCGCCTCGAGCAAAAATGGTGGAACTCAGCATCCGGTGCAATACCCGTACAAACGGGTGCTCGAAATCGGCTACCGCGGCATTATGGTAGCTCACCGACTTCCCATGAGGCACCGTCACCAACTCGGAGAAGATGGCGGCGTAGTCGGTGCGGTTGTACGGCCTCCGGTAGTCATACCGCGAGTGGTTCCAGTTGAAGATGTCGTTGAACTGCTCGAGGGTGATGGTGTAGTCGTGGTTGTAGAGCCGGAAAGACACCCGACCCTTCTCCCACTCGCGGTCGCTTGTTGATATCTCGTTGGGCACGACATTGACGTCGAGGGACGCCATGAATTCTGCCACCAATTCTTTGTATGCCGGCCACTCGCCAAAGAATGGTTGACCGTCTTCATGGTACTCAAGCTCATCGGCTCCACGTCCCATTTGGTGAGCCTGCCCCTTCAAGACGTAGTCCAGATTGGCCTTGAAGCCAAGATCACAGAGCATCTCCGGGTCCACGTACCGGGTTGGCTCGATCTTGCGCTTCATGATTTCTTCAAAGATCTTCTTCACCTCCGTGGATGGATGGACAAGTCGAGGACGTGCGACCGATGATGGCGGTGGTGGCACGAACTCGGGAATGTCCACCTGACGAGCGTGCGAGGAAGAAGCTCCAGCGGTACACACCATTTTGGCGAAGAGAATGGGATTAGAGAGAAAACTCGGTGCAGAATGGAGAGTTGAATCTCCGCTCGGTGAAGATCGTCGCTCGGTGATGCTTTACTTCAGTCTTAGATGGCTCGGGGGAGTGCTCGGCACAAAGGGAAGAGATCACTCTGAAGGTGTGACGTCAAATGACGTAATGAATCTCCTTAAATAGACTTGGTCGGCGCCACTGTTAGCCCGTCGATACCATCGACGCGAGTTGATGGTATCGACACTGGTCGATGCTATCCGCCCCTCACTGGTATCGACGGTCGTCGATTGTTGGATCTTGAACTCCGGATCGCTGACGTGTTGATACCATCGACATGGGTCGATGGTATCGACGCTGCACCCGGATCGATGATGTGGAATCCATGATCGCCGTTGATTTGTTTGTGCGTATCGGTGACATGGATGGTCGATACCATCGACTCGGGTCTATGGTATCGACTTTCCTTCATTGCAGCACCGCCACTTTGCATTTCAACCTATAACCATGTCGATACCATCGACGAGGCCGTCGATGGTATCGAGTTGACTGCAACATATTGGTCTGAACTTCTCCACAGATCTCGATGGTATCGACGCCCTTGTCGATGCCATCGATTTTTTTCTTCGGGACCACCTGTAGGTATGTCGATACCATCGACGAGGCCGTCGATGGTATCGACTCAGAACGAAATTTGTAGTCGTCAACCTGTACCCTTGTCGATACCATCGACCAGTGTGTCGATGGTATCGACTCTGCCTCAGCCTGCACAATGAACAAACGGATCATGATATCTTCTTTACACTAAAAATTGAACAAAAATAAAGCAACCTACGATTATAAATAAACTATCCTAATGTACCGATGGTTGGGTTGACTCCCAACAAGCGCCCTTATTTAACGTCTTAGGCTAGACGACTTGAAACCCATCATCTTTTCACTTTGGGGAATGTGCTCAGAGGATCATGCGGTAGTTTGAATTCAACTCGATCTCCTCCAATTCCCAAGGACAGTGTACCTCTCTCTAAGGCAGTAACGACATCCGTCGTCGCTTGAAATGGTCTTCCTAGTAACATTTCACAGCTTTGGAGCAGTGGCATATCCATGACAACAAAATTCACCGGGAATATAAATCTATCCACTTTGACGAGAACATCCCCGCACACTCCATATGGTCTCACTATAGACCCATCCGCTAATTCAATTGTTGTGGCCGACTTCTTGATCTCCTTTAACCCAAGTTTCTGAAATGTCGCCAGAGGCATAAGATTTATGCTGGCGCCTGAATCACATTGTGCTTTAGGAAAATGTCGACCACCTATCGAGCATGGAATGTAGAAGCCTCCTCGGTCTTTTCTCTTCTTTAGTGAACGCCTGTGAATAATAGAGCTCACCGTCTCATTCATCTCACAAATATCATCGTCTTTTATTCGCCTCTTCTTATTGATGATTTCTTTAATAAATCTCCCGTAAGCGGGAATCTTCTCTATCATCTCTACTAATGAAATATTGATCTGCAACTTTCGGAATATTTCCAAGAATTTCCAATAGTGCTGGTGCTCCTTTTTCGGCTTCGGATTGTCCCAACTTAACACATATGCTGCATCAACACGCCTGTGAGGTGGCACATATGAGCTTTTAGGGACCAACTCCCCTAAGCTTGCTTCAATTACTCCCTCTAGCGTGGGCTTTGGCGAGACATCATCAACATTCATAACTTGTTGTGGTTCCTCTCTCGCATTTTACGTATCCGCACATTCACAGACAACCTTTAATTGTTCTTCTTGCCTAGGTGGAGATGCAACTATTGTGGGCTCGTGGTGTGATTTCCTGAAGAAAGTATTTCCACCCGACAGCCCATAATAAGTGCGAGGATACGGTATCGCCGGTGTTGCTTCCATATCAAATCTCATTTTGTTTTGATCTTTTGCTTCTGACACTTGAGATTCCTCCTCATTACTTACCACAGACATGTATTTGACCTGATGGTGTGCTTGGGCCACATTTGCATTCTCGGCCGGTTTATGCTGATTGGCATGCTTGATGGCCGCCACTTCACTTGAAATCTGTGACACAGTGGTTTCTAATGCCCGCATCTGTGCTCCATGGCTTTGTAGCATCTGCACAAATTTGGTTAGAATATCACCTTGAGATTGCAATTGTTTACCAAACATAGCCATCATCTCCTGGTTCTGCTGCACCATCTGATTGAGTAATTCGGTGTTCTTATCTTCGGCTCTAGACTGTGGCTTGGCATCCGGATCTTGCAGAAAGTTATTCGGATCCTTCCATGAGAACTTTTTATCCTTCCTCCATGCGTAGTCATTGTTTCTGTAGCCCTGTTGTTGCATGAATTTCACTTGGTCTTCCTCATCCTCAGATGCATCTTCCTTAGATAGCAGCTGCTTGGCTAGAAGATCTAACTTATCGTTCAACTCCTTAATTGCTTTGGATTCACTTGCAACTCCGACCTGCTCCACAGCACCTCTGTCACCCCATGACTGTTTCCTAGCCATGTTCTTTAATATTTCCCAACATCTGGTGTCTGAATTGTTCAGAAAGAATCGTGACCCAGCTGAATCAAGGTTGCTTCTATCGTGCTCGGAGAGTGCAAAATAAAAGATTTTCACTTGTGTTTCCCTATCCATTCCATGATGCGGGCACCTCCTCAGCATGACCTGAATTCTCTCCCAGGTCTCAGAATATGTCTCACCGGCCTGTTGAGTGAAATTGTGAATCTTCCTGATCATGTCGTTAGTCTTCTCAGGAGGGAAGAACCTCTCAAAGAAGACCTCCACCATATGTTCCCAGGACTCCACAAATTCATCATCTAGGTTGTGTATCCATTCTCGCGCAATTCCCGCTAGTGAACTCGGGAAGAGCTTCAAGTAAAGTGCAGTCTGCGGAAATCGGTCAATTTTAACCATATCGCAGTTTTCCACGAATTGACTCAGGTGCGCGACGGGATCCTCATTTTTCAAACCGTGGAAAGCATTGGACTTCACCAAATTAATTAGAGCCGGATCAATCTTATACGTCGGTATATTGATTGCTTGCTTCTTTATCAGCCCTTTGGAGGCAGATGCGGAAGAAGCCTTGATCTTCGCCCATATCGTTGGTTCTTCGGCCATCTCTTCGTGTTCGGATTCAGAAAGTAATTCCTCTTGATGGTCTTGACTGTGATCACCCTCGTCCTCAGGTCCTTGCAGCGGAACCTCAGGTGTGCGTTCGGCGTAGTCCGTACTATGCGTCTGCACCATGCACAGTACCTGAAAATAGAGAAATCAAACTTGGTACAATGCTTGGACGAGTATAAAAATTATCGAACAATTTAAAAATATTTGAAGTTGAATGAAAATTATAAAAAAAATTGTGGCCTAGAGTGGCCGCTCATAGCACTCAAAGTGCCAACAATTCGCCGTATCCCCGGCAACGGCGCCACAAACTTGACGTAATTTTACTATGCGCTAAAACGCAAGTGAACGTGTCGAGTAGTACAGGCCTTTGTGAGGCCCGAGTCAAACACAGGGATACTCAGAATTGTTGGGGACTCCTACTAACTATTTGCGATCAGCTAAGCCAAATAACAAATTGAGGGTTGTTGTTAAAATTAAAAGAAAATAAAAATAAAACAAAGCAAACAATCGATTAAATGTTAATTTAATCAATTCAAAAGGGTATCTTTAGGATTGCAGTTTCACCGCGGGTTTTCATTGTATTAGGTTTCATATAATGCCTCAATTTTATCTCTCTATCCGGGTAGTGGCCTAAAAATAGAATTGCCCATTGTCGTGGTGCAATTCACTACCTAGGTTTAGGTCGGTTCCACCGTCGTAGTAACCTATACCCTAAACTAGGTGCATTATGAACGATCGCTCAGTATCCACCATTAATTTTACACCACCTTGGTCAAGGGATTTATCGATTAATGTAGATTTCGTTTCTTTTCAGCCATTAATCCTTCTTTCAAAGTGATTAAGGGCATTAGGTTATTATTATGGTGATCAAGCATAACAATATATTGAGAAAACGAAACTATACCACGGATTTAAGAGATAAAATATGAATTACTATTATAAAACTGTCATACAATGAATTCTTGGGCTACTCACGGTCCTAAAGACGAAGGGGATTAGCCCCGCATGTTCATCTCAACAAAGTACAAGGTAGAGATAGGGGAAATCATGTGAAAAACGTGAATTGAGATGTGAAACCCCTGAACGGAGAAGAACCGGTTGATCCTTTGTGTAGAACACGTGCTCTCCCGCCTTTCGGTGGTGAAATCCGTCTTCTGTGGCGTCTGAATCAACTGGTATGAACTTCTGGCCTCCGTTCTCCTCTATCCTGCTCCTCGGTACTCGTGCAATGGCTAATGAGATGATCCCCTGGTCTGGGCAGCCATCCTTAGGTTTAATTCCCTCATTAGGTCATTAATTAAGCACGACCGTCCGATTGGGATCAATCTGAATCAAACGCATATCTGACGGTGTCGATACCATCGACGTGGGTCGATGGTATCGACCCAGTGTAGTAGCGACAACCCTTCTTTCTTTTTGTCCGAGTGCCTGATGTCATCTCGATACCATCGACTCGGGTCGATGGTATCGACTTCCCTGTAGTGATGGTTAATGTCGTTGTAGCCTCCATGCGTTGATGGTATCGACTTGGTATCGATACTATCGACTACTTCTTCGCCAACAACCTGAAGGTGACTCGATACCATCGACATCCCTGTCGATAGTATCAAGGCTTTGCTTCTCCTATCGGCTGGCAACCTGTGACCATGTCGATGGTATCGACTTCCGTCGATGGTATCGACGGAAGAAAATACTCGTTTTTCCTGAAATTCAAAGACAAGATCACGTAAATTCACACAAATAATAATAATTTGACAATTAATGCTCAAAACAATGAAATAAAGGGGATTTGACATAAAATAATGGCAAAGACCAAAGTGGATGAATTATGCAATATTAACCATAAAAATGACTAATAAAAGCATAAAACACATATCAAACAGGTCCATAAATGCGACTCAAAATCATCGCATCAGCTACAATGAATCTCATGGTAGAAAGATTGCCAGTGCCTCCGCTGAGAGCACAGGCTCCCCATGGTGAAACATCGGGTATTGGGAAGACCTTTGAGCGGCTTCGCCGAGTCGGAGCTTCGGATTATGCCGGAACGGCTGATCCAGCGGATGCAGATCTGTGGCTGACAAGTCTTGAGAAGGATTTTCGGATCCTCGACATCCCCGAAGCAGACAAAGTAAAGCACGTTGTCTACCTTCTGAAGGGTAGTGCTGGTCACTGGTGGACCATCGAGGTTTTGTCAGTTCGAGAGCCTGCGACAAGGAACGATGAACATCACCGAGTAAGAGGCCAAGTTCATGGATCTATTGAGGTTTTGTTCTCACATGGAGGCAACAGATGAAGAGCGGATTAGACATTTTGAGAAAGGTCTGAGTTCTGAGCTGACAACACCGATTTCTGCATTGGAGAACAGAGAGCGGTTTGCTACGTTTGTGGAATCCGTCTGGAGGATCAAACGATCAGTAAGGGAGTAAGAGAGTATATCTCTAAGAAGAGACCTGCTCAGTTTCAGGGACAGAGGTTTGGTGGCTTCCAGAAGCCAAGGTTTTCAACACCGTCAGTGATGAGAGGTTCCAGTGCACCGTCTCAGTGGTCTCTGAGTAAAGGAAGAGGGTATGTTTCTTCACCGTCAAAGGCACATAGTACAGCTTCTGTGGCAGTAATAGGGCCATCTAGGCCACGGTTTGGAATTAAGACATGCTATATCTGCGGTCAGACGGGGCATTTCAAGTCGAGTTGCCCAAGTAGAGATGTTGAAGTGACGCAGCAGCCGAGGCAGAATCATCAAGGGTCAGATAGACAGCACCCCAGTGGTAGCAGAGGGCGAGGATGCGGTCAAGCGTCGCAAGCGGGATCGTCTTCTCAAGGAAGCGGAGGACGTGGACAGCAAGCAACGACTCAATTCTATGCTATGAATCAGCCAGAGGCGATAGTCAACCCGCGAGTAGTGACAGGTCAGATGGAATTATTTCATTCTGATATGTCTTCTTCTTGCTTTATATCTGTTCTGGTTGACCCGGGTGCTACACACTCTTTTATCGCCTATAGTATGCTTGAGAACTGTCATTTACCTATTAGTTGTAAGAAGGATAGCTTGTTGTTAGAAACCCCTCTTGATGGTTCCTCGATGCTTTGAGAAGAGTGTCCGTCCTGTGTTTTATCTTTTTCGGGACACATCATACAATTGGATCTTATACCACTTAATATGCATGGTTTTGATGTTATCCTTGGGATGGATACCTTAGAGAAGTATAAGGTTGTCTTGAATTGTGGTTCCAAGCAAGCTGTGTTTGACGTTGTCGGAGAGAAGTGGATCTTCCAGGGAGATAGGAAGATTCTTCCAACGTGTCTGGTATCAGCTATGGTGGCAGAGAAGTTGCTACGACAAGGATGTGAGGCGTTCTTAGCTCACGTTGTGGATACCGTTGTGAATACCAAGGAAAAAGGTCCTAGCCTGGAGGAGGTGTTAGTTGTCTGAGAGTTTGCCGATGTGTTTCCTGATGAATTCCCTGGTGTTCCTCCGCCCTGAGAAATTGATTTTGAGATCAATCTGGTTCCAGGAACATAGCCAGTTGCACAGACACCGTATAGGATGGCTCTAGTAGAGATGGTAGAACTTAAGAAGCAGTTGCAAGAGTTGTTGGAGAAAGGTTTCATCCGACCAAGTATGTCGCCTTGGAGTGCTCTAGTGTTGTTCGTCAAGAAGAAGGATGGATCGATGCGGCTGTGTATAGATTACCGACAGTTGAACAAGGTCACAATCAAGAACAAGTACCCGTTGCCGAGGATAGATGATATGTTCGATTAGTTGCGTGGTGCTACCGTATTTTTGAAGATCGATCTACGGTCCGGATATCATCATTTGAGGATTAAGGTGGATGACATGCCAAAGTCAGCTTTTAGGACAAGGTATGGTCATTTTGAGTTTGTGGTTATGCCGTTTGGGCTAACCAATGCACCTACTACTTTCATGGACTTGATGAACAAAGTGTTCCGTCCGTTCCTAGATCAATTTGTTGTAGTCTTTATAAATGACATCTTGATCTACATTCAGAACAGGCAAGAGTATGAGCAACATCTTCGACGAGCATTGACTCTTCTTCACCAACACCAGCTGTATGCCAAGTTCAGTAAGTGTGAGTTCTGGTTGGAAGAAGTGACTTTCTTAGGTCACGTGATATCTGCAGAAGGAGTCAAAGTGGACCCAAAGAAGGTGGAGTCTGTTGTAGAATGGGAACAGCCAAAAACGCCGACAGAAGTTCGCAGTTTTCTGGGTTTAGCAGGGTACTACCGGAGGTTTATCAAGGACTTCAGTGCGATTGCGTTGCCGATGACAAAGTTGACAAGAAAAGATGTACCTTTTGTCTGGGATGATTGATGTCAGCAAGCTTTCCAGAGCCTGAAGGAAAAGCTGACTAGTGCTCCAGTGTTAATCGTGCCAGAGCCTGGGAAGGGCTATGTTGTCTTCTGTGATGCTTCTAAGAAAGGTTTGGGTTGTGTGCTGATGTAGGAAGATCATGTGGTTTCTTTTTGCTTCACGACAGCTTAAGAAACACGAGGAGAACTACCCGACTCATGATTTATAGTTGGCAGCAGTAGTTCATGCGTTAAAGATTTGGAGACACTATCTTTACGGGGAAGTGTGTCAGATCTTTACAAATCACAAGAATCTGAAATACATCTTTTCATAGTATGAGTTGAACATGCGACAGCGTCGATGGATGGAGCTAATCAATGATTACGACTGCACCATTGAGTATCATCCTGGTAAGGCGAATGTGGTAGCTGATGTGCTTAGCTGAAAGTCTTCTTCTCTCCCTACAAAGAAGGCGCAGTTGAGTTCCTTGGTATGCCATAGGCGGGATATGCTTGTTTCCTTGCGGTAGATGAATGTGCAGATGGAAGTTTCCCTGTTAGCTGGACTTTTGGCACAGATACAAGTCAAGCCTATGCTGAGACAGTAGATCAAAGATGGACAACAGTCAGATAATGCAGTACAGTTGATCAGAGCAGAGTTTGGAAGCAAAAAGCGTGATGGGTTCCATGAGTCTGAGGATGGACTAGTTTGCTATTGTGACAGGATGGTGGTCCCCGATGTTGATGATCTGAGGAAGCTAGTGCTCGAGGAAGCACACACGTCGATGTACTATATGCATCTAGGTGTCACCAAGATGTATCATAGTCTGAAGAACCTGTACTAGTGGCCTGGTTTGAAAAAAGATGTAGCCGAGTTCGTGGCTAGGTGTGTGGTATGTCAGCAAGTTAAGGCTGAGCATCATAAGCCGGCAGGTACGTTGCAACCCTTGCCGATACCGCAATGGAAATGGGATCATATAACCATGGATTTCGTAGTTGGTCTGCCCAGGACAACTAGGAATCATGATTCCATTTGGGTTATAGTGGACAGATTGACGAAGTCTGCCCATTTCATACCTGTGAAGACAACGTATACAATGGAGAAGCTTGCTCGAGTATATGTAGATGAGATAGTGCGTTTGCACGGTGTGCCAACGACGATAGTTTCTGACAGAGGTCCTCAGTTCACGAGTCATTTCTGGGAACAGTTGCACAAAGCTTTGGGAACGTAGTTGAGGTTCAGTACCGCCTTCCACCTGCATACAGATGGACAATCGGAGAGGACTATTCAGACTTTGGAGGATCTCCTTCGAGCTTGTGTTTTGCAGTTCTTAGGAAGTTGGGATGTACATCTCAGTTTGATAGAGTTTGCCTACAACAATAGTCATCAGCGGAGCATTGACATGGCTCCTTATGAGGCCTTATATGGAAAGAAGTGCAGATCCCCTTTGTGTTGGTACGAGTCTGGTGAATATCAGCTTTTGGGTCCTGAATTAGTACAACAGACAACAGAAAAGATCAAGGTGATACAACAACAGTTGAAAGCGGCACAGGACAGGCAGAAGTCTTACGCTGAAAATCGTCGATGACCTTTGGAATTCCAGGTAGGAGACAAAGTGTATCTTAAAGTCTCACCGTGGAAATGTGTGCTAAGGTTTGGACGAAGGGTAAGCTAGCACCTAGATATATGGGGCCTTATCCAGTCTTAGCACGTGTTGGAAAGGTAGCTTACGAGTTAGAGCTGCCTCTAGAGTTGCACAGGTTACATCCAGTGTTCCATGTCAGTATGCTGAAGAAAAGTCATCCGGATTCAGGAACAGTGATACTACCAGACGAAGTTGAGCTTGATGAAGATGTGACCTACAAGGAAGGTCCTGTGATGATCCTTGATAAGAGAGTTAAGAAGTTGAAGAGGAAAGATCTGGTTCTTGTGAAGGTTCTTTGGCATCATCGTGGCGTTGAAGAAGCCACGTGGGAGCTTGAGGAAGAGATGAGGAGGAAGTATCCCTTGCTTTTCTCTTCAGATTTTGGGGACAAAATCCCTTTGTAGGGGGTTAGCTTGTAAGGACCCTAACCTTCGATTAGGGTTTATCCTGTTTGCTTTGCTTAACCTTGATGCTTTGATGCTTGTTAATCACCTTTAGTGGTGATTAGGGTTTGTTGGTGCTTTGTTGAGAGTTGGAGGGGCTACTTGTAATTAACCCAAGTCTAGGGTTTGTGGGCAAGTTTGTCACCTTGTGTGGTGTTCCTCCCTCTCCTTGCTTCCTCTAGTGTTGAGAGGAAGGTTTGGACTCGTTGCTTGAGTTCCTTTGGGCTTGGTTGAGCTTGTTGGGCCTTGTGGTGTCTTGCCCTTGCTTGGTTGAACCTTGTGTCGGGCAAGAGGATGCTTATGTCGCCCATGGGGGTGGTGTGTCGCCCATGGACCTTTGACCATCTTTGACCTCGATTGTGTCACCACTAGTGGACACTTGGTGCTTGATGCTTGCATGTGGCAATGGCCTTGGACATGTGTTTAGGACATGTTAGAGTGGTGGCATTGCCCATGGACAAGTGTCCCTAGGTGGGCGACACCTTGCTTTGCTCTACCTTGTTTTCTCCTCCATCCCCTTCTATATATGTGTTTCCCTTCTCTTGCTAAGGATCCCTTTAGTTCCTTAGTCTTCTTCTCCTTGGTGCACGACACTCTCTTCTTTTGCAAGCTTGGTGGCCGATACCCTTGGAGGAGCTAGCTTGGTGGCCGATACCCTTGGAGGAGATAGCTTGGTGGCCGATCCTTCCTTGGAGTCTCCTTCTTCCTTGGTGGTGCTTGGAGCTTGCTTAAGGCGGGTTACATAACTCCTGACCCTAACTACATTACCTTCTTTCTATGTTTTTATATGTTGCTATGATCATGTAGGCTATATGAGTTGCTAGTTAGTTCCTTGCTTAAGTTGTTCTTGTTGGCCGAACCATTTGTTCTAGGGTTTCTTGGTGAGCAATACTCTCTTCTCTCCTAGGTCTTGAGGAGTGAGCTTGAGTTTTTTTTTTGAAAATAAGCCAGGGGTTTGTTTTATTCATCCCACACCCCTCTTGTGGGCCAAATCATCAGAACAAAATACATCTCCCGCTCTTATAACTCGGGTATTTTCCCATAAAAAAATACCCCTGCATAATGATGAATCCTCCAGATTCATTTGCACAGTCGCCAATTCTAGGGATTTTGTTCCTCATATTGACTGATTTACCCTCGCTTTGGTTCACCTTGAGTGTTTCACTAATTCCTTGCAAATATTGCCTATATAGTTCTAATTACTAGTTTATTCGATGATATTATCTCTTACACATTCTCCTTTCCCTCTGCAGATCACTCACAACCATCCGATCGAGATCTAACGGTTCCTTTTCATCCAATCACTCGGTCTTGATCCATTTGGTTTCGCCCATGCGGTCTCCAGACTGTATGAGCCCATGCGGTCTCAAGACCGTATGAGCCCATGCGGTCTCCAGACCGTATGAACCCATGCGGTCTCTAGACCATTTGAGCATGTGAAGACCGTTTGGAGTTTTTGCGGCAACCGAGACCGAATCGACATGCGCAAGACCGTTTGCTGCTAGCGATGAGCTCGCGAGCGCTGCCAAAACAAATGCCGAAGACCGTTTGCCGAGACTGAATGCTCCAAGCCGTAGAACCATGTGGACACAGACCGTATGAGGTGCAAAACCGAATGGCCAAGCAGACCGCATGCACAGACCGCATGAGCAATTGAAAGCAAGACCGTATAAGCAAACCGTATAGACAAAAGGACACGCACATGGTGTGACTTCTGGGCCCAAGATATTTTGGCAAGCCTATAAATAGAAGGGTAGAGGCATGGTCTTGAGGATCCCATCTCACTACGGCTCAAGGCTGCCGGACTGGGACCAGTGCCGGGACGCCGCCAGATTGCCCGAGCACCGTTTCTGACCAAATTTCACCCACAGCCTCAGAATCCCATCCTGAGTCCAGATCCGGTGAGCAGCCAGTCTGGGCGCAGATCTAGAAGGCTGTTCCATCACCATCTCACCATTGCTCACACCATAGCTCCACCTCATCCTACTCTTGCAATTCCAGAGGTTGACCCGAAGATCGAGGCGGAGAGACAGGCGTCATCGACTACAACGGAGCAATCCCGGAGACTGCGACGATCTACATCGGGCTGTCACAGATCTACTCTTCTGCTCCGACGATGCTTTCTTCTTCTCTCTTCTCTTTCTTTGTTGCTTCCTCTATGAGGAGCGAGTAGTTCCATTCACTGGGGTGCGGGGACTAGCCCCGTTGCCCGTGTTTTGTAACTTGTACTAAAAAGATGTTATCATTCCGTTTCAATACTAAATCGTTTCATACATGCTTGAATGTTGGCCGCGTTCTTGTATGCATCTATTGTCTTTCGTTGTGGTTTGTCTACGACCACTCTTGAGACTCGAATATCGATTTAGTTTTGGTTTCTGGTGCGTGTATCCACTGCGCATCCATTTCGGTATCTAGAAACGCTTTCAGAGGAGTGGAGTAAACTCACCTCCATCGTTGTACTTTTGTACTATGAAATGGTATCAGTTGACGTACAAAAGTGCAACCTTGACGGGTCGAGAAACACACTCTGAGGAGAGAGTGGTGCAAAGTACTTGACCATTCATTCGGGAATGGCTGACGTTGCAATACTCTCACGTTTCTAGTAGCTATATCCTCGAAAGAGGGATAGTCTATAAGGATACTAATCGATTTGGTAATTATCGCTTGCTTGTTAGTTTTCTAATGCACATTTCACGAGGTTGAGTAAGATTTTCTCTTCGGAGACTACATATCTTCATTGGCACGTAGATATGTACCGGATGAGATTTACTCAACCCGTGAAGGATGTATGCATTACTCTTGTCCTCTAAGACATCGGTATTGTACAACATCCATGTATCTTGCTTACAAGTCTTGCTATGATTGGTACAAGTGCAATTCATGTGTAGTGGTGGCGAATACCCGGATTACCCCAGTGATCTGTCATCATTTGCTAATATTAGATTTTAATCATTAAACTAGTTTTTATTCTTGCCTTTACTCTTGCATGATTAGGTTAAATAACTCAAATCAAACTTCTGATCTTAGATGATTAACTTAGATTGATACGAGACAAGAAAAAGACACTCAGATTCTTAACGTTGTCCTTTGGGTTCGATCCTAAATATGTACTATGATAAGGTTTCCACACTCTTGTGGGGTTGGAGCATTTATCTAGCACCAGTTGTAGGTAAACCTAGAGAGGACATCAACTCTCTAGGGTTTTTGGTGCATATTAGGATTTCCATCGGAAGAGTAATCTTTTGGTGTAAGTTCTAGCTTCATCACATAACCAAACGTAAAACTAGAAGGACAAGGGAGAAAAAAACACTTCACTCAGCCTTCCTCCATCTGAGGGTAATATAAGGTATACCATTCTTCTCCATAACAGCCATCCCCCTAACCTTGGGGGGCATGTTCCTCACATCCGAGACGATTATGGGAGTCGCACTATCCTTACCCATCTTGCCAATCTCTCTTGGTATGGAGTTAACCGCTTTATGGACTACATTTCCTAGGATGTAGGAATCTCTAATCTCCTTTCTGAGTTCTCATAACATGTGAGTCATCCTCCATGGTTCCTTTTCCTTATTCCAGATTATATCATAACATTCTTGATCATCCACCTCTATGGACGAGATGTGTAAGTGCTGGTCTCTGCTTATTTTGAGGCCAACAATACATGCCATAAGGTGTGCTTCAGTGTAGTTTCGAGCTCTCAACCAAACTCTGAACATAGTACATATACGGCCACCATGAGCTTGAGTTCTAGTATCATGAGCAACACTCCTCTCTCATTTAAGTTGAGAGGTGAGCATGTGTTCTAGTAGCTTGAGCAACACCCTCCTCTCACCATGGATTTGAAGGGTGAGCTTGGTGGTAGTTGTGGACCTCATTTAGGGTTGTTCCTTTTGTTGCCCGATACCTCTTGACCTAGGGCCTTGGACGACATGTTGTGGTGGCTGTGATGGACGATACCCCTGGTCCCTGACCTGGTGACGGGCGTCACACCAGTCCTGTTTGTGCCGGCCGACAGCCCTACACCTGACGGGCGTTGCACGACACTCTAGTGCCCGATATGAGTGGTTGGCCGATTTGTCTTGGGTGCCCGTTAGCAGGTCGTTGCACGATTCACCCCTTAGCCTGAGTTGCATGTTACTTATAGTGCCCGTTACACCTAGAAGTGTGGAGTATCGACCGTTATACCTTGGGCTCGTATGTTGGCCAATAGCTTATGATATGCTGGGCGTCTGGCGTTATGACGATATGCCTGACGCAGCGTTGCTCATCTTAAGAGGTACGGTAGGCATGGCTGCACGGCATGCCCTGTAGCCGTTATCCCTGACGCACGATGCAGCGTTGCATGACACAGATGTGCATGGCACGCGTTGCACTCATGGGTGCATGAGTTAGCTTGGTCCCTTATTGCCCGACATACCTTGGGAAGGTAGCCCGACACCCCTGCTGGTTGCTTGGCCGATAGATGGCTGGTTTGGTGGTTCGTTGTATGGTTGGACGATAGATGAGGGTTCCCTGCCCGATATCACCTTTGGTGAGGGTAGTGGGGGCCTTTAGTGAGGGTCCCGTCCCTTATGGAAATGATATGTTAGATGTTGTTCTTGCTATCACGTTTAGTAATGTTGGTGACCCTTAAAATGCTTGATGGTAATTGTTATGGTAGAGCTTATCCATGTAGCTTAACATGACCTTACATATGTATGTGATCATCTTGATATTATGTATACTGCTGAGCAAAAGGTACACATGTAAGATGCTTTTCTTGATAATATGATCAATGTCTATGGTCACAAGTTGAGGCATGATTGATAGAACATCCATGTTACCACTATGTTGATAATATGAACTTCTAAGCTATGCATGATAATTATGTATACTAACCATGCAGGTCTCACATAGATGCATAGCCAGGTAAAGGGCTATGAGTAAATATGTTGAGTAACTCTGATGTGATGATTACTCTTGATAATGATATAATATGTATGATATGTTTGACCAAAGTACTTGGGATTGCTATTCCATGTTGATGATGTAAGCCTTGAGAGGCAGTGGCACTATGTGATAAGGGATTGCGATCCCATGGTAATGTGATGATCCTTGTGATGGATCAGGATGATGTTGAGTTTCATATTGTTTATTCTTGTTATAGTTGCATGTTATACAACTTGGTTGAATCTTGCAATCCACTTAAAATATACTAACTAATCACAGTGGAACAAATCATGTAGTTTGCCCTGGCCATAGATCTATCATCGTCAGTAGCTGGTGATGGTGAAACAAGTTCTCCTGTGGGTTATAACCTGGAAGCGCATATTTTTTAATATGTGTGGTTTCTCCTAGCCTTAAATAGAGAGAGAATCGAGTGCAGCTACGGTTGCAGACTCGGGATATATATATATATATATATATATATATATATATATATATATATATATATATATATATATATATATATATATATATATATATATATATATATATATATATATATGAGCATGGGGAACATGCCCATGGCTCAGTGTGTTAGAGCATGAATGCGTTCATGGCTCAGAGCACAGTATACAGGCCCGTGGCTCAGATATACTAGCGCCGTGACCTGTACCGAAGGAAACTAGAGGAAGGGTAGCCTATGGAGCTGACCCTGTGGCTAAGGCCACTTAAGAGCATGAGACTGCAGTCCTTCTTTGGTTCTCGTGCACTGACCACGAGGTGGGAGGTCGTGGAGTCCGGCTCTTCCATTGACCTTGTATGTCACCGGCTTGGGTTTCGAAACCGAAGGTTGGATTTGAGCGGTACGACTCGCTTCCTCAGGGCATAATAATACGTAATCTAGCCGAATAGTATTTACTGCTTAAGATGAAACACGAAACATTGATTGAGGCCTTGCTTGTGTAGTTAATCTTGATATACCTGCAATTACTTATACTTTCCTTGTGATATGTGGTAAGATCTTATAAATCATATCTTGTCAATCATGTTCTATAAAGAAATACTTGGGTATATGCCTATCGTACATTTGGTAAGCTTAATAGTATGAATAGTTTTACTTTATTAACTGCTCTCGTTATACTTCTTATCAGTTATCTGCTTTATCTTTCTGAGGTTTTGTAGTTTCAGTGGGGAGTTATGTTTCTCACTGGGACTGTGTGTATCACCCCGCTGGTTTACACCCTTTTTAGGCGGTCGAGCTAGGTGTGGTGGTGGTCGCGGAGTTGCGGCCGAGCAGCAAGACGAGTGGTAGAAGGCAAGCGATGGATATGCTGCTGTTTTGGAAGTTTTGTAGTAGAGTCTAGAGTCATCCCTGTACTCTCAGGCCTTGGAAGCGTTTTGACGTTGTTTCACGATATATATCTGTTGATCTTTTGTATATCCTGCTGCTGGCCGGATGTGGGCCGTTATGTACATATAAACAGGTGATGAACTCATGTGTTGGTTAGACAGCTGTTCCTCTAAGTTGTGGACACGAATCAAGGCTCGTAAATGTTTATATAACATGTTCCTTTGCAGAATGTGGACTTAAATGTAATAGTTTTCTCAGTTTACCTACTTTCCGCAATCAGTTTTAATTAACCCGTGTTTTTGGTAATCTGTGGTTATGGTGATTTCCGCACGTTTTCGCGTAACACCTCGTTGTCTGTGTGATAGTGGGATGTGTTGCCACATTAGTAGTCCATGACTGAGCCAACTGGGCAATGGCCTCAGTATGGATAAATTTAATTTGTTGTTTTGCTACCGAGTTTTTTGATTGGTCAAAAATAAGAAAATTAATAATAAATGGCTTGCTTATTAGGAAATTTCCCAAAAATTAGATTTTGGAAACATGTTTGTATAAGGAATCTAATAATATGGGTTTCAAGCCCTAATTGAAATGTATTAAACCATGTTTGGCAAGTACATTCTTTAGAATATTTTTTAATGCTTACACATAATATGAATGTTTCATGTTATAAAGTTGATATGAAATTGTAGTGCAAATACCATAGAAGGTTAAATATATAAAATGTATTAAGAAATACATATTATAATAACTTAAATAAAAAGTTTCTGAAGTTGATTTGAATATTAATAAGAAAGATATAGTCTCGTTTACCTATCAACGCTTGTTATGAAAGAATGTTTCCAACTTATATGAAGGAATTATAGGAGCTTTAGAGCACCTTTCTTAGCATGAAGACAAAATCTATCGAATGCAAGGATGAATACGGTAAGTTGAATATTGTATTTTGTGGTGGTGATTATTAATGTCAAATATATGTATATAATGAAAAAATCCTTGTTCAAATATACGAAAAACTTCAACTATACTTTCAAACTAAAATTAACTTAGAGAGTTGGTATAAGAATAAATTAGCACTTGACATATGTGTACTTACCAAAAGAAATTTATGTATACTAAAAGAAATAAATTAAACTTTTTTTTATCTAGATACTCTTAAAAGACACTACAATTTTTTACATTAAAAGACAACGAAAATCATTCCAATAAACAAAGAGAAGGTGACATATCATTCAAACACTTATAAATACCATATTGCCTTTTTGTTGACGGATAATAATCTGCTAATATATTTCTCTAGAAATTTCATTATGCAATGCTTCTTGACTTTAGTATTGATTCAGCCCTATTTTAGGGCTTTATCTTGTGTCATTTTGCATTTCAGCCACATCTATACTTGTTATATTACATGTTATTCCCCCCCAATATGCTTATTTCTATCAAATGCACTTATGGAGGCTTTTTGCATGTTTTATAGGTACTTTGTCCACTACTTGATGGAATGGAAATAGGATGGTCCAATCTAGGGTTTCCTCAGGCTTGGAGGAACCCAAAATGAGGCCAAAATGACTTCCAACCTACCCCAAGTGGTCAAAGAAAGTTCTGAAGCAATACCCTTCATGGATGGCCAAGTTCAACACTCAAATGCAGGGGAAGGACCCCAACACGGCCGTGCTACCATGGAATGGCCGTGGTGGGACATGCCCCAAGCAGCAGAATCTTCAAAAATTGACCCAGTTGGCCAGAACGGCCGTGTTACCAAGAATGGCCGTTTTGGCAGTTCCCAACACGGCCGTGCCACCAACCCCAGAAACTCAAAATTCCCCTGTTCAATCCATTTTCTCACCAAGGCCATTCCCATCCACCACGACCATGCTACCCATTGCCCAACACGTCTGTGCAGCCCACCACGGCCGTGCTACACATAATTTTACCCGATTTTTCCACTGTTTTCCCCATTTTACCCCTAACTTAACCCTAGACCCCCTAGACACCTATATATACCTAGGTGGCAGCTGAGGCACGAGGTTAGCTACCTTCTACCCCCTCCTAGCTCCCCAAATCGCCACCCACTCCATTCCACTCCATTCCACTCCATTTCCACCTCAAATCCACTCCATTCCACCATTTTCACCACCAAATCACTAGTTTAGACTAGTTCCTACCCATAATCCCCTTCATTCTTCACCCTTACACCTTGGAGGAGGGAGGAGGTCAACTTGCTGCTGCTGGAGAGAGGATTGACAACCACTACTTCGAGCTTCATGGCCACCTCTATCTTCTTCTCCTCTCTTTTTGTATTTTCCATGTATATGAGTAGCTAGGCCCCTGTGGGTGGGCTGTTTGGGGGAAATTATGTTACTTTGATACCATGTTGGGGGAAAATGACATGTAAACGTTGTAATTTCATTTGTTAATGATTATATTCTATTTGCATCTCTTTCTCCATGGATTACTTGTTGGTTTGTGTGTGAAATCACCTAGTAATTTAGGAAAATTGTTTATATGTGTGAATTTTGGGATTTGCCCCTAGGTCCAATTCTTGGATCCCTAGGTTGCCTCCCATCTTCCTACATCCTAATCAATCTCCCTAAACCTAAGTGAGAGATCTAAGTAGCTAGATTAGATAATTCTAGTGCAATTAGCATGGAGCCTTCTCAAGGCTAGAATGTGGGGTAATTGGGGTCCAAAACCCTAATCTCACCTCCCCATTACTACCCTCGGCCCCTAATTGCCCTAGGAATGCCTAATCTATAAACCTAGACTTGATTAGACTCTAATTGAATTGAACCTAATCCCTAACCCAATTGAGCCTCGTAAGGGTAGTAGGGGGTGTTAGGGACTAGTTCCCCTATACACAACCTAGCATATCCATGGCCAGTTAGTAGCTTAGGTTAATCCATTAGACTCTAACTTGTTGTTTGGTTTGGATAATCTAAATGGAATCATAATGTTCATATGTCACCCCCCAACTTAAGTGATAAGTTCATACCCCTAAACAGCCCACACATCTCTTTACTGCTTAAAACCCTAGTTTTGTGCCTGCTTAGCTTAGTTAGTTATTTTCTTGCTTAGTTAGCTTCTTTACTTGCTCTTGCCTTGTTCATGCTAGTGTAGCTCTTTAATTGCTCTTTTACTGCTTTCTTGCTTGCCTTAGTGTAATTTTTCTTTTCATACCTAGCTTAATCCTTTCTTGCTTGTTTAGCCTTAATCTAGTCTAGGGTTAACGTAGATTTCATTCTTGCCTTTAATTGCTTGCTTTTTTATCCTTAGTTAACAATCAAAATCACCTTCAAACCCTTAATCCTAGTCTCCGCAGTAGGAACCCAGCAAAACTAACCTAGCTCTAGCGCCCCCTCTTTTCCATGTGGATCGACCCTATACTTGCCACCTTCCTATACTACGACACGACCTCGTGCGCTTGCGGGTGTAGTTGTTTTAGTAGACGTAGGTGTGTTAGTTTAGGTTTTATAAATATCGAAAGCATAAGATCCCATATCACGTGTGTTCCGACCTCGTGGGGCGCATCTAGTCGGGTCAAATCGGCTAGTGTGTTGCACCTCTAGCGGAAGCGCACCAAGTATGACTTTACGTCATTCACAATATTACTCTTCATGGAAGAACATTCTGTTATAAGTATATTGTGAACATCCTATGTCTTCTTATGTAATATTCATAAATTGTCTTATTTTTTGAAATTGTTAATGTAAATTGTTATAAAAAAATTCTTTCATGAATAATACTTGAAGAATTATTTTATATTTATGAGCATACTTTATTGTTTTCTAGAATAAGTGATTATACAAATATAATTTGTTTTGGGTGTTATCGTTAGTACAACGTTTGGAAATAAGAATGTTGTATGTAGTGATTGATGAAGTTTTACGTGGTGTACACCTCATAGATATTCGATTATATGTTTACATCACATGTTTTGACACCATCAAAAAATTAATGTATTAGATCATCCTATCACTATCCTTTTTAGTGCAAGTATTTATTAAACAATATATTGAAGTATCAATAGAAGGTCATACTGTAACCACTAGCTATACATATAACATAGACAAATTTAGTGCACATGCGTATACTAGTTGTTTATGAAAAGAAAAAACAAGTTTTCTGGGATCATAAAAGACAGCGCATATGCTACTCTCGCGACTCAGTCGCCACGCGGAGACAGCGAGGCACCAACCAACCAGCTTGATTGAGTCAGCAGATGAATGCATCGCTCAGTCCACATATTATCTTATCTATTGGAAACTAAAGAGCGTAGACCTGTGTGTATTGGAAAAGCTGACTTGATCAACGACGCGAGAAATCATCTATTTATGAAGTCCATGGATCATTCTGAGGCAACCCTGTGAAGATTATTATCCAGCGGAGGAACTATTCTAAGAAGCTCCATGGATAACCCCGGTCATCAGCCTTCTTCTTCGGTTTTGCGACGCAGTTCGCATATTGCTTATTGGGAAAAGTTGAAGTCTGGATATCATCAGCTTCGTAAGCAATTTTTTTCTCTGCTTCGAATTTACATGTTGGTCGATGATCTGTAGATCGCGATTTCAAGTTTTGCAAAGCGGATGTCAGCCAATTTCTTTTTCTCTTGCAGTCAGACGAAACAGGCGTCTTCGAGTTCGAGTGGAAGGGAATACAGGAGGCATGGAGGAAACGACTCCGGCCGAAGAAATTTCAGATTCCGCACGCAATCCATCATCCCCGTCGGTCCAATCGTCATCCTCCTCCCCGCGGCGACCACCGCCTCCCCCTAGTCCGTAAGTTCATTGTCGTTCACGCCTGATTGCGACCTGAAGGGGAGGTCTCTGATCGGCAGCAACTTTATCTAAATTATTGTGGGCGGGATAATATTTCTGAGTTTGACATTCGAATTTTTTTGGCACGGGAATCTAAAGACTTGCGTAATTTTATGTCCGACAGAGGACCCTCGCCAGCTGTTATAAAGAGAGTTGAGAAAGAGGAAAAGGAGCGCATTGCAAAAGAAGACACCGGTGCACTGATATTGCAGGAGCGGATTTCTTTGTACAAACAATCATGTGGAGTTTGGGGAGGTGATAATCCTCTTAGAATATTCACCGCCAAGGAGCTACACAGGGCCACCAACGGGTTTAGCAGCAAACTCCATCATGTGTTTAGCGGTTACCAAGGGTGTATTGATGGTGATTCAGTTTTAGTCCATACATTGGAAGGATATCGATCCAAGTTGTCTCATTATGAGAGAACAGAGATAACAACATTGTCGAGCACCCGACATGTAAACATCGTCAAGCTCTTGGGATATTGCCCGGACCCACCAATACCAATGATGGTATATGAATTCCCATCTAAAGGCACCCTCGGGAAGTACATTAATCAGGACTGCAAAACTGCGCCATGGTGCGACTGGTGTCGCCGTTTACAGATCGCCACGCAAGTGGCGGAGGCTGTAGCGTACTTGCATTTCAATGCCGCCAAACCCATAATCCGTCGTTATATATTCCCAAGATATGTTTGGCTGGACGAGAATTACAATGCTAAGCTCTCTGGTTTTAACAATTCCGTTTCCATGCCACAAAACGAAACTAAGGTAGAAGATTCAGTACGACATGTAGCTGACGGTTATACGGACCCAGAATACATTAAAACAAAGCTACTCTCCGAGAAGAGCGATGTCTATAGCTTTGGCATACTGTTACTCTGGGTGTTGCTTAGATCTAATCCAGCGGTTTTCGTTAAGAAGTATACCAGAAAATACGAAGCAACGCCCCTTCATATCATCCTTGACACGGAAAAAGACAATCTTATTGAGCAAGCAGAGGCACCCGAATGCCAGGTGCTCACACTCATCCATCTGATACAAGAATGTGTAAGAGAGAAAGGAGCCGAAAGACCAGACATGAGACATGTCACTAAACAACTCTACAAAATTCGAGACATGAATCCTCCTGAGCCAGAGTCTTCGGCTTCTGGGAATTAATTCTCGACAGCTTTAATTGGGGTTCCGTGCGATGTTTGATATGATTCAGATCAATAATTAGTCTCGGTGTAATAGAAGACAATGTTTGTTATGCTCCCGCCGGGACACATATCTTGTTTATAGACAGAACGATCTGCAAGTGATTCTACGAGTATGGAACTTTATATGGGCAACCAAACACTACGCAAATGAGAAAATCATAGCAGTAAAAAACATTACAAGTCAAATGTTTTGAGATGCAAAACCTTTTATTTAGCAAAGAATACACATCCATGTGTTTCTCTTCCTGAAACTGTGGCTGTTGTGGCACCAATTTAATAGCATAGTCGACATCTGCCATACATTTGAAGAACGAACAGCAGCCAATGTCCTTATCTTTGACCAACCAACTAGCGTGTAAAATTTTCTGATTGCCAATTTCCTAGAGTTTCACTTTAATTAAAAGGTTTCATAACACCCAATCATTTCATCTTTAACCATTTGAGACTAGTAGAAGAGGGGGTCAAAACCGACATTTGATTGGAGAGAATTTGATCCTATTCCCGCTCCACGCCTCCCGCGGATTCCAATACCGCTAAATAGAAAATTCGGCCACCCGCGGATTCCAATATTTGCACTCCCGCACTCGTACCCATCCGACTGCCCTCAAATCCCATTCCATTCCGTTGCAAGGCCGGAACCCTATTCCCAGCCCCTTACTTCCCTCTCGAAATATCCTCCTCTGGCCTCTCCTCCAACTTTGCATCACCCTATCTGTTAAAAAATCTCTTCCGCTGCCTCCACTGTTCTCTCTTTGCCGAAGCCAATCGGATTGCTGCCTCCGCCACACATGCCCTCCAGTACGCGATTAACATTGGCGGCAAGTCCCTTTGCACCTGCCTGACGGATCTCACTGGTTGGTGGTGGTCCAACCACCTCGTACCATCACTGAAGCACACCGGTGCGCTAGCAACTGGCTTCCTCAATGCTCTGTCCCAAGTATGTATTTTCCACCGGCACCGGTCCTCAACTCCACGATTTACAATGACAATACGTTCCTTTGCCTGTGGCTGGCGGACCTCACCGGTTGCAGTCGACCAACCCCCCCACACCGCTTACCTCCACCACATCTATTGAAGCACAACACTGTCGTGTGCTTGTCGCTCTATCCCATGTATATATGCTTACTGGAACGAACGACATGATTAATGTTGGTGTGGGCATATAGGTTACAACGAATTGGTTTTCACTGTCCCGTGCCCTGTATTGTTTTAAAATAATATTTAAAGACCTCTTATTGACTTTCATTCTTTTAGTTTACCTTCTTCTCTGTTTTTTCTGCCCTGGGGTTCTAAAGTAGCTCATGTTTCTGTTATAGTTTCTTTTTGATGGAAAGAACAAAAGGGGTACTCAATTCTTCGTAGGCATTAGATACATAGGTGTCTTTGAAGTCAACGAGCAGTTCTCAGAGTGGATCTGTCTATATTCACTAAATCAATGACTGACATCTCGGCAAGCCCAATGGCCTAAACCTATATTGATGTGTTATTAGCATATCACTTCACTAAATCATAATATAGATCTGTCTATATTCTAGGTTGGCTACTTCATTTGAAGTGAGGTTGTGCAATGCTTTATTCAAGTTGATAGAAAAAACTTGGAGCCCCTTGTCTTGGTCACGATGTGTTTTCTAATAAAGTAGCATGCACTATTAACTACAAATGTAAATGATTGTCAAACTAAAGTCAATATCGTAGAAAATCTATTTTGTAACGTAAATTTTCAAACAATTCAATAAAAATGCTTTTAGTGCAAAGCATTGAACGTACATAGTTTCCAAATTTATCTAATCGCTTTACCAAGAAAAGACCACGTCTTAGTGTTTTTGCCAACCGACTGAAACTTTGTATGTATAATATACATTCTTTTTTTGGTCGGCAAAAAACTCGTATTACTATTGTGAAATACCAAAACTTTAGGTACAAAACATAGCACCCCTAATCCTATAAGAGGATTATCAAAAAAAAAAAAACAAGGGACAACTAACGGTCTTGCACAGAAGACCCAATCAGAAAGACAAGGACTCAAACCTAGACCATCACACCAGCAAGCAATCATACAAGCCACACAGAAAAACTCACACCCTAATCTGATGAAGAGCTGCACATACAATAAAGCCCACCCACAAAGAGAACATATACATCAAAGAGGATGAAGAAAATCTACCGGGCCTGTACTCAGACTTATTGAAGGGGTACCAAGTAGAGAACCATCTTTCATCAACTGCATACGCAACAAAATGTTGGCAGCATCAACCTGTAAACCCGTCAGACACACACATAGCTTTGAACTCGGTATCAGCTACATCGAATGCCAGGGTGCAAACAACCTGGCCCATCCTTCACACAACAATATCCACACCCACAAAAGTAGTGGAAACACGAACCAGGAAGCAACAACCAGCTCTCAGACAGCAGAACCAGAACCTCAGCATCAGATGCCTATCAGACCGGGAACAGGACGGAGAGGGCGACAGCCAATCTTCCACATCTATGGGGATATATCCCCTGCTAGGCCAAGACATTAATCCAGCACCAACCCACACAAACGTGCAGGCTCCGATCACTTCTGATTACAGAAGCATTCCATCAAATGCTTAGAGCACGTAACAGGACTGAGAAGAATAGAGGGAGCAAACCCCCCATCCGAAACCCACATGATGTTGCAGACGCATAGATAATCTTATCGAACACCTTGAGGGCAAACAAGATCCCTGAGACGGAGGCCGCCCGTGTAAGAACAGCAACGCTGGAAAATGGGGAAGCACCATCAACGTGGCAGGAAGGATACACTTGTCTTCCTGTGATGGCGACGACCACCGCCAAAGCCTCCAAACAAGCTCACCCAAGCCGTCCCGCCGCTGGCCGGGCAAGGCGAGGTGGAGTCGAAGATGACTCATCACTTCCATCAAGCCGGAGCACGCACGTCGTGAGTCCACTCCGCCAAGCAGGTCAGCATTACCCAGCGAGGAAGCCAGCTGTGAACGCCAAGGCGGGAGCCAGACGACATCGTGGCTGGACGTCATGCTGGACAAGCCAAATTCACACGGGGAGGGGGTAAGGAGGTGCTAGAGAAGTAAGGGGAGGACGCCCCTTCCTTTCCTCAGCGCGATGAAGCAGCACGCAGAGCCCTCAGGTCTGGGACAGATTGGCCGCTCTCCATCCATCACACTTGAACAGAGTGGCTTCGACAAAGTCAAGATCGTCGAGGCTCTGCCCAGAACTGACCACACTCATGGCGCTTGCATCATCCTACCAACCCAGACCGCCGAGGAGACGCCAGCGACTCGATCAGCCCCCTAGCTCCAGAGATCCGCCGCGATCTTCACACAGCACACCACCTAAGGCCTTTGGGGGCCAGGGGGAGGAAAGCACCGAGGAGGCACTCCCTCCCCCTAGCGGTCGCCGTCGGAAGGGTAGAGAGAAGGGAGAGCTGCGGAAACCCTAGAGAGAGAGTGTCGTGGCCAATTTTGTTTTTATTGTGAACTAAAATAATATGCATTCTTATTTTATTGTTTGCAATATATTTGGCTTTGAAAATGTATACCTATAAATTGTGTTTCAGTATTTTGCAATGTTCTTTGGTCCTACTCATCACCTAATTATTTCTTAATTTGTTTTAGAATTTCATGTATTTTAATTACAAGCTATATTTATCTAAGCATATCATTCTTTGATGGTGGTTGGTGCTTGTATGTTCCTAAGAGTATAGTCAAAATCTGACACATACAAAAGTCACCCTTATGTGGTTGGTCAATCATTTTGGCTTTTTAATTATGAAGAAGCTTCAATGCAAATTGACTTCCAAGACGTGGCTGTAGATGATAGAACATAGTTGGTAGAATATGCATCACAATGATGTCTAGCAATCCAAGCAACTGCTACTTCGAAACATGATTTTTACTAGGTTGGGCATGTCTAATCACTAATTCAACTTGCTGCTTTGAATCATATATGTGCATTTCGTTTTGTAGGTTTTGGGAATGATTTCAGTTAATGTTTAAGTTTTCTTTCCATTGTTATAATTCTTATATGCATCTGCCACTTGATGTTCAATTCATTTTTTCGCTATTTCCACATTAGAGATGTGGTTTATGTGTCCAGTCTAGCCCACTATGTGTTTCTTATTTGCCTCAATATTCATACCTAAAAATGGTCATTCCATATGCCTAACTCATTTTCTTAAAGGGCAATTGATTTTCTATAAAAGGTATGTTATATGATACCGTTTTCATTTGGAATGGATACAATGAGAAGCTATTTGGTGACAGCTTACATTCTACTACTTGGAGATGCATTCAAGTTGCTTTCTCTCATGGCAATGACACTTTTGTTAAAATGGACTGGCCAAATTTTCATTGATCACTTTTCTCAATTCAATGTTTAGTGGCATGTTTCCCCAACCTCTTTTAATCATGCAATTTTTATACCTTCTTGAGGTGGGAGATACAAAGATATCAACTTTCATATTGATTTACCTACAAAATGGATATCTACCTTTTTATTGGTGTAAATTATATATCTAATCAAGTACTGATGAATATTAATGATATTCATCACCCAAGTTGTAAAAACGTATTGACCTGATTTCTAGATACATCATTTTTTTAAGGCCATGCTGACATAACTAGGCGTGCATTGGTTGTCTTTATTGTTAAAAAAATTAAGCATGAGCTAAGCATGATCATGTGCTATCTTCTTCAATTCCAAACCCTATATATAAGGAAATTTTGATAATCACAATGAATCATGGCTCTAGAATAACATATAAGTACAGACTAGTATAACTGTCCCCCGAGTCATTTCAAAAGCAAAGCAATTCGCTCTTTTTGGTGTAGGAAAATTGGTAGTGCTACATTTAAAACCAATTTCTTACGAGTCGATCTCCCTAGTATCTCTATTACAATGTCTACCTCATAATTGTATTACCCTTTTTTATAATTATAATAGATTTTATTTCATGTCTATTAGATTCTTGTCCCTCCTAAGAAAAAGTTTATATATTTTTTCATAATCAAACTCATTGCCTTGTACCGTATTAGGTGTGGATCATGTGGCTCTTCAAATACTTTAGTCTTCATGTGAAGGATGTGATACAATCTTAGATGGTAATGCCATTAATTTTTAAGGATAAGTTTTCATTATTCTGACATAAAAGGATATTATAATTTGGTTTTCTAGATGTCATAGTATCCACATGCTTTATTAGTTGGCTACTTTATGTTTGATCATAGATTCACATAAATCAAATTCATTAATTGCAGTAGGTCTCATTATGCTAAGTCCATGGTCTCATGAATTAACTACATTAATTGAATGCATTGTTGTTATGTATGTCTAATTGATGATATCCAAATGTAATAAGAAGTTGATGAGGTATCTACAGTTGTTGTGACCAATTTAGGATTCAACAATTCTTCATTTTGTCAAAAAGATTTGGGAAAATTCACAAAAAATGATAGAATTTTGGTCAACTATTCGGAAATAATCAAATATATATATGTGTGTGCGTGTGTATGTGTATATATATATGTATGTATCAATGTGTGTGTATATATATATATGTGTGTGTGTGTGTGTAGGGAGTTTATTTATTGCCCACACGGGTATCTTCCTGAATCTACCTGTCCGTGGACACGGTGGCAGCAATTGTAAATACCGCCAGCCCCCGCCCCTACCCCACCCCCGCCTCCGCAACCGGCTGCGACACCGAATCACCAGGACACGGTGCTGGGGAGGGCTAAGAGATGCTTTCCCTCCTCTGGATTTTTCACCTCCTCGACTCCTTCCCAGCCACAACTCCTTCCCAGGCACAGTGAGGATGAGTAACCATCCCCAACACCACTGCCGCCGGCGACATCATCCTCAGCACCGACGTAGAAGAGTCGATACATCCGCCCATCCTCCAACTCCACCCCTCCGCCGTACATGCTCACTCCCGGCAAAACCATCATGTTCTCCAGCCGGACATCCGCGAGGAAGTCCTGATCCATAGACCCAGCACCCACAGTCGTCACCCAAGGAGCGACAGTGGTCACCATCAGTGCTCCAGGCCCCCCATTCCCAGCCGACGCAGACACAAAGACACCCTTTTCCGCAACAGCGAAAGTGCCGACGACGATTGCATCTAAGTAGTATGGCACGACAACTCCACCAACGCTGAGCGAGATTACATCAACACCATCAGCTACAGCGGCGTCAAACGAGGTGAGGATGTCTGAGTCAAAGCACCCGATGCTCCAGCACACCTTGTACACTCCCAAACGGGCTTTAGGCGCCATCCCGGACGCGATCCCCCTGCCGTACCCGCCGATGGTGGAAGATGGGTATATGTACATGCCTACAGCGATGGAGGCGGTGTGTGTGTCGTGCCCGTCGGTGTCACTAGGGGACCTCAGCTCCATGGATTCGTTCATATTCTCGGAGCTCGCCTCGAACCCAGCAGAGAAGTACCCATAATTGTTTTCTTATAGTTACAATATCCAACGAGCCTTACTCCCACTAGACAGCATCAACATCCTCACAACAAAAACAGAGCACATCACCTGATATCTCATCAGCAATAGCTTGGCTTGGCTACTGCACAGTGGAATTTCACAGTACACGTTTTTTTAGTTCCACTGAATCGAAACAAAAACGTACAACCTTGTTAAAATTTTGGTCTTCTTCATGTAGTAAGATGTTATGCAAAGAGAATATGTAACAATAAATGTTTCACTTTCAGAATGTTTTGATCTCATTTAAAATTTACACTGTTAGATAGTTACTTTTTGTACCATATAGTTACTTTATGTGTCATGTTGTTACTTTCAGTGTCAGATAATTACTTTTTGTGTCGGATAGTTACTTTTCTTATCATAAAGCACATGAACGATAATTTTGACCAGGACATAGTACCCACAGACTTATGCTTCTTGTAGAAGTATAGAAATTTATTGATATGTGTTGTACGATAAACGGAATCATCAGAAGAAACAAAGACAAAAATGAAGAGAGAACAATTATTTGAGACATTCCAACTACCAACTAGAATGGAATCATAACAAGATGTTTTAGAAAAGCATGATAAGGGAAATAAGGAAAGGAAGAATAAATACTCTTAGCCAATCTGCAATCCATAAGGAACATTTATGCGCCACCCAACTAACATATAGAAACCTAGTTTCCTAATTATTTTTTCTAAATCCAAGCATGGTGTATCATAACATGATGAAAATAAACAGGTTGCATAATCTATACGGGACAAAAAATGGAACATGGTAATCAGTTCCGGCTACATTAGTTCTCGTGGCACTGGACAAGATCAAATTAATTCAACCTACATGACCTGCATGAGGTTCCACCTTCACGTCCTCGATCTGCTGGTGCTGCTAACCCTTCCTTTTTGTTGCTACTGTTGATTGGGAGCATCCTGGTGCTGCTAAGTGTGCTGCTCTTTTTTCTGATATCATGTAGTGGGAGCTGCTGTTGTTGCTACTGCTCTTGATGGATGGCTATTTTTTAGTGTTGTTGTAGTTGATTAGTGCGTGAGTGAGGCATATTCAAATATATAATCTGTTGTTCTTGTGTAGTAATTTGAAATTGATTTGTAATCCTTCCTGTTTTTTTACTTGTGTTTGGAATCTATTGTTTTGTTGCATTGAGCTCCAGAAGCTGTATGTATACATTGATTATGTTACAAAGAATCTATTCTGATCAGATGTTACTCTTTGAAGAATATTTGTCACTCTTTGTGTCCAATGAATACTCTTTCTTCTGAAATACTTACATTTTTGGATTAGAACAGTTACTTTCATGTTTGTACAGTTACTTACAAAATGTCAGTTTTTTACTATGTGATTCACATACACTGGTTTCGTCTATTTGTCTTACCTTCCTCCACAAGAGTTACTTTACAAATTATAGCAGTTACTTTTTGAATGCACATAGTTACTTTTATGTTGTCACAGTTACTCGTAGTGCTCTTATAGTTACTCTAGGTGTTCTTATAATTACTTTATCGATGACGAGTTCATCTCTTTTATTGTTAGTGAGTTTTGATATAGATACTTTTTTTTAATAGAACACTTGCTTTCGTGTTCTTACAGTTACTTACTAGATGTCCCTGTTACTCTGTGTTCCATACACATTGTTTTTGTGATACATGTTTTACCTTCCTTTGTTAGAGTTACTTTTACAAAGTATAAGAGTTACTTTTTTTAATTACAAGGTTACTTTTCTCTGCTGTCACTGTTACTCTTAGTGTTCTTACAGTTACTCTTAGTGTACTTACAGTTACTCTTAGTGTTCTTATAGTTACCCTTAGTGTTCTTCTAATTACTTCACGAGATCATCACTCTTCTTGTTGAGTTAGTTTATTTTGACAGGCTAACTGAAAGTATGTATCTTCATACAAAATCACAACAGCTATTAATGCAAGAATACCACAGACAAAGCATAAAACGTTATGTATTAAACCCAAAAATACTCCTATTTACAATATGTTTCAGAGTAAATGTATTTTCAGGCTTGCAACACATAAGTAAATGTATCTCATAGCAGTTACATATCATAACTCCAGAACCAATTTGTTCAAATTTAACATTTCACTTAATAAATCAGTATTCAGCTCGAATTCAACACAGTTTTGGATCTCCTTCATCAGCAGTAGCTTTTTCTTTCTCCTTGCTTGCTTCAGCCTTTTCTTTTCCCTTTTGTTTCCTTTTACTTCTTTACAATTCTTCTTCATCAGCAGTAGCATTTTCTTCCTCATTCCTTTGCGGATATTTTTTTGTATTGTCATCAGACGCTATCATATCTTCTCCTGCATACAAATACAGTTACTCAAAAATTGTTCTCTTTAGTTTAACAAAATATACTTTCCAGTTTAACTACTATATCTAGTGTACAAGTTACTTTTTCTTATGAAATAGTTACTCCAGCTTTAAGACAGTTACTCCAGCCTATCATATAGCTACTCCAATGTTCATTTAGTTACTATAGGCATTGTCGAGTTACTCTACTTGTCATACCAGTTGCTCTTTTATCATACATTGTTACTTTGTAGTCGAAATCCTTTATTTATGTTTCCTTGTAATGCACATGAAAACATAAATTACCTCGTTGTTGTTCATTCTCCACTTCATCACGCGGAGGTTCTTCAATCCCAGTACGTTCATTTCCTTTCTTTTCTAAAGATGTCCATGTCATAGGAGTTGTAGCCCCTTATTTTTCCCCTTCTGTAGCCCGTGCTTTTGCCTCATCCGATTCTTGTGTCGATAGCTGATCCAAACGATAGCGTGTAGTGTAGTGTAGCATAGCATCACATGCATAGTAATTACAACTTTTCTATATTGTTTTGTTTCTCCTCATCCACAACATGGTCCGTGTACGTCCGTCACCACCCGCGTCCTGCTTCTCGATCGTCCTCCAATACCATCTCTCTCTCTGCCATCCCTGATGCAGCTTCTTCCTGCCTCGTAACCCATGAGGCAGTTAATGCACCACCTCGAGCAGCAATGGTTGATGATGATCGGATCACACAACGTCCGCCAGGGTTGGCAGGGATGGATGGAGACGTGGAGTGGAGGAGATAGACTTATTTATTAGTGGGTTTGGCTGTGGGGAATTGATTATGGGAGTGAGGATAACTTTAAGTGTGAGATAGTTACTTTTTGTGTCATGATGCTACTTTTTGTGTCAGATAATTACTTTTAGATTGGGCAAGGATTGAAGATACCATTGTATCCCAACACCACGATAACACTAGTAATGTTATTTATTCCTCTGTTAGTACCCAGGTTTTGGATCCTTTGTGTTGCTCGATCGTCGGAAATGTCACATGTGCATGACATGTTACTCCATGAAGACCAGACACGTTTTTAAGGTTGAACAAATAAATACAGTTGGTCTGAATATATTAAAAGAAGTAGCCAATGCCATCGCATCAACCACCTCTTCTTTTTCTGTTTGGGTTTCTTATTGTTGGTAATTCCAACTTTTCTAATTGTAACCTATACTACGAGTACTAAAAGCTGATTCAGCCATACCTCTATCAACACTTGCCCCATTGGAAGAGCTGATGATATTAACTATTTTTGCATATATATATATATTACTATGAACTTTAGATATGACATATTAAAAATATGTAACAATGTTTTCACAGGAGCTCTAAACTCCCCATGGGAATAAATTCAAGCACCTCATATACATGTTTTCCATTTGATTTTAGTTCATCCAGTTAGTGACTCAGTATTCATGCCTTCGAGGCAGTAGCATTTAGATCTACAAGATTTTAGAAGACGGTGCTTAATTGAAAAGGTTCGCTCTGCAATTGCTCATCATTTTTGCTCTCAAATGCTACTTTAACATAAACATCTGGTTCAGTTCAAGATGAATACCTTTCAAAAGCTTTACATATAAATGTTATTAAAAAAAATTACTAACAAACTTTTGATATTGGAACGAATCATAGGAAAATCTAGAAGCAAAAAACAAATCACATGTTTGAGAAGAATGAAAATCACGCATCCGTCCCCCAACTGCCATAATCTAAGCACATTGCGGTTCACCACCAGTAGAGGTCATCCTTTTGACAGTCACACCTCGATCCCCCCAGATTCACTATTGACACTGTTTCCATCCCACTCGTCTTATTGTTGCTACCAGTAGGTCGTAGAATTGGATATTGGACTATAGGAAATGTATTATGCATTCCATGATCAGTGAGGTGATTGATCGAATAAGCCGCCACTCAAGCTGCTATAAGCAAAAGCTCCAGAACAGATGTACCAGAATGAAATATATTCACTAGAGCGATTTCAACTCCTAGAGAGGACTAGAAATGTTCATCTAAGAGTCCTCATCTAGCAACCTCGTGTAAGACTTCATTGCAAGGACAAACAACAACATAGCTGTCTCACCATGATCCTCCGTTAGTTCTGAAGCTGTAGACACCATGTGTGTAGAGCCGTAGAGGGCTTATGCTGCTGGATACGTACAAAACGTTGCTGGACTTAGAAGTTGGATTGATAGGAGTGCCTAAGAAAGACACTGGAGCAAGGAAGGGTCGCGCCACTTGTTGGAGCACCCTCTGGTTCTAGATCCGGAACGTAAGGAGAATCTGCTCCGGTGTTGAGGGCTTGAGGTAGAGCAGCCAAAGCATCGAGGGTAGAGTGGGTTCAGTGCATGACTTTTCAGTAATTATGAGTCTTGGTCCACAACAAAGATGACCCAAAGATACTCAGACACACATAATTCAGGGTTAAATGCCTCTGAGTCCTGACTTTCGACAGAACTGGCAACGATAGTCTTTCCAGACAACGATTGAATGCCCAGACATCTATATTTCCATTTCTGGTGTAAATACATGTAAATCATATTTCCTTTCCTATACGAGCACTTTGAAAAGCTGCACCATCCCTGATGACCCAATTTCATCGACGTTGGTGAAGAAATGAGTCTTACTCTCTCACCGGGAAAGGAGGTGGTCGCTAGGGCATCCTCATCCTTGGGACCCTGCCCGTGTTGGTGCGGCCTCAACAAGTTGTTGCTTTGGGTCGGTGGTACGCTTTGGGCTGATTAGCGTGCTCTGGAGGTTGGGACGATGACAGATGGTTACTCATGCCAATGCCCAACGTCGAGCAGCGAGCAATTGGGGACGACACTCATAAATTGTTGATCTAATTACAATTCATGCCACCGTGTTTTCAAGGCACGGGTAGTATAACTAAGCTACTCGCACGAGTATTAAAAACAAACTCATATATATATGTATGTATATATGTATATATATACATATATTAAAAACAAACTCATATATATATGTATATATGTATATATATCTATATGTATATATATGTATATATATGTATATATGTATATTAAAGGATCACCAAAGGAGAGTTACTCCAACCCTAGATCACCACATGCAAGGGTTCGACCACCTTTCTCCAAGGTTGAGCACCTTCTCCACCACCAAGAACACAAGGGGCAAGCTCTAAGGATGAGAGAGAGCAAGAGTGTGCAAAAGAGATCACTTTCATGAAAATAGAGGGGTATATGTATCCAAGGGAAGGAGAGAATCAAGGGAGGTTAGGTGTCCAACTAAAAATGCCACTTGTCCCTCAAAACTCAACTATGCAAGCATAACAACATGCATGCATCTAGGATCATGAAAACCAAGGAAAAGCATCAACCTGACTTGAGTCCAAGACACCATCGGTTGAAGAGAACTCATGGACCAAAGCCAAACAGTTCAAGATAACAAGGACCATCTGTCGCATATATCAAATCCCTAGGTTCCTTAGTGACCAAAAGAGAGGATTCAAGACTCATCGGTCAAAGGGAAGACTAGGCACACCCAAAACTCTTTGAATGTAGAGAGAAAGGCCAAATAAACCTCTAGGTGGTCTCTCAAAACCAAAACTCAGGGGTCAACATAAGAGCAAGGTCAACCATCTATACAAGGCATCTAAGTAAAACCCTAATCATCAATTCATGATATCTCCTCCTCAACAAAGGTACAAAAAAGTACCCTAAGGCACCACTCTCCTCAAAATGATAGCAAAACATGTTAGACACACCAAGCATGCAAAAAATTGAAAGGTAAAACCTAATCATGGGTAAATTGTAATTAGATCCAAAACAAGTACACATATAGCATAACTAGCTCAAACATCTATGGACCAAACTAAAAACATAAGCATCTCATATGTTATTAAGGGACATCACATGAGTAGATTAAGGATTCAAGCATCTCATTATGCTAAGAAAACAAAATCAAGCAAAAGCTAGGTCATGGGTCTTACATCTGGAGTGGCAACAACCTAAGATAGTAATTTAGGTTCAGTTTCCTAGGCTTGGAAGCCTACTATAGGAGGTTCATTAAGAACTTTAGTGTTGTGTCATTACTTGTGGGATCCAACTCACAAAAATATGATTAACTAATGCGGAAGCGTTCACTAAGCAGCGGATTACCAAAAATCACTAAAAATTAAAGCTTTTTACCAAGAGATCCATCAAAGGAAAACTTTGTCACATAGAACCAAAGTAACACATTTACATTCTGGTTTAAAGGTACATGTTCTGTATCATCTCTTTATGAAAATTACAAGCATCAACTGCTCCGATAAACTAAACATAGGCAGTATAAAATCTCGAGGCACTGGGCTAAAATCTCAAAAGCACTATCTACTACTCCGAGGACCTGAGAGTACAGAGACGACACATAGGACTCTATATACATCTATACAAGGCATAACAACCAGTGTCTCCACCTGAGGCTTCACTGCTGTTCTTGATGATACTGTTGTTGTTCTTCACCTACTGAATGATTCCTGCCTCCTCGTCTGCGTCCACCTAAAAATGTGGTTCCCACGGGGATGAGACAATTGTAAATTTCCCCAGCGAGAGTTATAACTCTCCGTCAGAAACATTATCATTGCAGATTAAGAAGATAAATCTGAACAGAGGAATCATAATTTTTTGACAGCAGTTAATTCATTGTCTAACAGATTAGAACATTCTTCTTATCTAAGGCATTGCAGCTATAACTTGATAGAGCAACATGTCATTTATTCATTAAGGAATATGAAGAACATTTATAACATTTATTCACTATGGAGTTATAACCACAACATATACTCTTTTCAGGCTTAGATCACATATCTAATGCCTAGCATTGTCTTGTGGAATCATGGCATGTAGCCATACTCTTTTCACAAAGTATTTGGGATCTTAATCCCTCATCTCATCAAGTACATTTCCATTTCTTAGCAAGTTCATCATCATGATTATAGAATATGGGTATTTGAACCCTTAACTTAACATAGAATACTTGTTACCACTTATTAGGTAACTTAATACCTTCAGGTCATCTGACCAAGGTCATTATGATTCTCTTTACACAAAGCATTCCACATAGTTCACAAAGATCATATCTCCTCTTGTTACCCCTTAATAGGCCACAAGGCATATTATGGCTTATAAAGCCCATAAACAATTTCAATAAGTAAAATATCATATGGCATACAGGGCTCATAAATTTCTAGATTACTTCTCACTGAGCAATAAAGCATATGAACGCTTATAAGGCCTATAAAGCATTTTCAATATACAAAGCATCATATCCCATACCTGGCAATGCTCATCATCTCAACATACTTGCATGATTAGTACTCATGATAACAATCATATATCAATACCATGCAATACAAGGGTTTTCTTATTATATTCATAACTCATCAATTTGTATTTGAGCTTCACTTAGAATCACTCTGTTTTAAGACTCACATAGCATCATCCTGTATTAGGGTTTCACATAGCATTGCCCTGTATTAGGGTTTCACATAGCATTACCCTGTATTAGGGTTTCACATAACATTACCCTGTATTAGGATTTCCGTAAATCACCATATAGGTTCTCAATATCATATTTTTAATGATCAAGTCCTATTTCATTGCTTTACATAGCTAGGAATCAATATGGATAACATAAGTATTCAATCATACTTATTTATTCTTATCATTCATCATTAAATGAATTCATCAACACACAGTATGAGTTTCTCTCTCATCTTTACCAGAATATGATTACATCATAGTTTATAGGTTTGGAATACCTTTTCATAAGGCATGTTAGCCTACATTCAACAAGGTGTATTACATCTCAATGTAACAATTGACATGACACATCTCATGTGTCACTCATCCAATTATATTGGACTTATAACACATCAAGGTATATCAGTATTGAGGTGTTGGATGTGATATCTATCATATCTTGATGTATCACTTCCCTCAATACCTTTATCTTACTTGAGTTCATCCACTTAGCTTGTATTAGGGTATTCCCCATCCTTATACTTTATGCACCAGTTCATCACATTTATCATGTAATGTATTGGTCATTAGTCACTCACTTAGAATATACAACCATTGCCAATAATATGGACTCATCCTTAAGTTAGGAACTATTGATATAAGGATATCCATTATCAACCTCTCTAGGTGTTACATTTGTCAAAACATTAATCATTATTCCATTATTAGGAATAGGATTCTCCATATTTATAATTTGAGGATTCACATAGCATCTTCCATGCATTTATGGATTTCACATAGTATTGCTCTTCAATAGAGTTTCACATAGCATTAGTGGCACTACCCTATATTATGATTTCATTGAGCTTTGCCCTAAATTAGGGTCAAGGTACATCAATCTTTTTAATGAGGATTTCATGATCTCATTATTATGGATCAAACCCTGATTACATATTTATTCATAATGAGAGAATTAGGGCTTATTAAGTAAGCAATCATCTCTCCCTTACTCTCTCCCTCTCATCCTCTCTAGGATGTTACATACTCCAAGATTGATCTAGGTTAGATCTTCACTTAAGTACACATAGTTAGGGTTAACCTTCATAATCACCATTGGACCACATCATTAATAATGAAGTAGTTAATTGTCCTTTGATCATATTAACCAATTTGAAACTCAAAAGGTCTTGGTCACTTAGACCTCAAACGGTCTTGGTCACTTATACCTCAAACAGTCTTGACCAATTAAGTTCAAACGGTTTGAAACCGTTTAGCAAAGTTGGTGCTTGAAACCGTTTAGACCAATCATATAGAAACCGAATGAACTTGGGTCTCCAAACGGTTTGAGACCGTTTGTGTCACGCCCCAATTTCACATTAATCACAAACCACGAAATTAGGGCACGACAGGATGGGATTTGCACATAAGCCAACCACTCATCACTTTTAAAACATTTTAAAGATATTAATAGGATAACCTGATTTATGCTGTAAAATGAAACTAAACAAACTGCGGAAGCATCTTTATTAAACTGACTAGCAATATAAACAGAGTCTACAACATATTACATTGTCCGACATAAATAAAACATAACAGTTAATTTACATCTTTATACACATTCTCTCTCTCACTCACACCTTGTCCCAAAGATCGAGGGGAAAGGACTAAGAGACCTCTAACTACTAACTACATATTCCTTCTACAGACTAGGCGTTAGAATGAAACGATCCTTCAGATTTCCTGCTGCTGAAGATAAGCTGAAAATGTTTTGAGTAGAGGTATGAGCCTACTCGCTCAGTGAATAGCATTTCACTTAGCTATCACTAAACAACTCGTCAGGTTTATAAACTGAAAATAAACATATAAGCAGTTCAAACAGGGCAGTTCTTTTGACATAGCAAATATACAGATTATAATCACATTACTAAGCATCAACAGGTAATTCAGGTAAATAAACAGTTATATAAATTTACTGTGAACCTACATGATTATTTATTCATTTTATTATTATGCCCTAAATATATGCAGTGTACTCTGCATATAAAGATCCGCAACAAGTCCATGCTACTGTCCCACCGTACAGGACTTAGCGACACACCCGGGATATGCTAAGTCTGACTCCAGTCCTGCTCTGCCACAGGACCCCTGGCTCTTCGGCCAGAATCATAGGCTCTACGGCCTCAAAGCACTACTATGAGTGCACCCGACTTCTCCTTTAACCTGAGTACACCGGCGGAGAGTCACAGGGTTACCTTCGTGACACAAGCACGAATGGTGTTAGATAACCGTGTTTTCTTTTTCCCAGTGCCATCGTGACACAAGCACGATTGTTGTTGGACACTGCCTCTCTTTCCTCGTTTGTCCGTGACACAAGCACGGATGATGTTGCAACACGAGTTTCACCCCTAAGTTGCAGATACCTCTCAGGGGTTCTACGGTGTTAGGGCACCTAAGTCTATTAACCAATTAACAAATAAACATATAAACAGGAATATCACATTTCATGCATATTGCACAATCTGAATAACACATGAAGCAAATATAAATCCATTATCATCATTAAACATGATTCAGTATCATTTATCCACATTCAATGCTAAACATCTATTTTAAATCAGCACATACATTGCAACTATAATACAGGAAATTTCATCATTTTCACTAAGCATATTAAGTATTTCAAGTTCCAATGAAACTAGCATACTCTATTGTATGTACTACACTGTTTAGAAGTTATACTAACTGATAAAGAAGCAATTAAACATTTAAATTGAGTTAAATAATGATTACTGAATGAACTACTACTCACAATTCTGGAACTCGGCCGACCAAACTGGGAACTCGGCCGATCGGATGACAACTCGGCCGATCCACCCGCAACTCGGCCGATCCAAACCCTGATCGATAACCTATAAAGGGAAACTCGGCCGAATCACACCCAATTCGGCCGACCAAAACGCTGTTCGTCATTCTTAATAAAGAAACTCAGCCGAATCATTCGTAATTCGGCCGAACGACACACAAACAGGACATATACAAACGCCTAAGTTATTAATGATTGATAAGTAAAACCCTACTCACCGCGATTTGGACTGTCCGGATTCATCCGGAAATGCGTCCAAGTACCGGTTTCTGGGCGGATTTCAGTTGTCTTCTACCTAGGATTTATACTGTTCACGGCTCTGTTGCTCACAGCAAACGCACGCCTAGGCCAGGTTGACGTTGAGCTTAGCTAGGATCTCAAAAGCGGATGGCTGCTCGTGGCTAGGGCTGCTATATCAAACTTAGAACTCCAAGCCAAGCTCAAAGCAGCTTCTCTTGCTGCTGGGCGCCCCAAGCGAAACTAGCTGCTGCAAATCGCAGCTTCGGCTGCTGCAGGTGCCGCTTGACAAGGGAAGAAGAGGAAAGAGGTAGGTGGCTGGACTCGGTAGCGGTGATATGGGGTGTTGCTCCTCGCACCCAAGGCTCCGGGTCGGCGCCCTACTGCTGGCCGGCCACTGTTGTTGGGCGGCCTGCTACTGCTCTTGCTAGTCGGCGCCCTAGTAGGTGGTTGGGGGTCTGCTAGGGTGGAGCAGAAGAGAAGGAAAGAGTGGAGGAAGAAGGAGGGTGGATGAAGAAGAAGAAGATGGTGTTGTTGGTCGGAGCTTTGGAGCTCAAAATCGCCCTGCCCATCCTCCGCTACTGTTCTATCGGGCGCCGCTTGAAGCGGTCGCTCTGTAATTGTCGGGTGAAGACGAGATAAGGAAGAAAGGGCTAGGGGGCGAGATACAAATTTCCCAAACAGTTCCAATATTTACAACTAGGTCCCTAAACACTCAAATGTCCATATCTTTTAACTCGGAAGTCGGTTTCGAGTGATTTTTCTTGCAAACTCTCAAGCATGGAATTATATACAACCTTATAGCAAGAAAGCATGCTAATTAGATTGTCTTAACTAATCAAGACACTAACCTCAATTGTGTCTACTTAACCCAACTTAATTAACTCAACAATCAATATTAAAATTTTCATTAATTATCTCAGATGATTCAAACTCAACTATTTATTCACAAATTAACCTATCTTAATTAACCATGATGTTTAACAAGATTCTTAGCACTAATCAAGGTATTTACTAGTTAATCATGGAGTGGGTCATAACAACCTTTTCCCCTTAAAAGAATTTCGTCCCGAAATTCCTAAAAGAGAAAGGAAACGTGTTACTCATTTCTGACTCGTATTCCTACGTAGCTCCTTCTAGGTTAAGATTTCTCCACAAAACTATCACTAATGGTATCTCACAATCCGTGAGTTTCTTGATCCTCTGATCAACTATCGGCATAGGTCCCTTAACCTAGGACACATCTGATCTGATTCCAGATCAACCCACAAAACATTGTCTTTCCAGAATTGTTATAACAGTAACTCAATTTATGATAACTACTGAGAAATTATCATACCATACATGCAGACAAACTAAAATTCTTAAATAAACAGAATGCATGTCTATTTGGTACTAAAATTAAATCATACAATTTAACTGTTAAACATCACTACATATCATACTGAGAATTGATATCAAAATACTTGATTCATCGTACACCCTATCCTTAGGGTTTCATTTGCCTTGTTCATTCATCACATGCCAACACCCTACTCTTAGGGTTATCTCATTATCTCATCTGTTTGATTGCAATTCAAATCACAATACGGTATCATTCTAAAACTGGCAGAGTAGTATATTTCAAAATATCTTTACATCATGCATGCAGGCAGATTAAAAATTCATAAATATCCCAAACTCAAATCAATTTTGGCACATACATATTGAATTTATGTAATTGAACATCTCATTACACCAATAAGTGTAATTTACTCCACTTATAAGAAACCATCTATAATATTTATCCATTATCTGAAATTTCTCGAAGTACATGCATATTAACCAAATTCCTGGTTTATGCATCACATAACTCAATTAAGAGTTATTTACATATCATATCACAAATATTTAATAGTACTTGAGAATTTCTAATGATATTTCAATGAAATGTGCCAATTCATGTAAGTGTCAGGTTACACACATTAACATAACAGGAAGCATGCATTTAGGTTTATTTACATATTTTAATGCTGTCTTGCTAGCTTAAAATCATACATCTAATGATTTACCAAATCTGTGTTTTCTGGATTCATACTCAAACCGTACCATTATCAGTTGTGTATTTCTAAACTCAATATGATATGATTGAAACTGGATTACCAAGCAACCTAAATATTTTATCCATGTATATCTTAGTCAAGTTTTGAGACACCAAAGATTGACTTAATATGAAGAAAGCGAGAAGACTAAATTAGTCTATCCACAATTATTCATATCGAGTCACAACCTCTAGGTGTCCTGGGTAATCTTACCACAAAATCCATTGTGATAAATTCCCACTCCCATCCAGGCATAGAAAAAGATTGCAAGGTAGCTATAGATTTCTAGGGTTCAACCTTAACCTACTGGTACATACTACTTCTAACTACGTACTCAGCTACATTCCTCTACATATCTGACCATCCATTTCAACTACTTGAGATTCATATACATCTTAATGTTTCCTGAAAGCATAGCATACATCAATACATACACTTCCATAAAATTCTTTTCTTTCAGCCTTTTCCCCTTAAAAGAATTTTACTCTATCTCGAGGTACACACAACATGTCATGCTAATACAACACCTTATCATCTAAAAACTTAAACTCTAGTCTCTTTTCCTCCTATCAGGTCATGCATAATCTGGCTTAACTCACTATCACCCTATAGTAGTTCCTTGATTTGATCATAAGAAGTAGGCTTAACTTACATCTGTACAATCAAATCACTCTGTGTTATTACCCCTAAGTCTAAGTCCAACTCCCGCATTTCTACTAACAAGTCTCTATTGAAACCTGCCATAGAGAATGCATTAGCTGTTGAACTTGACTTTCTGCTGGAAGCATCATTCACCACATTCTCCTTACCAGGGTGTTAATCTATTGTCACATCATAAAGATAGTGACACCATGTCTTAAAAACATGAACTTCATCAACTATCTTCAGATCATAATCGTATAATACTCCGCTTTTATGCTACTCTCTTATTGTTACATTTCAATTTTATGTTTTACTCTTTTCTCTAAGTCATTTCATGTTGTCCATGTACCGATCAGATTATCTACTTCAAAACCCTAGATCACTATCACTACCAGATTACTTTACATAGAACAAATCTCAAGGTCTTATTTTACAAAGATACTAGCATTCAAGGTTTAATCACTAATGATATCCCTTAAACTACTTACAACTTTAATCATTCTAGGGTTTTGTCCATAACAGTAACATAGCATTATTGTGTGTGTGTGTGGTCGATCATATAGATCAATTTGAGTTTCTTGGGTCAATAGCATATTAACCCAACACTCAACTTTAATATATTGGCTGAAAATTCAGTTTTCACAATAGTTTCTGTAATTCGTTTATTAAACAGCTAACAGAAGCTCCAAAAATTCTGGAAATTTTATATGTTATTCCTAATAAAGTTTCAGACCTCCAGTAAAAATTTCAGATCTTTTCATGTTACCAATAATTAATTAAAAATCAAAGAGTACACTGCTATATTGCAGTCTGCAGCAGGTTCGGCTGAGTTACAAACTCGGCCGACACCCTTACTGCAGGGGTCAAAAGTCATCCAAAAATTATGCCAATTTAACAGAGTGTCTAAATTGTGTTTTTCAGGCACAGTTAAAATTTGAGATCAATTGGATATACCAATAAAAAGATAAAATTCAATTACCACACTGCTATATCATTCAGAAAATGTGATCGGTCGAGTTTGAAACTCGGCCGATAAACATGTCAAAACATTTTTCAAAAATTCTGATATTTTCCAATGTTGTTTACATTTTATATATCCAAACATATCCAAAATTGAGCTAAATCAGAGTTACACATAAAATACTAAAAATCTTTTAGTGTGACATTCTATTTATCAAATTTTATATTCATATGTCATTAAAATCCTAATTTGGGCCAATTAAGGTTTATGCTTCTCAAACCCTAATTCTCAAGATAAAAGAACATTTAGACTTTTTATCGTAGTTAAAACATCCTAGTGTATATACATTCTCACTATGTTACGGGTCTAAATCATCCAGAGTCTATTCTTATTCTACTGTTAATAGGAGTCATTAGATCCCAGTAACGCATCCTGCCAGCCGGACCAGGCCGAACCTGTAGTCCTGAAGCCAAGGGCTACTCGAGATTAATCAACCCCTATTAACCTTAAACATGTGGAAAGAATATCCACTTAGGGCAACTCATTTATACATGATTTCGGGTCTACTTTAATACAGAGAAAACAAACATTAAACAATTCACTTCATGTCACAACAATATAAAAGAATCATACTTATTATACAAACTCAAAGTCTAAATTCATGCATATAAGAGCATTTCTAATGATCTTTAATCAATAAGCAATATAAAGTAGGAGCTATATCACATCCTTTATTTAATCTCTTACTCCTACATAAATTTCTGATTTCTTAACCCTAAGATTTCTAGGGTTTTCTCTCTAGCCTATCCTTCCTCTGCATACCTGGCCAGGGCATCCAGAGAAGAACAGACATAGTAGCTTGATACTGGTCAATCTAAGTATTCAGACACCTGGCCAGGGTATCTAAACACTCAGACCTTCCAGAGCTAAAACACATCATTTATTATTCGCCTTACTTATAACTTTATTCTTTGACCTTAATGATTCTTAACGACTCATCTTAAGCTCATTACTTGATTCTTGTGACCACATCCTCTTCCTGCTATCTGCAATAATATAACAGAACACTTCCTGTTAGAAAATTATAGATAGAAGAAAGACACCTAAACCTTAATCCTATTGGTCTCTTATCGTCTCCTGACCTTGAGTAACTATGTACTCAAACCAAAGCTTTGATACCAAAATTGTCACGCCCCAATTTCACATTAATCACAAACCACGAAATTAGGGAACGAAAGGATGGGATTTGCACATAAGCCAACCACTCATCACTTTTAAAACATTTTAAAGATATTAATAGGATAACCTGATTTATGCTGTAAAATGAAACTAAACAAACTGCGGAAGCATCTTTATTAAACTGACTAGCAATATCTCAAGCATGGAATTATATACAACCTTATAGCAAGAAAGCATGCTAATTAGATTGTCTTAACTAATCAAGACACTAACCTCAATTGTGTCTACTTAACCCAACTTAATTAACTCAACAATCAATATTAAAATTTTCATTTATTATCTCAGATGATTCAAACTCAACTATTTATTCACAAATTAACCTATCTTAATTAACCATGATGTTTAACAAGATTCTTAGCACTAATCAAGGTATTTACTAGTTAATCATGGAGTGGGTCATAACAGTTTGGTCTCAAACGGTCTTGAGAAAGTTTGGCCCCAAATGGTCTTGAGACCGTTTGGTCCAAACCTTCTCAAAACCAAATGGACCAAAAAGGGTCTTCAACACTTACACAATTCAAGGTTCCAATCCATGGATCAACTATCAATTGGACCACTAATTTATTCTTCAATTGAACCACTGAATCACCATTCAGTTGGACCTTCAATTAGGGTTTTAAACCCAATAGAAATAGGGTTGATAATCAAGAAACCATCACGTAGGGTTTTGAAATCGAGGATCCATCAATGGTTGACATTATGGAACTCATTCAATTACAATCATTGAATAACCACTTAGCTAGATCATGACCTGACCTCAAACGGTCTTGAGGTCATTTGGATGACCTCCAAGTGGTCTTCAGACCGTTTTCCCAAACCATCATTAAAATCTATGGAATTCAATTAGGGTTTTTGCATCATTGAATCAATCATTAATTAGGTCATTGATTGTATTTCAATGTAATATCATTGGATCTTCAACCATCCAATCATACTTCTTAAAAACTTCCAAACGGTCTTGGTTGACCTCCAAACGGTCTTGAGACCGTTTGGGTGACCTCAAAATGGTCTTGAGACCGTTTGGGCTAATCAACCCAAAACATCAACTTAATTAGTTGCAATTTCAGCACTTAGCCGATTAGGGTTTCCACTTGGAGGTTTGTCTTTATATTGATTCAATGTGACGACCCCAATTTCTACATACTTTCCTTAGTGACATATACAGATATGCGTGCACTCATATTTATAAATGTCAAAAGGGAAAATAATAGAAATCAAGATAGCCAACTAAAATCAGAGATAAGCCAAGATCATGTTCACATGATAGTAAATAGCCACACAACACTTCATTCAATAATGAAAGATAAAGTCATACATATTAATACTTGAGAAAGGAGAAGAATAAGTCTATGAAAGGAAATGCGATTATTACATAGGATCTATGGTATCCTATTACATCATCTAGAAGAATGAAAACTATCTAACTGAAAATGAATATGATGAGAAGTGGAAATCTATCTAATATCATCCTCCATGATCATTATTTAGTGGCTTCTGGTACTTTGACGTGCTTCATATATTGTTAAATGTTCCTTGTACCTAGAAAATACGAGAAACAAAAACATCAACAAAGTTGGTACGTGGAATTAAAAGCTATACTATGCTGGTATATAAAATACTCAAATTAGAGAAAGAGAAAGAAAACGTTATTTAAAGGCAGAAAATTAGGTAATCCCAAGTTATTAGCCTCATTTACAGTGAACATGCATCACTATGGTGGACTTAGCACATAATCACATAAATAGTGGGCCCTTCCACGTGTACCTTGTACTCCAGGGATCTCCCCGTATACCATGTACTCTAGGGAGGTTCTAGTCAACATTAAAGCTTTCTCTCTCAAATAGGGAGTTTAATGAGCACCACTAGTAACTACATTTCACTTATATTCAATTATGTTCTTTTATGTTCAAGGCAGTAAATCATCAATTAATCATATATTCACATCCATCAATGTATATCAATTTCATGCAAACAATTACATATACTTAACATCCAGCAAAACTAATCATATAATTATATCCACGTACCTTTAATTCTCAGATCTGAATTCCACAAGTCCTAAGTTAGGAGAAAGATAGTAGATCCCCCTGAAATATAGTAAAACCCTAAAGTCACCATGGTTTCTCATCAAACAACATTAATTATAATTATAGTTAGGGTTTAGGTTATTTGGGATGTCACTTTAGGATACATAGGTTTCAGAGTTGGGGTCTGAGATTAAGGTCGTCCAGGTTATTTAAGGACCTTTTAGTTATTAGGGTTTTTCATAAATTGTGCATAGTATTCATAATAAGGTAGGAAAACTAGAAATTTAGGTTCTTCTCAAATTATTGAATCAACTATCTTTCTTAGGTAGGATTTCGAGTAACATAATGACCAAGATCATAATTAGGGTTTAAACTATTCTCGAGTAGAGTGGAATCAGTAATGATCACTATTACATAATATGTAAATATAAAGGGGTCATTAGGTATGTAGACCAAATTTTCAGAGAAGGAATCGGATCTAAGTCCTGGAATTATTTTATTTGAATAGATTGCAATTTTTTGATGAAAATGATATATAGGTTCGATATCTTTCGATATTCCTATCATTTTCTAGGGTTTCCACAATTCTGACCAATCAGGAAAATTCTAAGGAGATAAACGAAAAAAAATAAAAAAAAGAAAAAGGGTCGCTGGTCTCGCCGAGATCCTGAGATGGTGTGGTTGCGTTCAATTGAGTGGAGAGGACCACTGGAGGGAGGGCGAGGTCGAAGTCAGGTGAGTTGGAGGTGCTTGAGGTCAGGGAAAAGGGGGCAAGTCCCGGTGGAATTGATGGTGTGGAAAGATGAAAGGGAGGCCAGGGAAGCTTTTGGGGGTCTTTTATAGACCTGGGGTGGAGTAGAGGGCTAAGCCCTAAACCATGCGTCGCCGCCAGTGAGAGGCGCGAGAGCTCGGGGGGTTGTTCTCCCTGATCCGAGAGAGATGGGTTACGTGGTGAGGGTTGTTAAGTTTGGTTTGAGGAGAGGAGTTAGTCCTCCAAAGATCTCGCAAGGAGGAGGTGGGGTTCGGGCGCGAGGGCCGTTGGAGGATTCGCAGGTCCAGCTACTGGCGGGGACCGATTCTTTCGGAGGTGGAAGACAAGGTCCTCACCCTTGGATTCAGAGTGGATCACTGTCCACCTGATTGGATGGCTAGGATCAAGTCCCAGCGAGGGGCCGCGTCAAAACAAGGAAAAATGGGCCGCGTGACAAAATAAATGGCTAATTAAATCGCAGACCTTAGTCCTAGGCTAGATTAGGTGACATAATACACAAAATTTCAAAAGTAAATAACTCTAAATTGGTAATTCCAACTGTAATGAGATTTTAGGCATAGTTTTATAATGCTATGATTTAGCTATGGTGCAATATTGGAGTCAAAATTCGATTATTGACTATGTCAATTGACTAAATGTCATAATACTTGTATTATTGACTTTATGTACCATTATGGATGGTCTTAAGTGAAATTGATGATACATTTAGTCAAATTAGTGAGAGAGATGATTGAGGGCATGATTGGAACAATTAAAATTTTAAGGAGAGAGGAACTAAATAATATATATGTAAAAACTCACTCTGTCACATTCTCCCCTCCTTTTAAGAATTTTGCCCCCAAAATTCAAGCAGCCTGAAAAAGATACGAATACTTCTTCTCGACCTCAGTCTTTAGCTCCCAGGTGGCATCCATTTCATCATGGTGGCTCCAGAGAACTTTCACCATTTCGATATGACGATTACTGCGAAGCTCCTTTGACTTGAAGTCGAGAATTCTGACTGGGGACTCAGTATATGACAGATCATCCTTCAATTCGAGAGGCTCATGATTCAAGATATGACTGGAGTCCTTGACATAGGGCTTCAGATTAGATACATGGAACACATTATGCATGTCACTATACTGTGGTGGCAAAGCAAGACGATATGCACATTCGCCAACCCTTTCTAGAATCTCGAAGGGTCCAACATAACGAGGACTGAGCTTTCCTTTGTTCTTGGCTAAAGCTCAAATAGGTCGGATCTTCAGAAATACATGGTCACCTTCCTTGAATTGACATTCTTGACGGTGAGCATCTGCATAAGACTTCTGTCTATCCTGTGCCCGCTTCTTTCTCTGTCTAATCAGTGCAACCTTATCAGAATACAACTGCATCTCCTTGGATTCCATCAGGGTACACTCTCCGATATTGTCCCAGTGTAAAGGTGATCTCCATGGTCGGCCATAAAGAGCTTCATAGGGAGGCATCCCAATGCTTGCATGATAGCTATTATTATAGGAAAACTCAGATAAAGGCAAGTAATAGTCCCACGAGCCTTCCCAATCGAGAACACAAGCTCGCAGAAGATCCTCTAGAATCTGTACTGTACGCTCTGACTGCCCGTCTGTTTGCGGATGGTAGGCTGTACTGAAGTTCAACTTGGTGCCCAATTCCTCTTGAACCTGCTTCCACAGCTTTGATGTGAACTTTGGGTCCCTGTCCGAGACAATAGACGCTGGGACTCCATGCAGACGTACAATCTCCCGTATGTAGAGGTCAGCCAACTCAGAAACCCTTGCAGTAGTCTTCACAGGAAGAAAAAGAGCTAATTTGGTGAGACAATCCACTATGACCATGCAACGTCGTATCCCTTCCTAGTCATGGGTAATCCTACCACGAAATCCATGGTGATGTGTTCCCATTTCCATTCTGGAATTTCAAGGGGTTGTAGTAGACCGCCTGGTCTCTGATGTTCGGCCTTGATCCTTTGACATGTCAAACATCTGGACACGAAATCGGCAATATCACGCTTCATGCCTCTCCACCAAAACTAACATTGTAGGTCTTTGTACATCTTTGTCATGCCTGGATGAACTGTGTACTTGGACCCATGTGACTCATTTAGGATTGATGTCTTTACAGTTGACTGCTCAGGAACCCACATACGATTCTTATAACGGAGACCACCATCAAGACCCATGGACAGATGCGTTTGCGGCTTCGACAGGAGAGAAGATAGCTCTGCAAGACCGGGACTAGCCTTTTGTGCCTCAAGAAGTTCGAAATGCAGGTTGGACGTGATGGAAATGTTATTAACATGCACACGATCAGATAGAAACTGTGGTTTCCAGCCCACTAGATCCTCCATGTTCCTCCATTCAGGGACAAAAAGAGATGCACACACTGCCCTTTTTCTGCTAAGGGCATTAGCGACTACATTTGCCTTACCCGGATGGTAGGCAATAGTGAAATTGTAGTCCTTTAGGTATTTGATCCATCGGCGTTGACGCAGATTCAAGTCCTTTTGAGTCAGGATGTACTTCAAGCTTTTATGATATGTGAAGATGTCGAATGTTGCCCCGTACAGGTAGTGCCTCCAGATCTTGAGGGCATGAATGATTGCAGCTAATTCCAAGTCATGGGTGGGATACTTAAGTTCATTGGGTTTTAGCTATCTAGACGCAAAGGCCACTACCTTACCGTTCTGCTGCAGGACACACCCTAATCCATATTCCTCGAAGCATCAGTGAATATCACAAATCCTTCATTACCAGAGGGTAGAACGAGAACAGGAGCCGACGTCAACTTCTGCTTTAATTGCTGGAAACTGGACTCACAAGTGGTTGACCAGGTGAAATGCTCGTCCTTCCGAGTAAGCTTGGTTAGAGGAAGTGCAATTTTGGAGAAATTTGGAATAAAACAACGATAGTATCCGGCCATACCCAGGAAACTCCGAATTTCAGAAGGATTACGAGGAGGTTGCCAATCAAGTACAACAGAGACTTTGGCGGGATCAACAGATATACTACCTCCAGAAATGACATGTACAAGAAACATAACCTTACCAATCCAGAACTCACATTTTGAAAGTTTGCCATAAAACTTTTGGGTTCGAAGAATGTCAAGAACTGATCGCAAGTGTTCACGGTGTTTTTCCATAGAATCAGAATAGATCAAGATATCATCAATGAAGACGACCACAAACTCATCAAGATAGGGTTGGAATACTTTGTTCATCAGATTCATAAATATACCTGGTGCGTTGGTCAAACCGAATGGCATCACCAAAAATTCGTAATGCCCATAACGAGTTCGAAAAGCAGTTTTAGAAATATCAGAATCCTTGATTTTAAGTTGATGGTATCCAGAATGGAGATCAATCTTTGAGAATACTTTGGCAGTACGAAGCTGATCAAAAAGGTCATCAATACGAGGAAGATGATACTTGTTTTTAATAGTAGCTTGGTTCAACATGCGGTAGTCAATACACATACGCATAGAACCATCTTTCTTTTTAACAAAGAGAACAGGAGCTCCCCAGGGGGAAACACTAGGACGAATGAAACCTTTGTCGAGAAGTTCTTGCAACTATTTTTTCAACTCCATAAGCTCAGCAGGTGCCATCCTATACGGTGCCCTAGAAATCAGAGTGGTTCCAGGAAGAAGATCCATGGAGAACTCAATGTCTCTATTTGGAGGCAGCCCAGGAAGCTCCTCTGGAAAAACATCAGGGAAGTCATGTACCACCTCCAGACTTTCTACAGGCCCGCTACTAGGAGTGGTCTCTGAGACTAATGCGAGGTAAGACTTTACATCCCTTAGAAATGAGCTTTTTAGCTTTGAGAGAGGAGATTATAATATTATTACAGAATCCACTTCCCCTAGGGATTTTCACAGGATAAGAATGAGGTTGAGAGAGGACCACCATCTTGTTTCTACAATCAATGTGAGCATGGTATGTGTAAAGCCACTCCATACCAAGTATGACATCAAAATCTTCCGTAGTTAAGAGAATGAATTCGAAGGGCATATCATGATTTTCGTATTTAAGAGAAAGTTCATTGATTTTCTGCAGAGTTGTGAGTATTTTTCCACTCGGAGTAGACACGTCCAGAATATATCCCAAATCCCTTATGTGAAGATTTAATATAGATGCCATAGTTTGAGAAATAAATGTATTTGTAGATCCAGAGTCAAATAAAGCCTTAACAAGATGACCATTTAATAATAAAATGCCTACATAAGGTAATCAAATTATGAATAATTGAAGGCTTGAATAAGATATTGAATTATAAAGAAATTAGGTTACCTTCACAGAGCTGGTTTGGATTTGCCTTGGCCTCTTCTGCATTTACTGCAAATACCCTGCCATTGCCGTGTCCCTGAGGCTGCGGAGCACCACCCGCAGGATTGCCAAAGATGAAGGGAGTGGGGCACTTGGCGACGAAATGACCCTCCTTTTTGCAGTTATATCAGACTGGCTTGGTGTGGCGGCATACTCCACCATGGTGTCGTCCGCAAGTCTTGCACTTCGGGTGGACAATCTTCTGTTGATTTCGATTGTGCTTCTGTCCTCCTTTTCCTGAACCTCCTCTTTTCCCTGATCCCTTGTTGTTATGGCCTGGGTTGAACTTCTTAAACTTATCCTCTTCAGTTGTGGTTAACCCTAAGTATCCCATGCTCGAAGGTTTTTGCGTGCCCTGCTCTCTCTCCTGCTTGAGGGCCATATCTAGGGCTTCATCTATGCTTCTGGGACGAGAGGCTATGACTAGGGTTTTTAGGTGGGCGGAAAGGCAGTCAACATAGTGTTCATTAAGACGGTCTTCAGTCCTGATGGGTGCATAACGCTCCAGAAGCCTAAACTTCCGGGTGTAATCATCTACTGAAAGACTACCCTGCCTTAACTCCATGTACATCTTCTCCTTCCTCTTCCTCTCAGCTATGGGCATAAAATGATCAGTGAAGAGGTTTTTAAAGGCTTCCCACTCCATGTTGTATACTTCCTCACCCCTATTCCCACCATAGTACTCCCACCAGATTTTTGCCCCTCCCTTAAGCATATGAGTGGCGAACTTGACCTTCTTCTCATTGGGTACTTCTAGGGTATGAAAACGATTCTCTATGGACAAAATCCAGGCTTCAGCCTTGTCCATGACCTCAGGCTGATCCTCTCCCCAAAAGGAATCAAGGTTTAGTTTAATAAAATCTATCACCGTTACTTCTTTCTTCCTAGATGGGCTAGGTTCAGGGGTTCCTTTTGTGGCGAGGGTTTCCATAAAATCTAGAAGGATTTTCTTTTGTTCCTCCCACCTTTTTTTGGCCGCAGCATCGGGATCAGGTACTTCAGAGGTTTCAGGTTCTTTTCTTTTCTTAGAGGACGATTCCCCTGAGCTGCGAGTCTTAGGAGGCATCCTGAAATTAATTGGGATATATTAGATTTATTACTCAATAATTATTTTTGTCATTATCCTTATGGCATTTCATTATTCTCTTATATCATTTATTAACGTTCTTGATGTTACAATTTATGGAGGATACCTTAAGAGTCCTTATTGGTCAGTCCTTAAGACTTTCTAAATAGAAAGACTCTTTCCTAATCTTATATCATAAAGATGAAGGGAAGAACAATTTTCAAAAATTTGAGATAAGAGGGAAAATATTCCTATAGAAAAGATGAGAGGGAATTTCTATAGATGAGAAGGATCCTAATTTAAGGTATGCCCAATAAGTAAGGGACATTTAGGATATCGGCCAGGTAGACTCACACTGCCTTATAGGTAGCCTCGTGATTGCCAAGCAAAGTGGCTCGGAGACTTTATCCAGACCTTAGGCAGCTGCTATCCTAGTCACCTCAACCCTTCACATCCCTAACTCAAGGACTACCCTAGACTCATAATAGGGTGAATGGAAGTCATGTGACTATGATGTGTGAACATTGGCTCTGATACCAACTGTGACGACCCCAATTTCTACATACTTTCCTTAGTGACATATACAGATATGCGTGCACTCATATTTATAAAGTCAAAAGGGAAAATAATAGAAATCAAGATAGCCAACTAAATTCAGAGATAAGCCAAGATCATGTTCACATGATAGTAAATAGCCACACAACACTTCATTCAATAATGAAAGATAAAGTCATACATATTTATACTTGAGAAAGGAGAAGAATAAGTCTATGAAAGGAAATGTGATTATTACATAGGATCTATGGTATCCTATTACATCATCTAGAAGAATGAAAACTATCTAACTGAAAATGAATATGATGAGAAGTGGAAATCTATCTAATATCATCCTCCATGATCATTATTTAGTGGCTTCTGGTACTTTGACGTGCTTTATATATTGTCAAATGTTCCTTGTACCTAGAAAATACGAGAAACAAAAACATCAACAAAGTTGGTACGTGGAATTAAAAGCTATACTATGCTGGTATATAAAATACTCAAATTGGAGAAAGAGAAAGAAAACGTTATTTAAAGGCAGAAAATTAGGTAATCCCAAGTTATTAGCCTCATTTACAGTGAACATGCATCACTATGGTGGACTTAGCACATAATCATATAAATAGTGGGCCCTTCCCCGTGTACCTTGTACTCTAGGGATCTCCCCGTATACCATGTACTCTAGGGAGGTGCTAGTCAACATTAAAGCTTTCCCTCTCTAATAGGGAGTTTAATGAGCACCACTAGTAACTACATTTCACTTATATTCAATTATGTTCTTGTATGTTCAAGGCGGTAAATCATCAATTAATCATATATTCACATCCATCAATGTATATCAATTTCATGCAAACAATTACATATACTTAACATCGAGCAAAACTAGTCATATAATTATATCCACGTACCTTTAATTCTCAGATCTGAATTCTACAAGTCCTAAGTTAGGAGAAAGATAGTAGATCACCCTGAAATATAGTAAAACCCTAAAGTCACCATGGTTTTCTCATCAAACAACATTAATTATAATTATAGTTAGGGTTTAGGTTATTTGGGATGTCACTTTAGGATACATAGGTTTCAGAGTTGGGGTCTGAGATTAAGGTCGTCCAAGTTATTTAAGGACCTTTTAGTTATTAGGGTTTTTCATAAATTGTGCATAGTATTCATAATAAGGTAAGAAAACTAGAAATTTAGGTTCTTCTCAATTATTGAATCAACTATCTTTCTTAGGTAGGAATTCGAGTAACATAATGACCAAGATCATAATTAGGGTTTAAACTATTCTCGAGTAGATTGGAATCAGTAATGACCATTATTACATAATATGTAAATATAAAGGGGTCATTAGGTATGTAGACCACATTTTCAGAGAAGGAATCAGATCTAAGTCCTGGAATTATTTTATTTAAATAGATTGCAATTTTTTGATGAAAATGATATATAGGTTCGATATATTTCAATATTCTTATCATTTTCTAGGGTTTCCACAATTCTGACCAATCAAGAAAATTCTAAGGAGATAAACGAAAAAAAAAAGAAAAAGGGTCGCTGGTCTCGCCGAGATCCTGAGATGGTGTGGTTGCGTTCAATTGAGCGGAGAGGACCACTGGAGGGAGGGTGAGGTCGAAGTCAGGTGAGTTGGAGGTGCTTGAGGTCAGGGAAAAGGAGGCAAGTCCCGGTGGAATTGATGGTGCGGAAAGATGAAAGGGAGGTTAGGGAAGCTTTTTGGGGGTCTTTTATAGACCTGGGGTGGAGTAGAGGGCTAAGCCCTAAACCATGCGTCGCCGCCAGTGAGAGGCGCGAGAGCTCGGGGGGTTGTTATCCCTGATCCGAGGGAGATGGGTGACGTGGTGAGGGTTGTTGAGTTCGGTTTGAGGAGAGGAGTTAGTCCTCCAAAGATATCGCAAGAGGGAGGTGGGGTTCGGGCGCGAGGGCCGTTGGAGGAGTCGCAGGTCCAGCTACTGGCGGGGACCGATTCTTTCGGAGGTGGAAGACAAGGTCCTCACCCTTGGATTCAGAGTGGATCACTGTCCACCTGATTGGATGGCTAGGATCAAGTCCCAGCGAGGGGCCGCGTCAAAGCAAGGAAAAATGGACCGCGTGACAAAATAAATGGCTAATTAAATCACAGACCTTAGTCCTAGGCTAGATTAGGTGACATAATACACAAAATTTCAAATGTAAATAACTCTAAATTGGTAATTCCAATTGTAATGAGATTTTAGGCATAGTTTTATAATGCTATGATTTAGTTATGGTGCAATATTGGAGTCAAATTCGATTATTGACTATGTCAATTGACTAAATGTCATAATACTTGTATTATTGACTTTATGTACCATTATGGATGGTCTTAAGTGAAATTGATGATCCATTTAATCAAATTAGTGAGAGAGATGATTGAGGGCATAATTGGAACAATTAAAATTGTAAGAGAGAGGAACTAAATAATATATATGTAAAAACTCACTCTGTCACATTCAATCAATTGGAACCCTTGGATAATCATCCAAAATTTTCTAGGGTTCAGACCTCAAATGGTCAATCCATCCAAATGGTCAACACTCTCATGCGGTTTGGGACTCAAGTCACCAAACGGTTTGCAAACCGTTTGGTCTCCAAACGGTTTGGTGAAACCGTTTGGACCAACTCATTGAAACCATTTTCCTATGATATTTTTGAGGTGTGTGCTTAGGATGATTTCATCATCATCAAGCTCCAATCCCACGAAACTTTCTGTGATTTTCATGGTGAGTGCATCAATCAACCAAAATAAATTTTGGAAATGAAGAAAGCATCAACAATTGATAAGGAATTGAATGCAATAACAATTTCAAGGGTTCAAGTTATAAAACCCGCCTCCAATTGAGCTCCAAAGCTTCAATCTCACGTCAACAATGGTGTATGCAACTCCTTTCACTATTCCAAGGCTCGTCCTCAAGCTTTGAGTGAAAAGGATTGGTTAGAATTGAAGAGGGAATCGAGATATGAAGAATTCATACATTGATTTTCGATTTTCACCATGGATTCAAGGTGAAAGGAGGTCAAGAAGCTTACCAACTGGTTGGGGGTCGTCCTCCTGATCCTCCCAAGCTCCTTGGTCGTTTCCCAAGCAAAGAGAATAGGTGGGTTCCGAAAAAGCCTTTGTTTGGGCTTGTAAAGGGTACTTTTATAAGGAATTTCATGAGAGAGAAAATATTTTATAAAATATTTTAATTCCAAAATTGTTGCCACCACTTCCCCCTTGGTTTCTTACATGAAAAGGCAACTCTATCCCCACCGAGCTCCCTTCCATTATCCATGAATTCAGGGAAAAGAAATGAAGCACCTTAACCCTTATAATAGTAATATCCATAAATGAGTGGATATTTCTTTTTCTTATAATAAGGTGAGTGGGTTCTTCACCTCCTTAAGATATTTCCATCGCCTTTGCAAGGCACACAGATGTCCACACTTTTTGATTTTCAACCAACATAATTTTTGGTTGAAGGGCACTTCAATTAATATATTTATTTTTGCACTAAATTGAATCAGGGTTTCAATTAGGCTTAAATCTTGATTATTTTAATATCAAGATTCTCTCTGCTCCAACTTAATTCAAATTAGGCGCCCCTCTCATTTTCTTTGCTCTACATGATTCCAAGAAGAATTAGGGACTTTATTGAAGTGGTAATGTTCATATTGAACCCTACATTTTGGGTAAATTGCACATTACACCAAAACTAGGTTTTAATGCACAAACATTGCTTTATCAGCTCTTTCTTGGTACTCAGGCTACCACAAGCCATACATCTGCATCATATTCATTCTCATGATGCGTCAACACATGAGGAACATATTTTTATGCACAATTTGCAATTTAACCCCTCAACTTGGGTAATTTGCACTTTAGTCCAAATCAAGTAAAACATTATTTCAACATTATTCAAAAAGGACTAAAATTGAATATATAAGTTCCTCTTGAGCCCTAATTACTTTTCACAAGATAAGATTATGCATATAATTATCTTTCTTAATCAAAACACCTAGGGTTAAAGCATAACCCAGGTCAGGGATGTTACATTACCTCTAACCAAGTTGATGAGGAAAGGTGTACCTTTTGTCTGGGATGACAATGTCAACGTTCTTTCCATCTCTTGAAGAAGAAGTTCACTAGTGCACCATTGTTAGTTCTGGCAGAGCAAGGGAAAGGCTACATCATCTTTTGTGATGCCTCAAAGAATGGATTGGGATGAGTGATGATGTAGGACAAGTACATGATTTTTTTTCACTTTGTGACATCTTGAGAAAGATGAAAAGAACTACCTGACACATGATCTACATATTGTAGCTATGGTATGGTCCATGCTTTGAATATTTGGAGGGACTATCTATATGGAGAAAAGTGTCAGATCTTTACCGACCACAAGAACCTTCAGTATATTGTGATGACAGACCCAAAAAAAAATCGGATAATGATGAATGCGGAAGTAAACATTAGCAGCGGATTAACAAAAATCACTAAAAATTAAAACCTTTTTGCAAAGAGATACAATTCTAGGAAACTTTTATAAGGAGGACCAAGGTACTATATATATATTCTGGTCCACAATGTACATACCATGTACCATCTCTTCTTGAGGATTACATAAAATAGTTGCTTTGCCAAAACTATACATAAGCAACATAAAACCTCGAGGAATTCAAGCCAAAATATCAGATTGATCATAAAAGCACTAACTACTAACTCTAAGGACCTGAGAGTACATAGAAGACACATATGACTCTTATCTACATGACACGACAGTCAGTATCTCCACCTGAGATGTCACTGCTGTCCTTGATGTTGCTGTCCTTTCCCTGCTGTATGGTTTCTACCTCCTCGTCCTCATTCACCTAAAAAGGTTGGATCCCACGGGGGTGAGACAATTGAAATTGTCCCAGCGAGAGATATAACTCTTCGCTAGAAACATTATTATTGCAGATTATAAAACCGAGCAGGGGTTCTTTCATATTAATAAGTAGTATTAATCATTGTATGAAAAGAATAAGATAATCTCCTTTCTTAAGGAGAACATTGCATATACCCATGGTAGATTTATAAATCATCTATCTGCTTTGCAAGGAATGTAAGGAAACATATATATATATATATATATCATCTATCAAAAAAAGATGCATAAAAGAAGTATAACATCACCCAATGATTTTCGTATTCAATCCTTAAACAAACATGCTATATGGTTGATTACATTTTACAATCACACTTATGCCCTGAGGAGATGGAATATACCACTCAAACTCCAACCTTCGATTGCGAAACCCAAAGCTGGTGCCATACAAGGTCAATGGAAGAGCCGGCTACCATGACCTCCCCTATCTCAGTCAGTACGAGATCACATGCAGCCATGCAAGACATCTTGTGTCTCTGCTAAATAGATTTCCAGGGTATACTGGAAACTTTGCTATAGAGATACAACGGTGGCTGCACTCTCTTCGCAATCGAGAGATCTCGTGTTTATCTCACATCAATCCGACATTAAACATCATCGGGAGATTCATGATACATCCATCTCGACATCGGGAGATTAGTGATACATCCATCCCGACACATATAATGAAGGATTGAGAGATTTAATGTTTATCTCACATCAATTCCTCCATTAGGGTGTACGGATATTTTTGCCCATCACCCCCGCATATTAAAAAATATGCCTTCCGAGTCATGCCGCGGAGCAACCCGTTTCACCATCCAGCAAATCCTGACACTGATGGATCTATGGCCAGGGCACTACATGATAAAATTACACTTGATTAATTAAGTACATTATTGTATTTTTTAGCATCAATCAAGTTTTCAAACATGAATTACTATGACAAATGCTACAAAGAAAAGTATAATACATCTATCATGTACTTTTCAAAACTTTATAAAATATTGGGATCTCAATCCCTTATCTGATTATTGGGAATTCATATCCCTCAACAACATCATCAACATGTTTACTGGATCTGGGTATTCAAACCCTCAGTTCATCATTGAACATGGTTACCACTTATTAGGTAACTATTACCTCCAGGTCATCTACCCAAGGTATTCAGGATACTTGTTACACAAGCATCTCACATGGCTCACACGGCCCATTAAGTATCTTGTCACCTCTCTCTAGGCAACAAATTATCACATTGCTCACAAGGCCATTACATCTTATCACCTCTCACTAGGTAACAACTTATTCACATGGCTCACAAGGCCATTGCACATCTTTTCACCTCTCACTAGGCAACAACCTATTCACATGGCTCACAAGGCCATTGATCATTATACTTTTATTCAAGTATTTAACATGCCGTACAAGGTTTATAAAACAATAGAATTACAACATTCCCTTCATTAGGTTTAGGGTTTCCCTTTCTTATCGATTAGGGTTTATCTTACATATCATCACCCTTCATTAGGGTTATGGTTTCCCTTTCTTATCGATTATGGTTTCTCTTACATATCATCACCCTTCATTAGGGTTAGGGTTTTGCATTATTAACCATTTATGTTTTCAAGATCATATTATTAATGATCAAACCTGAATTCATTGCTCCACACATCTAGGAGCCAACATTGATAACATAAGTATTCAATCATACTTATTTATTCTCATCATTTATCATTAAATGAATTATCAACACAAGATATGAGTTCCTCTCTCATCTTTACCAGAATATGAATACATCATACTTTATTAACTTGGCTTAACCTTTTCTTAAGGTATGTTAGCCTACACTTATCAAAATGCATTACATCTCAATGTAACAAAAGACATGACACACTTCATGTGTTACTCATCCAAGTATATTGGATTTAGGGTACATCAAGGTGTATCAACCTTGAGGTGCTGAATGTGATATCTATCATGTCTTGATGTATCACTTCCCTCATCACTTGTAACTTACATAAGTTCATCAAGTTATCTTGTATTAGGGTATTTCCCATCCTAATACTTTATGCACCAGTTCATCACATTTATCATGTAATGTAGTGGTCATAAGTCACTTATTTGAATTATTCAACCATTATCAATAATATGGACTCATCTCGGGTTAAAGCATTATTGATATAAGGTTATCCATTATCAACCCCTTTAGGTGTTTCACCCACCAATATATTAGTCACTATTCCATTATTAGGAATAGGGTTTCCCATCTTTATCAATTAGGGTTTTACATAACATCACCCTATATTAGGGTTTCACATAACATCACCCTATGTTGGGGTTTCACATTACATCACCCCATATTAGGATTTCACATAACATCACCCTATATTAGGGTTTCACATAACATCACCCTATATTAGGATTAGAGTTTCCCATCATATATTAATTAGGATTTCTCATCCCATTACCTTAAATTAGGGTTTTTCAACCCATGGCCCAAAATTAGGGTTAGGGTTTCTCACTCTCCATTAATTAGGGTTTTATGATTACCTCATTAATCCAAACCCTAAATTAGTGCTTCCACATATCTTGGAGCACATAGCATTATTTAAGTATTAATCATACTTATCATTGTTCCATGAACTAGGAACACACATCACCATCATACATTATTTAATTGACTTAACCTTTCACTAAGTACATGCACCTATTGTAACGACAGTCGCCAAATCGACAAACAAATCGTTACTAATTAAGCGGAAATTCAACATAAACAGAGGATTAACAAAAATCACTTAAAATTAAAACCATTTTACAAAGAGATCCATTTCTAGGAAAACTCTTTATGGAATAACCAAAACTTTATATACATCATTGTTCACATTGTACATACACTGTACCATCTCTTCTCGAGGATAACATATAACAGTTGCTTTGTCAAAACATATAATGAAGCAACATAAACCTTGATTCTTACAAGCCAAAAACCTCAGATCGTTCATGAAACCATAACAAACCAACTCCAAGGACCTGAGAGTACAGAGACGACACATAGGACTTCTATCTACAAGACATGACAGACAGTACACTCAACCTGAGCTGTCCCTGCTGTCCCTGCTGGTGTTGTTCTTTTTCTGCAGAAAGGTCTTCACCTCCTCGTGCACGTCCACTTAAAAATTTGGATCCCACGGGGGCGAGAAAATTGAAAATTGCCCCAGCGAGAGATATAACTCTCCGCCAACAATGTTATTATCACAGTTAAATAGTATTAAACTGAGCAGAGGATAAGCTGTTTAGAACATTCTCATATTTTAAAGCATTGCAGCTGTCTATGATAGAGCAGTAATTCATCTATTCACTTTAAAGGAATATAGAGAACACATATATCATTTACCCATCATACTATCTCAAGCTTATCCTGTGATGCTCATTATCATGGTATGTCATCCATGAATCACTCTCATTTCTATCTGTTGGCCTCAGCCAATCTGCTAACCAGATATTGAATTCTACCAGTCATGTGAGTATACATCATCGTATCCTGTCCAAGCATTGGACTATGCCAATCATATGCAACCATTGCAGGCATTGGGATTTAACCAATACTGTGTTATTATAGGCTTCATGCCTCTGCCAGGTATTGGTCCGTAACCAAACCTGATTACACCGCTAGGCAGTGGACTCTAACCACTTCTGATTACAGGCTTCACGCCTCTGCCAGGTATTGGTCCGTAACCAAACCTGATTACACCGCTAGGAAGTGGACTCTAACCACTCCTGATTACAAGCTTCACGCCTCTGCCAGGTATTGGTCCGAAACCAAACCTGATTACCCCGCCAGGTAGTGGACTCTAACCACTCCTGATTACAGGCTTCACGCCTCTGCCAGGTATTGGTCCGTAACCAAACCTGATTACACCGCCAGGCAGTGGACTCTAACCACTCCTGTTTACAAGCTTCATGCCTCTGCCATGTATTGGTCCGTAACCAAACTTGATTACACCTCTAGGTAGTGGACTCTAACCACTCCTGATTGCAGGCTTCATGCCTCTGCCAGGTATTGGTCCATAACCAAACCTAATTACACCGCCAGGCAGTGGACTCTAACCACTCCTGATTACAGGCTTCACGCCTCGGCCAGGTATTGGTCCGTAACCAAACCTGATTAGACCGCCAGGCAGTGGACTCTAACCACTCCTGATTACAGGCTTCACGCCTCTGTCAGGTATTGGTCTGTAACCAAACCTGATTACACCACTAGGCAGTGGACTCTAACCACTCCTGATTACAGGCTTCACGCCTCTGCCAGGTATTGGACTTTAACCAATCTTGATTACACAGCCAGGCAGTAGACTCTAACCACTCCTGATTACAGGCTTCACGCCTCTGCCATGTATTGGAATTTAACCAATCCTGATTACACAGCCAGGCAGTGGACTCTAACCACTCCTGATTACACATTCGTTATGGGATATCAATCCCTTAAATTCATCATTGGTTATCACATCCTTTTACTAGGCATTATACCCTGGGGCAAGCCATCATATCAATTCACATTCTTTATATAATACAAGCATTCCTCATGTCTCATTTTAATATATTCAAAGCACCATAGCCCTTATTTTGGCTATGACTATAATGCATGTATGACCAATATTTCATTATTATCTTTGTAACCATGTATTATTATTATTATGTTACTGGGTTCCCATTTACCTGGTTTATTTTAAACATTACCAATTCTTACATCAATCTTTAGATCAATATCTTGTCACCTCTCATTAGGCAACAACTAAACACATGACTCACAAGGCCCATTAAACATCTTGTCACCTCTCACTAGGCAACAACTATTCACATGGCTCACAAGGCCATTAAACATCTTTTCACCTCTCACTAGGCAACAACTATTCACATGGCTCACAAGGCGATTAAACATCTTGTCACCTCTCACTAGGCAACAACTATTCACATGGCTCACAAGGCCATTAAACATCTTGTCACCTCTCACTAGGCAACACCTATTCTCATCTTTTATCATTAAATGATGGTCAACACAAAGTATGAGTTTCTCTCTCATCCTCTCTAGGATATTGACTACATCATACTTTATTATCTTGGCTTAACCCTTTCTCAAGGTATGTTAACCTACACTTATCAAAGTGCATTACATCTCAATGTAACAATTGACATGACACACATCATGTGTTACTCATCCAAGTATATTGGATTTAAGGTGCATCAAGGTGTAACAACTATAAAGTGTTGGATGTGATATTTACCATGCCTTGGTGTATCACTTCCCTCATCACTTTTAACTTACTTAAGTTCGTCAACTTATCTTGTATTAGGGTATTTCCCATCCTACTACTTTATCCGCTATTCCATCATATAAATCTTGTAAAGTATTGTCCATAAGTCACACACTTGAATTACCCAGCTATCATCAATGATATGGACTCATCTCGGGTTAAGGCATTGCTAATATAAGGTTGTCTATTATCAACCACTTTAGGTGTTTCACCTATCAAGGTATTAGCCACACCATTACTTGGTGTTTCACTCATCACTCCTAAGAGTGTCTTACTCTCACCTTTACAAGGTGTCTCGGGTTGGAGGTGTATGAACACTCACCATATCGGGTTAGGATTTTCACTTATCTCCATATCGGGCATGAGGTATCTTCTTGACCTCATATCGGGCACAAGGTATATGTATGTGTCGCCCATGATACTTATGAGGTATCAACCCATCACCATGTCGGGCTAGAAGTAAATTCAATCACCCCTATCGGGCTAGTCACCATCTAGGGTTAGCCATGACGGGTTAGGGTTATCATATCGTCTAGGGTTGTGTATCGTGCAACCCTATCGTGCAACCATGTCGTGCAACCATGTCATGCAACTATGTCATGCAACCATTTCGTGCAACTATGTCATGTACCCATGTCGTGCCAAATGTAGAAAAGGAAGGCAAAAATGAGGTGTCAACATTTTGAGCTAGTAGGTGCCACGTGTCATGCATGGGTGACACGTGTCCATGCATGCATCATCATTTATTTTGTCTTGCAAAACGATTGAGGATCATCTTGATATGCAAATTCGTCCATTACTTATCCATTTGGATAAGTTATCTAGGTTTAATAAAAAAGATAACAATCTAAATATGTCATACTTACCTTGACTTCAATAAATGAATACCTGGCCAGGGTATTCAAGAACTGAAATTAGGTAACATGTATTCGTTTTATATTATGTTTCATACTTTTAGCATCTCTTTAAATTTTACTACTTAGTATCTAAGATTTTCTTTGGGTGTCTCTTTTACATCTCTTCCTTTTCTACATGAAGAGAGAAATTTCAAAACATATAAGAGAATATTAATCTAAATATAGGTTCTCATCATTCTTATCTCTTCCTCATGTCCTCATGGGACTAATTAAAGGAATCTCAACATCAACTACCTTCTTATAATTATCAGATAAAATCTAGAGAAGACATATCAGAATGAGAAAGCTCTATCTGAGTATCATCCCTCGCAGTCATCCACCACATCGGGTTAACTCAAACATAGAGTCTAGCTGTTTCATGTTGTTTCTTTTGCCTTTTTACACTATTAGGTTGTAATTTTCGTAAGCCCTGCCGAGTCTACCTCGGTTATTGGGTCATTTACTCCCTTCTTTTTGAATAAAAGGGTTTAGTATGCTTAACATGTTCATGTCTTATCCTCATGCCATAGTCTTATCGATCTCATTACCGATGTATAAGCTAAGCCATGGGTTCTTACAGGTGGAAAGTTAGGACTTTTGTATTTACATAGTGGCTCTTGCCCTGGAACACTAGGCATTTATTGCATTGGTGGCACCAAAAACTTTGGCTTTTTAGAACAATTAAGCAAATGTCTCTAAAATTATAGAGACCTTACCTTAATTCTCAACTTATTGCCTCTTCTTGGGCATTACCATCACAGATGTACTATCTGTCTAAACTTATGGCAGAGACTACTTTCTCACCATATGTTAATATTTCCCACATTTTCCACTGTTCCAACATGACTATGTCATTTAGGAATCCTTTTAAAGCCCAAAGTTTTTGTATTAAGGACTGGTAACCTAGGTTGTAATGCTAGTATCCAGTCTATTATATTCATCATTGTTGTCCTATATTGCCTCACAAGAGCATAAAAAGTAGGATTCTCTATCCTGATTGGGTCAAGATGGGAATTCTTAGGCACTCATAATTCTCTTGCCTAGTCCCTTGCACCCTCTCCTGGTGCAACAACATTGCTCTCAGCAATGTGTTCCTCGTGTTCTCCAGTCATTTATAAACTTTACCCTTTCTTCTGCATAAGTGGAAGTCACTAAAGGGTATACTGGAGGACACTAACACAAACTCAACACCTTAGTCCTATGCCTCTATAGACTCAGTGAACCTTAAACTCTGATACCAAACTTGTAACGACAGTCGTCAAACCAACAAACAAATCGTTACTAATTAAGCGGAAATTCAACATAAATAACGGATTAACAAAAATCACTTAAAATTAAAACCATTTTGCAAAGAGATCCATTTCTAGGAAAACTCTTTAAGGAAAAACCAAAACTTTATATACATCATTGTTCACATTGTACATACACTGTACCATCTCTTCTCGAGGATAACATATAACAGTTGCTTTGTCAAAACATATACTGAAGCAACATAAACCTTGAGGCTTACAAGCCAAAAACCTCAGATCGTTCATGAAACCATAACGAACCAACTCCAAGGACCTGAGAGTACAGAGACGACACATAGGACTTCTATCTACAAGACATGACGGACAATACACTCAACCTGAGTTGTCACTACTGTCCCTGCTGCTGTTGTTCTTTTTTTGGAGAAAGGTCTTCACCTCCTCGTGCACGTCCACCTAAAAATTTGGATCCCACAGGGGTGTGACAATTGAAAATTGCCCCAGCGAGAGATATAACTGCCAGCCAACAATGTTATTATCACAGTTAAATAGTATTAAACTGAGCAGAGGATAAGCTGTTTAGAACATTCTCATATTTTAAAGCATTGCAGCTGTCTATGATAGAGCAGTAATTCATCTATTCACTTTATAAGGAATATGGAGAACACGTATATCATTTACCCATCATACTATCTCAAGCTTATCCTGTGATGCTCATTATCATGGTATGTCATACATAAATCACTCTCATTTATGTCTGTTGGTCTCAGCCAATCTGCTAACCAGATATTGAATTCTACCAGTCATGTGAGTATACATCATCGTATCCTGTCCAATCATTGGACTATGCCAATATGCAACCATTCCAGGCATTGGGATTTAACCAATCCTGTGTTATTATAGGCTTCATGCCTCAGCCAGGTATTGGTCCGTAACCAAACCTGATTACACCGCCAGGCAGTGGACTCTAACCACTCTTGATTATAGGCTTCACGCCTCTTCTAGGTATTGGTCCGTAACCAAACCTGATTACACCGCCAGGCAATGGACTCTAACCACTCCTGATTACAGGCTTCACGCCTCTGCTAGGTATGGGTCCATAACCAAACCGGATTACACCGCCAGGCAGTGGACTCTAACCACTCCTAATTACAGGCTTCACGCCTCTGCCAGGTATTGGTACGTAACCAAACCTGATTACACCTCCAGGCAGTGGACTCCAACCACTCCTGATTACAGGCTTCACGCCTCTGCCAGGTATTGGTCCGTAACCAAACCTGCTTACACCGCCAGGCAGTGGACTCTAACCACTCTTGATTACAGGCTTCACGCCTCTTCCGGGTATTGGTCCATAACCAAACCTGATTACACCGCCAGGCAGTGGACTCTAACCACTCCTGATTATAGGCTTCACGCCTCGGCTAGGTATTGGTCCATAACCAAACCTGATTACACCGCTCGACAGTGGACTCTAACCACTCCTGATTACAGGCTTCACGCCTCTCAGGTATTGGTCCGTAACCAAACCTGATTACACTGCCAGGCAGTGGACTCTAACCACTCCTGATTACAGGCTTCACGCCTCTGCCAGGTATTGGACTTTAACCAATCCTGATTACACAGCCATGCAGTGGACTCTAACCACTCCTGATTACATGCTTCACGCCTCTGCCAGGTATTGGACTTTAACCAATCCTAATTACACAACCAGGTAGTGGACTCTAACCACTCCTGATTACACATTCGTTATAGGATATACATCCCTTAAATTCATCATTGGTTATCACATCCTTTTACTAGGCATTATACCCTGGGGCAAGCCATCATATCAATTCACATTCTTTATATAATACAAGCATTCCTCATGTCTCATTTTAACATATTCAAAGCACAATAGCCCTTATTTTGGCTATGACTATAATGCATGTATGACCAAGATTTCATTATTATATTTGTAACCATTTATTATTATTATTATGTTACATGGTTCCCATTTACCTAGTTTGTTTTAAACATTACTAATTCTTACATCAATCTTTAGATCAATATCTTGTCACCTATCATTAGGCAACAACTAAACACATGACTCACAAGGCCCATTAAACATCTTGTCACCTCTCACTAGGCAACAACTATTCACATGGCTCACAAGGCCATTAAACATCTTTTCACCTCTCACTAGGCAACAACTATTCACATGGCTCACAAGGCCATTAAACATCTTGTCACCTCTCACTAGGAAACAACTATTCACATGGCTCGCAAGGCCATTAAACATCTTGTCACCTCACACTAGGCAACAACTATTCTCATCTTTTATCATTAAATGATGGTAAACACAAAGTATGAGTTTCTCTCTCATCCTCTCTAGGATATTGACTACATCATACTTTATTATCTTGGCTTAACCCTTTCTCAAGGTATGTTAACCTACACTTATCAAAGTGCATTACATCTCAATGTAACAATTGACATGACACACATCATGTGTTACTCATCCAAGTATATTGGATTTAAGGTGCATCAAGGTGTAACAACTTTAAAGTGTTGGATGTGATATTTACCATGCCTTGGTGTATCACTTCCCTCAACACTTTTAACTTACTTAAGTTCGTCAACTTATCTTGTATTAGGGTATTTCCCATCCTACTACTTTATCCGCTATTCCATCATATAAATCTTGTAAAGTATTGTCCATAAGTCACACACTTGAATTACCCAGCTATCATCAATGATATGGACTCATCTCGGGTTAAGGCATTGTTAATATAAGGTTGTCTATTATCAACCACTTTAGCTGTTTCACCTATCAAGGTATTAGCCACACCATTACTTGGTGTTTCACTCATCACTCCTAAGAGTGTCTTACTCTCACCTTTACAAGGTGTCTCGGGTTGGAGGTGTATGAACACTCACCATATCGGGTTAGGATTTGCACTTATCTCCATATCGGGCATGAGGTATCTTCTTGACCTCATATCGGGCACAAGGTATATGTATGTGTCGCCCATGATACTTATGAGGTATCAACCCATCACCATGTCGGGCTAGAAGTACATTCAATCACCCCTATCGGGCTAGTCACCATCTAGGGTTAGCTATGACGGGTTAGGGTTATCATATCGTCTAGGGTTTTGTATCGTGCAACCCTATCGTGCAACCATGTCGTGCAACCATGTCGTGCAACCATGTCGTGCAACCATGTCGTGCAACCATGTCGTGCAACTATGTCGTGCAACCAGGTCGTGCAACTATGTCATGTAACCATGTCATGCCATAGCACTTGTTACACTTCACTTATATCGGGTTACCCAAATTAGGGTTTCTTGTCAACTTACAAGTATGCAATTGACCTTGTATCATGCATGGAGTCTATACTTGACTCCCTATCGTGCAATCATCTTGTGTAAGACATATCGGGCAAGTCATACCCATATCGGGTTAGGGGTGCTTGCATCCGATATCACTTTTATAAGGTGATACCATCATATTCATGTTTTAGACCTTTATTCTAACTGTTATAGTTCATGTAAACAAGTCTAAGAAACTACTATAACTCATAATCTCATCAACTAATTCAGGAAATTTCGGAATTAAAAGTATTTTACTAGTTATAACAATTTAGGTGAAGAATAATAACATGGTGGAGTTCAAGTTATATAACCCGCCTTAAGAACGACTTCAAAGCTACAAGCTCCAAAGCTCCACGTTCCTAAGGTTGAAGATGGACTTCACAACTCCTCTATATGCAAAGAATCACCATGGATAAGCAATTGGTGAAGAAGAAAAGAAAGGAAGATCAAAACCCTAAATTCATGCTTCAATCCAAGGTTGAAGATGATCTTATCCTCACCTTAGGGTTAAGTATGAGCTCCTTCTTGCTCCTTAACACCTTTGCACGATACACTAGTGTCCTCGCACGATATGCCACCCCTCTTGCACGATATGGCACTTACTTGCACGATATAACACTCACTTGGAGTCAAAACTTCACTCTATGGCCGATATCACCCTATATGGCCAATATCACCTACTTGGGCGATATGCTCTTGCCATGGGCGATATCCCAAGGCCTATGCACGATACCACAGAATCCCTTCACGATATGGGAGCTCTATAAACGATACCTCAGGGTAGGAGGGTGGTAAGGGTCGTAAAATTGCACCAAGGGGTGAAACTATGGGTATATATACTTGTTGTTCATGAAGGAAGGCAAAAATGAGGTGTCAACATTTTGAGCTAGTAGGTGCCACGTGTCATGCATGGGTGACACGTTTCCATGCATGCATCATCATTTATTTTGTCTTGAAAAACGATTGAGGATCATATTGATATGCAAATTCGTCCATTACTTATCCATTTGGATAAGTTATCTAGGTTTAATCACTATTTTAAGTCAAGCCCATACATTTTTTCTAAGGAAACTTGTTGGCTGTCACACCTCACCTCCTTGAGGAGATTTGCACGATATGGACTTTTACAAGAGTTCAAAAAACTATATGGGACACCTCCTTGGGTTCCTTGGCCGATATGCACTCATATATAAGCTTTTCAACTTGATACTACTCAAGTTAAGCTTTCATATTCAACCCTTTTCTTGGTCATTTCATCACCAAGATTACCATCATTCATGAATGATTCAAACATGGTGTCTCATTCTTTCTCTCTCCTATATATGATACTAGGAGGTAGGAGGGACACTCTAGAGGTGGTAATTTGCATATCAACCCCACATCTTGGGTAAATTACAATTTGTACCAAAATTGGTGCACAATGCACCAACATTGTTCAAACAAGTTCAAACTTGGAATTTAGGCTTTCCACAAGCCACCAACTTGCATCATTCTCTCTATAATGATGCTAAAGCTCATGAGGCATGTTCAACATGTGACATTTTGCATTATAACCCCTCAACTTGGGTAAATTGTAGTTTGGTCTAAAATAAAGGAATATTGCTCAAACAGCACTCAATCAGGACCAAACTTGAAACATAAGTATGTCACATGATAAAAAACTTCTTAGAGGATTATATTAGAGTTATAAGCAACTTTATTAGCCAAAACAAATAGGGTTACCTCATAAACCAGGTCTGGGTTGTTACACCTATGCTTAAAATAGTGTATTGCATTTATTACTTTCATAGGCATCAAGTGATAATCACTCTAACTATACTAATCACCTAAGTACTTTAGAGGTACTTTCATTGAAATCAATCTTGAGATACTCTTAAACCATTGATGGGTTTATTTGTACTTACATGGATTGAATCAATTAGACCTTCAAACGGTCTTGGACCAATTGACCCTTCAGACGGTCTTGAAATTACTTGACCTCCAAACAGTCTTGAGGTCACTTGACCTCCAAACGGTCTTGAAGATCGTTAGACCTTAAACGGTCTTGGTCTAAAACCTCAAACAGTTTGAAGACCGTTAGACCCTCAAATGGTCTTGGACCCTTTTTAAGGCTGTTAGACCCTCAAATGATCTTAGTCTCAACATCCTTAAATGGTCTGAAGATAGTTATACCTTAAACGGTCTTGACCTCTAGTCCCTCAAATGGTTTGAAGACTGTTTGGTCCTCAAACGGTTTGGGACCGTTTGATCAAATCAGATTGAAACCGATTGGACCTAAATTAGGGTTTTGACATCAATAGGTCTAGGGTTTTGAAGTCAATTGAGCTAGGGTTCTGATATCAATTGAATTTGATTATTTGAAGTCATTAGGTCATGGGACCAATTGATCCTTGAGTCCATTAAAACCGTTTTGTCTCTAAATGGTTTTGAAACCGTTTGACCACTAAACGGTTTTGAAACCGTTTGGTCACTAAACGGTTTTGAAACCGTTTGGTCACCAAAAACTGAAACCGTTTGCTCATGATATTTTTTGAGGTGGTTGCTAAGATGATGTCATCATCATCAAGCTTCATACCTCCGATTTCTACTGCCATTTATATGATTAATTCAGCAATTATTCAAGAAGAGATTAAAGATCAACATATGATGAGAAATTGAAATCAACAATAATGTTGATGGGTTCAAGTTATATAACCTGCCTTCAAAGTAGCTTCAAAGATTCAAGCTTCACGTCTCAAATAGTGAATGAGGCTCCTTCAACTATCCAAGGCTCATTTCCAACTCTTTGGATGCGAATGATAGCTAAGGTTGAACGTTGGATGGAAGAGAGAAGAAAATCAATGTTGAAATCCGATTTCAACCATCAATTCAAGGTTGAAAATGATCATGGAGCTTACCTTTAGCTTGGGGAACATTTTCCTCCTGCTCCTAAGCTCCTTGGTCGTCGGCCAAAGAAAAGGGAGAAAGTGGTTTGCAAAATAGCCTTTCAAGTAGGGAGAAGATTGAATATATGTAATTGATTTTCTAGGAAAGAGAAAGTAGAAGCAAATCCACCCACTTTCTTGCCACATGCCCCCTCCCTTCCTTTCTTCCGAAGCCATCCTCCTTGCTCTTAATATCCTCTCATTTATCCTTGAATTAAAAGCAACCATTTAAGCACCTTAATTATTATAATACTATTATCCATTTTTAGTGGACAATACTTTTTAATAACAAATGCAAGTGGATTTCTTCACCTACTTAGGATATCTCGGTGCCACTCAAGGCATTTGGACGTCCTTACATTATAGGATTTCAACCACAGCCTTATTAATTGATGGGCACTTCAATTAATATATTTATTTTTGCTACAAAATAAATTAGGGTTTCAATTATGCTTAAATCTTGATTATTTTGTTATCAAGATTATCTCTCCTCAAAAGTAATTCAAACAAGACACCCTTTTATTTTTCTTTTCTCTAAATGATACCAAGAAACAATAGGGACATAATAGAGGTGGTATTTTACATAGCCAACCCTAGACTTTTGGGTAATTTGCAAATTACACCAAAACTAGCATTCAATACACAAGCATTACTCAAACAAGCTCCTTTTTGGAACTTAGACTTGTGGAAGCCTCAACATTATTCTCATTCTTATGATGCTATAACACTTGAGGAACATATATCATGTAACATTTGCAAGGTAACCCCCTTATATTGGGTAAATTGCACTTTAGTCCAAAATAGGTGAAACATTGTTTCAACATTATTCAAATAGGACCAAAATTTAAGCATAAGCTCTCCTTTAGCCTTAATTACATTTCAAAAGATAAGGATAAGAATCTAAATGACTTACTTAAGAAAAACTTTTAGGTTTAAGGCATAACCCAGGTCAGGGATGTTACAATTATAAACCCCTAACAAGGATTTCGTACCCGAAATCCCCAGTAAAGGAAGACAGATATTATTTATTCATCATATCTTCAAGTCTCCACATAACATCTCAATGTCATGTAGATGCCATAGAACTTTGATCAACAAAAAGTCCTTCCATATAGGGTTATCATAGAACTTGTCACACAGGACACATACTCTACTGTTTCTTTTCATTATTGACTGTAGAGTCAACTCTGTGTCAGGTAACATTTTTCTTAGTCAGAGATACATTATACATACCTCATTTAATTCAGGTGTCAAACCTCACTGATTTATCACCTTTCTCAACTTATATCTTTTTGTGACATGATTCTTGATTCTGAGGAGTCTTCCATATTCCTCATTCAGTTTAGCATTTCACTTCCAAGGAAAGACCAGAGTTACATTTTTTCACCCACTTGTGACTACAAGTCTCTTCATACATCTGATGTGTCATCCAAACTACTATCACAACACTAAACTTTCTTACTACTTGTACCAACTATCTCATTAGTTGTACATACTTTTGTCATAAGGGGGTGTTACTTACCAATTAAGAACTTATCTTAGAAGTATCTCTAGGTGTTATATATAAGTTGCTTTAACAGATCTAGATAGGGATATTCTAAGGAATTATTTTTAGCTTGATAAACTTTTCCCACAAAGATTCTACAATTGTTCCTTCAATTAGTACATCCTTATCGATGTTATGTTTATGCGGAGCATAAACCCCTAACATGCGATGTTCATACTATTTTATGTAACTAGACTGATTTCACAGTTGGCCACTCCAGGTAACCAACATAAGTCATCTAATTAAGAATTATGTTTTTACTTTCCCATACCACCTGATATTTCTTAGATACCAGAATTCCTTATTTTGGTATCCATCACATGTGTCAAAAACACATCACATCCTCATCATTTCCATCTCTCTGTTGTTATTACCAAAGTCACACATATAAAATGATCTTTCTTTCATCTTTGGAACATTATTTGTTACACATATCTTTATCTTGAACCAAAGTCCAAGATGAACTAATACTTTTCTAAGTATCCATCATTGGATTTTTTCTAATCCATGCACATCAAGTGCCATAATACTCACTTGATTGCCTTGTTCCAAAAAGAAGAGAACACAAAGAAACATATTCCTCTTATCACCCACTCATCACCCGGGGTTGCTTATCAAAGAGAAGGGATTATCATATCCTCTAATTATAGCATGAACTTTCAACTGTTCATGAGTCATTCACTCTTATTTCATCCTAGGTTCCTTGCTATCAGCATAGGAATTATAAGGATGATTACATGTCATTACTCGTTTCTTTGTTATTGTCTAACATGTTTATGAACATTTTGTGATTTTATCACATTTCCCATTTCCTCATTATGGGAAAAGATCTTTACTATACACACATGCTTTATCAGACATGGATCATCTCCCTTGTCCTCATTCTCTTTATTATGAGGATTATACTTTTTACTTCCTAATACACACAAATTGTTCTGAGATCATTTCAGATTCCATTTTATCGTACTTAGGATGTGATAAAAAATATCCATGCCATATTTCTAGTTTCTTTATGCTCACTAGATTGTTTCAGAATGACTACTTGATCAGAGTAATCAGAAAGATAACAATCTAAGAGTTTCATACCTGCCCTATCTCTAATAATTATATACTTGGACAGGGTATTCAAGTACTGAGATCAGGTAGTATGCACTTTATTTACTATCATGTTCCTTACTTTTCATATCATTATAAGCACATGATTTAACATTCTTGGATTTTCTTCAGACATCACTTCTATATCTCATTCTTTTTCACACAAATAAGAGAAATTATAAAGCATTTAAAGGAATACTGAGTAAAATATAAGTCCTCATTTTCCTTGTGTCCTCATATGACTAGTCAAAGGAGATAAAAACAACTACTTTCTTATATTTAACACATGAAATCATAAAATAATAATTCAGAGTGAAACTCTTTCATCTGACCTGTCTCATCTCATAGTGTGTTTACTACCTCAGGCTGATTCTTTTCATAGAATCTTATCGTTGCCTGATGCTGACTTTGTGATTTGTTATTTAATACAATTGATCCTGCCTGGGACATCTGTCCACGTCCTCGAGTGCCACTAGAAAATTGTTTTCTCTGATGACCCTCATGTCCCTGCCTCGGTGGTTGGGTTACCATTGTGTTTCCAACTGGACAATCCCTTGCTAGATGTCCTACCTGTCTACACTGGTGACATGTTCTATTCTCTTGATATGGTCTAAAAGGTCCTTTACCCTTTCTGGGTAGCCATTTCCCTAGTGTACTAGACACTGGTTGTATCAGGGATACCAAAAACTTCCCCATTTTGAAACTACTAGTCCTCTGTTCTGGAGTTTGGATAGGTCTTTTCTTAATTCTTTCCTCATTATCCTTTTCTGGACAATCTCTTCTGATATGTCCAAGCTGCCTACACCCATAGAAAACCTTGATTTTGGGTTGTAACCTATTTCTTTTAACATTTTCTATTGCTTCGACATGCTGATGTTGATCAAGAATCCTGTTGGAGTCCAAAACTTCATCATTGGGAGTTGGTAATCTAGGTTGTATTTCTAATATATGGTCCACTATACGCATCATTGCTGTCCTAACTTGCCCAATAGTGATATCAAAAGAAGGATTCCTTATCAGAGTTGGATCATCTTGGGGGTTCTCAGGCAGTCGTTCTTCTCTCGCCTGGTCCCTTGCACCTTCTGTTGGTGTAGTAACATTGCTTTCAACAATGTATTCCTTCAGTAGTCCAGACATCTTTAAGCTTCACTCTATCTTTTGCATGAGCAGAAGTCACTATAAGATATACTGAAGGATACTAGAATAGACTCAACACCTTAATCCTATGTCTTTGTAGACTCAACAAACCTTAAGCTCTGATACCACTAAACTGTGATGACAGACCCAAAATTTTTTTGGATAATGATGAATGCGAAAGTAAACATTAGCAGCGGATTAACAAAAATCACTAAAAATTAAAACCTTTTTGCAAAGAGATACAATTCCAGGAAACTTTTATAAGGAGGACCAAGGTACTATATATTTATTCTGGTCCACAAAGTACATACCATGTACCATCTCTTCTCGAGGATTACATACAAAAGTTGCTTTGCCAAAACTATACATAAGCAACATAAAACCTCGAGGCATTCAAGACAAAATCTCAGATCGATCATAAAAGAACTAACTACTGACTCCAAGGACCTGAGAGTACAGAGACGACACATATGACTCTTATCTACATGACACGACAGTCAGTATCACCACCTGAGATGTCACTGTTGTCCTTGATACTGTTGTCCTTTCCCTACTGTATGGTTTCTGCCTCCTTGTCCTCGTTCACCTAAAAAGGTTGGATCCCACGAGGGTGAGACAATTGCAATTATCCTAGCGAGAGATATAACTCTCCACCAGAAATATTATTATTATAGATAAACATTATAAAATTGAGCATGGGTTCTTTTATATTAACAAGTAGTATTAATCATTGTATGAACAGAATAAGATAATCTCCTTTCTTAAGGAGAACATTGCATCTACCCATGGTAGATTTATAAATCATCTATCTGCTTTGCAAGGAATGTAAGGAAACATATATATATCATCTATCAATAAAAGATGCATAAAAGAAATATAACATCAGCCAGTGATTTTCATATTCAATCCTTAAGAAAACATGCTATACGGCTGATTACATTTTACAATCACACTTATACCCTGAGGAGATGAGATATATCGCTCATACTCCAACCTTCGGTTGTGAAACCCAAAGCTGGTGCCATACAAGGTCAATGGAAGAGCCGGCTACCATGACCTCCCTTATCTCGGTCAGTACGAGATCATATGCAGGACATCTTATGTCTCTGCTAAATAGCTTTCTAGGGTATACTGACAACTTCGCTATAGAGCTACAACGGTGGCTGCACTCTCTTCGCAATCGAGAGATCTCGTGTTTATCTCACATCGATCCGACATTAAACATCATCGGGAGATTAGTGATACATCCATCCCGACATCGGGAGATTAATGATACATCCATCCCAACACATATAATGAAGGATTGAGAGATTTATTGTTTATCTCACATCAATTCCTCCATTAGGGCGTACAAATATTTTCACCCATCACCCCCGCATATTCAAAAATATGCCTTCCGGGTCATGCCGCGGAGCAATCCGTTTCACCATCCAGCAAATCCTGACGCTGATGGATCTATGGTCAGGGCACTACATGATAAGATTCCACTTGATTAAATAAGTACATTATTGTATTCTTTTAGCACCAGTCAAGTTTTCAAACATGAATTAATATGAAAAATGCTACAAAGAAAAGTATAATACATCTATCAAGTACTTTTCAAAACTTTATAAAACATTGGGATCTCAATCCCTTATCTCATTACTGGGAATTCACATCCCTCAACAACATCATCATCATGTTTACTGGATCTGGGTATTCAAACCCTTAGTTCATCACTGAACATGGTTACCACTTATCAGGTAACTATTACCTCCAGGTCATCTGCCCAAGGTATTCAGGATACTTGTTACACAAGCATCTCACATGGCTCACAAGGCCCATTAAGTATCTTGTCACCTCTTGCTAGGCAACAAATTATCACATGGCTCACAAGGCCATTACATCTTATCACCTCTCACTAGGTAACAACTTATTCACATGGCTCACAAGGCCATTACACATCTTGTCACCTCTCACTAGGCAACAACCTATTCACATGGCTCACAAGGCCATTGATTATTATACTTTTATTCAAGTATTTAACATTCCTTACAAGGTTTATACAACAAAAGAATTACAACCTTCCCTTCATTAGGGTTAGGGTTTCCCTTTCTTATTGATTAGGGCTTCTCTTACATATCATCACCCTTCATTAGGGTTATGGTTTCCCTTTCTTATCGATTAGGGTTTCTCTTACATATCATCACCCTTCATTAGGGTTAGGGTTTTCCATTATTAACCATTTAGGTTTTCAAGATCATATTATTAATGATCAAACCCAAATTCATTGCTCCAAGCATCTAGGAGCCAACATTGATAACATAAGTATTCAATCATACTTATTTATTCTCATCATTTATCATTAAATGAATTATCAACACAAGATATGAGTTCCTCTCTCATCTTTACCAGAATATGATTACATCATACTTTATTAACTTGGCTTAACCTTTTCTTAAGGTATGTTAGCCTACACTTATCAAAATGCATTACATCTCAATGTAACAAATGACATGACACACTTCATGTGTTACTCATCCAAGTATATTGGATTGAGGGTACATCAAGGTGTATCAACCTTGAGGTGTTGAATGTGATATCTATCATGTCTTGATGTATCACTTCCCTCATCACAACTTACTTAAGTTCATCAAGTTATCTTGTATTAGGGTATTTCCCATCCTAATACTTTATGCACCAGTTCATCACATTTATGTGGTCATAAGTCACTTATTTGAATTATTCAACCATTATCAATAATATGGACTCATCTTGGGTTAAAGCATTATTGATATAAGGTTATCCATTATCAACCACTTTAGGTGTTTCACCCACCAATATATTAGTCACTATTCCATTATTAGGAATCGGGTTTCCCATCTTTATCAATTAGGGTTTTACATAACATCACCCTATATTAGGGTTTCACATAACATCACCCAATGTTGGGGTTTCACATAACATCACCCTATATTAGGATGTCACATAACATCACCCTATATTAGGATTTCACATAACATCACCCTATATTAGGATTACGGTTTCCCATCATATATTAGTTAGGGTTTCTCATCCCATTACTTGAAATTAGGGGTTTTCAACCCATGGCCCAAAATTAGGGTTAGGGTTTCTCATTCTCCATTAATTAGGGTTTTATGATTACCACATTAATCCAAACCCTAAATTAGTGCTTCCACATAACTTGGAGCACATAGAATTATTTAAGTATTAAATCATACTTATCATTGTTCCATGTATTAGGAACACACATCACCATCATACATTATTTAATTAACTTAACCTTTTACTAAGTACATGCACCTATGCTTAACATAGTGTATTGCATTTATTACTTTCATAGGCATCAAGTAATAATCACTCTAACCACTACTACAAAAATAACATTCATTGTCGTTTTTCTGGGCGTCAGTTTCTTATGAAAACCGACGCCTATATTATTAGACGTCGGTGATTTCTGCAAACGGACGTCTATATTCGAAGACCAGCCAGAGACGGGTACCGCTTTGTATTCAACGTCGGTTGTTTATAACAAAACGGACGCTTAAAGTCACCCGCAAAATCCAAATTTCGATCAAGAAAAATAGTGTCACTTTCAGCGTCAGTGATGTAGATAAAAAACTGACGCCTATGTGCGATGAAAATTTGCGTGAAAAGTGTCACTTTCAGCGTCGGTTATCCTTTTATAACCGACGCTGAAGATGGTTCCCGCCAAACAATTTCGTGAAAATATCTTCCAATTGGACGTCAGTTGTTTAAAACAACCGACGCTAAAGTTATTTAGGCGTCAGTTGTTTGAAACAACCGACGCTATTTGGAAACTTTATCCCGCGATTGCCCGACCGTTCGCCTTTCTTCTGCTTCATTGCGAGCCAATTTCCCTTTTCTTCTCTGCTGCAGCCGATTTCTTCTCCGACGATTTCTTCTCCGTCTCCGACGATTTCTTCTCCGGCGCCCCCTTCGCCGACGATTTCTTCTCCGGCGCCCCCTTCTCCGCCGCCCCTGCTGCTCTAGCGCCTGAGATTAGGCGCCGCCACGCCTGAGATTAGGCTCCGCCACGCCCCTGGTGCTCCTCCACCGCCGTCACGCTGCCGCAACCATCTTCTCCAGCCTCGCTGCTAGCTGCTGCTCCACCGCCGTCGCTGCTAGCTACTCCTCCAGCCAGAGCCACCGGAGCCTCTACCTTTTTCCCTCTGACAAGGTTGGTCTTCCCGCTGCTAGCTGCTCTACTTTTTTTTGCATCGATTAAATTGTTGTGATAAAAATGCATGTAATGTATTTGATTAGAGTTAATCTAATCTGGATGTTCATAATAATGTAGTATGTTAAATATGATGATTAGGGATACATATAATGTCTAGTACACAAATATTAGATGATATTCAAGAAAATTCTAGTTTGATGATCATGTTGTTAATCATGTTAATTATGATTCTTCTATATATTCTGATGTCATTATATAATTATGTGATCCCAACATATTAAATTGAATTAGAATGATTTCATGAATTATAGGGTTTTAAAGTTGATAAACATGTACATGCGGAAATAGGGTTATTAAACCAATGGTTATAACATAGTATGATCTTAATCTGATCTGGATGTTCATAATAATGTAGTATGTTAAATATGATGATTAGGGATACATATAATGTCTAGTAAAGATTCCTAGACCTTTTGTTTGAAACTATTGATTTCTTGATTTATTATTTAATAATGCTCTGTTGATTAGGATTAACCATGTTGCATGTAGTTTATAGACATTTATTATATATAAGAATGACAACACATGTATTTGTTGGCCTAGAAACCCGTCCAAGATTGACTCATTAGGAGTAAATCTTGGATAGTCCCTGGTTTGGGACTGTTCTTGAACACCTAATCTCACTTAGGATGTAAGTGTATAATGTGTATTGGGTTTTCGAGAAAATTTTGGTAGCATTTCCCCGTTTGTTCTCTAAGTACATATGTACTTAGAGAACAGCGGGGAAATGCTGCCGAAATTTTTTGAAAACCCAATACACATTATACACTTACTAGTGAGATTAGGTGTTCAAGGATGGGATAGGTGGTACACATTTATTATATATAAGAATGACATCACATTATACACTTAGGATGTAAGTGTATACCCTAATCTTTTCCTAATATATACTTGTTTCCTAATATATACTTGTTTTCTCTGATCATAGAATGGACAGATCATGGATGTCCATTCGTAATCATTGCACCCCAGAGTTTATATCTGGTCTTGATCAGTTTATTAGATTTTCCGAGGAACATAGGAAAAAACCTACAGATAGGTTCTGCTGTCCATGTAGGCATTGCGGTAACAACTTGAAAGTCAACACTGGTGAGGAAATCAAAAGTCATGTCATGTGCTACGGGATTGTACAAGGCTATATAGAATGGCATTGGCATGGAGAGATTTCAAAATCGAAACCAGTAGATGTCGATAGCAGTGCTTGGGTGGAAGAAGAAATTGCCTCCGATGACGTAAATGTGAACGAACCAGTTCCAGCTGACATCGTTGATGCGATGCTGGATAGTTGTAGGGTAGAGCACACCGATCCACCTCCTATCTTTAGAAACATTGTGCATGATGCTGAGATACCGTTATACATAGGTTGTGCTAAGTTTACGAAGCTTAGTGCTGTGCTGAGATTGTATAAGTTGAAAGCTAACAATAGATGGAGCGACAAAAGCTTCACTGAATTGTTGACTTTGTTGAAAGAAATGCTTCCTGAAGGAAACGAGCTGCCAATCTCAACATACCAGGTAAAGAAAATGTTGTGCCCAATGGGAATGGAGGCCAAAAAGATACACGCATGCTCGAATGATTGTGTATTATTTCAAAAGGACTATGTAGATTTGAAAGATTGTCCAAAATGTGGTGCGTCACGATATAAATTGATGACTTCGGGGGAGTCCAAAACTGGTTCTCATGCCAAGGTGTTGTGGTATCTACCTATAATATCACGGTTTCAACGCTTGTTTGCAAATCCGAAAGATGTGAAGCATTTGAGGTGGCATGCAGATGTTAAGAAAAATAATGATGGGATCCTACGACATGCGTATGATTCCCCACAGTGGAAGAAGATTGATGTATTGTACCCTGAATTTGGTGAAGAAGTTAGGAATCTAAGACTTGGGCTTTGTACAGATGGGATGAATCCGTACGGGACATTGAGCAACCAACATAGCACTTGGCCAGTCATGCTTGTTATATACAATCTTCCTCCCTGGCTGTGTATGAAAAATAAGTACGTTATGTTGTCATTGTTGATATCGGGCCCTAAACAACCCGGAAATGATATCGATGTTTATCTTGAACCTTTGATTGATGACTTAAAGAAACTTTGGGCTGAAGGTGTGATGACCTATGCTGCTTCAGCAAGAGAGACATTTTGTTTGCACGCTATGTTGTTTTGCACTATTAATGACTTTCCGGCATATGGGAATTTGTCTGGATATAGTGTCAAAGGAGCTAAAGCGTGTCCTATATGTGAAGAAAACACTGATTCAATAAGACTAAAACATGGCGGCAAGACTGTATATCTTGGTCATCGAAGGTTTCTTTCAAAATTCCATCCGTATCGTAGGAAGCGCAAAGCATTCAATGGATGGAATGATGAACGGAGTGCACCTAAACCTATACCAGGGGATGTTGTTTATGAAAGAGTAAAAGACATTGTCAATGAATTTGGTAAGAAATCACAATGTAGTAAGGCCACACGGAGTGACAATTCTTCATTCAAGAAGAAGTCAATCTTTTGGGATCTTCCTTATTGGAGTTCTTTGACAGTCAGGCATTGTATCGATGTAATGCACGTTGAGAAAAATGTCTGTGATAACATCATTGGTACTCTGTTAAATATACCAGGTAAGACTAAAGATGGGATAAAATCCAGACTGGACCTACGTGAAATGGGAATAAGGTCAGAATTAACAGAATTACGTGAAATGGGTAATAAAAGAACATACTTACCTCCCGCTTGTTACACGTTGTCTAGAAAGGAGAAGAAAACTTTTTGTGAATGCTTGGTAAATGTTAAGGTGCCACATGGTTACTCATCCAACCTCCATATTGTCGCGCCCCAATCTCACATTAACTACAAACACAAGATTAGGACACGACATGATGGATTAACACACAACCAACCATTCATTTCTTCTTAAACAATTAAAGATGTTAATAAGAAAATTTGTTTATTACTGCAAATGAAAACTAAACAAGCTACGGAAGCATTTCTATTAAACTGACAAGAAAAACAACAAGTCTACAACACACTGCATTGTTCAACATAAAATAAAGCATAACAGTTAATTTACATCTTTGTACACATTCTCTCTCTCACTCACACCTTGTCCCGAAGATCGAGGGGAATGGACTAAGAGACCTCTAACTACTAACTACGAACCTTCTATCTACTAAGCGTTGGGATGATACGATCCTTCTGAGTCCTGATGCTGGTGCTGACCTGAAAATGTTTGAGTAGAGGGGTGAGCCTACTCGCTCAGTGAATAACATTTCACTAAGCTATCAATAATTAACTCGTCAGGTTTATTAACTGAAATAAACATGTATACAGTTTAAGCAGAACAATTCTATTGACATAGCAGATATACAGATACTAATCACATTTCTAAGCATCATCAGGTATTTCAAGTAGATAGGCAGTTATATAAATTTACTGTGATCCTACATGATTATTTATTCAATTATTTATTATGCCCTAAATATATGCAGTGTACTCTGCATATAAGGATCTGCAACAAGTCCATGCTACGGTCCCACCGTACAAGACTTAGCGACACACCTGGGAAATGCTAAGTCTGACTGCTGTCCTGGTCTGCGTCAGGATTCTCAGGCTCACTCGGCCCCACTGCACTCTCAAGGAGTGTACTCTAGACTCCTCCTTTAACCTAAGTACATCGGCGGAGGGTCACAAGGTTACCTTCGTGACGCTGCACGAATTGTGTTAGATAACCGTGTTTCTTTTCTTTCCAGTGCCACCGTGACACACGCACGGATTATTGTTGAACACTGCCTTTCTGCCCTCGTGCCACCGTGACACACGCACAGATTATTGTTGAACACGAGTCACCGACCATCTAGACACATGCTAGGTAGGTCATTTCACCCCAAGGTGCAGACCTCATGAGGGGTTCTACGGCGTTAGGGCATCTAGGTCTATACTTGATTAACAAATAACAGAAATAACACATTATAACTGTAAAACACAGAATTTCCTCTTTCTCATCATTCTTATCACACATTTCAAGCTCCAATGAACTTATCATGCTATTACTGAAGCAATTAAGCATTTAAAATGAGTTAAATAATGATTTCTAAATGAATTGCCACTCACCACTTGAAACTCGGCCGAACACTATGGAACTCGACCGATCACTCCCCAGATTCTGAAACTCGGCCGACCAACCTCGGCCGACCAACTGGAAACTCGGCCGATCCCCTGGGGAACTCGGCCGACCAACTCACCGCTTGAAAAACCTACAAAGAAAACTCGGCCGATCAGGACCAAACTCGGCCGACCAAAACACTGTTCGTATATCTAATTAAGAAACTCGGCCGATCCAAGATCAAAACTCGGCCGATCAGAAAACGCTGTACAAAAGCCCTAAATAAGAACTCGACCGAACCGCGTACAGGCAGAACACAAAAAAGGCCTGCAAAAGTCGATTTCTCTCGAATCGACGGGCAAACTTCGAACAAACACCACCAAACGATCACAAACGACGCATACAACTAAACCGCACCTGAAAGGAACAAAGGAACAAGCTAGGGCTGCTCCGTGCACCCCAATCCTTTGGTCGTTTTTCTTGCAAACGCAGCTCCAGCTGCAAATCCGGTCCGAATCGATGAAGATGAAGATCTACTGAGGGAAAGAACGATCTGCAACAGCTGATCAGAGCAAAACGAAGCTCCAGTGCTTCTCCCTCCTCAGCTCCCTCTCTCTCTCTCTCTCTCTCTTTCTCTCTCTTTCTCACGCAAGGAGCAGAACGCAGGAGCGTTCTCTCATTTATGTGAAATGAAACGAGAAAAGGAAGAGAGGTAGGATAAGGAAGAAAACTTAGGGGCCTAATCGCAAAGTTTCAAACTTTTGAATATTACAATTGGGTCCCTAAAAGCCCAAAAACATGCAACTTTTGACTCGAAGGTCGGATTCGAACGGTTTCTCTGGCAACGCTTCAAGCGTAAGATACTACACGCTTTAGAAGCTAGAAAACACACTAAGCACATATCATGTCCATTTTAAACATTATTAACAAAAACAGGCTTATAACTTAAAACATCAGCTAAACACATGCTGAACAACTTACTTACGGGATAAGCTCGACGCGGGTCGTAACAATTCCTCTTTCCCTTATAAGAATTTCATCCTCAAAATTCCTAGAAGAGAAAAGGGAACTTGCCACGCATCTCAGACTCTAGCTCCCACGTAGCTTCTTCGAGATTATGGTTTTTCCACAAAACCTTCACTAAAGGAATTTCGCGGTTCTTAAGCTTTTTAATCCGGTAATCAACTATCTGCACAGGTCCTTCAACATAGGACACATCTGTCCTAAGTTGCACCGGTTCTGAATCTAGAATCTTATCTGTACCAGGATGACACTTTTTCAGCATAGACACGTGGAAGACATCATGAAGATTTGCCAACTCAGACGGCAAATCCAACCTGTAAGCTACCAGTCCAATCCTCTCAACAATAGGATATGGACCCATATATCTAGGGGTCAACTTACCCCTCTTGCCAAACCTCAGAACTCCCTTCCACGGTGAAACTTTCAAGTAAACCTCGTCACCAACCTCGAACTCAAGAGGTCGACGACGTCTTTCCGCATAACTTTTCTGTCTATCCTGAGCAGCTTTCAACTGATCCCTGATCACTGATATCTTTTCAGTAGTTACATCAACTAGCTCAGGTCCAAGAATTTCCTTCTCACCCACCTCGTACCAACAAACTGGCGATCTACACTTCCTGCCGTAAAGAGCTTCAAATGGAGCCATTCCAAGACTAGAATGGTAGCTGTTATTATATGCAAACTCCATTAGGCTTAAGTGTTCTTCCCAGTTACCTCTAAACTGTAGCACGCATGCTCTCAGCATGTCTTCAAGGGTCTGAATGGTCCTCTCAGATTGACCATCTGTCTGTGGGTGAAACGCTGTACTGAACTTCAGCCTTGTGCCCAACACACGATGTAACTGATTCCAGAATCTAGACGTAAACTTTGGATCTCTGTCAGAAATAATAGAAACTGGAATCCCATGCAACCTGATTACCTCATCTACATAAACTTTAGCCAACTTTGAAACGTCAAAGGTTGACTTGACAGGGAGAAAGTGAGCAGACTTAGTTAGTCTGTCCACAATCACCCATATCGAGTCCGAACCCTTAGGCGTCCTGGGTAATCCTACCACAAAGTCCATCGTGATGTGATCCCATTTCCATTCCGGTATAGGAAGCGACTGTAGAATACCTGCAGGTTTTTGATGTTCAGCCTTAACTTGCTGACACACCCCGCACCTAGCTACTTATTCAGCCACATCCTTTTTCATGCCAGACCACCAGTACAACTCTTTAAGGTTCATGTACATCTTTGTGTTACCTGGATGCATGGCATACATAGAAGTATGCGCTTCTTCAAGAATCTTCTCTTTTAACTCACTGTTCCCAGGTACACACAACCTTTCATGAAGATACAACATGCCTTCATCAGAAAACCTGAACTCTATCCTCTTACCCTCAGACATCTCTTGCATGATTTGCCACAATTCATCATCACTCTGCTGTAACTCTTTAATCTGATTAAAAAAAGTAGGTCTAACTTGCATCTGTGCAATCAGCCCACTCTGTCTTGTCACCTCCAAGTCCAAGTTCATCCTTCGCATATCTACAAGCAAGTCTCTCTTGAAACATGCCATAGAAAATGCATTGGCCGTTGAACTTGACTTTCTACTCAAGGCATCAGCTACAACATTCGCCTTACCAGGATGGTAATCGATTGTCACATCATAGTCTTTAATCAACTCAAGCCATCTGCGCTGTCTCAAATTCAAGTCTTTCTGAGTGAAGATATATTTCAGGCTCTTATGATCTATGAACACCTGACATGTCTCGCCATACAAGTAGTGACACCATGTCTTAAGAGCATGAACTATAGCAGCTAATTCCAGATCATGAACATGGTAATTCTCTTCATTTTTCTTAAGCTGTCTAGACGCATAAGAAACAACTTTACCTTCTTGCATCAGTACACAGCCCAAACCTCTCCTAGAAGCATCACCGAACACTGTATAGCCTTTTTCTGCTTCTGGAAGAACCAACACTGGTGCTGAAGTCAACCTTTGCTTTAAAATCTGAAAACTTCTCTCACAGTTATCAGACCAAACAAATGGTACATCCTTCCTCGCCAAGCGTGTCAAAGGTGATGCTATCTCACTGAAGTTCTTTATAAACCTTCTATAATATCCTGCCAAACCCAAGAAACTTCTGATCTCAGTAGGAGTCGTAGGCTGATCCCACTAAAGCACAGACTCAACTTTCTTAGGATCCACACTAACTCCATCTCTCGAGATAACATGTCCAAGAAATGCTACCTCAGCCAACCAGAACTCACATTTGCTAAATTTAGCAAACAACTGGTGTTGTCTCAACAACTGCAACACTACTCTCAAGTGTTGCTCATGTTGTTCATCGTCTCTGGAATAGATTAAAATATCATCTATAAAGACTACAATAAACTGATCTAGAAAAGGTTTGAAAATCCGATTCATCATATCCATAAAGGCTGCTGGGGCATTGGTCAGCCCAAACGACATGACCAAGAACTCATAATGCCCATACCTGGTTCTGAAAGCTGTTTTGGGAATATCAGTAGCCTTTATCCTGAGCTGATGATATCCGGATCTCAAATCAATTTTGGAAAAGATCGTCGCTCCACGCAACTGATCAAACAGATCATCTATTCTCGACAAAGGATACTTGTTCTTTATAATGATCTTATTCAGTTGCCTGTAATCTATACAGAGACGCATGGTTCCATCCTTTTTCTTAACAAACAGGACTGGAGCACCCCATGGTGAAGAACTGGGTCTAATGAAACCCTTATCTAACAACTCCTGCAACTGCACCTTGAGTTCTTTCAACTCTGTAGGTGCCATTCTGTAGGCCGGCAGTGCTACTGGATGACTACCTGGATATATCTGAATTTCAAAATCAATGTCTCTGACAGTAGGTAAGCCTGGTAACTCTTCTGGGAAAACGTCAGAGAACTCACAAACTACAGGCACATCATAAACACTGGTGGTGCTCTTCTCTGCTCTGGTGTCAACTACATGAGCAAGGAATGCTTCACATCCTTTCTGTAACATCTTATCAGCTACAGCAGCTGATATTATGCACGTAGGCAGAACTTTCCTGTCTCCAGTAAAGACACAAGAAAATTCTCCTAGTTGAAAGGGAGCTTCCTTTTTCCAGCAATCGAGTTGCACTCGATATGTCTCAAGACAATCCATACCTAAGATGACTTGAAAAGTATTTACATCCAAGGGTATGAGATTAGCAGCAAAAGTGAAACCTCCAAAAGATAACAAGCATCCGGGACAAGACTCGGACAAAACTGTTGGTCCACCTAGTGGAACCCTCAATACTAACTCATCTGTCAACTCTTGAGTTAACAGATTAAGTTCACCAACTAAAGAACGTTGTATAAAAGAATGAGTAGCTCCCGGATCTATCAGAACTGAAACTGGTATACTATTAAACAAAAGCATCTCTCCTGTAACAACTTGTGAAGAGATTATACCTTCCTGAGGTGTCAAAGAAAAGAAACGTGCTGAAGCTCTCCCTCTGCCACGCTGTCCTCTCTGACCACTTCTGCCACTAGACACTCCACCTCCTCTAGAACCAGAAGCCATAGAAGAACTCGGTCCTTCAGCTGGAGGCTGTCTCTGAACATCATAAAACTGAGACTGAGAAGCTTGTGATGCTGCTTGTTGAAGCTGAGGGCAAAACTTCCTTATATGTCCCATCTGCCCACAATGGAAACATCCTGTATAATCAGGACCCCAACATTGCCCAGAGTGAGATTTTCCACAGGTATTACATACTCGCTTTTCCTGTCTCTGTGGTCCAGTCACTGACATTGACGACCCAGAAGATTGTCCACTATCGACACTGCTCCATCTTCCTGGGTTGTATCCTCCTCTACCTCTAGAAATAGTGACATCCTCAGATTTCTGTCTGCCAAAACAACCAAAGCTACACCCAAGTTTAGAAAAGAAACCTCTACCTCCACCTCTGTATCCACCACTGGACTGTCCTCCACTGAACTCTGCAGATCTCTTCTTAGACTCAGGCACTCTGTCAGCATTCACAGATTCTTCAACTTATCTGGCAGCCTCAACAAACTCACCAAAATTCTCTCTGTTCCTTCTGCTAGTAGCAGAGACTGTATGCCGGATCTCTGGCCTTAGCCCTTCCTGAAACCTTCTGCATCTCTCTATGTTATCGGGAACAAGCTGCGGACAGAAATTTGCTAACCGTGTGAAAAGCGCTTCATACTCTGTAACTGTCATGTTCCCCTGCTTGATATTCTGTAACTGCCTGATTTTCTCATTAAGGAAAGTGGGTGGATAGAATTTGAGATGAAACTCCTCAGAGAAATCTTGCCAGGAAAGCTCTGTACCCCTCCTCTTTTCTTCCACACCACGCCACCACAGCTCTGCATCGCCTGTCAGAAGGTAAACTGCATGATTGATCTTCTTGTCTTCTGGAAGCTCCATCAGACGAAAGACCTTCTCAATCTGTCTAAACCACTCATCAGCTTCTGCGGGATCTGTGGTGCCACTAAACTCTGTGCCACCAAGCTTCTTTACAAGCTCATAAGATCGCATCAGATCTTTACTGCTGGTAGAAAAAGATTCTCGCCTATCAGCCTTGTACCTTCCTTTGGTCTCCAGGAACATCCTATACATCCTGGATGCTTCATCCACGTGGTCACCACCACCTGGACCCAAGTATCGAGGATCAGGGCCAACATGGCTCTCAGCCTGATCATCACGATCAAAGCCTCTTCCTGCCATCTGCAATGATATAATAGAATATTTCCTATTAGAAAACTACAGATAGAAGAAAGACACTTAAACCTTAATCCTATTGGTCTCTTATCGTCCCCTGTCCTTGAGTAACTAAGTACTCAAACCTAAGCTCTGATACCAAAAATTGTCGCGCCCCAATCTCACATTAACTACAAACACAAGATTAGGACACGACATGATGGATTAACACACAACCAACCATTCATTTCTTCTTAAACAATTAAAGATGTTAATAAGAAAATCTGTTTATTACTGCAAATGAAAACTAAACAAGCTGCGGAAGCATTTCTATTAAACTTACAAGAAAAATAACAAGTCTACATCACACTGCATTGTTCAACATAAAATAAAGCATAATAGTTAATTTACATCTTTGTACACATTCTCTCTCTCACTCACACCTTGTCCCGAAGATCGAGGGGAATGGACTAAGAGACCTCTAACTACTAACTACGAACCTTCTATCTACTAAGCGTTGGGATGATACGATCCTTCTGACTCCTGATGCTGGTGCTGACATGAAAATGTTTGAGTAGAGGGGTGAGCCTACTCGCTCAGTGAATAACATTTCACTTAGCTATAAATAATTAACTCGTCAGGTTTATTAACTGAAATAAACAGGTATACAGTTTAAGCAGAACAATTCTATTGACATAGCAGATATACAGATACTAATCACATTTCTAAGCATCATCAGGTATTTCAAGTAGATAGGCAGTTATATAAATTTACTGTGATCCTACATGATTATTTATTCAATTATTTATTATGCCCTAAATATATGCAGTGTACTCTGCATATAAGGATCCGCAACAAGTCCATGCTACGGTCCCACCGTACAAGACTTAGCGACACACCCGGGAAATGCTAAGTCTGACTGTTGTCCTGGTCTGCGTCAGGATTCTCAGGCTCACTCGGCCCCACTGCACTCTCAAGGAGTGTACTCTAGACTCCTCCTTTAACCTAAGTACATCGGCGGAGGGTCACAGGGTTACCTTCGTGACGCTGCACGAATTGTGTTAGATAACCGTGTTTCTTTTCTTTCCAGTGCCACCGTGACACACGCACGGATTATTGTTGAACACTGCCTTTCTGCCCTCGTGCCACCGTGACACACGCACGGATTATTGTTGAACACGAGTCACCGACCATCTAGACACACGCTAGGTAGGTCGTTTCACCCCAAGGTGCAGACCTCACGAGGGGTTCTACGGCGTTAGGGCATCTAGGTCTATACTTGATTAACAAATAACAGAAATAACACATTATAACTGTAAAACACAGAATTTCCTCTTTCTCATCATTCTTATCACACATTTCAAGCTCCAATGAACTTATCATGCTATTACTGAAGCAATTAAGCATTTAAAATGAGTTAAATAATGATTTCTAAATGAATTGCCACTCACCACTTGAAACTCGGCCGAACACTATGGAACTCGGCCGATCACTCCCCAGATTCTGAAACTCGGCCGACCAACCTCGGCCGACCAACTGGAAACTCGGCCGATCCCCTGGGGAACTCGGCCGACCAACTCACCGCTTGAAAAACCTACAAAGAAAACTCGGCCGATCAGGACCAAACTCGGCCGACCAAAACGCTGTTCGTATATCTAATTAAGAAACTCGGCCGATCCAAGATCAAAACTCGGCCGATCAGAAAACGATGTACAAAAGCCCTAAATAAGAACTCGGCCGACCGAATTGGAACTCGGCCGAACCGCGTACAGGCAGAACACAAAAACGGCCTGCAAAAGTCGATTTCTCTCGAATCGACGGGCAAACTTCGAACAAACACCACCAAACGATCACAAATGACGCATACAACTAAACCGCACCTGAAAGGAACAAAGGAACAAGCTAGGGCTACTCCGTGCACCCCAATCCTTTGGTCGTTTTTCTTGCAAACGCAGCTCCAGCTGCAAATCCGGTCCGAATCGATGAAGATGAAGATCTACTGAGGGAAAGAACGATCTGCAACAGCTGATCGGAGCAAAACGAAGCTCCAGTGCTTCTCCCTCCTCATCTCCCTCTCTCTCTCTCTCTCTCTCTCTCTCTCTCTCTTTCTCTCTCTTTCTCACGCAAGGAGCAGAACGCAGGAGCGTTCTCTCGTTTCTGTGAAATGAAACGAGAAAAGGAAGAGAGGTAGGATAAGGAAGAAAACTTAGGGGCCTAATCGCAAAGTTTCAAACTTTTGAAAATTACAATTGGGTCCCTAAAAGCCAAAAAACATGTAACTTTTGACTCGAAGGTCGGATTCGAACGGTTTCTCTGGAAACGCTTCAAGCGTAAGATACTACACGCTTTAGAAGCTAGAAAACACACTAAGCACATATCATGTCCATTTTAAACATTATTAACAAAAACAGGCTTATAACTTAACACATCAGCTAAACACATGCTGAACAACTTACTTACGGGATAAGCTCGACGCGGGTCGTAACACATATATTGGTATCAATGAAAGATCTGAAGTTGATAGGTCTTAAATCTCATGATTGTCACACTCTAATGCAACAAATATTGCCTGTGGAAATTCGATCTATATTGCCGAAGCATGTAAGGTTTGCAATTACCAGACTTTGTTTCTTTTTCAACAGTCTATGCAGCAAAGTTATTGACCCTGATACTCTCGATAATTTGCAAAGAGAAGTGGTTGTTACCCTATGTCAGCTTGAGATGTATTTCCCTCCTTCGTTCTTTGATATCATGGTACATCTTGTTGTCCACTTGACTAGGGAAGTGAAAATCTTGGGACCGGTTTTCTTGCATTGGATGTATCCCTTTGAACAATACATGAGCATTTTTAAAGGTGATGTTCGAAACCATTATCGTCCTGAAGGGAGTATTATTGAAGGTTATGTGGAGAGAGAGGTTATGGATTTCTGCAATGACTTTCTCAGTGGTAATGACACTCCTGATAATGACAAGAATATTGAGGAGGGCAAAGGAATTTTGGGATCACGGGTGAAAGTATATTTTACCGTGAGCAGTTGGAACAAGCTCACTTGTATATTTTACAGAATATGGACGAAGTGAGTGTTTATATCGAGGAACATACCAATTTCATAAAGAGACAACATCCTCGAGCAAGTTCAATGTGGCTTGCTAGAGAGCATAATAAGACTTTTACTAAGTGGTTTGAAGATAAATTCTTACATCAACTATCTCAAACACCAAATGATATTACAGAAACTATCAAATGCCTCGCCTTTAAACTAAAACCGAATGTTATGTCTTATGAAGGGTTTGACATTAATGGATTCACATATTACACAAAGCGCCAAGATGATAAGAGTGTCGTCCAAAATAGTGGGGTCACTCTTCAAGCATCGACTATGTACTTTGCAAGTGCAAAGGATAAGAGTCCACGTGAAGCTAAAATGTCATATTACGGTGTCATTGAAGACATTTGGGAGTTTGACTACATAGATTTCAAAATTCCGCTCTTTAAATGTAATTGGGTTGATAACACCAAAGGAGTTATAGTGGATGAATTGGGTTTCACTTTGGTGAACTTCGAAAAGATTGGCGAGAAGGCTGAACCATTCATATTGGCATCACAGGCAAAACAAATATTCTATATCGATGATCCTGCAAATGATAAATGGTCGGTTGTTCTTCATGGTAAAAGACAGTTCATTGAAGATCCTATAGATGAAGAAGAGTACTATGATAAGTATGATGACTCCAGTCCATTCTCAGTTGGGTTGCCAACTCCACAAAATATTGAAGCTAATGATGACTTATATGTGCGCGGAGATCACAATGAAGGATTGTTAATTGATAAAAGATCACAATTTTAGAGACATGTATGTTTATACAAATGCTAAATGTTTTCCTTTTTCTAGTTTATACAAATGCTAAATGTTTTCCTTTTTCTAGTTGATACAAATGCTAAATGTTTGCCTTTTTAATGACATTTTCAGATGGCTGACCACGATGAGAATGATGTCCATGATGAGCATGAAGTCCATGATGAGCATGCTGTCCATGATGAGCATGGCGAGGATACCAATGTAAGTTCTAAAAACATATCCTGTATTTCTATAAAATTCATTATCTTCTAGTTATGTCATATATCCTATATTTCTATATTGGCCTAATTCAGTGTGTTTATTTTTGTCAAATTTTAGGTTGATGATGCACAGGTACCCACTGAAGCAATTGAGCAACTTGGTGCGCAGCAACAAAAACTTAACAAGAAAAGGGGTATCACTCTGTTGAAAAAGTTAACTGCGCTGAGTGGCAGTGGATCCAAATTGGTTGTGGAGTTTGATAATGGAGGGAATGCAATTGGAGTGAACCGCAATAATTTTATAAACTATCTTGGGGTTGTCACTTGAAGCCATTGTGGTGTTAAGTATGATAATTGGCATAAAGTTCCTCAGGCGAAGAAAGGCTTGATATGGAAAGATTTATGTGTGAGTTATTATTATTTGCATTTCTATTTTGTAGATTACAAATTCTATTATTTGCAATTCTATTTTTGGATACTAGTTAATAACATTTCTATTTTACAGAATCTGTTTGCATTGGATGAGATGTTTCATCGTAAAAGTGTGATGCAACACACTGGAAAGATGCTTAGGAATTACAGGACAAATCTGAACAGAGAATACATAAAAGAGGGTGATAAGAAGAAGAAGTCAGCCCTTGAACAATGGAACTTCTTGGACAAAGAAGATTGGGACAATTTTGCTGCTTCAAGAAAATCTGAAGTATTCAAGATATTAGGCGTCACTCCCATTTTAATTAATATACATTGTGCTACTAACCTAATTATAAATGTGCATACTAACTAGGCCCTCAGTGACGCACAAAAAGCAAGGCGTGCACTGAATGTGCATGACCACACTATGGGTCCAAAAGGCTATGCAAGCGTTCGCCAAAGACTACAGGCAGAGTCTGCGGCTACTCAGGAGTCTGCGGTTACTCAGGATGCTACTCGTACTCAGGAGTCTGCCACACCCTTGCCTCGCCATGATATCTGGATAGCTGGCAGGCAAAACAAGAAGGGTGAAATAAAGAAGCCCGTAACTACTGAGGCGGCTGCAAAAATGGTAAAATACAACTCTTAGAGCAATCATTTGAATATTGATTATTTGTGGTGTTAACTTACCAATTTCTGTTTATGGTGATTAGCGGGAGCTGCACGAGTAGAGGAAACAAGGCACGTTCATCCCTCAGGGCACAAGGGATGAATTGACAGTTGCTCTGGGTAACCCAGAGCATCCTGGACGTGTTAGAGGTGTCGGCGCTGGTGTGGGCATCAAAGCATTCTTTGGGCCATCCCAGCGCAAACCCAGAGCGGGACTTTCTCAAGAAGAGGTATCCTATTCTTTTTTTAGAATGTTACTGCAAAAGGAAATTCATTAATAAGAAGCTAATGTTTGTTTTATCCATGTATAGGTGAATAAGAGAGTCGAGGATATAGTTGCTAAGAAGGTCAACGATGTAGTTGCTGAGAAGGTCAAGGAAGAATTGCTGCGGTGGCAGGCATCTCAGGCTTCCAATCAGCCTATGGCGACCCACTCTTCTCCTGGTGCACAGACTGCGAGTAATCCTGGAGACCCATCGCCTAACACGTCTGCTGTAAGTATTGTTTATGACATTGTAGCTAGTCTTTTCAAGATGATATGTTTTCAAGATGATATGTATATATGTATAACATTCTTTACGTAAATTTATAGGCATTAAAGCCATGCCGCTTAAGAATGCAAGACTATGTTGTTGTAGAGGCGCAGGCTTACCAGTCCCTTCCTGGGGCAACGTTTCATGGGACTCCAATGCCGCAGGGCTACATTCGTGTGAGCCCGATACATGTATTACCCGATTGGAGGGAAGTTGCATTGCCATATGCCCACCCAGATATTGATAGACTTGGTGAGGCAGAAGGCGGGGTCATATTGTGGCCCAAAGCAGATGTCCTCTACACGACTGAAATTGTAAGATAAATTTACATTGATTTAGACTGTTAATGTGTATATATGATGTCAACTGATCTGAAATTATATATACAGGTTAAAAAGAAGACACCAGGAGCACCTAGGCCTCCACCTCCACTTCCCGCATTACCAACTTGGGTTCCAACTGACCTAACATACCCGTTAGGTCCTGCTTGTAGGGGAATGGTATGTTGGATAATATACATTGCCCTATAATTGTTTCTTTAGATGCATATTATGCAGGTCAATCATACGACAACTCTTTATTTATACAAGATATTATTGAGCTGTTTAAGTATGATTGGATGAATACATCAATGATAGAGACATGGATAAGGTGAGATCTTGCTTATACATCCATATACCTTGTGTAAGATCCGATGATCTGGTTTCTTATATATTAATGCATACGCATATATGTTTTGCAGCTACTTAGTCGAAGATCATTGCAAACAATTTGCATATGATCATGTGGGATTTTTGATTCCATCATTGATTAGTATGGTAGCTAAAGACCCTGATAGTGTTCAACAATACTGTATAGATGCTTTTACAATTTTTGGTCAGCGAATGAAGACGATAATAATAGCTCCATTCAATGTCAAGTAAGTTTACTTTATTTATAATTTAGACTTAAGAAAATTCTATTTTTATTTTGCATTTTGAGTTATTAATTGTTAACTTTTTACCTCTAGCGGTAAACATTGGGAGTTACTAGTTATTGTCCCCGGGACGTTCACTGTTTATTATCTAGATCCCGCAGGAAGTACATTAAACACTAAAATTGGACACGTAATGAGAATGCCATTATTCTGGTGAGAAATATTTCATTTTTATTTCTGTTAACATCTTTTATTACATTACTATTTACTTATGCAATTTACTGTGTTATATTAACATGTAGGGGTTTAGATGCATTCAAAAAGGCTGGAGGAAAGGTCCCAAGGAAAAAGAACCAGCCAATAAATTGGGAGAACGTAAAAGTAAGTTCCCGACTCCCCGACTCCAATGTATATATTATTGATGTGAATTGTGCTTAGTTGTATTATTTTGTATGTTTCAATTTATAGTGCGCTACACAAGACAATGGCTGGGCATGCACATACTATGTGATGCGATTTATGCAGATGATTATCAAACATGCCGCATTGGACATCGATACCATACATGAGGTATTATATATAGTCTCATTAGTTAGTATGAAATATATCAATCTTATTTTTATATTATTACTTATATATACATCATTCTCTTTGCAAGTGTTTAAAACTGACCACACTATAGGCAAACGCTTAAAAAATGTACATGCTCCATATACGAGGGAAGCATTAAATGAAGTAAGAGAAGAATGGGCAATAGCCATACAAACAGTGGCAATTGTAAGATATAATTGGGATGTTGATAGTGATGCTGAATGATACTTTGTAAATGAATGTTTCTGAATGTTAAAACATGTATTTGAATGATTCTATATGTGTGAACGTGAGAATTGAATTGATGTCTGAATGTATCTACTTGTGTGAATCTTTTTTTGTTAATTTTGCAGGTTTGTGGCCTGTTTGTAGGCTGATATCAATGGATGTCGTAAACCTGCAGTTCAGAAAACTGAACTGCAGGTTCTCATCCTGCTGACCAGCCACAGCAGGCCTGCAAACTGATATGAAAAGAAAAAAAATAGATATAGGCGTCGGTTATTTACAGACAACCGTCAGCACAGACCTACAACGTCGGGTTTTTGTAAAGAAACGACACCTGATGTGACCAAAGCAGTACTTGGTCTCTAATACATGTAGGCGTCGGTCTTTTAGTAGACAAACCGTCAGCACAGACGTAGAGCGTCGGGTTTTTGTAAAAAAACGACGCCTGATGTGACCAACGCAGTACTTGGTCTCTAATACATGTAGGCGGCGGTCTTTTAGTAGATACCCGACGCCAAAGGGCTTTCCTAGATGTCGCCATTTTCTGTGGCGCGAACGCTTTTGGAATCGATTGTTTATAAACACCCGACGCTTGTAGTTTAAATAGGCGTCGGGTAAAAAACCGACGCTGAAGTGTTCGACCTTTAGCGGCGCCCACATAGGCGTCGGCCGGACACCGACGCCAAAAGGGGTTAAACAACCGACGCCAAAGGCGGTTTCTGTAGTAGTGAACTATACTAATAATCTAAGTACTTTACAGGTACTTTCATTGAAATCAATCTTGGGATACTCTTCAACCATTTATGGGGTTATTTGTACTTACATGGATTGAATCAATGAGACCTTCAAACGGTCTTAGACCAATTGACCCTTCAAACAGTCTTGGACCAATTGACCCTTCAAACGGTCTTGGACCAATTGACCCTTAAACGATCTTGGACCAATTGACCCTTAAACGATCTTGAAATTACTTGACCTCCAAACAGTCCTGAGGTCACTTGACCTCCAAACAGTCTTGAGGTCACTTGACCTCCAAACAGTCTTGAAGACCGTTAGACCTTAAACGGACTTGGTCTAAAACCTCAAACGGTTTGAAGACCGTTAGACCCTCAAACGGTCTTGGACCCTTTATTCACCAAATGGTTTTGAAGACCGTCAGACCCTCAAATGGTTTTAGTCTCAGAATCCTTAAACGGTCTGAAGACCGTTAGACCTTAAATGGTCTTGACCTCTAGTCCCTAAAATGGTTTGAAGACCTTACGGTTTGGGACCGTTTGATCAAATCAGATTGAAACTGATTGGGCCTAAATTAGGGTTTTGACGTCAATAGGTCTAGGGTTTTGAAGTCAATTGAGCTAGAGTTCTGAGATCAATTGAATCTTATTATTTGAAGTCATTAGGTCATGGGACCAATTGATCCTTGAGTCCATTGAAACCATTTTGTCTCTAAATGGTTTTGAAACCGTTTGACCATTAACGGTTTTGAAACCGTTTGGTCACTAAATAGTTTTGAAATCGTTTGGTCACCAAAAACTGAAACCGTTTGCTCATAATATTTCTTGAGGTGTGTGCTAAGATGATGTCATCATCATCAAGCTTCATACCTCTGATTTCTACTGCCATTTATATGATTAATTAAGCAATTATTCAAGAAGAGATTAAAGATCAACATATGATGAGAAATTGAATTCAATAATAACGTTGATGGGTTCAAGTTATATAACCCACCTTCAAAGTAGCTTCAAAGCTTCAAGCTTCACGTCTCGAATAGTGAATGAGGCTCCTTTAACTATCCAAGGCTCGTTTCCAACTCTTTGGATGCAAATGACAGCTAAGGTTGAGCGTTGGATGGAAGAGAGCAGAAAATCAATGTTGAAATCCGATTTCAACCATAAATTCAAGGTTGAAAATGATCATGGAGCTTACCTTTAGCTTGGGGAACATTTTCCTCCTGCTCCTAAGCTCCTTGTTCTTCGACCAAAGCAAAGGGAGAAAGTCGTTTGCAAAATAGCCTTTCAAGTAGGGAGAAGATTGAATATATGTAATTGATTTTCTAGGAGAGAGAAAGTAGAAGCAAATCCACCCACTTATTGCCACATGCCCCCTCCCTTCCTTGATTCCGAAGCCATCCTACTTTCTCTTAGTATCCTCTCATTTATCCTTGAATTAAAAGAAACCATTTAAGCACCTTAATTATTATAATACTATTATCCATTTTTAGTGGACATTATTTTTAATTAACAAATGCAAGTGGATTTCTTCACCTACTTAGGATATCTCAGTGACACTCAAGGCATTTGGACGTCCTTGCATTATAGGATTTCAACCACAGCCTTATTAATTGATGGGCATTTCAATTAATATTTTTTTTGCTACAAAATAAATTACGGTTTCAATTATGCTTAAATCTTAATTATTTTATTATCAAGATTATCTCTCCTCAAAAGTAATTCAAACAAGACGCCGTTTTCTTTTTATTTTCTCTAAGTGATACCAAGAAACAATAGGGACCTAATATAGGTGGTATTTTACATATCCAACCCTAGATTTTGGGTAATTTCCAAATTACACCAAAACTAGCATTCAATACACAAGCATTACTCAAACAAGCTCCTTTTTAGAACTTAGACTTGTGGAAGCCATACCTCAGCATTACTCTCATTCGTATGATGCTATAACACTTGAGGAACATATATCATGTAACATTTGCAAGGTAACCCCCTTAAAAATGGTAAATTGTACTTTAGTCCAAAACAGGTGAAACATTGTTTCAACATTATTCAAATAGGACCAAAATTGAAGCATACACTCTCCTTTAGCCTTAATTACTTTTCAAAAGATAAGGATAAGAATGTAAATGACTTTCTTAAGCAAAACTTTTAGGGTTAAGGCATAACCCAGGTCAGGGATGTTACATATATCTTCTCAAAGTGGGATTTTATCATGCGACAAAGAAGATGGATGGATTTGATCAAGGACTATGATTACAAGATAGAATAATATGTAGGCAGGGAAAACATGGTGGTTGATGTGTTAAGAAGTAAGTCTTCTTCATCATCATCTGTCGTAGATAAGGCATAGTTACATGCTTTGGTGTGCCATAAGTGAGACATATTGGTATCACTTTTCTAGATGAATGTATAGATGTAGGTATCTCTGTTGGCAAGCTTGTTGGCACAGTTTCAAGTGAATCCTACCTTGATGTAATAGATTAGAGATACTGGATTGATACTAAGATACAAAATATTAATGCAAAGTTTGGCACAAGATGTATGATGGTTTTCATGAGACAGGGGATTGTACAATTTTATTTCATAACAGGACACTGGGTCCAGATGCAGATGGTTTGAGGAAGTTGGTTCTTGAAAAGTCTCATCCCTTGATGTAAGTGGTTCATATAGGAAGTACCAAGATGTACAATAATCTGAAGGATCTATATTGGTGGCCTGGTTTGAAGCATGACATGGCAAAGTATGTTGCTAGATGTCCAGTGTGTCAGCAGGCCAAGACTGAGCATCGGAAACTTGTAGGGATGTTACAACCTTTGCTAATATCATAGTGAAAATGGGATCATGTTACCATGTACTTTATGGGTGGTCTTCCTAGGACAGCTAAAGGTCATGATTCCATTTGGGTGATAGTTGACAGGTTGACCAAGTCAACACACTTCTTGCAAGTTAAGGCGACGTACATGATGGAGAAGTTGGCACAAATATGTGTTAATGAGATAGTTCGTCTACATGGTATCCTAGTTACCATAGTGTCTGATAGGGGTCATCAATTTACCAGTTGTTTTTGGGAACGTCTACACACAGCCATGGGAACACAGCTAGTGTTCAGCAAAACTTTTTACCCACAGACAGATGGTCAGTCCGAGAGGGCCATTCCGATCTTGGAGGATCTTTTAAGGTTTTATTCTCTATAGTTTCTTGGAAGTTGGTATGTGCATCTGAGTTTGATAGAGTTATTCTACAACAACAACTATTAAAGGAGTATAGATATGGCACCTTATGAAGCTTTGTATGGGAGGTGTTTTCGGTCACCATTTTATTGGTATGAGACAGGTGAGTATCAGCTTTTGGGTCCTGAGCTAGTGCATAAGATTACAAAGTTAGAGAAAATCAAAGTGATACAACAACAGTTGAAGGAAGCCAAGGATAGGCATAAGTCTTATGTTGATAACTATCGTAATACAGTTGTGTAGTATGTTTTTGTAGGGTTAAATATGCTTCACATTGGATGTTAAACCCTTAACATGTTTCCTATACTGTATAGTAAGTAACAAACTTACATGTTCTTCATATTCCTTCTAATTGTATATATTGCTATGCGTATCTGACAAGCATGCTTAACCTGCTTAACTCGTGCAATCAATTTATGTTCTTTGATCTTGGTAAGTTATTTATCCTTCTTGGTTTCACTTTCTTACAAGCCCTACTCCTCTCTTCTTTCTCTTGGCCAAACCCATGGTCCTCCATGGTGCTGCTTCTTGAGAAACTTCTCTCTCCTTGACCAAATCCATGGTTTTCCATGGTAGTGTTGAGTTGAGCTGAAGATCTCCTCTCTCCTTCTTGTTCTTTTCGGCCTAGAAGATTTTTCTCTCGGTTTCTTGTTATTTAACATAGGGTTTGTTTCTCTTTGAAGTTGTGGATAGCTTGGCATGGAGGTGATCAAGCTAGGTTTGTCTCGCTTCTTTGGAGTTCTTTTCTTGGAGTTGTTTCATCATAATCCAAGGTGAGTTATATAACTTTCCCCTCAATTTATTGTTGCACTCATCTTGAATGTTAATGATCTACTCTAAAATCATGATTATAAGTAGTTTGGATAATATCTATTCTCTAGAGATTATTTTTCATAATGATCTTGAGTAGATAATATCCCTTACTATACCCTAATCCATGTGTCTGAATTCTTATATGATGGTGGAAGTGGTGATCCTTTCAAGCATGTGGTTAACTTTGGGGTCCTTCCCCATAACTGGGGTTTTGTCTTTTGCATAACAATGTAGGTGTTGATTCTTACATGCATGTGTTTAACAATGGTTTTCCTCTAATACATGGATTTGCCTAAGTCTTGATGATGATCATAGTTAAGGTTTAGTGATTTTTTCATCATGAGGTTGCACCTTGGTGGTTCAATTTCCCCATGTTTGGTGGTTGGATTTAGGGTTTTGATGATGAACCTATCCTTGAGTTTTGATCCTTGTTGGTTTTAGTTTTATGGTGGTGGTCATCTTGATGATCTTGTGATCAATGAGTTCTTTATCTACTTGAGGTGCTGAATTTTATATATTAATGGGCGTTCATGTGATAATGATTTTTATGATCGGTCGTTGATAATGTTTGTATGGTTTTTGGTCGTAAAGGATAGACCTATGCTGGTCGCTGAACTTTGGTTTTCTATGTGGTCGATGATATGGCAAACTTGGCCATATGGTCACTGAAGATGGTCACATTTCAGTGGTTAATATTTTTGTTTTCAACGGTCAATCTTGTGCATGAACTTCAATAGTCAATGAACCCATGTTGGTCTAGTTTTCAGTGACCATCTGCCTTAGTTTTTAGCAGTCATGCTATGTATCTTCAGTGGTCCTTGTGTGGTTGAACTTGGTGATGATAACGTCGATCTAAAGTACCTCCAAGATTGTAGGAATTAGTGATAATTAGAGTTAAGTGCTTACGGCTATATGAAACCCTAATTCTAATTGCAAAGTATATAATAAAGTGCCTAGCTTGTTTGATCCAGTAGCATGATGATAGAGTATTTTTATCTCTAAAAGTATTGTATTTTTGATTTGATATATCTTGAGCATCATATCCTTAAATTGAAATATGGTGATGAACTTATGTATAACACATGAATGGTGATTCTCATGAGCCTTGTCATGGCATGGAAAAACAGTGATGTTCTTGTAGGATAGACTATGAATTGTCTTATGACCTTGGAAATGGCCTTGTGCCTTAAGAGGTGATATCCTCTGTTTATGTGATAAGGGATTGGAGTCCCATAATGATGTGATTATGGTGATAGCCTTATGAAAAGCATTGAGATAGTATCATGTGGTGATGTGATCAACTTTATGTCTTATACGTTTTATATCCCATGAGGTTGCAATCTACCCTTATCTTTGTAGAATCTTTTTAGGGTTTGTATATAACGAGATTGATGTAGTTAAAAGGCACTCAATTGGCTTAACTAATCAAGTGAAACACTAATCATGTAGTTCCTTGTGCCATAGATCCATCCGAGTATCAAAATTTGTTGGATGGTGAAACGAGTCTTCCTAAGGAAACTTGGAGTGCATACTATTGAGTATGTGAGGTGCAAGTGACTGTGTGTCCTTGTCATCTTGACCTCAGTTGTCTGAGAACAGGTATGGCCGTGTCTCATTGATTATATGTGTGAGATGTGATAGGAGGACAACTACAATTGTACCTCCGTGATTGGGTTTATATACCCTAGTTTTTAACATTGTGAGTTGTACCAAGGTGGGCTAGGTGTTTTTAGCTTGACTATATGTCATTGTTGGAAGTTTGACTGATATGTCACTACATTGTAGACTTGTACTGATCGAGTAGTGCCAGAGAATATCTTGGAGTTCGGTTATTCCTTGATCTTGTATGGAACTGGTTGTGACCAAGTGGTGGTCAGGTGGGATTTGGGTGGTACGAATCAAATTCCCCAGGTTTTAAAAATGACGTAATACAGCTGTGCAGTATAATTACTTAGGGTTAAACATGCTTCACATTGGATGTTTATCCTTGCCTTGTTTATTGTACAACTCAGTGGGGTAAGAGAAATCAATTATCATACATGATGTTCTACTTATCAGTTTTAGCTGCTTAACCTACTTAGTCTGATTAACCAGTTCTAAATTATTCATTTAGCTAATTCTTCTCATTCTATTTAATAATGTTATATCCTACTTAAGCATAATTTGTGTTTACATTAGTTTTTGGTAGAGAGTTATATCTCTCACTGGGACATGGGTCTCACCCTCGTGGTTCACCACATCTTTTTAGGTGGTCATGCATGGTGTGGTAGAGATTGTGTTGTTGAGGAAGAGTAGCTTGGAGATTACTGATTGTAGAAGGTTGGATAAGATTTTGTGTTGTGTAGTACAATCCTATGTGTTGTCTATGTACTCTCAGGTCTAGGATGGTTGTGTTTTTGTAGATGATATGTATCTTGATACGTGTTTTGGCAGTACGCTTTGGTTGTATACATGGCTTGTAAATATGAACAAGTTATCTTTTGTAACAAGTTCATGGCCGTTGGCCATTATACAGATGTAAATACCTATCCTGATATGAGACATGGTATAGTTTGTGGACCTTTGATGTAAGTTCTACACATAATGGTTTTATAGGTTCAATCTACCTTACCCTATTTTGTGGTAATGTTCTTGTTTGGTTGTTAATAGCGCGCTTTGGTTTTGAGTTATCTCATGGCGTGGCATCGGTGCTTTACAAGTTGGGTTGGTATCAGAGCTCTAGGTTTGCTGGGTCTACTGGGACATAGAACCAGGGTTTGTGTCTATTCTTGCGTTATCCAGTGTATTTGATTTCAACTTCTGATTATGTAGAAGAAGAAGAAGAAGAAGAAGAAGAAGAAGAAGAAGAATAAGAAGAAGATATGTCTAAAGAATACAAAGAACATTATGAGAGTAGTGTTGCTGCACTAGGAGGTGGTTCCAGGAGACATACAAGAGTAGATGGAGTGCCTCAGTTTGACCCAACAACTATGGCCAACCCTACTTTTCAGTCCATGTTTGGACAGTTTATGGCCACGATTTCACATATAGCGGATAGGGTGCCCCTACCTCAAGCAAGGGAAGTTGTCCCCAATATGGAATTCCATGGTTCTGGGAAGACTTTTGAGAGGTTGTAGTGCGTTGGAGGGTTGGAGTATGTAGGAAAACCCGATGGATGCGGACATGTGGCTGACAAAGTTGGAGAACACCTTTAATATCCTCAATATCCCAGAAGAGGATAAGGTGAAGCATGGAATTTACCTGCTGAAGGGCAGTGCTGGACATTGGTGGGCCATTGAGGTGGAGAAGAGGCCTAGTGTAGAGATCAGTTGGGAAGACTTTTCTAAGGGATGTATGTTGAAGAGAAGATCATGTAGTTTGAGAAGATCCGACAAGAATCGATGACGATCAGCGTGTACGAGGCCATGTTCATAGAGTTGTTGAGGTTTTGTCCTCACATGGGTATAATGGATGAGGAGAGGATACAACATTTTGAAAAGGGTTTAAGTAAGGAGTTGACAATGATGATATCTACTTTGGAGAATGGGAGTGATTTGCTAACTTTGTTGAGTTCATCATACAGATAGAGCGATCATCTATGGAGAAGTGTGAGGCTAATGCTATGAAGAGGTTGGCTCAGTTATAGGGGCAATCTGCTGGAGGCTTCAGGAAGCCTAGGTTTTTGTCACCTCAGTTGCAGCAGAGATCTAGAGTGCCATCTCATTGGTCACGAAGTAAGGGCAGAGGCCATACTTTTCTACAGATAGGATCTCACAGCACAACATCAGTATCAGTGATAGGGCCCTCTAGGTCATGGTATGAGAGTAATACCTTCTCCAAGTGTGGACAGACATGGCATACAAAGTGGTATTACCCATTGAAGGATGAGGAGGTGACAAAACAACCAAGACAGAGTCAACAAGGGACTCAGTGACAACAATTTAGCAATGGTGGTGGCAGAGGATGCAATCAGGCTCATAGGAAAGATCTTCTGGATAGGACAGTAGAGGACATGGATGATAATAGGTAATGACTCAATTCTACGTCATGAGTCATCTAGAAGGATAGGTCAATCCACGGTTTGTGACAGATCAGATGGAATTATTTTATTATAATTTGTCTACATCTTCCTTTGTATCTATTTTGGTTGACCTGGGTGTGATGCACTCTTTTGTCAGTAGAGAATCACCTCCCCTTGGGGTGCGCCCATGTTGTTCATAAAGAAGAAGGACAATTCTATGAGGCTTTGCATAGATTATCAACAGATGATTAGGAACAAATACCCTTTGTTGAGGATAAATAATCTATAATGTTTTGGAAGATAGAATTGAGGTCGGGCTACCATTAGTTGCAGATCAAGGCAGATGTCATACCCAAGGCAGCACAAGTTGTATGCTAAGTTCAACAAGTGCGAGTTATAGTTAAAGGAAGTGTCTTTTCTTGGGCATGTGACATATGCTAAAGGTGTTTGTGTGGATCAGAAGAAGGTTCACTCAGTGTTAGAGTGGGAGCATCCTACGACACTGATAGAGGTTCGTAGTTTCCTAGGCCTGACGGGCTACTATAGTAGGTTTTGTTGGATCTAGGGCTCTAGAGGGGGGGTGAATAGAGCTTCAAAGCTTGCACAAGAATAGTTAGACATTCAATTTATATCAACTTAAAGCAAATGCTAAAGGTGAATTTGAAGTCCTATCTAAACAGGCATATCAAGGATGAGAGAGATTAAAACAAACACTTGGACAAGGTGTTTAGAGTGGTTCTAATCTCCAAACTAGGAGACCATCATTCCACTATCTAGACAGGTCAACCACTAGGACTTTTCAACCAATTATACTTATATTCCATTATAAGACATAAAAACCTTACATCCAAGGGCTTACCTATCCAAGAACTAGTCTTCTACCTCACAACAGGTCTTACTCACTCTTGTAAGCAGCTCGATTCCTTCTCCTAGGACATATCCTCCTTGTAACAAGACTTCAGTCTTGAGGATTTACCCGCCAAGCTCCTTGGATTTTCCGCCTTGTATTTCTCCTTCACTTGTAGAATATCTTCACACCTTATTCATCCTTGAAGAAGAACATCAACTCCTCCTTCACTCGGAGAAGATCACTTTAGCCTTTGCTCTTTGAGAAAGGGGATTGGGAAGTGGAAAGATAAGGATCTTTATAAGGTAACAATGAGGTAGCTCATGAAATTCTTTGTAAATGAGAGAGAGAAAGGTCTCAATGGGGTTTTAAACACTCAAATATAGCAAGGATCAAGGATAGCAGGAATGAGAAACCTTGGAATGAACTCCAAGAGGACCTATTGATAGATGGAGGTGTTCCTTTGAGTGTGAGATCACTTAAGAATGAAAATAGCCATTTTAAAACTTGCAATGGATTTATTTTCATTTCTAACAACACTCCAATGCTAGGAATCACTTTTTCTATATTTTTTGTACAGTGCATTTGGTCAAATTTCAATAAAGGTAAATCGACCAGTCCACTATCCGACAAGGCTAATTTTCAAACAATTGGTCGATTTTGTCCTGGGGTGACTCAACCAATCATCTAAAATCAAATTTGGTCAGAAAGTTGGTTGGTCAAGTTCTATGAGCGTACAACCCGATCGATCCAATCATTTCTAAGAATCCATCACTGATCGGTCAAGATTCAAACTCGACGGATTAAGTTATTGTGACAAATTTTCCAAAATGATTTTAAAGTGATCAAATTATGGAATTAAGTGTCCTTGATTTTTTCTCACTTAGCTACAAGTCATATCATCAATAAAAATGATTACAAAAATATTTTAAGGTGGTTTGTAGTGATTTCCACAAATGTGCATTTGCATTGCTTTTGACTTGAACTTGGATAAGCTAGGGCTTGGTGAATTTGATCCTTTTCATGAACCTAATGCCTAAAATCAATATTAAACAAATATACTAGTTACATATGAATGCAATGGTTAAGTCACTATCAAAATATGGACAATGTATAACTCTCAAGTCAACATTCTCCCCCTTTTTAACAACGCCAAACCATTCCTCAACATATTGAAAAGGATATGTAAAATTATACCTTAGCCTTGTGGATTGCAAGGGGATTCATAATTTTAACAATGTGAATTACTCCCCCTCAATTTATGCTTACTCTTACCTACATAGTTAGTCTTTCCGCACAAATCTATACAACATGTTACCACATGGTCCTTTAGCAATTCACATGATAAAACAATACTTAGACAAGAAAAGGATCACAAAGATAGTTAAAAAAATATGATCAAGCTTTAAAACATCAAAATTATCTCCCCTTTTGGCATTATCAAAAAGTAACGGGGGTAGAAGAGCATAAAAATAGGTCTTCTCCAAGCACAACCAAAAAACGTCCAACCTCAAGATAAAACATGCAACCATACAACACACATCAAACAGAGACGAGAGAGAAACAAGCAACCTTTGTCATAATCAAAATATGGGTAACATACCACCAACTCATGAGATATAGTTAATCAACGAGTAAGGGTATATGATTAAGATTACAACACATAAGCATGTTCTCAAAGCAACTACAAGATAAAATGATGAAAACAAAATGATGATAGAAATAGTACAACTCAGGTAATGTGCCTAGATGTATTTAGTACAAAATAGAATATATATATATATATTTATATATATATGATACCAATGTAAGGACTAAAATCTAAAACATCTAAACATCTATGGCATCTATGTCCACTACATCATCATCGGCATCATCATCATCATCAACTTCAGGATCATAGTCCTCATCTCCATCGGAAGGTGTAGCAAAGGCAGCAACAACCTCATCAACCTGGTCAGCCATCTCTTCATCAGAAGAAGGACCGAAACCATGACCAGGCCACATGGCATTCTGCTCGTACCAAGTCATGCCAAGATCATGGAGCACCTTGACCTAAGGGAAAGTGCGAGCAGAAGTGCCAAGGTCTGCAAGCAGGGTAGCTATGGAGCCAACAGGTAGAGGTAGCACTCCAGGAGTATGTACAGGGGAAGGTCCACCAATAGGGTGTAGAAGTGGAATCAGCAGGGGGAGGGGCCAGATAGAAGTGATTATATGCAAAGGTGAAAACTACTAGAGGGGGGGTGAATAGAGTTTTATAACAATTTTAATAATTATTTAACTCAAACAACCAACCACAAAAATATTGGACAAGGGGACAAGGATTTAGAGTGGTTCCAACTTTAGCAAATACTAAAGTTGTCAGTCCACTACCCGGTTGCTTACCCAACTGGGATTTGGAAAGAAATTAATTTTATTACCTCGCAAGGACTTTACATAAAATTACAATTTCTCTCCCTAAACCCTTCAAGCAGCCTTCACCTAGAAGTAATCGCCCAACCTTGAAGCAGCCTTCACCTAGAAGTAATTGCACCACCTTGAAGCAACCTTCCTCCTGAAGTAGCTTCCCGTTGCAATAGCCTTCTTGAAGTAGCTTCCCGTGCGATAGCCTTCTTTGAAGTAGCTTTAAGTCCACCTTCTCCTCCGAGAAGAACCTTCTCCAATCCGCAACCTCCAACCCTAGGAGTAGCAAGGAGAATACAAAGGATAAAAAGGAACAAGAAGGAAAACAGAAATTACAACTTATCCTTTTAAGCACAAGGCTTGATTTGCCTATATCAAGCGTATCAATCTCCTAACCAATGAGTGTAGAAGTGTAAGTGCTGTGATAAGGAGATGCTAGCCTATAGGACACGAAATGAGAGCAATGGAAATGAATAGCCAATGTAGGAATTGCTCTATTTCTCAAAAATAGATTGCCAATGAATATTCAAGCTCTAGTGTAGCACGAGTATGGCTTAGGTGTATTTTGGTGTCCTAAGGCATGTCCTATTTATAGGAATGGCCTATGGATGCTTAAGGACGTTCTAGACAACTTCTAGGGGTTTCTAAGTGCTTAACTAGCCGTTAGGTATAAGTTAGGTGCATTAGTAACGGCTAGTTACTTTATTCTGCAGTTGCTGTCAGAGACCATCTCGGTCGACAAATTGTCGACCGAGATACCTACTCGGTCGAAGTTTTGTCGACCGACAGGCTATCTGGATCAACGTTCATTTGCAACTGCCAACTACCTTGTCAGCTGTGTCTAACGGCTACTTGAGTCAATCTCGGTCGAGAAGTTTGTCGACCGAGAGTGTCTCGGTCGAGGAGTGTGGTCGACCGAGATTGACCTTGTTTTCAATCTTTTAATTAAACCACTAAGTATGTGTATGAGTGTGCATATGTGATCCTATTTGAAAGAGATGACCTAACTAAGTGTGGTGTTTAGCTAGGGAGATCTAACGCTTGATTTACATGAAGTCTAAGTACTTGTACATTATATATTTGTACAAGTTTACAATTGATTACATTGCATGACATTTACAAGCATTCAAGCGTATGGATTCCCCAGAACTTTGTCATCACCTTGTTCCTGCACACTTAAGTAGCTCGTTAGATCAACAAGAATGAAATGTTTGTCATCATCGAAACAAAGGGATTTATCATAATGTCCAATTTATCCAACAATCTCCCCCTTTTTGAAGATGACAAACATTTCCTAAAATATGAAATAAGGAAATATAAAGCATGTGAGTTTCATACCTGAAGATTACCTTTTGTAGCCATTCTTGTTTTACAAGTGAGTGCTGGCCATCAAGATGAAACTCATTTATATTTATATTTTTGATTTTATATTCTTTCTCCCCCTTTGTCATTTCAAAAAGATATCCAGGTTGAACATTTTATTCCTTCTCCCCCTTAATTTTATATTAAGCTCCCCCTTAAATAGATATTCTATTAGGAACATGGATTTAATATCATATTTGTCTAATTTATCCACAAATTGTTTCTCAATCATTTGCAAAGGATTTTAAGCCTTGAAATGATATGAGATTCCTTTAAGCTTATGATGAATGTATATTGATTTCTCATCTATCAAGGGATGTTTAGCCCTAAATTAAATGAGAATCCTTGAATCTTAGATTACATAAAAATGTCTCCATACAAATGCAAGGGATGTTAAGCCCTGATTTGTTTAGAGAGTTCCTTTAAGTACAAGATATCATTTTTATGAAATTTATAAATTTCTTCATGATCAAGAGTAAAAATACTAAGGTCGTAACAAGCTTCAAATGATGTTTACAATGTTTTTGTAAGCTTCTTAATCAAATAGTCAAATTTGTTGTTATAAGCTCCCCCTTAATCTTACAATTTAAAGCAATTTAAAGCTTCTAAGGTCACAAATGATTTTAAATTTTGATTTGGACCGTATCAAAAGTATACTAAGATTAAGTACAATAAGATGATGTCCAAATAAGCATTTTGTCAAAGCTTATTTTAGGTCGCCCTTGATTACGACCATGGCGCCCCTTGGTCAATTTTAATTTTAACCAAGAGGCAAATTCTGCAGATTTCCAAATTAAGCATTCATATGTGAAGTATAATTTCTGCAGATAGCTATAAATATCAATTTGAAGCACATTAAGATATACCTATTATAAAGACTTAATATGAGCATCATAGTGAAGTCTTTGACTTTGATTTTTCTAGAATGCATGTTTTACATTCATTGTGAATGATGTTTCATATGCTTTGCTATGGGTACATAAATATCAAATCCTATTTCTTCTTATACTTTTATCATAAGATTCTTTAGAAACATATATTTTGAAAGCAAGATTAATATCTTAAACTCAAGATTTTTGCTTTTGATTTCTTAGAACAAGAAAATAGATAAAACCATTAATATTTTGTTCTAAGAGGCACCGTTTGGCTTGTCATAGCAACATCTTCATCACAAGCTGTGTCCACAATTATTATCTATTATGTCAAGATGCTTTTATGCTAATGACATTTGCAATTATCTGAATCACAATGATCATTCATGATTTGTACATATGAATCAAAGATTATTTTATGTTAAGTGATACTCAATATGAAAACATCTTCTTAAAAATGAAAGCATGATTAATATCTCAAGTCTTTTTAAAGATATCAATTTGAGAAATTTTATAACATTGTGTTCTTTGCAAGCATTTTTTTTATAAGTCATATCACCAATGAATTATTTTGCTTGCCTATCATCAAGAATCATGCATGCAATTATCATTATCTACTTGTGTTAACACAACATCATGCTTAATGATGAAATAGTGAAAGCATATCCATGATGTAATGATAGAACAATAGAATGATAATTTCATGAAATACAGTGATTGTAATCATTTAAACTAAATGTCATAACACATGATTTCTATCTAGATAGATGCTTTTAAAAAAATCATGTAAAACATTATAAAATAGGGATTTCTAAACTTGATTTTCAATTTTATCTTATTTAGAGAATGATGTCATTTATATTCAAAAAGATCTTCAACTTGTTATGTAAAACAGTCATTAACAGCAGATAGCCACTTGATCACATTATTCAGCAATTGTACTGCAGACTGAAATCAGTGACCAGTTCGATCGACGATTTCTCGACCGACTGACTGCTCGGTCGACGATTTCTCGACCGACAAGGTTTCTGTTTTACCTACATAATTATTGATTTCAAGTAAAATATAGACTATGTCTAATTCAATTATGCAGTTTAAGAATCAGTTTTAGTTGAGATAAAACATATGAATATCAAAGTAACATTTAGATCAAATCTCAACTAATCATATTCAAAATTTTAAGTTTTGAGGACCTTAATTGAGATAAGTTTTCAAGTTAGAAATTGTAGTTACTTGAATCATTTTGTTATCCCTGTATGTTAAGTTGAGATAGACATAAGGATGTGCAATTTAAAGTATTCGGTCATATCTCAACTTAGTCTAATCAATTCAATTTGGGGGTTTCGGAACCCATACTAACTCAACATTCTTTTTCTTGTATGGGCATGAAAAAGAGTAATGTCCAAGACGTGAGCAATAATGGCAACATACAGAATCAACCTCAAGTCTTTTTCTATGGTTTTGTTCTAGGTTGTTCTTTGGTACAAATGTAGCTTGATGTGCTCGTGTCTTTCTCCAACTAGGTTGTTGATGAGATTTCCCTTTGGGCTTATAACCTAGTCCTCTTCTCCCAATTTGATGATAGGAATTATCCAATATTCTATCAAGGATTCCATTGTTGCTTAACCTACTAACTTCTTGTTGCAACTTAGCGATCTCATCCATTCTTTTCTTAATATCTAGTTTTGCTTGATCTAGACTAGATGATAAAGAATTCCTTTCTTTCACTATATTATCATAATCTAGATGTGTACACAAAACAAGTTGTTTTTGAAAATCATTTAACTTTGCAAGTAATTCAACCTTTTCTTGATATAGAAGATCATAATTTGTTTCTAGAGTAAAAATCTTCACATCACTACTACTTAGAGATGATTTCAAAGCACAATTTTCAGAAACAATGCTATCTTTTTCAAAACCAAGATTATTCAATTTAGCATATAATTCTTCATTTTCGGATGTAAGAGCAAGAAGTCTAGCATTTAACTCATCGTTTGTTTTATTAGACTTCTTTAATTTCTTCTTGCACTCAATATACTTATTGTGTGTTTCTTCAAGACTAGAAATTAGCTCTTCTTTTGATAAATCAATAAGACTTACCTCTTCTTCTTCTTCATTGGTTGTAGCAATGAGACAATTTCTGTGGACCTCTTTCTTCTTTTCTTTCCATGGACAACCGATTGTTGTATGGTTTGTTCCTAAACACCAACTACAGCTTGTTGAAAGTTGGTCCAAGTTGCTCCTTTGCCTGCGGTTGTAGTCACCTCCACCCTTCATTCTTCAAGACCTGGTTAGGGTTCCTTGAAGCCTGCTCTGATACCAACTGAAAACTACTAGAGGGGGGGGGTGAATAGAGTTTTATAACAATTTTAATAATTATTTAACTCAAACAACCAACCACAAAAATATTGGACAAGGGGACAAGGATTTAGAGTGGTTCCAACTTTAGCAAATACTAAAGTTGTCAGTCCACTACCCGGTTGCTTACCCAACCGGGATTTGGAAAGAAATTAATTTTATTACCTCGCAAGGACTTTACATAAAATTACAATTTCTCTCCCTAAACCCTTCAAGCAGCCTTCACCTAGAAGTAATCGCCCAACCTTGAAGCAGCCTTCACCTAGAAGTAATTGCACCACCTTGAAGCAGCCTTCCTCCTGAAGTAGCTTCCCGTTGCAATAGCCTTCTTGAAGTAGCTTCCCGTGCGATAGCCTTCTTTGACGTAGATTGAAGTCCACCTTCTCCCCCGAGAAGAACCTTCTCCAATCCGCAGCCTCCAACCCTAGGAGTAGCAAGGAGAATACAAAGGATAAAAAGGAACAAGAAGGAAAACAGAAATTACAACTTATCCTTTTAAGCACAAGGCTTGATTTGCCTATATCAAGCGTATCAATCTCCTAACCAATGAGTGTAGAAGTGTAAGTGCTGTGATAAGGAGATGCTAGCCTATAGGACACGAAATGAGAGCAATGGAAATGAATGGCCAATGTAGGAATTGCTCTATTGCTCAAAAACAGATTGCCAATGAATATTCAAGCTCTAGTGTAGCACGAGTATGGCTTAGGTGTATTTTGGTGTCCTAAGGCATGTCCTATTTATAGGAATGGCCTATGGATGCTTAAGGACGTTCTAGACAACTTCTAGGGGTTTCTAAGTGCTTAACTAGCCGTTAGGTATAAGTTAGGTACATTAGTAACGGCTAGTTACTTTATTCTGCAGTTGCTGTCAGAGACCATCTCGGTCGACAAATTGTCGACCGAGATACCTACTCGGTCGAAATTTTGTCGACCGACAGGCTCTCTGGATCAACGTTCATTTGCAACTGCCAACTACCTTGTCAGCTGTGTCTAACGGCTACTTGAGTCAATCTCGATCGAGAAGTTTGTCGACCGAGAGTGTCTCGGTCGAGGAGTGTGGTCGACCGAGATTGACCCTATTTTCAATCTTTTAATTAAACCACTAAGTATGTGTATGAGTGTGCATATGTGATCCTATTTGAAAGAGATGACCTAACTAAGTGTGGTGTTTAGCTAGGGAGATCTAACGCTTGATTTACATGAAGTCTAAGTACTTGTACATTATATATTTGTACAAGTTTACAATTGATTACATTGCATGACATTTACAAGCATTCAAGCGTATGGATTCCCTAGAACTTTTTCATCACCTTGTTCCTGCACACTTAAGTAGCTCGTTAGATCAACAAGAATGAAATGTTTGTCATCATCGAAACAAAGGGATTTATCATAATGTCCAATTTATCCAACAAAAGGAAGCATAAGTGGGTAGGGATGGTAGGTAGGGTAAGGATGGATACAAGATAGGTTCATGGTTGACATGATCTAGAAAAGATCTTGATGCAAGTTATCCTGAACCTATATGTTGCACGCCTACTGATGCACCATATAACCCATGAGGGCTTTGTTGGATACATGAAATGAGGCATGTGTAGGTTAGGAGGGTGTTGGAAGTGAGCTTGTTGGGTGGAGGTAGAGGCTCCATGTGTGGTGGAAGATGTAGGCAAAAAGATTTTCTTGATAGTGGTCTCACTGATGCAGACACATTCTCTAGAAGGTTTGTAATGAAAATCATGAAAAAGAGACTTCTCAGTCGCAAAGGTGAAGTGAACACTGATCAAGGTTGAGTAGGGTGGATGGGTGCCTCAGGTATTCTTCTCAAAGTCAAAGCATGTTATGTGGTGAAGAATGTATTGATTCCTATGTTCTTCGAAAGACAAAACATAATTACTGTGATATTCTCTATAATTCCAGTCTGATTCTTCTTTGGGGTGAATATTGCAGTTGACTACTAGAGCAAGTAGGTAGTTTTGAGACCCAAGGAAGAGGATGGGATGGTGGATTTCTTCCAATATGGTGTCTGAGGCTTCTTAAAGAATTTATGAATATCAGGGAGAGTAATACATATTGCTTGTAGAAGGTCTCAGGGTCAAAAAGGTCAAAATACTCAGGATAATCTTTCCTCCAAATATAAGTGACCTCATTACCATTGAAAAATAAATTCAAGGTATTTATGAGATTGTGAATTTCTTACCGGAAATCATAGAGGTGATAATCACTTGAGTATTAGGAGGAGGTACAAGAGTGTCATAATTCCACGACAGATTTGCATAAAATTCATAAATCTCCTTAGTGCTTGTAATGGAATTGTGAAAGCATCGATGTTCGACACTTAGGATTGCAAGGTGAAGATCGTAAAGCAACTCAAAAACTTCATCTACCACCTCTTGTTTATTTGGATGAGGCTCAAACAAGGCACGAAATGGGAAAGGATTCCTAAGAAGGAACTCCTTGTACCTATGCAAAGTTTCATTTGAAACAAAGAAGGTGTCATCGAAGGGAATGAGGAGAGAGTTGGAGGAAGATGATGGTGCTCCAGAAGGTGCAACCCTCTTTCTTCTATTTGAGGATATGGAGGCAAAATGGAGAAGATTGAGAGACCTAACATGAGAGAATCACCACCTAGGGTAGTCTAACCACCAAGGTCAAATTGGAAGGGGTGTAAGGTAGGTCAAACTAAGGTTGGCTAGGGTTAGGAGAGGGAAGGTCAGGTCTAGGGTTGAGAGCTTGGGAGAGTTGGAGTGAGGATCAATCGACTTTTCTCTAGTTGAGAGGGAGAAAAGTCGACCGTGACCTACTTAAGAGTTGGTCCATCTCGGCCATCAGTTGAGTTCTAAGAGAAAGAAACTCGATCGAATGGCCACCAATTGGCCGAGTTGGCAACTCGACCGACAGAAGATCTGTTTTAAACTTAGAAATTCTAGTTTCTAGACATTTGAGTGCTAATTAAATTTATTTTTTGTTCTGTTTTGCATTTTAGACATACTTAGGCACATATCACTCATCAATGGGTACTTTTTAGTGATAAAACAATCGTTTGTGAAAAATACCCCAAACAAGCAAAAAAAAGACATAATAACATGAAATTTTTGCACTTTAGCAAGCAAGGGTTATCAAGACATGAGAAGAGCATATAGGATAGATAACAACTAACTAGAAGGAAAATCAGATTCATCCCAAGAAGTTATGATTAGTTTAGATCTAATAAAATTAAATTGCTCTCTAGCTAGAGGTTTAGTAAAGATGTCCGCCAACAGATTTTTCGTGTCTACATGAATGATATAAATATCCTTCTTGGCAATGTGATCACAAAGAAAATGTTGACGTACCTATATATGCTTGTCTCTACTATGCAATATAGGATTATAAGATAAATTGATTGCACTAGTATTGTCACAAAGGATAGGAGAAGCATAAAAATAACTATTAAAGTCATGAAGCATTTGCTTAATCCATAGAACCTGGGCACAACAAGTCTTGGCTATAATGTGTTCAACTTTGGTAGTTGATAGAGACATTGTCTTCTGTTTCTTGGAAAACCAAGGCACCAAGCATGGTCCTAGGAGGAAGAAAGTGCCACTTGTGCACTTTCTATCAATCAAACATCCTGAATAAACAACATCACTATAAGAAGTAAGAGTAAAGTCCCTTGACTTAGGATACCATAGTCCAAAATTTTGGATTTTGATGAAGTATCTAAAAATCCTCTTAATAGATATAAGATGTGATTTCTTAGGACTTGATTGAAAGTGAGTACACAAGCCAATACTAAACATTATGTCAAGTCTAGAGGTAGTTAAATAAAGTAAACTTCCAATCATAACTGTATAGAGCTTCTCATCAACTTTCTCACCTTCTTCATCTCTATTAAGCTTGGCGGTGTTTGACATGGGGGTGTCCATTATCTTCGTGTTATCCATCCTAAAGCACGTGAGTAGCTCACTTGTGTACTTGCCTTGGTCGATAAAGTTCCCATATTTAGTTTGCTTGATTTGAAAGCTGAGGAAGAAAGTAAGCTCACCCATCATGATCATCTCGAACTCACTCTGTATAAGATCACTAAACTCCCTACAAAGATCAAGATTAGTTCCGCAAAAAATGATATCGTCAACATAAATTTGAATGATAAGAAAATTGTTGGAAGTGTGTTTGAGAAACAAGGTAGAATCTACTTTGCCAATGATATAGCCATGATATAACAAAAAGTTCTTTAGTTTCTCATACCAAGCTCTAAGTGATTGTTTGAGACCATAGAGAGCTTTTTACAAAAGATAAACAAGGTTAGGAAAACTATCATGTTCAAGCCCAGTGGTTGTGCAACATACACTTCCTCCTCAATTGTACCATTCAAAAATGCACTTTTAACATCCATTTGATATAGAAGGAAATTCTTATAACTAGTAAAAGCAAGGAACATCCTAATGGACTCAAGTCTATCTATAGGTGCATATGTTTCATCAAAATTTATACCTTTCTATTAATTGTAGCCTTGAGCCACTAACTGTAACGTCCCCAGATATTCACCTTCTCAAAACCCCATGGAGATGAGAAGACAAAATCCGAAAATGTTAGCTAATTGTTTCAGAGAGCATTGCGAAAAAATAATACGCATACACGAACTTTCAGCATAACATACACCATAAAATTTCTCAACATTTAACATGTATATTAATACAAGATGACTTATTACAACATGAATTACATTTACATGTTGAAAGAAGATTTACAAGTCTATGAACATGTATTCTAATCAGGATCTACACAATAGGTACAACCTGGACAACTACTCACTCCCATCTTTTCCTCCCATGACATCTCTAAACCTAAAACATACGTGAAATGACGAAGCAACACATAAGGTGTCGAGTACATGGGTAGAAAGATACATATATTTATGGTTTTCATAATTTAAAAATATTTGCAGAAAGAAAGGAAGAAAATCACAGAAAACATTTCTTGATTAAGCAAAATACACCAAAATTTACTCATTTTTCTAGATGAATTGCATTACTAAGGTGGACTAGTACCAAAATATATATATTGGGCCCATCCCCATGTATCGAGTACTCTAGGGAAACTCCCCATACATCGTGTGCTCTAGGGAGGTGTACTAGTCAACATTAATCCATTCCCTCATAAGGGGATAATGAACACCTTAAATAACTACAAAACATCTACTCATAATTTATGTTTTTAAGTGACAAAACAACGAGTACTACATAGCAATACTACATCCAATATTTGCAAATAGAAGAGAACATACATACATATCATGATTGCAAACAAGAAAACCATAGTCATATAATTAAATAAACCCACATACCTGAGTTTAGAGATTCTTATCTATATTCTGATCATCTACATCTCTGCTCATCACCTGATTAATAGCACATCATTAATATATGTACATCATATTCTTGGTAATTTTAGGTTCAAATTGGGGTTTTTCCAAATCTAGGTTCAAACAATCTAAATCTTTCTCTGATATTCTTTTACAGATCAAGAGGTCATTCTAGGGGTCTGGTTCAGATTTCAAAATTTTCTGATGCTTAATCTATTTTTTAGAATTAAAATGGGATTAAAAGCATCTAAATAGTCTTTAATAAGAAAAGGGCTAATAGTGATCAATAAAACCCAAAATCGAGTTCACAAATGGGTTTCCATCATTATTAGGGTTCTAGTATAATTTTTTGATAATTAGTCTCAACTGGGTACTATTTATTCCAATTAACTAACCCTAGAAAGAAGCATCATCATTTATATAAAATATCTCCAGCAAGGATGTATCAAAAGTCTAATATAGAGGCTCGATAAGAAAGAGGGCATTTTTTTAGTCTGGGGATATTTTTGGAGAATTTTCAGGACAAGGGGTGTATTTTTAATGAATTATACAAGTTCTACATATTTTGTGGAAATTAGAATAGGTTTTACCTATTTATTGTGGTGGCCGGATCTTGGAGCGGATCCGCCAAGATCTCAACCCGCGGACCCACCCAGATGCATTTGCTCTTCCACACAGCCCTCGCGTTCTCATGCCTGTCCCCAGTCACGATCCCCCAAAGGTACCGTTCGAGCACTGCCGCGATGCCCATCTTCGGAGATACATCACACCTTTCCTTGGCCTCGCCTTCCTCAAATGTCAGCGCCTATGAGCTTTGTGGTGGCCTCCAAAGCCTCCTCGGCATCATGCCTCTTCTCCATGCCCAGAAGAATGCCACCGCACATAGGAGTCTTGGCAAGGAACTATAGGAGCATCGGCTTCCTTGCGGACATGGAAGGATGTTGGATAAATCACCATGGATTCTACGGCTTCCGACTCCTCAACTAATCTTGATTAGTGCTAGATTGGTCTTCCTCTCCAATTACATTCTATGAAGCCTGGTCTCCTCAGCGGGTCTCCTACTGCACAAGATCTATTCTCTGTGAGCATGCCACCCTACATTGAGGATTTGGGTGGGGGTCAATGATCTTCAACGCAAGGAGATGACATCCCCACCTCCATTGGATTATGCCACAAGGGTTCATCTCCCAGTTGAGCCTCAAGCATTGCAGGAGCTCGAGCTGGGTGTTGATCTGCCCCAACCCATCACTACTTGGAGAAGAAAAGGGGAAGCCTACGATGCTTACTGCAACTCGTCCCAACCTTTAGTTTGTGGTACATGATGGTGGAGAGCCCAGACCCAATTCTCCTTGTTCGACGACTGTGTTGGTCTTCGTAGATCGAAAACAACCATTGCTTGATTCATGTACAACACTTCGTCAATGACTTCCAAAATCAGATAACCTTAACTACCTAGAAGGCTCTAAGGTTCAACTGTACTCCTCCACCTCCAGCCTATGCTTGACACCATGGTTGAAGAGGGTAGGGTAGTGAGGGATCAAACTCGTTGGATTCCAAACTGAAGGGTTCATGTGAGAGGCCTTCATATCTGGGTAGTTTGTGAAACAACAGCCAATCTGAGATATTTGGCAATAGGTTCCTTGATCCGAGGTTTGTGAGCATTGTTGGCATGGGTTGAGACTGCTTCCTCTGTAGAAATAGGAGGAGCGATATGCAGTCTCCACTCTCAAATTAATATAGGGGATTACAATTAGATTGGGTCACATTGCCAAGCTTTGGGTCGTGCCCAAGAAAAAGAGAGTAAGGCAACGTGACGCCAAATTTATCATAGCCTATATATTAAATGATTAAAAGACCACACTCTTCTACTTAGTCACCTATTAGTTCATTTGACCAAATTTCAACAATTTTTATACCATTAATCTCCTCAATTTCAATTGACTATATCTTTTTGTAGCAATCTCTAAACGTCTTGGAATGTTAGACATAGGATAACAATCTCCAAATGTCTCTTCTGTTAATGTTTGAGACACAAATCAATTATTTGGTTGAGTAAATAAATTCTTAAAACAACCTTATAGATAAAGTTATATACTTTGAATTCAATTATATTAGTCATCAAATCTTGATCCCACGAGTCTAAAAACACTTGTTACTTACCAACATACCTCATGGTTTATCAATTAACCACTTGATTTCACTGTAACTACTAAATTTACCTCTTGGCCTCATGAGTACCCAAGTTGCTCAATAAAAGCTATTCATCGTGACTAAACTCGTTCATGTGTATCTAGTACCATACCTTTTAGGTGCAACTAATCATACTAAGTACCCATTTCCTCAATTGGATTTCATCCATAAGCAAAGCATTCATGATATTAAATATTTTATTGGGTATGAAAAACCCTAAAATTCAGGGTCACCACACTAACCTTGCTTTATGTAACGTCTGGGACCACAGCCCAAGGCTCTAGTAGAGTTTCAAGACTGATGATTGGCCCCACAGACCACCACTAGCCTTAACTGCACACTTTGTCCTCACTCACGCGCAAGCCAGGATCAACTTCTCGACTGGTCACCCATCCTAGTACTACTCCAAGCTAAGCACGCTTAACTATGGAGATCTTTAGTGATGGGCTCCCTAAAAAGGAGGTGCACCTTGGTAATATGGGTAGTCCAATAATTTCTTATCAGATCATTATATCCGAGGCCTCAAATCCTGGGACGTTACACTTTGTTTCTTACCACCTTTCCTCTTTCATCTAGCTTGTTGTGATGGACCCACTTGGTGCCAATTATCTTTCTATCACATGGTATTAACACAAGAGTCCACACTTTGTTCTTCTTGAATTGCTCCAGTTCTTCCTACATGTCTAGGATCCATCCATCATCCCCAAGAGCTTCTTTGACATTCTTTATCTTGAGTTGTGATATGAAGGCATTCTGGGCTTGTTCTTTGTTGTAGGAAACCCACGCCTTCACTCTTTCAAAGAGGTCACTATGATTATCTCTTTAGTATGATTCTTTGCAATGCGGGGGGTTGGATTCTTCTTTTCATCATCTATATCTTCTTCTTGAGAGACCACATCTTTTCCTTTTTTGGTGATTTTGAGTTCTTTCAAGATAGGAATTGCTTCATCTGCAACATCATCATTAGCAACATCCTTGGAAATAGAGGGGTTAGCCTCAATAAATTTGACATTGATAGATTCTTCTACTTTAGATAAACCAATATTATACACTCTATAAGCCTTGCTAGTAAGGCTATAGTCAAGAAAAAAAGCCTTGTACAGTTTCAGATCAAAATTGTCAAGAGAATCTTTCATGTACAAAACAAAACAAGGACACTTAAAAATGTGAAAATACTCGATATAAGGCTTCCTATCACACCATATCTCATAGGGGGGTTTCTTCAAAGAGGGATGTTGAAAACCCAGTTTTGCACAAAACATGAGGTACTACTAGCTTCAACCTAAAACTTCTTTAGAGTGTCATATTCTAAAAGCATGGTACCAGACATTTCCTATAGTGACCTATTCTTCCTCTCTACAACTCCATTCTGTTGAGGTGTTCGAGGTGAAGAAAAGGTATGTGCATATCCAGAGTGCATAAAAATGATCAATAAGATCATTTCAAATTCTCCCCATGATCACTACGAATTGAAACAATGTGACAAGAAGCTTCATTTTCAACTCATTCGCAAAATCTAGAGAAAACACCAAGAGTATCATTCTTAGAAATGAGAAAGAAGGTCCAAGTATATCGAGAGAAATCATTGACAATAACAAGGCAATACTTGGAGCCATGAAGAGATATAGTTCTCATAGGTCCAAGTAGATCAATATGGAGAAGTTCAAGAGATCTCTTGGTACTAAGGACTCTTTTCAATTTGAAGGAGGACTTGGTTTGCTTTACTTGGGTATAAGGTTGGCATTCCTCATCCTTTTCAAAATCCAATTTGAGAAGTCCCTTGACCAAGTCCTTTTTTCTCAACCTTTTTAATCAATGCATATTTACATGGCCTAGCCGATGATGCCAAAGATAAATATCATTCATATTGACTACAAGGCATATACCAACAATAGTCTTAATAGATTCAAGCATAATTACATTAAGATTACCATTCCTAGTTCCCTTATATATGACATTGTAAGTGAGGGAATCTAGGATCAAGCATACAAAAGAATTAAATAGCACAAGGTAACCATTACTACATAATTGATAACACTGATTAAATTGTGATGTAGGCCATCCAAAAAGAGAACATTCTTGATACACAAGGATTTACCTACATCACCCTCACCTTTTACCTTACCTTTCTTGTTGTCCCCAAAAGTAACCAAACCTCCTTTCTTCTTTGTGAAATTATTGTAATGGCTTATATATCCTGTCATGTGCTTTGTGCAACCACTATCAACAATCCATTTTCCTACAAGAAAGGATAATGTCAGTTCCCAACTCAAACTTTGCGATCCCGAGTTAGCTTGAGGACCCATTTCATCTTTTGGTTAGTCCCTTTAGGCTTGTATGGACAATAAGTAGAATAATGATCATCACTTTTGAAATGAGAGAAAATTATTGGGTTTTTATAGATAGAAGACTCCCCAATGAAAAGAGGAGTTTCCTTACTCTTTTGCTTACCTTTGGCCTTACTCTTTCCCTTTGGAGCCCCCCCCAACAAATCCCAAACCACCAGTTACCACTTTGTTTGGTAGAGTGATCAAGGATTTCATTTAGGGAGTTCTTCCCTTTGAGGAATTTCTACAGAGAGGCTCTAAGTCTATGATTGTCATCAGTGAGAGAGATAGCAATGGAAGACAAACTAGCAAGATCATCTATAGCATGAACAAGGTTGACCTCTAAATAGAGGACTTTAGTCAAATAACAATCCTTTTCAAGAGTAATAGAAGTAACATCATTACTAGGACAAATAGTTCTAAATATAAATCATTAACTTGAGCAATAAGCTTAGCATTCTCAGATTTAAGCAACTAAATTTCTTTGATATAAACATCTCTCTCATCTCTACAAGCATCTCTACAAGCTTAACTTCAACGTTCTCAATTTTAAGTAACTCAAGATCATTAAGGTACTTTTGGTTATCTTCCTTAAGAGATGCAATATTCTTAAGATAGACACCATTATCTACTTCAACTCCATTGTATTGGAGGTCAAGATCAAGAAATTGGCCTTGCAAGGAATAAATGCTCTCAAGATGAGTTTTCTCATTTTGCTCAAGAATATCAAGTTTAACATACAAGTCATCTATGATTTTACTCAGCCTCTTCTTTTAGAATAACATTTGAAATAAGAAGAAAAAGTAGAATTAAGCATGTCAATAAGAGTTTCTTTAGCTAACTCATGTAAACTTACCTCAATTAACTCACCAATGTATTCACTCGTGGAGGCCACGATTGCAAGGTAGCATTCTCCATCTTTGGCGGAGCTTGAGCCACGAGAGGATGATCCTTCCCATGCAACATGAGCTGCGTCTTTGTACCTCCTCTCCTTATTGTCCTTCCTATAGTATTTGCTATCTTTCTTATACTCTTCCTCCTTCTTAGAGCTTCTCTTGTGGTGTGACTTTCTAGCCTTAGGACATTCACTCTTATAGTGTCCCTTTTTACCACACTTGTAGCACCTAGGAGTAGATGAAGAAGATTGCTTCCCTTTGAAGTGCTTTCTCTGTGAGAAATTGGCTTTATGTTCACTAGGGACATAATCTTCACTAGAGGAGGAGGGAGAGGTCATGCAAGCAAGTTTCATTGAATAATGAGAGGCTCCACTTGAGCTTTAAAGGATCTATCTTTGATATTCCTTGATTTGTCTTCTTCTTGCTTTTCTTCCTCTTCTTTCTTGTCAAGTCTTGGCTCATGATCTTGTAGATTACCAATAATCTCCTCGGTTGGAAGATCACCAAGACTTATCACTTCTTCAATTGAATTGACCTTTGACTCCCATCTCTTTGGAAGATACCTTAAGATCTTTGAGTTGATTGCTCCTCTATCCAAAGTTTGCCCCAAAGCAGCTAGGTTGATGATGATGATGTTAAAATTTGAGTCCTTCTTAGCATCTCCTTCTTTCTTCCCCATCTTGAATTTCTTTAGGAGGCTATTCAACATGTAGATCTTTGCCTCCTTCACTTAATTTGTGCCTTCATAAGTGATTCACAACTTGTCCCATATCTTATAGGTTGTGGCCAATGAGGAGATGTGGTTGAACTCAGAAGGAGTGAGGGTTGCATAGAGGATGCTAATTGATTTGGCATTGAGTTGTGCATTCTTTATAGATGCTTCATCCCATGTTGATACAACTTTGGCTGACTCCTTATAGGGTGAAATCATCACTTTCCACATATCAAAGTTCATCCCTTCAATGTAATATTGCATCCGTCACTTCCAATATAGGAAGTTGGTTCCATCGAAGATCAAGGGGCACATGGAGAAGACTCCCTGTAGGTTTAGGGATCCAAGATGGTTCTCACCCATCTTCTTATCTCGTAGGATATTTGTTGAAGAAGATCCTTGCTTTGATACCACTTGTTGGATCTAGGGCTCTAGGGGGGAGCTTCAAAACTTGCATAAGAATAGCTAGACCTTCAAATTTTTTCTGTTTAAACCAAATGCTAAAGGTGAATCTAAAATTCTATCTAAACAAGCATATCAAGGATGAGAGAGATTGAAACAAACACTTGGACAAGGTGTTTAGAGTGCTTCTAATCTGCAAACTAGGAGAACGTCAGTCCACTACCTAGATAGATCAACCTCTAGGGCTTTGCAACCCATGTATACTTATATTCTATTATAAGAAATACAAGAAGATCACCTTACATCCAAGGATTTACCTATCCAGGAGCTAGTCTTCTACCTCACAACATGTCTTACCCACTCTTGCAAGCAGCTCGATTCCTTCTCCTAGGACATCTCCTCCTTACAGCAAGTTTTCATCCTTGAGGATTTACCCACCAAGATCCTTTCATCTTCTGCCTTGTCCTTCTTCTTCACTTAGAGAAGATCTTTACACCTTCAGCCTTGAAGAAGAACAACAACTCCTCCTTCACTCAGATAAGATAACTTCAACCGTTGTTCTGTGAGAAAGGGGATTGGGGTGTGGAAAGATGGAGAGATTTACAAGGTAAAAATGAGGTATCTCTTTTTACAACATGCCTAACTCACTCATAATCATGAAATTATTTGTAAATGAGAGAGATAAAGGGGCTCAAAGGAGTTTAGCACACTCAACTATAGAAAAGACCAAGGATAACATGAATGAGAAACCTTGGAATGAACTCCAAGAGATCCTATTTATAGCAGGGGGTGTTCCTTTGAGGGTGGAATCATTTAAGAATGAGAAATAGACATTTTACAACTTGCAACAGATCTATTTTCGTTTCTAACAACTCTCCAATGATTTTTTTTGCGTTTTCCATATAGTGCATTCGGTCGAGTTTCAATAAAGGTAACTCAACCGTTCCACTATCTGAAAAAGTAAATTTTCAAACTATTAGTCGATTTTGTCCTGAGGTAACTCGGCCTGTTAGCTAATATCAACTTTGATTAGAAAGTTGGTCAGTCGAGTGCTATGAATGTACAACCTGACTGATCCAATCATTTCCAAAAAACCATCACTAATTGGTCGAGATTCAAACTCGACCGATTAAGTTGATGTGACAAATTTTTCAAAATGATTTTAAAGTGATCAAACGATGGAATTAAGTTTCCCTAGTTTTTTCTTATTTAGTTACAAGTCATATCATCAATACAAATGATTACAAAAATATTCTAAGGTGGTTTGGAGTGATTTCCACAAAAGTGCATTTGTATTGCTTTTGACTTGAACTTGGACAAGCTAGGGCTTGGTGAATTTGATACTTTTCATGTACGTAATGCCTAGAATCAATCTTAAACAAACATATTAGATACATATGAATGAAATGATTAAGTCATTATCAAAATATGGACAATGTATAAGTTTCAAGTCAATAGGTTTACCAAGAACTTTAGTGTTGTGGTGTCAATGGTCTTTCTAGATATTGAATGAGAAGCTGAAAAATACACTAGTATTAGTAATGCCAGAGCAAGGAAAGGTTATATTATCTTCTGTAATGCATCTAAGAATGTTTTGAGATGTGTGCTGATGTAGGATAAGAACATGATTTCTTTTGCTTTATGACAGTTTAAGAAACACGAGGAGAACTACCCGACGCATGGCCTGGAGCTTGCGACTATGGTCCATGTATTTGGAGGCATTACCTTTATGGCAAGAAGTGTCAAATCTTCACTGACTAGAAGAACCTTCAATACATCTTCTCCAAATAGGAGTTGGACATGCAACAATGATGTTGGATGGAGTTGATTAAAGACTATGACTGCATCATAGAATACCATCCTGAGAAGGCAAATGTGGTGGTTGATGCCTTGAGTAGGAAGTCTTATTTGTCATCATCTGTTGATGAGGCATAGCTGTATCCCTTGGTGTGCCATAAGTGATACATGTGAGTGACATTGCGTTAGATGAGCGTGAAGTTAGAAGTTTCCTTGTTGGCGGGCTTGTTGGCACAATGGCAAGTAGACACCACATATAGACAATAGATTCTAGATGCACAACATAATGATATTGTGATAAAACATATCCAATCAGAGTTTGGCAATGAGAAGTGTGAGGGCTTCCAAAAGATAGAGGACGGGATAGTGTGTTTTCATGGAAGGACAATTGTTCCTAATGTTGATGGTTTGAGGAAGTTGGTTCTTGAGGAGGATCACTCTTCAATATATGTGATGCATCTAGGAATTACCAAGATGTATCATAACTTGAAGGATATGTACTGGTGACCCAATTAGTGTGATGTGGTTGAATTCATGGCAAGGTGTCTTCTATGTCAGTAGGTCAAGGCTGAATACCAGAAGCCTACATGGACGTTGCAATCGTTTCCTATATAACAGTGGAAATGGGATCATATCACAATGAACTTTGTGGTTAGCCTCCCTAGGATAGCCAAAGGTCATGATTCCATATGAGTGATAGTTGGCAGGTCGACCAAGCCAACACACTTCATATAGAATATGACATATACAATAGAGAAGTTGGCACATGTGTATGTTGATGAGATAGTCCTTTTGCATGATATCCCGATGATGATAGTGTCTAACAAAGGTCCCCATTTTTCCAGTCATTGGAGTGTATACACACAACCATGGGCACAAAATTGAGGTTCATTATAGCGTTTCACCCATAGATAGATGGTCTGTCAGAAAGTACAACTAAGATTTTAGAAGATCAGTTGAGAGCCTATATTTTGTAGTTTTTAGGCAGTTGGGATGTGCACTTCAGTCTGGTAGAGTTTGCCTAAAATAACAGTTATCAAAGGAGTATCAACATGTCACCGTATGAAGCCTTGTATGGGAGGCAGTGTAGGTCTCTTCTTTGCTGGTATAAGACCAGTGAGTATCACCTTTTAGGTCCTGAGCTTGTACAGTAGACTACCGAAAAGATCAAAGTGATACAGTAATAGTTGAAGGCAACCCAGGATAGACACAAGTCATATGTTGATAATTGTTGTAGGCCTTGAAAATTCCAAGTGGAATACAATGTTTACCTTAAGGTTTCTCCTTGGAAAGGCGTGTTGAGGTTTGGGAAGAAGGGTAAGTTGGCTCCTAGGTTTATATGACCTTACCCTATTGTGGCACGTGTTGGGAAGGTGGCATACATGTTGGAGATACCGCCAGAGTTGCACATGTTGCACCCTATTTTTGATTTTTTGATGTTGAGGATGTGTCATCCAGATAGTGAGTTAGTTTTGTAGCTAGTGGAGATTGAGTTGTAAGAGGATATGTCGTATATGGAAGGTCTTGTATTGATCCTAGACAGGAGGGTGAAGAAGTTGAAGAGGAAGTATATAGTTGTTGTTCAAGTTTTATGGCATCAACAAGGCATGGAGGAATCTATGTGGGAGCTAGAGGACAAGATGCATATGAAGTATCCATCTCTTTTTATGTAGGATTTCGGTGGCGGAATCCATATTAGAGGTTTATAGTTGTAAGACCCATGACCTAGCTTTTTCTTGATTTTGTTTTCTTATCCTAATTAGATTCTTGAAACCTTAATCTAATAAAGTCATGTGCCTTAATAACTTATGACATGCTTATGTTTTCAGTTTGGTCTAGTTTAGATGTAGTTTGAGCTAGTTATGCTATATATGTGCTTGTGTTGCACTTAATTGTAATTTTGCCATTCTTAGGGTTTATCTTGCAATTTTTTTCATGCTTGATGTGTCTCACAAGTTTTGATATCATGTTAGAGAGATTGGTTTCTTAGGGTTCTTAATTGTACCTTGGTTGAGGAGGATATATCATGAGTTGATGATTAGGGTTTTACTCAGATGCCTTGTGTAGATGGTTGACCCTGCTTGTATGTTGACCCTTGAGTTTTGGTTTTCAGTGAAAACCTAGAGGTTTCTTCAACCTTAGTCTCTATGGTTGAAGAGGTTTTAGTGTGCCTTGTGTTTCCTTTAACCGATGAGCCTTGAACCCTCTCTTTTGATCGTTAAGGAACCTAGGGTTTTGATCTATGCGACTGATGGTCCTTGTTGTCTTCGACCGTTTGGCTTTGGGCCTTGGGTTCTTTTTTGACTGGTGGTGTCTTAGACTCAAGTGAGGTTCACAATCCTAGTTGCATGCATGTTCTTAGTACTTGCATGACCGAGTTTTGAGGGACAAGTGGAATGTTTAGTTGGACAACTATCCTCCCTTGCTTCTCTCCTTCCCTTGGATACATATACCCCTCTTTTTATATGAAAGTGATGTCTTTTGCACCCTCTTGCTCTCTCTCATACTTGGAGGTCGTCTCTTGTGTTCTTGGAGGTGGATAAGGTGTCAACCTTGGAGAAAGGTGGTCAAAACCTTGCATGTGGGGATCTAGGGTTGGAGTAACTCTCCTTCAGTGATCCTTTGGTGTTCTTTGATTTTGGTAAGTGAGCTATCCTTCTTGGTTTCCCTTTCTAGCAAACACTACCCCTCTTCTTCCTCTTGGCCAAACCCATGGTCCTCCATGGTGGTGCTTCTTGAGAAACTTTTCTCTAATTACCAAATCTATGGTTTTCCATGGTAGTCTTGAGTGGAGTTCGAGATCTCCTCTCTCCTTGTTATTTTCAGCGGAGAAGCTTTTTTCTCTCTCTTTCTTGTTCTTCAACCTAAAGTTTTTTCTCTTTGGAGGTGGTGACTAGCTTGGTTGTGGAGGTGATCAAGCTAGTTTTCTCTCTCTTCTTTGGATCTTCTTTGCTTGGAAGTTGTTTCATCATAATCCAAGGTGAGTTATATAACTTTCCCTTCAATTTATTGTTGCACACATCTTGCATGTTAATGATCCACACTAAAATCGTGATTATAAGTAGTTTGGTGATAATATTTATGCTCTAGGGTTTATTTTTCATGATTATCTTGAGTAGATAATCTCCCTTACTAAACCGTAATCTATGTGGCGAATTATTTTGTGATGGTGGAAGTGGTGATCCTTTCAAGCACGTGGTAACTTTGGTTTCCTTCCTTGCAATCAAAGTTTTCTCTTTTGCATAATGGTGGAGGTGTTAATTCTTACATTCATGTGTTTAATAACGGTTTTCCTCTCATACATGGATTTGCCTAAGTCTTGATGATGATTAGATTTAGGGTTTGATGATGTTTTCCTTCATGAGGTTACACCTTAATGGTTCAATTTACACCATGTTTGGTGGTTGGATTTAGGGTTTTGATGATGAACATCTCCTTGAGTTTTGATCCTTGTTGGTTTCGGTTTATGGTGTTGATCATCTTGATGATCTTGTGGTTGATGAGTTCTTTATCTTCTTGAGGTTGCTGAATTTTACTTAATGATGGTCACTCATGTGATAACATTTTTTCTCATTGGTCATTGATAATGTTTCTATGGGTTTTAGTCACCAAGGATGGACCTATGATGGTTGTTGAAATTTTGTTTTCTATGCATTCAATGATATGGCTAACTTGGCCATATGCTCACTGAATATGGTCACCTTTCAGCGGTTAAGATTTTTTTTTTCAGCGGTCAACCTTGTGCATGACCTTCAACGGTCGATGAACCCATGTTGATCTAGTTTTCAGTGACCATCTACCCTAGTTTTCAGCGGTCATGCTATGTATCTTAAGCAGTCCTTGTGTGGTTGAACTTGTTGATAATGACGATGACCTAATAATGTACCTCCAAGATTGTAGGATGTGGTGATAGTTCGATTTAATGTTTATGGCTATGTGAAACCCTAATTCTAATTGCAAAGCATATAATAAAGTGCCTAGCTTGTTTGATCCGATATAATGATGATAGAGTATTTTTCTTTCTCTTAAACTATTATAGCTTTGATTTTATATATCTTGATCATGATAGCCTTCAATTGCAATATGGTGATTAACTTATTTATAACACATGAATGGTGATGTTGATGAGCCTTGTTATGGCATGAAAAGATAATGATGTTCTTATAGGATAGACTATTAACGGTCTTATGACCTTGGCAATGGCTGTGTGCCTTAAAGAGAGGTTATATCCTATGGTGATGTGATAAGGGATTGGAGTCCCATAATGATATAATAGTGGTGATGGCCTTATGAAAGGCATTGAGATAGTATCATGTGGTGATGTGATCGACTTTATGTCTTATACATTTTCTATCTTCTGAGGTTGCAATCTACATTTATCTTTGTAGAATCTTTATAGGGTTTGTATGTAACTTGATTGATGCAGTTAAAAGATACCCAATTGGCTTAACTAATCAAGTGAAACCCAAATCATGTTGTACCATGTGCCATAGATCCATATGAGTGTCAGAACTTGTTGGACGATGAAATGAGTCCTCCTTGGGAAACTCAGAGTGCATGTTGTTGAGTATGTGAGGTGCAAGTGACTTATGTCCTTGTCATTTTGATCTGAATTGTTTGAGAATGAATAAGGTTGTGTCTCGGTGATTATATGTGTGTGAGATGTGATTGAAGGACAACTGTGGTTGTGCCTTGGTGATTGGATTTATATACCCTGGTTTCTAGCATCGTGACCTGTACCAAGGTGGATATGTGTTTTCAGCTTGACTATATGTCGATGTTGGCAGTTTGACTGATACGTTGTTGCATTGCAGACTTGTACTGATAGAGTAGTGTCGGAGAAGAGCTTGGAGTCTGACTCTTCCTTAATCTTGTATGTAAATGATTGGACCAAGTGGTTGTCAGTTGGGATTTGGATAGTACAACTCAAATTTCCCTTGGCTTAGTAAAAGACGTAATACAATTGTGTAGTATAATTATTTAGGGTTAAATACGCTTCACATTGGATTTTTACCCTTACCTTATTTCTTGTACTTATCAGTTGTATTATTATGTGGTAAGAGAAATCAATTGTTATACATGTTCTTCATATTCCTTCTAATTACATAACATGTTCTACTTATTAGTTGTAGCTGCTTAACCTACTTAGTATGATTAACCAGTTCTAAATTAATCATTTAGCTAAATATGCTCATCCTATTTGATAGTGTTATTTCTTGTTTAAGCATACTTTTTGCTTACAATAGTTGTTGGAGGAGAGTTATATCTCTCACTAGGACATGGGTCTCACCCTCGTGGTTCGCCACATCTTTCTAGGTGGTCGTGGACGTATGGTAGAGATCATGTTGTTGAGGTAGAGCAGCTCAGAGATCAGTGATCACAGAAGGTTGGATAAGTTGTTGTGTTGTGTAGTAGAGTCCTACATGTTGTCATTGTACTCTCAAGTTTGGGAAGGTTGTGTTTTATAGATGATATGTACCTTGATACGTATTTAGATAGTACGCCTTGGTTGTATATATGGCTTGTACATATGAACAAGTTATATTTTGTAACAGGTACATGGTAGTTGGCCACTATGTAGATGTACATACATGTCCTGATATGAGATATGGTACAGATTGTGGACCTTTGATGTAATATGTTTCCACACATAATGGTTATATAGGTTTGGTTTTACCTTACCCTGTATTATGGTAATGTGTATGTTTAGTTGTTAATAGCACACTTTGGTTTTGATTTATTTCATCGTGTGGTGTCAGTGTTCCACACCAAAACTGACTGAAACTTCATTGGATCCACACACACACCTCTTGCATATATCATGTGACCTAGAAAAGACAGCTCCTTCTGCCAGAACTCACCCTCATTGAACTTGGCATACAACTTGTCTTGTCTCAACAATGTTAACGCTAGACATAGATGTTGCTAATGTTTTTTACTATCTCTGGAGTATATCAATATATCATCAATGAATACCACCACAAACTAGTCAAGATACAACGTGAACACATTCATCAAATCCATGAAAGTTTTTGGCGGGTTGGTTAGCCTAAGAGACATAAGCACAAACTCATAATGACCATACCTAGTCCTGAAAGCAAACTTGGGTATGTCATCTGCCTTCATCCACAAATGATGGTAACCTGACCTCAAATCTATCTTCACAAACAGTGTACTTGTTCTTGATCGTTGCCTTGTTCAACTGTCGATGGTCTATGCAAAACCTCATAGAACCATACTTATTCTTAAAGAATAACATGGGAGCACCTCAAGGGGAGGTGCTCGGTCTGGTAAAAACCTTCTCTAACAGCTCCTACAACTACTTCTTCAACTCATGCATCTCTACTAGTGACATCTTGTAAGCTGGTTGCGCTATAGTCGGCATACCAGGAACAAGATTGATCTTAAAATCAATTTCTCCAGGAGGGGGAACACTAGGAAAAACATATTCAAACTCTCTCACAACAAGAACCTCCTAGAGACTAGGACTCCTCCTCTTAGTATCCACAACATATGTCAGGAAAGGCTCACAACCCTATCTCATAAACCTTTCAACGGTCGTAGCTGACACCAAACATGTTGGGAGAATCTTCCTATCTCCTTGGAAGGTCCACAAAACATCTCCATCACAGAACATTGCCACCTTGGAACCACAATCCAAAACAACTTTATACTTCTCCAATGTATCCATCCCAAGGATCACATCAAACACATGCATATCAAGTGGCATAAGATCCACTTGAATGTTGCAACCTGAGAAGGTAAGAACGCAAGAGGGACATACTTCGTACAACTCGACAGAACCAACAAGTGGGGTTTCTAATAGGAGACTATCATACCTACTACATATGGGTAGATAACAACTATCTATCACCTCTCTGGTGATACAAGAGTGTGTTGCAAAGGTTCAACCAAAATAGATACAAAATAACAAGTAGACCAATCAGAATGAAAAAGTTCCATCTAACATGTCACAACCCATGGATTGACCACTCCCTCTGACTGACTCATAGCATAATCGAGCCATCACATGTTGTCATCCATGCCCTCTTCTATCCTGTCTAGAGGATCCTTCCAGTGATGCCTAAACACATCCTGTTCCACCATACTGTTGAACTATTGCTGCTGAGAACCCTAATGACTCTACCTTGGTTGTTATGTCACCTCCCGATCCTTCATTGGGAAAAACAACCTCGTACGCCCAGTCTGTGTACACCTATAATAGGTCTTAGACTCATACCATGGCCTAGATGACCCTATCACTATTACCGCCATTGTACTTTGTGCTTAAGATGGTGGAAAGTTGTGGCCTCTACCCTTGCTTGGGGACTACAGTGACGACATGTGTGATCTTGGCTCAATGAAAACTGACCTCTGTTTCAATTGGGGTGAAGAAAACCTCAGATTCTAAAAACATCTAGAAGGTTATCCCTGAAATTGAGCTGGCCTCTTCTTAGAGTGAGCTTTACACTTCTAAAAAAAAGACCGCTCTATCCTCCTCACTGACTTTACAAAGGTAGAGAACATCTCCCTATTCTCCAAGGAAGACACAATCCACGCCAGCTTGGTGCTCAAACCCTTCTCAAACCTCCAGATCCTCTCTTTATCTATTGTCGCCATGTGAGGATAGAACCTTAGTAGCGCCATGAATTTCAACTCATACCTATTTATCGTCATAGATCCCTGACGTATCTTCTTGAACTGTGATATATTCTCATCAAGATACATCTCCAGGAAGTATTGGCTCACAAACTCCCCGCAAAACTCCTCTTAACTGATCATGACTGCATGTCTCTTCTCCTCCTCAATGGCTCACCAATGGCCAACATTGCCCTTTAGGAAGTACACTGCATGCTTCACCTTGTCCTCTTTGGGAATGTTGAGGATCTTGAAAGCCTTATCTAGATCAGTCAGCCACATATTCACATCCGTTGCGTCTGTCGTACCTTCATACTCAATTTATTTGACATGTCTCAAACGTTCGCATGTCTTCCTGAAACACTGAGATTCTACATTTGGGACAGCTGCCCAAGGTTGGGGTATGGGTACTCTATCTCCCATGTGCAAAATCATGCTATTAATTATCCAAGTTGTTGGTGTGAATGCCAAAGAGCCAATCATGTGATGATTGTAATGGTATAAATGTAAATGATTTGATTAATCAATAAAAGGCAAGCTTCCAATTTATTCTGTTGAATTCGATTATGAGATAATGATGTAACATTATAAATGTCTAGAGAATTATATTACTCAATGTCGTATGTATTCAAGTTACTTGCCTTGTGGATGAGATCATATGGATGTTAAGAGTACATATACATATTTCTTTATGTCCCTGATCAATTATTATTGTGGAAGGTTGATAGACAATAATAACACTAAGATCAGAGTGTGAGATGGTTGATGACTAATTCTCATTAGTCATGATATGGCAATATCAAACCAAGCACAAAAATACATGTTAGAGAATAGTGTGTCAGAAAAACCCACAATGAGACTGACACGTGGAAGCCATGATCATGGAATTCGTAGTCCTCTCTCACAGAGATGGTGGTGATTGTGGTTCTTAGACTTGAAATCACTACACTCATCACATGTTGTTGGGTACACTTTGACATCATCAAATGCAATCCTAAAACATGGATTGTTATAATGGTGATGATTGGGTGACTTTGACACATAGGGATTGACTGTGAGTGATAGATATGGGATTTGTCCCTCCCACTAGAGTTTGATGTCCTAGGCCTCTTCATTAGCGAGACTGAGAAATGCATGGTCATACACATGTGAGTCAATATGTGATATGGATCTTACATATACCTTAGACTGCCTACTCTTGGTTCAAGAAATAAGATTGAATAATAATGAGGGTGACTGCTCTATGCTTCCTGTTCAATCTGGACATCAGTGACAAAGGAACTATACAAACATTGAAACACCATACACAGATTGTAGGTTGAAGTAGTTCCCCAACTTTCCATATATTTGGGTAGAATTGATGTGTGACTAGGAACCATGTCATTGCTTGTGATGTCATAAGTTGTTATGGACATTCACTGCCAACATAATAAGGGACCTATACACATAGGTCTCAACCTAGAAGAGGAGTTTAATCTCAAATGACAATTGAATTACATACTAAAGTTAATAGGTATTTGATTCATGCAACAAATAGGCTAACAACACTAACAAACGCCCATGTCACGTGTTCAGATGGTCATTTGGAGTGCCAAACAACCATCTCAAATTTTGAGACGGATGTCTAGGGAGTCAGGCCTACTATGAGTTTGAATTGGCTAAGGAAGTGAACTGGCCAAGCTGACCGACTCGACTCGGGTCACCAAACGATGTCTGGGTGACTGCGACAGCCGTTTCACATGGGTGAGATGGTCTAGTCAGCCGAGGGAATGTCTATATATTTCCTAATTTGTTTGAGTTTCACATTACTTGTTGTGTAAGGAATTTAATATATGATATTAATTGGAAATGAATTGCCAATTTTGTGTACAACTGGGAAACAACCAAACGTCCATCTTGGCTGTGCTGAATGACTATATATCTGGCATGCCAGACGACCTATGGGCTGTCATAGGTAGTGAAATTTCTAGAATTGTTCCAAAAATTTGACATCTTCCAGTCCCTTCTACTCCCGCACAGACTGGGAACCTGGACCCAAACCCCGTCTATAAATAGAGTGGTATTGGGGGCTTCCCAGAACACAACATAGATAATATAGTTGATCTGACAAACGTTTCCCTCTCTGGTTTTGGTAACCATGAGAGTGCAGGAATGTCCACCTAACTAGAAAGGGATAGCCAAGGGAGAGAGCAACTGAGATAATTGTTGTGGGAGAGCAAGATGGTGACTAGTACACCAACAAGACTGATGAATCCTTCATGGTCGTTCTAGTAGGACGACATGAGTTCTAGGAGATCCGTGTGGACTACCATAGAGGTGGGAGGATTTTGTCTGCCGCTAGGAGGACAACGTCAACCAATAGTCCATTACAAGAGGAGCTTATGAAGAAGATGAGGTTCGTGGCTATAGTCTGTGGTGCAGACCAGGAGGTGCAACAGTCAGACGAGTCCTAGTGCAACTAGGATTTAGAAGTTGCACATCTACGATGATGAGGATTTTTACCAGACTTACTCTAGGACTAGATATATCCTCAAAACCATCCTTCCTGCATTATAGTTATTGACATGTTAACTGACTATGGGTAATATTGCAGATACAATTTTTTCTTATGTTGCTTGATCTGTAATCATTTTTGCCTACAGTGGTATTAGAGCCAACATCAATTTAATATATTATGGGATAATCGATATGATCGGATTTTTGTTTTTGTCATTATATTATTGAATGCGGTGTGAATAATATCTTGTGAAATCCAATACCTCCATAATCCCAAACTAATATATATATATATATATATATATATATATATATATATATATATATATATATATATATATATATATATATATATATATATATATATGTAATTTACACATGTTGCCCTAGAAGCAATTTTGATGGTGGATGTGTAGCATGGTTATGTCCAATAACCCCTATTATATGTGCATGGTTGTATGATTGGTTAGTCCTCTTATCTCCATCTACATACTGAGCCTCTATCTTTTCTTCCTCAGGTATACTTAATTCTTTCCTACCCTTATCCCCTTGAATGTAACTTGAGGTTTCTTAATAATTATGTAAAAGTAGGATAGTTTATTTTCCTATTGTGATGAAAATGAAGATGTCCTGGGGATGAGCCGAAGGACCTTAGAGGACATGGTGGACAAGTCAGACCAATCGCCTGGTGGACCCAATCGATCAGCTAGAGGAGACAACTGATGGTGGACAGATGGACCACATGACTGGTGAGACAATCAAACAACCGACCAAGAAGCAAGCTGACTAGTTCAAAGGTTGAACCAGTCAACCCAAATTGGCAAGCACGAATATTAATTAACAATAGGTTTCTCCATGTGATGTAGACCTAGATGACATAATTCCTTGTGGCTTCAAGGAATTACATTAGGTTGGCCATAGCCATCACTTTTGTTTATAGAATGTTTCCATTGTGGGATATAGAATGTATATGATACATACTATATATGTGGTTATTGGATAAAGTATATGTATTTATAAAAGCTCCCTCAAATAAAATATCAAGTCTTAGATGACTTCCATTAGCAATACACATGAAAAACTTGCTCGACCAAGCGTAGATTTGCATAAATCATGGTACGCCATCTATCTTGTGGAAGTGTGATGGTAGATATGTACATTTACACAAAGCATGGCGCGTATCTATCGTATTGGCTATTGGGTCAGGCTTAACTGGTGAGTTGGAGAGATCAAGCCCAGAGGCATGCATATGGTCATGGCAAAGAGTTGTGCACATCATCTATCCAAGAGTTGCTAATGATGAATTTGGAATATGGACTACCAAAATAGTCAGGTTGTCGGTGATTGACAAAAGTTGACTCATGACTTGATGAAATATGAATCTTGTCCCACTAGAATATTGTACGCTACAATATTCTGAATTGATATTGAGGTCTATAATTTGAATAAAATATTGGGAGTGATAATAATTTAAGACCTAATTAATATATTCAAAATTTTCAAATCAAATCAAATCAAAAATGGTTTTTGAAAATGCAAATTTTCTCTTGTAGAATCAATTGATGAACAAATCAGATTTGTGTTTGGTCCTGAAGATGGAAAAACTTGATGGGAGAAATTTCCACGATAGGTTTTGGACTTTGAGAAGAGTTCTCAATGAAGAGTTCCGTCTCTACATTCTTGACAAACAAGTGCCTGAAATACCTCCTCATGATGAACCTAGGGAACATATGGATGCTTACTGGAAGCATGGCAATGATGCCTCGGAGATAAAATACTTTATGCTTAGCTGCGTGAACTATGAGTTGCATGAGAAATTATGTACATGAGTGTTCTTGATATGGTGGAACGTCTTAAGAAGGTAACACTTGGTCTTGACAAGAAAGAAAGGGACACTATCTTAAAAGTTCTACTTGAGTCAAAGCTAACAGAGGGAACCTCAGTAGAAGAACATGTGCTCAATGTGATTGGACATGTGTATCATCTTGAAGAATTGGGTTCACTTTGAGCCAAGAGTTGTCCAATGATATGATTCTAAGGACTAAGCCTGAATCATATAGTCGCTTTATTGTTATCATGTGAATAATATGGCTAGACAGATGTCAGACTTGCTTGCCGTGTTGATTCATGTTGAAGCAAACTTGAAGAAGGACAAGCCCGTGATGATGATCAATGGAGTTGAGTCTAAGGATCTGAGCACGACCGAGAAGAGTTTCATGGTCAATCTGAAATTCAAATCTTCAACGCTCAAGATAAGGAGAAAGAAAAGTACAAGAGGAACTCATACTTTGTACTTGAAGGATTTCAGGAAGCAGAAGATGGGGATGGGGATCTCCACTTCAGGTATATATGCTAGTGAGATAAATCTATCTACTTCAACATCTTGGGTATTAGATACTGGATGTGGATCTCACATATATTCACATATGTAGGATCTAAAAGGAAGTAGGCCTTTGGGAAAAGGTGAGGTGGAAGTGTGAGTTGTCAATGGCATAAGAGTTGCAGCCAACACAGTTGGAACCTATAGTATATCTCTGCCCATAGGGCTTGTAACAGAGTTAAGGAACTACTAGAATGTACCTTCTATAAATAGAAACATCATTTATGTATCTTGTTTGGATAAGGATGCATTTGAATTACATATTAAAAGTGGTCTATGTTCTATTTCAAAAGATGGGATCTTTTCTGGTAGTACCCCAATGTCTTATGGTCTTTATTTGTAAGATCTAAAGATAGATGTATATAATGTTAATATCAAAAGACTAAAACTCAACAACTCAAACAAAACATACCTTTAGCATTGTCGTCTAGGGCACATAAATGAGAATCACATATCTAGACTCCATCAAGATGGTGATCTGGACTCTTTTGATTTTGAAATAATGGAGACATGTGAATATTATTTGTTGGGCAAGATGGATAAGACCCCTTTTATTGGTAATAATGAGAGGGCTAGTGATCTATTAGGACTCATACATACTAATGTATGTGTACCTTTTAGAACAACCACTAGAGGTGGGTATCAGTACTTGGATATGCTTATTTAATGAAACATAATTCAGAAACTCTTGAAAAGTTCAAGGAGTTTATGAATGAAGTACATGACCAAATTGGTATAAGTATTAAGGCACTTTGTTTTATTGAGGTGGAGAATACATAAACCAAGAGTTTGAGGACCCTCTTAGAGACCATGGGATCGTATCCCAATGTACTCTACCTGGAACACTTCAATATAATGATGTATTAGAAAGAAGGAATCACACATTACTGGATATGGTGTGATCTATGATGAGTTTAGCCGAGCTTCCGACTACATTCTGAGGGTATGCTCTACAAACTGCCTCACTTATACTAAATTGAGTACCATCTAAGTCGGTTCAAAAGATACCATATGGCATATGGACTGGGAAGCATCCCAAAAGTTCTTTTATGAGGATTTGGGGTAGCGAAGCTTATGTCAAAAAAAATGTTTCCTGAAAAGCTTGGCCCTAGATTTAAAATGTTACTTTTTTGGATATCCCAAAGAAATTGTTTGATACTATTTGTATAATCCATTTGAAAACAAAGTGTTTGTTGTAAGAGATATTGTATTCCTATAAATAGAATTTATTACCAAAGGAATAACTGGGAGGCAAGTAGAACTTGAAGAGGTTCAAGACCAACAAGAAAACATTGAACCATTAGATGTACAAGAGGAACCTAAAGATTCACAAAGTGTTGTGGAATCTCAAATTCCTCAAATAAGACATGAACGTCATAGATCTAATAGGACACACCTTGAGCCTAAAAGATTTGGATATCTTATAAATCAGGAAGGCAATGAATTGTTCATAGATGATGATACAATTTCCTATCAAGACTCTATTGAGGGACCATACTTTGAGAAATGGCTTGAAGCCATGAGATACAAGATGGAATATATGTATAACAACAAAGCATGGACTTTGGTAGATCCACCTCAAGGGGTAAAATGTTGGTATGTATGCCCTAAGAGCCAATCATATTATGATTGGATTGGCATATGTCATGATTTATTGATAAATATCAAATGCAAGCTTCCAATTGATTCTAGATCAATCGATTATGGGATAAATGATGGAGCAGAATGAATGTCTAAAGAATGATAATACTCAATGACGTATGTCTTCAGGTTAAGGACCTGAACAATGAGATCATACGGATGCTAAGAGTATGTACATTCTTGTTTATGTCCCTAGTCAGATGTCATTATGGAAGGTTGATAGACAACAATTACACATCAAGACTAGAATGTGTGTTGGTTGATGACAGTGTCTCATTAGTTATCAGACATGATATCAAACCAAGCACATAGATACATGTTGGAGAGTAGTGTATTGGACAGACCCACCATGAGAGTGATACATGGAACCATGACATGGTAGTTAGAGTCATCTCTCATAGTGATGGTGGTGATTGTGATTCTTAGACCTAAAATCACTGCACTCGTCGAATGTGATTGGGTACACTTTGACATCATCAAATGCAGTCCTAAAACTTGGGTTGTTATAACTGTGATGATTGGGTGGCTTTGACGCATGAGATAGACTTGACGTGCCTTAAATGTGGACATCCAACATATTCTTCTCTCAAAGAGGATGCCTCTAACCATGCACCAATTCCCTCTCTCAAGGGTAGTGTACATAGACTAGAGTGGAAAGATAAGCTGGGGTAGTCCTGATCCTGGGTACTCTCGCACACCCGGATTAGACCAAACTCTAGAGTTGAGACTTCCCTCTCTCAAGGGGGTCCAACCGAGAAACACAATTCGGTAGCTAGTCAAAAGCGAGAATCAAATAAGGAAGACTAGAGCTCAGATGTTATAAAGAAACCATCCAACAAAAAGGAACCATACACAGAAAAATATGACATAAACTCCACAGATTCCAATAAGCTTAGATATATGAAGAGGTTTTAGTTACAATGCATAAGTAAATGAAAGTAAAATGCTAAAAAAAGGAAGATATGTATTGGCCTCCTTGATGTAGGAGATCCACATACAACAACGGACCCCTAAGGTGTGGCTAACCCGGTACCAGGCAGGGGCCTTATCAGGTTACGCCCGTGTTGGGTCTTGAGTCACGATGGTCACGGGCGTATCAGGAAAGGACTCCCTACCTGATATGGCTGTGTCAGGCAGCCGCCCTGTTGGGCGGCGTACCGTGACACGTAATCCATATCGGGTTTGGTATCGTGTCGTGTTAAGACATGTGTCCAGTTAGCATTCACTTAGGTTCTCAGGTTCCTTGTGTCGGGGTAGAAGGGCGAGCCATCTCGAGTTGAGGCCCAGCTAGGAACACGGCACATAGAGGTGGCCTTGATGGTTTTGTCATACTGCTGCGGATAATGGGACTGGTCCTAAGTGAACTCCTCCCGCCCCTCTCAGGTTGGGGGTGTGCTCACCTAGTATCGCCCGACACGCCTGGGAACTCGATGCACTAGCTCCTTTTAGCTCTCGAAGTTAGCTCTCATCGGGTTCTGACCCGTCCCATCAAAGTCCTATAGCTACTATTTATAGGCAGCAACTGGGAGGGGTTGCGGTCCTCGTTGAGCCGCATGTCCTTTGTCTGCTCTGTGAATGTGGCTTTGGGGAAGGCCAACACATCTGTCGCCCGACACGTCTTGACGAGGGCCATGGCGTGCCGGGTTGCGAGTAGATCACACTCGATTATGTGAGGTAAAGGCTCTGGCGGGCTGCTGCTCTGAAGGGTGGCCTTATCGCGCAATAGACTCCATCAAGTTGATGAGTCATGGCGGGCAAGGCTCCATGTCAGGTAGATAGCGTGTTGTTTGTCAGAGTCTCCCTGCGTGACGCACCTGTGTCAGGTTGCGGCCATATCAGGCAGCGACCACAACGGGTGAGGGGCGTGTTGCTCGTCAATAGAAGGGTCGGGGTAGCTTGCTTGATGGATGGGATGGTACAGGCCCATCAACATCCTTTTGGGTGGGAAAAAAGGGAAACTCTACAAAAGATGGGAAATATTGTTAGGATCATAGTGTGGGTTATTTCTATACAAATAATAAGATAAAACGGGGAGGAAGATAGGTTTGGAGGCAGTTTTGATAACAAAATATAGGTTCTAACAGCCATAAAATGGGTGTTATCAACTCCCCCAAACTTAGTATTTTGATTGTGCTCAATCAATCTGTACTTATTTTAAAACCTTGCTTGCAATACTTCTTCATAACCAGACGTAGTCTGTGAACAAGGGGTTTAAGCAAGTTTTTGAGATGTCCTAAGGAAAATTACGTCTAACTATGAGCAATGGACTTTATTTTTCCTGCCTATTTTAAGAAAAAAAATTCTCTTCAGCTGCGGTGAGAATTTGGTGCATGATTTTGAAGTTTGTTGTCACACCAAACAACTTGGAAGTAGGAGTTGGGTTTTTTGGTAGGCTTAAGGCTTTTTGGGTTTTTCTTGCTTCCCATTGGTCCATCCAGGTACGGGTCCATTAACAGGCAAGTGGTCCCTACAGTCCAAGCCAGTTGGCTTTAGAGCAGTGATTTCACATCCTACGTACCACTGCCCCAGATCTACCATGCCTAAAGATGGATACTTTTGGAAAGACAAGTGTATGGTTTTTTTATAACTCTCATGCTTTTATTCACTCTCATAAGGCTTTCCTCTCTTTTGGGGGTTTTGATTGGATAGGGGAAGAAGTGAGTTTGTTGTTTAGGCAGCTTTTTCCTTCACATGCTCATCTCTTAGCTGTTGCGAGATTATTTTTCAACATTGGCGTAGAAAAGTTGTAGTCTTTGTCATTTGAGACTGCGTTTTTGAAAAGAACATAACAGAAATGTGCACCATCTTGGAAACAGAGAGAACAAACTGGAGGAAGTTGTATCAGATATTTACTATAAAGTGTTTTGTACAATTTTTGAGAGGCAAGCAGTTGTATATGTATTGCTTTTTATCAATCATGTATGTATATGTATACAGGGTATGATAAGAAAAAGAAGAAAAGTGAATGAAGGGGAAGATTTTGAGTACCTCCCTCATTGATACTATGGAGTACCCCCCCAACAAACTTACCCCACACTCCCAGAGTTGTGAGATAGATAAGGAAAGATAATGATAGATCAGTGAGGGTTTAGCTGGTGCGTGCGCTGATAGATCAGTGAGGGTTTAGCTGGTGCGTGCGCCTTCATCTGATAGAAGCTCCATCACATACTCTCCTCGTTTGTTGTGATAGTTGATGTGGTGGAGCTTTTCTGGCATTTGTTTTAGCACCACCAATCTATAGATCCATTGTAGCATGTAGATGCCGCAATCATTTGATTGTGGAGCTTGTTTGGACTGCGGTGGCAGAATCGAAGCTCGTGCCACTTGCCCTCCATGTTCCCCAGGTGTGGTTGGATCAACGTCGCCACCTCGATGTAGTATTTCCTTGCTAAGCGCTCAAGGGATGTCAATGGGGTTGATGTAAATTGTGCCGAGTAGTCTTTGTTGGCATCAGAGCTGTTGTAGAAGAAAGATGCATGTGGGCGAGTGTACACCATCAGGAGCGTCTAATGATTGTCATGCAGTATTGGAAAGAAGATGATGCATGACATGCTCCTCTTTATCTATTGCAGAAACAGCCGGCTCGCTCTTGTCTGGTAAGCTAGGCAGGGATCGTTGAACAACAATGGGTGGGTGATGTAGGCATGTTCAAACTTCTTCGATAAGATCGGGATGTAAGCTGACACCACTGTCAGTGATAGACATCCTCCTGCCTTAACTAAGTCCCGTAGGTCATTAAGGGGGACTATTACACTATCTGTCTCATAAATGACGTCTATAAGGATAGAATCAATAACTCAAAGGAGGATTTCATTGACCTATTCCTGTGACAGAGAAGCACATATGGAACAGTCGAAGTTGCTGATCAATGATTCAGAAACAGCAGGCGAAGTGGATCCTTCATTGATAAGAACATCTCATAGGATTTCAATCCGCTTGCATGTCCTGTAGACATTAGTGGCTATTTGTACTTCTTCTCTTAAAGGGCTGCCAGGCTGGGAAGATTCAGTTTCTTGGTTTATGTCTAGCAGCTCCTCTAGTAAATTTGCGTCTCAGAAGTAGCGCTTGTCCTTGATAAGCAACAGTGCGCACGTGCTTCTGAGCTGATAGAAAATTTTGGCCTTGGAGATACCTTATATATCTGAAGATGTTGAGCAGTTCCATGGTGCGCAGGACGATGAAGGTGCTATTCCTGCTTCCCATCACCTCTTGGACTAGGAAGTCTCCGAGTGAGAAGAAGTTCCAAATGCCATTGTGGTGTCAGACTCCTTACTTGATGATGCGGAGAAGACACAGTGGAAGAAGTCTGAGATGCTTCTCTTCGGGACGTACAAAGCTCTGTCCTGTGTGTGGGACCTCCGCGTTGTAGCAGTAGAGAAGTGTGACTTCGTGGTTGTGGATGTCTGTCACATAGAGGAACTAGTTTCTTCTATACTTGTAGGGGGGCAACACTAGGCTTGTATTATGTTTCTCGATGTGCTGGAACATGTTGGCCACCTGGTTGGAGTCGTACGCCCTTTCCATTATTCTTCTTTCCAAGGCTGGGGTGGTGATGTAGATTAGCTGCTAGCCTATCCTGATGGTGACGTTCTTAATTATTGCGCCCTCCAGGACCCTGAAGAGTACCTTCCCTAAGACGGCTGGCGAGCAGAACATGCTTTTGAGCACTTTGCATCGTATAGAGAAGTACCCGTCACTCCAGATGATGGCCTCTTCATCTACCTGTGGCCTCAAGACCATGTTCAACCGTTTCTGGTCCCAGATCATCAGGTAGTCGATGGCGCGCCTGTCGAAGTCGGCCATCTCAAAAGAAGGAATATCTGAAGGCACTGAAAATGCATCAACTGTCGAAGTCTTTGTTCTGGGGGGATGGTTGTTGATGGAGAAGTATAAATCGCCCCCTTCTCCCTTGAATTCTTCAGATGAACCCTCCACTAGGCTGATAGATATGTCTTCGTCTTTAGCTTGGTCTAGGGAGGGTATGGGAGTAGCTGCGTCGATGTTGTGTGTGCTCTCTTGTCCTGGCAGAGCCCCGTTGGTGGTTTTGTTCGTCGTCTCTTCCTCGAGCATTGTGGATGACCCACTGGAGGAGGAAGAAGATGATGATCCAGAAGAGGATGTCAAAGATGAAGGTTGAGAGTCTGAGCATGGTGGTGATGGCGATCCCCTGGGATGCCTTGAGTGGTGGTGGTCATCCCTCTGGTTAAGCCTTTCTTCGATGGCGTCGAGGCATTGGAGTGCCATCTACATTGTGTTGTTTAACGCCTCTAGTTGGCCGGGCAGGCCAACTACGGTCAGTAGTTGATGCTCTTGCTCATTCAGCCTCCTCTAAAAAAACCTAAAACTTACGGGTTAGGGAAGCAAATATAGCTTTGTGGTTGCTTGTTACCTCCCACAAGTTGTCGAACTCGAAGCTGAAGAATTGCCCTAGTGATGAGGGGCTGCAGCCGATCAGCTTTGGCTTCGTGTAGCGCTCCTCGTGTGAGAAGCTCGGCCCAAAGAGTGTGCGTCGTCAATCGGGGTCGAGTCAATTTGAAGCGTTCATGAGGGCGTGGCTTCGGGGCGAGGCGTTGGCATCTTTGTGGTTGCCTCCACCTCGTCAGCTTGGGGTAGTGGAGAAGGCCGCAGAGTAGGCAAATGTTGATTGACCATACGACTCTCAGCGTCCTCCTCTGCAACAATCACCGGCATAGTTGGTGGGGGCGTCGGTGTTGGCTACACAGCCCTGAGCTCGGCCTCCAGGAGCTCAGCGAATGCATCATCGCTGGCATCCGGCTGCACCACTGCCTCTGCTGTCTTAGGTAGGGATGAAGCTTCAGGCACTGGGGGTGTCTTCTCTACTGCAGCGACCTCTGGGGTATTGATCATCATTGCATCCCCGGTGGTGTCGATGACCTCTATGATCGTAGATGATGTTCCAACAACCACGACGGTGGTGGTCGGCTCTTCAGTAGCCGCGGCAGGCATTGTTGTGGTATCCACGGCTGCTTCAGTGGCGGCAATAGTGGCCATGGGAGCGACAGCTGCTGGTTGCATGGCGGCGGTGGACGGCCCAGCGGTGGCGATGACAGCTGATGATTTGTCCCACCGAGCGTTGAAAGAGATTGGCCTTCTTGTGGATGCCACCCTTTCTTGTATAATCCTGGTGTCGGCGTAGCTGGCTTCACTGGAGGAGAAGATGTTACAACCCCAATTTTTGGGTTCTTTTGGTGAGAAATGTAATTTCTCATATTAAAGATATTTGAACAACAAATGATATAATTTGTTTGGAATAAGTGGATTTCATTTACAATAGCCTTGATGATTGTGTTGTGGGCTTTATTGGCTATTGGGCCCAAATAACAAGGAAATCCAATTAATAAATGGATAATTGAGTTTTTCAGAAAAGAAAGGTGTGGAAACCTGTAGAAGGCAAAAGAACTTAATCCAAAGGTGGATTTCGTGCCACATGGGTTCCTTGGGTTCCAAGGAGTCCAAAGTTGCAAAGAAAAGCAATAAGAAAAGAAAAGATTAATTAAGTATTTCTTTATTAGGAAAGAAATTTAAAATAATGATAAAAGGTGGGAAACAAGTGAAAAGAGGTATAATGGAGTTATCCTTAGTGTAATTTCGTATTCCAAGGATTCCTAATGATAGAAGGAATACTAATGAGGAAAATAAAAGAGAAATAAAGAGAAATCCTCAAAAAGAAATATTTTAATAAGAAATACACATGATAATGAAGAATAATGCATTTAGATGCATCTAGAAGGATAATGAGTATCCAATAAAAAGGATTTCGAAATAATAGAGTTTCTTGGGATCCAAGGAGTCCCAATGAAGAAAGAGGAAAGAGAAAATACCAAATTTGCAAAATAAAAAGATAATGTGATACATTATTAGTGAATTTTGTGATATTGGTAAAAAGAAAGTATTTTCCTATTAAATGAAAATAGAATTTCGTGCCATTAGAATAAAGGGCAAGTAATAAAAGAATAAAAGAAGTTATTTTCGAAATCATAATGACTAAAGAATAACAGATATCAAGGAAGTTTGTTTAGAGAGAAAAGGTTGCTTTTTCATAAAGGAATATAACTTCCTAGTAGGAAAGGGACTTGGAAACTCAAGGATAGCCATCATAAGGCTTCATCACCCCCTCTATAAAAGGAAGGAGAGCTCTGGGCCGAGTCCGGGAGGGAGAGATCCCACATACACTCCTTTCTTCCTCTTCTTCTTCATGTTATTGGCAACCAAACCCTAACCATGAAGGAAAGGGCGACCCTAGTACCATGAGAAGTCGTTGAACGATCTTCATGGAGAGAGTGTGCTCTCATGGCGATCGAGGGGAGATCGGTCATCACCCCCTTGTCCGCACCTTCGCGCAGCACCAACGGGAGGACTGCAGCGCGGCTGCAGGTTGAGGACAAACCACCCGCACCCCTGACCACCCTGGTCGTGGGTTAGAGCTTGGTGGGATGCAGCGGAGGCCGTCCAAGGGAACAGTAGGGTTTCTGGGCACCGTCGAGGTCCAGGGGTGGAAGAAGGGCCACGCTAAGGCTGTGGAACGGCGGTTAGGACGGCCGCAACCATGAGGCTCGAGGAAGAAGAAGGGCGGAGGCACATTGGACACTTTTTCCCTCTGCGGGCTAAGGATCTACCCAACTTATTCAAGGGCGTTTCAGACTTTTCGTTATGTTTTAGAGCAAGTCTCCCCGCGTTGCATGGAAGGCGCCTACATGGCAGCCCCCCATTGGCCCAAAGTAAGTGTTTTTGATAAATTCATAACTAATGATTCGTAGCTCGGATTAGCACGCATAAAATATGAAATTTGCTCAGACAAATGAGGGGAATTCATTAAAAATATTACTGAAGCCTGATTTCTCTTGCAAATCGAAAATTAAGGGAAGATGTCAACTTTAATACATTAATGTTTAAAGAACCCTATTTTGAGATGAATAATATATTTATAAGAGTTTAATGGATGAGTAGAGTTGGTATTAACCTGTTAGTGATGAAAGGGCACATTAAGATCGAAAAAGATGAACTTTGCATATAATTAGTTAATTTCAAGTTTAATGTGCATGAATAATTCTTTAATGGGCCTTGAAAGCCTAATGTTGGTAAATTCGACTCTTAATAGCTTTAATTATTCAAAGTGGTAAATAAAGATGAGACATAATGATCCTAGGCTATTTTGAGCATTAAAGTTCCTAAATTGTGGATAAATACCCTAAATGAAGTAATTAGGGTTTTCTGATGAATAAAAGATAGAATTAATGGTAAATCGAGTTCATATGTGATTTGGACCATAATGAACTATGAATTGATGATAAATTCGTATAATAATATTTTCATGGATTGAAAGGGATAAAAATAGTAGCTTTAATGTAAAAGATGCTTAATGGACTTATTTAATGGTTAATTATGCCTTAAATCCGAAACTGAGGATTAGATGTTGAGATAATTAGGGTTTGTGATCAATTGTGTTAAATTAGGGTTAAAAATAGTAAAAGATAAAAGGGAAACCCTAATTGCAATAGAAAACCTAAAAGTAAACTAGAAACCCTAGGAAGCGAGCTAGGTTTAATGGATCTTGATGACATGAATAATAAAAAGTGAATTACATGATTATTTCAGGATCTTGTTGAAATGCTTGCTTGCTTGGATTCTTATTTGCATGGATATTTCTATTCAAATCATCAGATCAGGTATGTGGTTAATTAAGAATAACCACCTTAGTTTCTCAAGGATTTTCTGGATGATTAATCGCATTGAATGCAAATTATCAGTTGGATGTTCATCCTTGCAAACTATAAAGTCACTATGATTATTACATTAATAATAGAAGTATGTATTCTCGCACCTACATGCCAACCTGATGGTTGATGCCAAAGGTCAGGCCCGGATGGGTAGACCAATGGACACCTTGAGTGGTGACCCCAGGCACAAAGCTCGGGAATGAGAAGGTGGCCTATGATATTGCATGACTAGAGGGCACCATGAGTGGTGACCCCAGGCACCAAGCTCGGGATTGAGAAGGTGGCCTTAAGTCATTAGCAAAGGAAACCCGAAGGTGGGTATGCCAGGGTTAGGGCAAAAGCGGTGGAGAATGTCATACTGGAAAATGTAAATTAGCTGGTTAATTAACTTAATTGTGATAATTAGATTGTTATCCATATGTGCAAACTTTTGATTGTCCCCACATACCATTATATTTCGATATACTGACTGACGTTTTGTTTTTCGGCATTTTAGGAACAATAATTGAAGGAACAAACAGTAAAGTGACACATTATGGAAATAAACCATAAAGTGCCAGGAGGATTAGATAGATTAATTCAAGCTCTGGATAGATAGATTTCTAAAGTTTTCAAAGGTAAGTAAAGTTTTAATTTTATACCAAATTCCAGTTAGTTAGTAGAATTTCATAATTATTATTGATTATTTATCGAACCTTTGATCCTGTTAATTGAATAACGGCTCTGACCTTCGGGTCTCCCTTAAGTTGGGGTTACTGGGAGGGGGGGTTGTTACAGAAGATCTCGTTGAACAGCCTCTCTGAGATATCATGATCAACATTATAGAGGTGCCCTTGTAATATGTCTGCTCTGTCGAACCTTTTGGCTTCTTCGGGCATATTTGGGACTCGGCAAAGGGAAGAGATGAACTCTTTGGTGAGCTCGATGTAGGAGGCAGTGTAGATGAAGTAGATTTTACTCAGTCCAACAACTTCTAAGACGTTGGCTAGTCTATCAAAGATGTTGTTCTGCTGGAAAGACGCTTGGTGGCATAACCGGGTTGGCCGGTAGACTTTGGTTGCCAATTCCGTGTACTGCCGCCTGTGCTTTTTGTGTCTGGGTGTCAACCAGCCCAGTGAGTGATCCAAGGGCTCTGGCTCAGCTGCCATCGTTGAGGATGTTGTTACGGTTGGAGCTTCTTCTATTCTGGGCTGCTTTGCAGCCTCAGAAGGCCCTGCCACATCGGGGTTTGGGCATTTCTGCCCAGTGGTGGTAGCTTCATTCGCGGTCTCGGGGTTGATCCTTCGGCCCTGTTTGTCGACCTGTACCACAGTCTGTTTGGTGCGGGCCATTTCTGCATTTTTAAACAAACTAGAGTAAGTAAAAAAGAATTTGGTCAATCAAACTATTTTGCACGATATCGGGTAACGGGCTAAAGCGAGTGTGTCATCCGATACAAGATAGGCGATATGAGGAAAATTGATATCGGGTGGACCCTTCAATAAAAGGCGACTGCGAGATACGAAAAATGCCCGATAGTAGGAAGTTGGTATCGGGCAAAGGTAAAAACATATCTTGTCGCCCAATAAGGTCTGGACGATAGGGCAGGCTGATATCGGGTTGCTTCTTTAAAACTGGTTCTGCCCAGCATAGATGCCCGATAGAGGCTCTGCGCGATACGAAAGTCATGCGGAAAAGCTCAAAGCATTATACTTGTGTCGCTTGATATGAGTCAAAACTTTTTTGTAAAACAAACGGGGCGATAGGGTCCTTGTTGTGAGCTTGTGATTCCTTTCCGACATAAGTCTTTGCAATCATATCGCTTGGGCGTGTGTATTGTGTGACACGTGTGTCGCACGACACAGACTGTAAAGAGGCGAGATCACCTCCTTACTAAAATTTAAAGGAAATACAACATCCACAAGTTTTTAACACAAATTGAGACTTTTGAGGATGATTGCATAATAATCCAATTAAATAAGCATGATTCCAGATACATAATAAAATGTCAATAGCAGCGGAAAGAAAAGAAATAACAAGCCTTCTATTGGCTTTATTGTTTATTACATCATTGCTTTCTAAAAGAAAAGATAAGATAGCATAGAGGATCAAGCTATAGCAACCTAGCCATCCTTCTTCACAAGCAAACGAACACAGCAAGGAATCTTTCTTTAAGTCCTTCCTTCTCCTTGAAAAGCTCCAACACCTGGGTGGTTGGGAAGGCACCCAGCAAGAGGGAAAAACAAAGAAAAAGTATGTGTTACTCTACTAATCTATCCAAGGCAAAGAAAAGATGTAACAAGGAAACTAGTCAAGTATTTGGTGTAAAAGGATATCAAAGAGTATGAGGTTTTCATTACAGAACTTGCCATTAACAAAGATAATAAAGGATTTTAGCATGCTTATTAATATGTCTATCTAACTAAGTAGGGTTGAGGCACCTACCGAACCTCTAACCTTAGGTGAGGGAAGAATTATAAACATTTCCAAGTCACCTACAAATTTTTAATGGGGAGAATAATAAACATTCCCCTAGGGCGATTTTATACATGCCCTCTATGGGTGGTTGTACAAAAGTACCACTACTTAAAACTTAAATAGAACATTTAATTTCATGCTAAGAGATTTATGGCAAGAATAAGCAAAATATATTCAACATGGCAATGGGGCATAAATACCCAAACAAGAGAGTACTGTAACTGATATTGAGGCAAATAAGACAATTTAGGTTTCAAAGATATTCAATGGTTTGGATCAATTAAACCTCATAAGGAAAATCTAGGTATTGGATTAAGTATTCCCAACTGATAGGTAGATGTACAACATGACTCATAACAAGTAAAATCCCTACTAAACTCATACACATACCTTTGCCACAGATGTCCTAGCTTCCCTTATCAGATTGTCTCACGAACTAAAGATCCAAACTTCCTAATATATCATTTAATTCATTTATTAGAATTGCATATATTTACTTATAAGATTTAAAACCCTAATTTACTAACTTTTTGTACAAACCTTCGATTCAGACCTCAAAAACCTCATAATCGACTTAGTTAGGTTTTCCTGATCAAAATAACATATAATATTGTATATTTTGGAAATATAAATATTACGGTAAATTTTTAGAGATTTTTAAGTTAATTAATTTGATTTTAAAAACACTTTTTCGCAAACCTCGAAATCAAATCTCAAAAATATTTTTATTGGATAGATCTCGTTTTCCTGATTTCAAAACACTATTTATTTTTAAATTTTGACCAACAGATTAATTAATAAAAATTATTTAGCCTCGACCAATCACAGCCTGCCACGTAGGCAAGCCGGATGGCCGAGCGGTGACCAGCGCTTGGCGGCGGCGACCCGCGATCCGCGGTCGCTCGCCACCAGCCGCGCGGTGCGGTCGGGCAGACCAGCAAAAGGTCGAGAAAACCGTGCGCGAGAAAAAGAAAAGAAAGGAGACGGAGGGGCAAAACGGTAAAACGCCACCCCATCTTCTTCCTCCTCTCGCCCGACGACGAGAACAGGAGCTTGGCTCCGGTTTTGGGCAAAACCAAAATACTCAACCAAATCTCGCGTTTAGATACTCAAAAGAACGAGAACGAGAAGACGAAGAGAATGATACCTGCAATTTGAACCGAGGTGGCCGGAACAGAGAGGGAGGGGCGCCGCAAGAGCAGAACAAACGGCGGCTAGTTGGAGGTTTAAACGTCGACGAAACTCCAAATTAGAAGCATGAACAGGTTGCTAAGGTGATTGCGGTTGCGAGGGTGTAGTTATTTATAGGCAAGGAACCCTAAACTAGGATGTGGGTAAGAGAAAGGAAAGGAGGTCGGCGGCCAACTAGGGCGTTTCCCAAATACGCAATAAAACTCGCAAAAGTTGGGATAATCCGGTGCGAAATCTCGCAAGGAAACTAATGCAACAAAAATCAATGGAAAACGTTGAGTAAATCTCGAGATATTGCGATTTTAAGAAAACGAAAAATCCAAGCCTGTTGCCTAATCCGACTCAAGGTAGGAGATGACCGCGCACCGTTGGATCAATGGACGCGGGTCCATCGAGCAACCTGGGCCGTTCGATCGCGCATTAGGTGAGGGAAATATCCCCGAGCAAAAGTTGATTAAAACTATTATATTTTAAATGTTTTTCTCTTTCTTATTTTGGAGGCTCAAACGTTGCCCAAAAATTATGAAAATTTATATTCTGACTTATTTCGACGCGTAGAATCCGAATATGGAGTTAGTTTTTCATTTTGAGAAAGTTTATTAGGTGAATTAATTAATATGTCATTTTCTTTTTCCTCCTTAAAAGGAGTGATAACATTATCTAAAATTAAGGTAACTTCACCCTTAAGTCTTATTAATAGTTGGGAACACGATTTTGCAATTATCTACACATGTTAACATTATCTCTTTATTTATTAAATTTATTAGAATGTTCTACACTCTTTCTCTCTCATATTTTACTATTTATTCATATATCATCCAAATTAATTGCAAATTTGCACAGAGTCTTATTTTTATGTCTAGAATACGAATTTGACGTTATTTCCCTGATTTGAGGGCATTAAGTATTTTATTTCTTTTTATTGGCTTATTTCCTATATTCCTTTGATAATGTTATTAATATTTTTATTTTAAATAATACTTGATCCTTAAGTTACTCTTTACTCAAGGAAACGAATTAGACTATCAAATTATCATGATGGTTTCAAATTATCTTGTTTGTTACAAAATCTTTGTAATTATCTTCTTTACTCATATTTTCTCATATTTCCTTTACTTATTATATTTATCTTCTTTCTTTTACAAAATTCGGATTTCCTTCTTATTTCTTATATTCTAGGAAACACTAGAAGATTCTAGGACGAATTATTTTATCCCCTTCTTATTTCTTAAGGTGAAATTGCATATTAAACCCCTTGTCAAAATCTAACTGAGTCATTTGTACATGAAACCTTGAAATAAGATTATATGGGAAATATTTAACCAATAACTATCTAAATTTCTCTTAAATCAATACCAAGGACAAAAGGAACGAAAATGGAGATTAAAGCTTATAGAAAAGAGTACAAAGAGGTACAAAGAGTTTTCGGTATGTTACAACACTCCACCCCTTAAAAAGGATTTCGTCCCCGAAATCTCATACAAAGAGGGAAGGGTGAGTACGTAACATCTCATCTCTCAACTCCCAGGTGGTTTCTTCTAAACCATGATATCTCCACAAAACCTTCACTAACTCTATCTCCTTGTTCTTCAACTGCTTCACTCGGGAGTCAAGGATCTTCACAGGTAGCTCTTCATATGTCAGGTTCTCATTAATCTCCACAGGTTCAATGGAGAGCACATGAGACGGATCCTTAACGTACTTCCTCAGCACAGAAACATGGAACACATTGTGAATCTTGTCATAAGCAGGAGGCAAAGCTAGGCGATATGCACAATCTCCCACTTTATCTAAGATCTCAAATGGTCCAACATAGCGAGGACTCAACTTGCCTTTTACTTTAGATCTTGTAATAGAACGTATAGGCTTGATCTTCATAAAAGCATAGTCACCCACTAAGAAACTTATATCAGACCTCTTCTTATCAGCATACATCTTCTGTCGGTCTTGAGCAGCTTTCATCCGTTTCTTTATCAACTGTATCTTCTCAAGCATCATCTGCATGTCATCAGTCTTCACCAGGGAATGCTCACCAACATCATCCCAGTGCAAAGGTGAACGACAAGGTCTACCATAGAGAGCTTCAAAAGGTGGCATACCAATGCTGGCTTGGTAGCTATTGTTGTAAGCAAACTCTGCTAGTGGTAGATACCGATCCCAAGCACCACCCCAATCCATCACACAGGCACGAAGCAAGTCCTCCAGAATCTGAACTGTTCTCTCGGACTGACCATCAGTTTGCGGATGGTAAGCAGTGCTGAAACGCAGATCAGTACCCATCTCTTCCTGAATCTGACCCCACAAACGAGAAGTAAATTTCGGGTCTCGATCAGAAACTATCACAGCAGGGACACCATGCAGACGAACTATCCACTCCACATACAACTGAGCCATCTCAGCAACTTTATGTGTGGTTTTGAAAGGCAAGAAATGAGCAGATTTAGTAAGTCGATCAATCACCACCCAAACAGCATCATAACCTCTCTTGGACTTGGGGAAACCAGTAACAAAGTCCATTGTGATCTTCTCCCATTTCCATTCTGGAATTTCAAGAGGATGAAGAAGACCACCAGGTCGTTGATGTTCAATCTTGACTTGCTGACATGTCAAGCACCTCGCCACAAACAGAGCTATATCATTCTTCATATTCTTCCACCAGAAACTTCGCTGTAGGTCCTTGTACATTTTGGTTGTGCCAGGGTGAATAGTGTACTTGGAACCATGAGCTTCACTCAGAACCTTCTGTCTCAGATTACCAACATCAGGTATCCACAACCTTTGTCTAAAGCGGATAGCACCATCCACTCCGACAGAGAAGTCAGATTGCGGTTTCTCAGCTAAAGCTTTCAACTCTTCAAGCTCGGAACTCTCCAACTGTGCAGACACAACTTCTGAGATCCAAGTTGGTGTAACAGATAAACTGGCCATATGAACACACAACTTATCTTCATCTACTGAAGCAACAGGTTGATGCCCCCAACTGGCAACAAGTTCGAGGTTTTCCCACACAGAACATCTTAGAGCAGCACAAACAACATCCTTCTTGCGACTTAAAGCATCGGCTACAACATTTGCTTTACCAGGATGATAGGTGATGGTGAAATTGTAATCTTTAAGATATTCCATCCACCTACGTTGTCGCAAGTTTAGATCCTTCTGAGTCAACAAATACCTCAAACTCTTGTGATCAGAAAAGACTTCAAACTTTTCTCCATAGAGGTAGTGTCGCCAGATCTTCAAAGCATGAACTATGGCAGCCAACTCCAAATCATGCGTAGGCCAATTAGCTTCATTAGGTTTCAATTGTCGAGAAGCATAGGCGATCACTTTTCCGTCTTGCATAAGAACACACCCTAAGCCTTGTCGGGATGCATCAGTGTAGATGACATAAGGTATACCCTCAACAGGCAAAGCAAGCACTGGAGCAGAGGTCAGACTCATCTTCAACTTCTGAAAACTATCCTCACATTCAGGGGTCCATGTGTGCTTGACTTCCTTCCGAGTCAGCTTAGTCAATGGTAAAGCCAACTCAGAAAACCCTTTGATAAACTTCCGATAGTAACCAGCTAGACCAAGGAAACTACGGATTTCAGACGGGTTTCTCGGAGCACTCCACTTGGTCACAGCTTCCACCTTTGCAGGATCAACAGATATGTGGCCGGCAGAAATCACATGACCAAGAAACATCACTTCCTTTAACCAGAACTCACATTTCGAGAATTTTGCATATAATTGATTTTCTCGCAATGTGTTGAGTACAATCCGCAAGTGTTCGCGATGTTGTTCCAACGTCTCAGAATAAACCAAAACGTCATCAATAAACACCACCACAACTTGTCTAGGTATGGGCGGAATACTCGGTTCATCAGGTCCATAAACGCAGCAGGGGCATTTGTCAAACCAAAAGGCATGACCAAGAATTCATAATGCCCATAACGAGTTCTGAACGCTGTCTTCGGAACATCATCATCCTTCACCCGCATCTGGTAGTAGCCACTTCTCAGATCCATCTTGGAGAACACTGTGGCTGACTTCAGCTGATCGAATAAGTCATCGATGCGTGGCAACGGATAACGATTCTTCACTGTCACCTGGTTGAGCATGCGGTAGTCCATACACATCCGCATCGAACCATCTTTCTTCTTCACGAACAGGACAGGGGCTCCCCAAGGAGAAACACTGGGGCGAATGAAACCCATGTCAAGAAGTTCTTCAAGCTGCTTCTTCAACTCCGCCAGTTCAGCAGGTGCCAAACGGTAAGGTGGTTTCGATATTGGTGAAGTTCCAGGTACGAGCTCGATGGAGAATTCCACCTCGCGATTTGGTGGCAACCCAGGCAACTCCTCAGGAAAGACATCTGGGAAGTCCTTCACCACATCAACATGGTCCAGGGCAGGAGGTGTAGCTTCGAGAACTATGGAAGCTAGGAAGGCTCTACATCCTTGAGAGACGAGCTTCTCAGCTTTGATGGCAGAGATGACGAACTGTCGTTCTCCTCGCTTCTTGCCCTTGACACACACTCTTCCTTCATCAGGGTGGAAAAGGCTAACCTTGGATTCCTCACAGAACAGAACAGCTTTAAACTTCTTCAACCAATCCATACCAAGGATGATGTCAAAGACAGTCATATCGAGCAACACAAAAACGGTGGGAAACATTATCCCAGATATACAGAGGTTCAGGGTAGGAGTTTGGAGATACGAGGAGTAGATTTTTCCACTAGGAGTTTTTACATCTAACACATGATCCATGAACTCAGATTCAATTTCAAGCATAGAGGCAAACTGGCTAGATATAAAGGTATTGGAGGAACCAGAGTCAAAAAGAGCTTTTAGTGGATGCAAATTGAGGTGTAGTGTACCTTCAATTACTTCATTACCATCACCATCTTCTTCAGCATTGAGAGCAAACACTCTCCCATTCCGCCTCTCAGCTGGCGGGCGTCTCGGATTCTGGTTGTTGTTGTTTCGCGGTGGAGGATTCTGTCTCGGCTGTTGTGGTTGCTGAGCAGGATTCTGCCCTTGCTGGAAACGAGGACAGTTAGGTCGGATGTGCCCAACTTGGCCGCACTCATGGCAGGTTGGGGGAGGACGATTGCCAACTCGAGCAGGTGCGTTGTTGGCGGGACATCTTCCAGGAGGATGGTGACGATTGCATCTGTTGCAGCGATCTCGACCACGGTTCTCATGCTGGTTCAGGTTCTTTCTTTTGTTGTTGAAGCTACTAGAGGACTGGAATCCTGGATATGACTCGATGGCGAGAGCTTTATCCACCATCTGCTGAAACGAGAGGGGCAACTGTGGAACAAGGCTTCGTCCAACATGATAGTTCAGACCTTCCAAGAACAAGGTTGCTCTCCTATCAGCTCCAAGATCAGTGGCGTAACGCTCCAGCAGCAGAAACTTCTGAACGTAGTCGGCCACACTCATGCTTCCTTGCTTGAGACTGTAGAACTCAGCCTCCTTCTTCCTCAGGAACGCGGGGCAGATGTACTTCTCTCTGAACAGCTTCAAGAACTGAGCCCACTCCATGGAGGAAGTGTCTCTGGTTCGAGCAACTCCATTCCACCAGACTCGTGCTGGTCCATCCAGCACATACGTTGCAAACCGAACCTTCTGGTGAGGAGGGCAAGCCATACCCTCGAAGGTCCGATCCAGGGCCAGCACCCAGTCATCTGCTTTGTCCACCATGTTAGGCTCACTTTCACCCTTGAAGTAGGGTGGCTGCATCTTGATGAAATCGGTGAGGGTGAACTCCCTTGGCTTGGAAGCAACAGCAGCTATGGTGTTGAGTTGTCCCATCATGGTGGAGGACAACAGTTGTCGCAGCATCGCCAGTTCTTGCTCAGGTGTGAAAGCAGGAACACCAGAGTTCGATTGGTTCACAGCAGGTGTCGCCGGAGTGTCAGGGTTGTCGGTGTTGGACTCCTGGTTCGAGTTGTCAAACAGGTCACCTCTCCTGAAATTAGGGTTAACTTATTAAATTTTCAAGAGTAAAGAATCATAGATGAGAGGGAAAAGAAATAGAGATGAGAAAAGGATAACTAGAATGCTATTGCCTAAAGGCATACTATTTCAGGCAGTTCGTATCAGCGCAGGCCAGGCCGGATCATATGGGCACGGGAGTCCCCGTATGCCAAGCTAGTGGGTCGGAGGAAAATCTTGCCAGCCCCCATGCCCTGATCCTTTCTAGACACCATTTCCTCAACTGCATGCCCTAATAGTCGCCCAAAGGCTCTGATACCATGCTGTAAAGAGGCGAGATCACCTCCTTACTAAAATTTAAAGGAAATACAACATCCACAAGTTTTTAACACAAATTGAGACTTTTGAGGATGATTGCATAATAATCCAATTAAATAAGCATGATTCCAGATACATAATAAAATGTCAATAGCAGCGGAAAGAAAAGAAATAACAAGCCTTCTATTGGCTTTATTGTTTATTACATCATTGCTTTCTAAAAGAAAAGATAAGATAGCATAGAGGATCAAGCTATAGCAACCTAGCCATCCTTCTTCACAAGCAAACGAACACAGCAAGGAATCTTTCTTTAAGTCCTTCCTTCTCCTTGAAAAGCTCCAACACCTGGGTGGTTGGGAAGGCACCCAGCAAGAGGGAAAAACAAAGAAAAAGTATGTGTTACTCTACTAATCTATCCAAGGCAAAGAAAAGATGTAACAAGGAAACTAGTCAAGTATTTGGTGTAAAAGGATATCAAAGAGTATGAGGTTTTCATTAAAGAACTTGCCATTAACAAAGATAATAAAGGATTTTAGCATGCTTATTAATATGTCTATCTAACTAAGTAGGGTTGAGGCACCTACCGAACCTCTAACCTTAGGTGAGGGAAGAATTATAAACATTTCCAAGTCACCTACAAATTTTTAATGGGGAGAATAATAAACATTCCCCTAGGGCGATTTTATACATGCCCTCTATGGGTGGTTGTACAAAAGTACCACTACTTAAAACTTAAATAGAACATTTAATTTCATGCTAAGAGATTTATGGCAAGAATAAGCAAAATATATTCAACATGGCAATGGGGCATAAATACCCAAACAAGAGAGTACTGTAACTGATATTGAGGCAAATAAGACAATTTAGGTTTCAAAGATATTCAATGGTTTGGATCAATTAAACCTCATAAGGAAAATCTAGGTATTGGATTAAGTATTCCCAACTGATAGGTAGATGTACAACATGACTCATAACAAGTAAAATCCCTACTAAACTCATACACATACCTTTGCCACAGATGTCCTAGCTTCCCTTATCAGATCGTCTCACGAACTAAAGATCCAAACTTCCTAATATATCATTTAATTCATTTATTAGAATTGCATATATTTACTTATAAGATTTAAAACCCTAATTTACTAACTTTTTGTACAAACCTTCGATTCAGACCTCAAAAACCTCATAATCGACTTAGTTAGGTTTTCCTGATCAAAATAACATATAATATTGTATATTTTGGAAATATAAATATTACGGTAAATTTTTAGAGATTTTTAAGTTAATTAATTTGATTTTAAAAACACTTTTTCGCAAACCTCGAAATCAAATCTCAAAAATATTTTTATTGGATAGATCTCGTTTTCCTGATTTCAAAACACTATTTATTTTTAAATTTTGACCAACAGATTAATTAATAAAAATTATTTAGCCTCGACCAATCACAGCCTGCCACGTAGGCAAGCCGGATGGCCGAGCGGTGACCAGCGCTTGGCGGCGGCGATCCGCGATCCGCGGTCGCTCTCCACCAGCCGCGCGGTGCGGTCGGGCAGACCAGCAAAAGGTCGAGAAAACCGTGCGCGAGAAAAAGAAAAGAAAGGAGACGGAGGGGCAAAACGGTAAAACGCCACCCCATCTTCTTCCTCCTCTCGCCCGACGACGAGAACAGGAGCTTGGCTCCGGTTTTGGGCAAAACCAAAATACTCAACCAAATCTCGCGTTTAGATACTCAAAAGAACGAGAACGAGAAGACGAAGAGAATGATACCTGCAATTTGAACCGAGGTGGCCGGAACAGAGAGGGAGGGGCGCCGCAAGAGCAGAACAAACGGCGGCTAGTTGGAGGTCCAAACGTCGACGAAACTCCAAATTAGAAGCATGAACAGGTTGCTAAGGTGATTGCGGTTGCGAGGGTGTAGTTATTTATAGGAAAGGAACCCTAAACTAGGATGTGGGTAAGAGCAAGGAAAGGAGGTCGGCGGCCAACTTGGGCGTTTCCCAAATACGCAATAAAACTCGCAAAAGTTGGGATAATCCGGTGCGAAATCTCGCAAGGAAACTAATGCAACAAAAATCAATGGAAAACGTTGAGTAAATCTCGAGATATTGCGATTTTAAGAAAACGAAAAATCCAAGCCTGTTGCCTAATCCGACTCAAGGTAGGAGATGACCGCGCACCGTTGGATCAATGGACGCGGGTCCATCGAGCAACCTGGGCCGTTCGATCGCGCATTAGGTGAGGGAAATATCCCCGAGCAAAAGTTGATTAAAACTATTATATTTTAAATGTTTTTCTCTTTCTTATTTTGGAGGCTCAAACGTTGCCCAAAAATTATGAAAATTTATATTCTGACTTATTTCGACGCGTAGAATCCGAATATGGAGTTAGTTTTTCATTTTGAGAAAGTTTATTAGGTGAATTAATTAATATGTCATTTTCTTTTTCCTCCTTAAAAGGAGTGATAACATTATCTAAAATTAAGGTAACTTCACCCTTAAGTCTTATTAATAGTTGGGAACACGATTTTGCAATTATCTACACATGTTAACATTATCTCTTTATTTATTAAATTAATTAGAACGTTCTACACTCTTTCTCTCTCATATTTTACTATTTATTCATATATCATCCAAATTAATTGCAAATTTGCACAGAGTCTTATTTTTATGTCTAGAATACGAATTTGACGTTATTTCCCTGATTTGAGGGCATTAAGTATTTTATTTCTTTTTATTGGCTTATTTCCTATATTCCTTTGATAATGTTATTAATATTTTTATTTTAAATAATACTTGATCCTTAAGTTACTCTTTACTCAAGGAAACGAATTAGACTATCAAATTATCATGATGGTTTCAAATTATCTTGTTTGTTACAAAATCTTTGTAATTATCTTCTTTACTCATATTTTCTCATATTTCCTTTACTTATTATATTTATCTTCTTTCTTTTACAAAATTCGGATTTCCTTCTTATTTCTTATATTCTAGGAAACACTAGAAGATTCTAGGACGAATTATTTTATCCCCTTCTTATTTCTTAAGGTGAAATTGCATATTAAACCCCTTGTCAAAATCTAACTGAGTCATTTGTACATGAAACCTTGAAATAAGATTATATGGGAAATATTTAACCAATAACTATCTAAATTTCTCTTAAATCAATACCAAGGACAAAAGGAACGAAAATGGAGATTAAAGCTTATAGAAAAGAGTACAAAGAGGTACAAAGAGTTTTCGGTATGTTACACAGACAAAAGACCAGTATGACTACAAAACGATGAAGAAAACTCAGGCCTATCGCGTGATGAGAAAAACTTGATACAAGACAAAATGTTCTGCCCAACACAGACCTCGAATGATAAGGTGATGCACGATACGATTTTGGCCGATGCGGTCTGCGCGACACAGGTGATCGAACTACGCGATAGGGGATATCAAGTTTATACCTATATCGGGAAAATGATGGATGGTGGGTGACACAAAGGTCGGGAGAGGATGGCCGACACAGGAGCAAATACGAGCAAAGGGGATGCACGATACGAGATCAGGAGCTGGAAGCTTGATAACTTTTGAGCCTGACATGGTTAAACTCGAGTTACTATATATAGCCATTGCGAGAGGAGTAAAACGGGTAAAACAAGGACACATGTCGTGTGAGGAGGCGAGTTGTCTTTCGAGACACGATAAAATCAGTCTAATCTATTGCATCGTGGGGAGTGATTCATCTTCATAAGCATGCTTTGTGTTTGCGCGGCACACGTGTCGCGCGACCACGTTGTGTTGGGCAATACACATTCCCCGATTACACATGTTGCCCGATATCAAAGGGTGTGTAACGTGCCTCCTGGCACGCTTGTCTGATAGGGGTTTGACATGCAGGCACGCTGGCCGATATTGCCTGGGCGATAGGTTAGCCTGATGTGCTTTATCGCGCGCTAAAGCAGGAGCATTCCTTGCCTGATACACCACTCAAAGAGATGAGGGTGTCACCCGATACATGAAAATGATCCGGGTGATACTGTTTACACAAAGCCTGTCGCGCAGAGCAAGAAGCAAAGAAGGGCAACAACATGCATGCCCAATATGCAACGAAAAGGCTAAAAACTAAAGCAAAATAAGGATAGAAAAATTGAAATTAGAAAGCACTTGATGGGTAAAACATCATTGATCTAAGAGTAAACTTTCATCCTCAGATAGTATTACTCATCAAGGCTATAAAAACTAAGTCAGTGGCCCACAAAACGAGAGAGTCCGTGCATGTGGCGCATGCACCGACTCGGGCCTTATAACAACGATAGTGTTTGTAGTGTTTTTCTACAAGAAAAGGAAATAACGTCCTATGCTAGGAAAAATAAAGATTCAGGCTGCCTCCTGAAGAGCGTTGTGGTTTGCGTCGTCAGCTCCACATCATCAAATCCTCGTACTCTGCTCTGGTAGTTGCATTTTCAGCATCCTACAAGGTTATCTCGGACCTTCTGACAAAGGCTTCGTCTTCATAGAACCTTTTGACTCTGTGCCCGTTTACTGGAAAAACTTTTTCCAGATCATATTTATCATAAAGCTCCATCATCCCGGATGGATATATCTTTGCTACTATGAAAGGCCCAGACCACCTAGTTTGCAACTTTCCTGGAAAAAGACGGATAGAAGATTTAAATAACAAAACCTTATCACCTTCATTGATATCCTTCTTCCTCAGGTGGGCATCATGCCAGATCTTGGTTCTTAGTTTGTATATCCTCGTGTTTTCATAAGCATGAAGCCTCAGCTCCTCAAGCTCTTGAAGCTGAAGAAATCTTTTCTTCCCAGCCAGCATCGGGTCCATATTGAGTCGCTTGATTGCCCAAAATGGTTTATGTTCCAACTCGAAGGGAAGATGGCATGCTTTTCCATATATCAAGTGGTAAGGTGTGGTACCCAATGACATCTTATAAGCAGTTCTGTATGCCCAGAGAGCATCATCTAATTTAGCTGACCAGTCCTTGCGAGACTTGCCAACTGTCATTTCTAAAATCTGCTTGATCTGTCTGTTAGAGACTTCAACCTATCCGGACATGTACGGGTGATACGTCATGGCGACCTTATGACGAATGCCATTCTTACACAAAAGCGATTCAAACTGCTTTTCTGCAAAGTGAGAGCCGCCATCACTAATGATGGTTCTCGACACTGAATCTCAGAAAGATAATCTTGGTAAAAAGCTTTATCATAGCCTTGGCATCGCACGTTGTAGTGAGTACCACTTGTACCCATTTAGAGACATAATCAACCACACCAAGGATATATTTTAAACCATAGGAGGAAGGGAAGGGTCCCATATAATATATACCCCATACATCGAAAATTTTAACCTCAATCCAGTATGATAGCGACATCTCATTTCGACGAGAAATATTTCCAGTACGTTGACATTCACTATAAGACTTCACAAAAACATTAGCAACTTTTAGAGTTGGCCAGTAAAAACCTGAATGGAGGATCTTAGTAGTCCTTTTTCCTCCCAGGTGTCCTCCATAAGGGGAGGAGTGACACTCAAAAAGAATTTTGGGGGCTTCTTCCTCTGGTATACACCTTCTATATAACCCATCGGTCCAACGCCTAAACAGCAGAGGGTCATCTCAGTAGTAGTTCTTCAAATCAAAGAAGAATTTCTTCTTCTGATTGTAGGACATATCTGGGGGTAGTTGTTTACAGGCTAAGTAATTGCAAAAGTCTGCATACCACGGCCCCTCAGGGTTGGCCGTCTGGGCAACATATGTGGATTCATCGGCATAACTTTCATTGATGGGGAGTGGGTGGTTGTCTTCCACTCGGATCCTTGAGAGGTGGTCGGCAACCACATTTTCTGAGCCTGTCTTATCTTTTATCTCATGATCGAATTCCTACAACAATAATGCCCATCGTAGCAGCCTGGGCTTTGCGTCCATTTTCTGCATCAAGTACTTGATGGCCCCATGGTTGGTGTGAACTACCACCTTGGAACCCACGAGGTAGAACCAAAACTTATCGAAAGCATACACAATATCTAACATCTCTTTTTCAGTAGTTGTGTAGTTCAAATGGGCCTCATATTGGTGCTTTTTGTCCTTCTTTTGGCCGAGAACTACTCCTATAGCAAAGTCACTTGCGTCGCACATAAGTTCAAAAGGAAGATTCCACTCGGGGGACTGGAGAATGGGTGCAGATACTAAAGCGTCCTTTAGAGTGGAGAACGCCTTCATGCACTCATCTGTGAAATTGAATTTTACATCTTTTATCAAAAGGTTGGACATAGGCTTTGCTATCTTTGATAAATCTTTAATGAATCGCCGATAGTAACCGGAATGACCCAAGAAACTTCGGATACATGTAACTGATGTGGGTAGAGAGAGCTAGAGAATTGCCTCGACCTTGGATGGGTCGACCTCAATACCTCTGATGGACACCTCTGATGGACACCTTGTGTCCCAAAACTATGCCTTCTTGAACCATGAAATGGCATTTCTCCCAATTGAGAGTAAGGCTTTGCTCTTCACATCTTCGCATCACTAGGGATAGGTTGTTCAAGCAGTCATCAATGGAACTTCCATACACACTAAAATCGTCCATAAACACTTCCATTTTATCCTCCAGTGGATCTGCATAGATTGCATTAATACACCTCTAGAAGGTAGAAGGTGCATTACAAAGCCCGAAGGGCATTCTCCTAAAGGCAAAAGTTCCGTAAATACAAGTGAAAGTGGTCTTTTCCTGGTCATCGGGGTGGATAGGGATCTGATAGAATCCTAAATACCCATCCAGTCAGCAAAAGTAGGAATGATGAGCTAGGCGCTCCAGCATTTGATCAGTTAAAGGAAGGGGGAAATTGTCCTTGTGGGTGGTGGTATTAAGCTTAAGATAATCGATGCACATCCGCTAGTCGTTGACCATCTTGGTGGTGACCTCGACTCCATCATCTCCCTTGACCAACGTCATACCTCCCTTCTCCAAAACCACTTGGATTGGGCTTACCCACGTACTATCACTAATGGCATATATAATGTCTGCATCTCAGAGCTTTATCACTTCCTTACTAACAACTTCTCAGAGCTTCTCATTCAACTTTCTCTATGGTTGGGCATATGGCTTGGAGTCCTCTTCTAGATGGATTTTGTGCATGAACATAGAAGGACTTATACCCCTTACATCTCTAATTGAGTACCCTAGGACTTTCCTATGTAACCTAAATTCTTCAAGCAACTGATCTTTTTGACCATCGGTAAACTTTGAGTTGATTATTACTGGGTTCATTTTCTCTTCATCTAAAAAGAGGTATTCTAGGCCTCTTGGCAAAACTTTCAATTTAGGCGAGGCTTCATTTTCTTGTTCACTGACAGGGTCTTTTCGAAAAACAACATACATGACCGTCTCCACAAGATCTTCATCTTTAGACGTACCTTCAACATCTAGAAAAGCCAGCAGTTCTTTGACTTCCGGGTCTTTGACCTCTTGTGCTTCGCCAGATAAGGCACTCATAAGTAGGTCTACCATGGCCTTCTCCTCCCTTACTTTGTTGCACAGATGTTGGTAGCTTTCAACAAAATAGGAAGATTCAAAGAACGAGGGGGCCTTCATACAATCTCTGATGTTGAAGTCGATATGATCTCCTACAACCCGGATCGTAATCATCTCCACGTCGATAAGGGCTTGGCCAATCGCTAGGAAAGGTCTCCCAAAGATGATAGGGCAGCTGGGATCTTCTACAGTATCGATTAAAACTATATCACATGGAATAAAGAAACGCCCGACTCAAATGGGCACATCCTAGACTACTCCGACTGGCCTGGTAAAGGTGTGATCAACGAGTTGGATCCTCATATTGGTGCCCACCATGTTGGTGAGCCCAATCCTTTTATCCAGGGATAAGGGCATCAAGCTGATGCTTGCCCCCAGGTCTTCTAGACCTTTACGGGTTATATTATTCCCGATTTGAAAGGGGATGACAAAGGCTCCGAGATCTCTTTTCTTTGATGGCATAGTTGTTGTGATAAAGGAACTAGACATCTATGCCAGCTTTACAGTCTCCACGTCTTCACCTATTTTCTTCCTTGATATCAGGTCTTTTAGAAACTTGGCATAGGTAGGCATCTCTTTAATGACATCCAAAAAAGGGATGTCAAGGTGCAATTTCTTTATTGCGGCCATAAACTTTTCATATCTTTTTTTTCAGCTGGGCTTTCACCAACTTGTGGGGGAATGGTACATGGGGTGTGTACTTGTCAGGACGCTCTTCAAAAGAGACGTCATTGCTTCCTTCCTTGGTCACTCTTCTTGGTCTTGTTGGGACTTCTTCCTCAACCTCTTCTAGGCTAGCTTCCTTTGCTAGTGTTGTGGTTGGTGCTGCTTCCTCCTCTTTGGCTGGCTGTACTATGGTGCCTGACCTTAAAATGGCCATTTTAGCTATTTCATGTCCATGTGGAATGGCTTCAGTGTTATAGGGGAAATGCCCCACTTGATTATTGATAACTTGGGTGAGGCTCGCTAGATGTTGGTCGATTTGTTTATTGTACTACTGGAGCTCCCCAATCTGGGGTGAGAAGCCCCCATCTGCTGTTGCATCAGTTTCAGCTGGGTCGTGCTATCTACAGAACTCTTGTGCATCTTCTCATTAAGGTCATTCTGCTTTTTGGCAAAGGACATCAACTCCGTCATCATGGACGATCTTTGCTGTTGATTCTGTCGGAAAGTTCGCTGCTACTGGAACCCTATTTTACGTTGCTGATTGGACGGTCCTCTCGAGGGATTTCCACCCAACAGCGGGTGAAAGTTCTCAGTAGCACTGGTATTCCTGTAGGAGAAACTAGGGCGGTCAGGCCATCAATATTGGACATAAATTACATTCTCTGTATTGTCCTCATCAAGATCTCCCTGAATGGTTGTGTGTGGGCAAAAGTTAGATAGATGGTCTGGCTCTCCACATGTGACACAGCGTCTCACAACTTCCTATCGAACTTTTCCTTTGTACCCCTATTCTTTCAGGGTCTAAACATCAGTTACTATTTTTTCAAGCTTAGTTGTAAGGGCTTCCATCGCCTTAGACTCTCCCGGAGCGGTATGGCTCATCGACTCCCGGTCGTACTCGCCATCCTGTTGATTCGTGGCCATGTTTTCAATGATTTCTCTAGTGCTTTGAGCACTAAGTCCCAAGAAGTCACTGCCAGCTGCAGTGTTCAAGGATTTCCTCTCTGTGGTGTTGGGTTATGGGGAGACAGAGAAGGCAGCGGAAACAAAAAAATTTCTTCTCCCAAACCCAGAATAAAGGAATAGCGTCAACGTCTATACAATAGGAAGGATGGTTTGTAAGAGGCATACCTTGTCCCGAGGCTTGCTCAGTGACGTTACCTCACGGCTTGTGCGGTCTTCACCTCCAGTCTTGGATGGTGTCTGTGCAGCTCCTGGTCTCACCGGGACTGTCAGGATTGACAGTTGTCCTCCGAGCGGCAGAAGTCTCCCGCCTATGCAGTCGTCCACACGGACTGCCTGGAACTCCGATCTCCCTGTCGCACAAGGCACCGGAAGGAGTCACACCCTCCTATCGACGTACTAGTCACCAACACACTCTCCTGCAACCAGTTGCCTTTCTGTAGTTGTATTTCCCTTGTTGTGCCTCCCTTATCGGGTAGGGCTTGCTCAGGCTCTCCTCGTTACCACAACCAAAGAGAACAACAACTTTGCAGAGCAACTGGTGTTCTGAGTTGTACTTTGAGAAGCCCCCAATACCCCTATATAAAGGAGGGTCATGGGATAGGGTTCTCTACCCTGGGCAATGCGGGACTAAAGAAGGAGTAGAAGGGTTTGAGATTTTCCACAAAACAACCAATTGCGCCAGCTGAACCGATCGTTTCAAGCATGAAACGGTCGGTTGGGGACCTGAGCCGATCAGTTCACTGCTGAACTGATCAGTTGGGACACCTGAGCCGATCGGTTCAAGCATGAGCCGATCAGTTCGTGGTCTTGGTCCAACTCGAATAGACTTTTATGTTTGTTTCTGACTAATCAAATATTAGTCCTTGTCCAAATCAAATTTGTACAAGTGAAACAAATATGTTTTTGGAAAAAGAGTCTTCTGACTTTCCAAACGATCTCGGTTGGTCACACGAATCGACCGGTTCAACAATTGAGTCGATCGTTTCATTGACACATGAGCTGATTGACTAACCACATGAGACGATCAGTTCACCAACCTGAGCCGATCGGTTCATCACATGAGCCGATCGGTTGGTAGTGCAGATTGTGCAAAATCATTCAATTGTAGCTTCAATCAATCTGATACTCTAATCAATTGGTTTAACACCTTGAACACTATGATTTTAAGCTATCAATCAATTGAGCGTTTAATTGAACTACTAAACTCCTTTAGTAATCAATCTAAACATCATTTGTGGATAAACTTCTCTTCCAGGAACATGTCCTAGTGTGTGTGACCCTGCATGTCCATTTCACATTGGCAGTGAAAGTCCATAACACTTATGACTTCACAAGCAAAGAGTGGTGCCTAGTCGCACATCAGTGCTACCCAAGTGAAATAGAAAGTTGGAGAACAACTTTCAATCCTACAATCCGTGAATCGTGTTATAGTGAATGTATAATTTCTTTGTCACTAATGTCCTGAATGAACTCAAGGCATGGTACAGTCATCCTTTCAACGTTCATCCATTTCCTTGATCTCAGAGAAGACTAGGTGAGATGTGTGTGACATAAATATCTCATATTAATTCACACATGCATGTGCATGCCTTTCTCAATCCTACTCATCAAGTGGCCATGGACATCAAACTCCCTTAGGAGGGACAAATCTCATATCTGTCACTCACCCCTCAAAAGCCCCATGTGTCAAAGTCACCCAATCATCACCTTTATAACAACCCATGTTTCAAGACTGCGTTTGATGATGTCAAAGTGTACCCAACGACATGTGTTGAGTGTAGTGATTTCAGGTCAAAGAATCACACTCACCACCATTACTGTGAGAGCTGACTATGACTACCAAATCATGGTTCCATGTGTCACTCTCACGGTGGGTCTATCCGGTACACTTGTTCTCTAACAAGTACCTATGTGCTTGGTTTGATATCACTATATCATGACTAATGAGATTTGTCATCAACCAAAACACAATCTAGTCTTTAGTGTTATTGATGTGTATGGTTATTTCCACAATAACAACCGACTAGGGACAAAACAAGAATGTATACTCTTAACATGCGCATGATCTCATCATTTAGGTCCTGAACCTAAAAGAATACATCATCGAGTGAACAATTCTTTAGACATTTATCATGTTACACTATCATCTCAGAAACAGTTAAAGCATATAGATTGAAAATTGCCTTTATTATTCAAATCATTTACAAAGTATCCCATTACAAGCATCACATGACTTGCTCTATGGGCATGCATACCAATAGACTCCCAGCCACCTAGGAACCTCAGTCCTTGTGACCTAGCATGACCATCATGCTTCTGCTGAGAAAGGGCCTTCGTCAGTGGATCAGCTATGTTGTCTTCAGTTGGTACTTTGTAAATCTTCACATCTCCTCGCTGTACGATCTCTCATATGAGATGGAAGCGCCACAGTATGTGCTTGGACCGCTGTTGTGATCTGGCTCCTTAGCTTGAGAAATAGCTCCATTATTGTCACAATAAAGCTCAATTGCATCACAACTACTGGGAACTACACCAAGTTCAATGATGAACTTCCTGATCCACACAGCTTCCTTTGTTGCATGTGAAGTAGCAATATATTCGGCCTCTGTAGTAGAATTGGTAATTGTTTCTTGCTTGGAACACTTCCAGCTCACAGCTCCATTGTTTAAGCAAAACACAACTCCTGATTGCGATCTGTAATCATCTTTGTCGGTTTGGAAGCTTGCATCGGTGTAACCCTTTACTACCAGTTCTTCCTCGCCGCCGTCTACAAGGAACTGATCCTTCGTCCTTCGCAAGTAATTGAGGATGTTCTTTACGGCTGTCTAGTGAGCATCTCCAGGATCTGACTGGTACCTTCTCGTCATGCTGAGGGCATACGAGACATCTGGGTGTGTGCACAACATAGCGTACATGATGGATCCGATGGATGATGCATGTGGGATCCCATTCATATGCTGCCTCTCTTCACAAGATTGGGGACATTGAGCTCTAGAGATGATGACTCCATGTAGCATGGGGATGTTGCCTCTCTTTGAGTTCTCCATGCTGAACCACTTCAGCACTTTGTCAATGTACGTGCTTTGACTTAGTCCAAGAAGCCTTTTAGATCTATCTCTATAGATCTTAATACCTAGAATGTAGGATGTGTCTCCTAAGTCCTTCATTGAGAAAGTATTCCCAAGCCAAGTCTTTACCTTCTCTAAGGTTGTGAAATCATTCCCCATCAATAGTATGTCATCCACATACAATATGAGGAATATGGTCGTTCTCCTGCTAACCTTCTTGTACACATAAGGTTCATCTTCATTTTGAATAAAGCTAAACACTTTGACTTCGTCATCAAATCAAAGATTCCAACTCCGAGATGCTTGCTTTAATCCATAGATTGACCTTTGTAGCTTACAGACTTTATTGGCATTCTTTAGATCTACAAAACCTTCAGGTTGTGTCATGTACACATCCTCATTTATATTCCCATTAAGGAATGTGGTTTTAACATCCATTTTCCAAATCTCATAGTCATAGTAAACCGCAATAGCAAGCATGATCCTGATGGACTTAATCATGGCAACTGGTGAAAAAGTTTCGTCATAGTCAACACCTTGAACTTGTCGAAAACCCTTTGCAACCAATCTGCCTTTATAAGTTTGTACATTGCCATCCATGTCGATCTTCTTCTTGAAGACCCACTTGCACCCTATGGGTTTGACCCCTTCAGGTGGTTCCACCAAAGTCCATACTTTGTTGGAATACATGTATTCCATCTCGGATTTCATGGCCTCAAGCCATTTCTCAGAATCTAGTCTCTCCATAGCCTCTAGATAGGTAGTTGGATCATCATATATGATCAACTCACCGCCTTCCTGAGTCACAAGGTATACAAACCTCTCAGGTTCAAGGCGGGTCCTACTAGATCAACGAGGTCCTTGTATTATTTGAGGAGACTGAGATTCCACAACACCATGTGAATCTCTATGTTCTTCTTGTACATCTACTGGTTCAATGTTTTCTTGTTGGGCTTGAACATCTTCAAGCTCTATTTTCCTCCCACTGCTTCCTTTGGAAATAAATTCCTTTTCTAGGAACACAGTTGTCCTAGCAACAAACACTTTGTTGTTAGTAGGGTGGTATAAATAATATCCCCTCATTTCCTTGGGGTATCCAACAAAATAACATTTATCGGACTTGGGTCCAAGCTTATCAGGAAACATTTTCCTAACGTAAGCCTCACAACTCCAGATTTTAATAAAAGACAAATCGAGACGCTTCCTGTGCCATATCTCATACAGTGTCTTTTGAACCGATTTAGATGGTACTCGGTTAAGTGTAAACGCGGCGGTTTCAAGAGCATGACCCCAGAAGGAAATCGGAAGATCAGAAAAACTCATCATTGATCGCACCATATCCAGTAAAGTGTGATTCCTTCTTTCAGAAACACCGTTACGCTGTGGTGTTCCAGGCAGAGTCCATTGTGATACAATACCACAGGCTCGTAGAAGGTCCTCAAACTCTTGGCTTAAGTATTCTCCACCTCGATCGGATCGAAGTGCTTTAATACTTTTACCAAGTTGGTTCTGTACTTCATTCATGAAATCCTTGAACCTTTCAAGGGTTTCTAACTTATGTTTCATCAGGTACACATAGCCATACCTACTGAAGTCATCAGTGAAGGTAATGAAAAACTGACATCCATTTCTGGCATTAGTTCTAAAAGGCCCACATACATCAGTATGTATGAGTCGTAATAGATCACTAGCTCTCTCACCTTTACCTGAAAAGGGAGTCTTGGTCATCTTTCCCAACAAACAAGATTCACGTGTCTCTATTTATTCATAATCAAAAGAGTCTAGATAACCATCTTTATGGAGTCTAGAAATGTGCTTCTCATTTATGTGCCCTAGACAACAATGCCAAAGATAAGTTTTGTTTGAGTTTTTTAGTTTTTGCCTTTTGGTGTTTACATTGTATACTCTTGTCTCTAGATCTATCAAGTATAGACCATAAGACATTGAGGCACTGCCACAAAAGATTCCATCTTTTGAAATAGAACACTTTCCATTCTTAATAAGAAATTCAAAACCATCCTTGTATAAACAAGAAACGTAAATGATATTCCTATTTATGGCAGGTACATAATAGCATTTCTTCAACTCTATTATTATCCCACTAGGTAGAGTTAACTCATAGGTTCCTACGGCATTGGCGGCAACTCTTGCCCCATTGGCAACACGTAGTTCAACCTCGCCTTTCCCCAAAGGCCTACTTCTCTTAAGATCCTTCACATTTGAACAAATGTGAGATCCGCATCCGGTATCAAGTACCCATGCCAAAGAAGTAGTAAAGTTAATCTCTATCATGTATACACCAGAAGTAGATATCTCTATCTCTCGCTTCTTCTTCCACCGTTCCTTCCATCCTCTCCATGTTTTGAGTGTAGAAGAATTTGGTTTGGCAAGAGAACCCTTCTCTCCCTTACCTATGTCATTGATCTCTATCAATGAACTATCCTTCTTCTTCAACATACATAGAGTGGATTCAAAGGCTACCGATATATCTAGATTGTGCAGAACACTTCTCACAATCCCCAACCAGTTATGAAATTTATTGTCAATTAATTTTCCCATTTTAAAAGATGATTCTTTTGCCATTCTACAAGAGAAAATTACATTTCTCAAAACTCCTTTTGATTTGATTTGATTTGAATAAAATTTGACGATAGTTAATTAGGCCTTAAATTAATTACCTCTCCCACTATTTTGATTCAAATTGACAGTCCTCACCATCAATTCGGAAGATTGCAGCGTATAATCTTCTAGTGGGTCAAGATCCTGAAATCCTCTGAGTCATGGACCAGCTAGGGCTGTCACCCACAACTTAGATCTTCCAGGCAGACTCTTGCCAATTGCATCATATGCAACTCTTGAAAGATGTCATATGCAACTCCTTGCCATGATCACCTCCATGCCTCAAGGTGCTAGATCCTATCCAGGTCACCTTGTTAAGTCCGACCCAAAACCAACACGATAAATATGCACCCTGCTACGGCAGACCCACATATCCATCCTTCACGCTTCCACGAGATAGACGGTGCACCATGCTAGGGCGTGCCCACACTTGGCCGATCAAGCTTTTCACGTGTGTCACATTTGGAAGGCATCTAAAACTTTAATATTAAATGAGAGATTTGGTTTTTATAGGCACATATACATATCCAACCACCACAATATAGTTAGAATCATATACATGCTATATTCCACATAAAACATGTGAAATGATAAAAGTGATGATTATGGCCATCCTAACGTGATTCCTCGAGCCAAGAGGAATCACGGTCATCTAGGTCCACATCATATGCAACATGTACAAGATGAACTTTATGCTTTGCCTTTCTGGGTTTGATCAACTCATCTCCATGATTGATTGGCTCACCATCAGACCGGTCGGTTGGGTGCCACCAGCTGATCGATTGGTGCCTCCAGTCGATCGGTTCACTGGTCGTCGTGCATCTCCTCAGGCTACCACCCGCTTGTCTCACTCCTCGAAATGGTCATCTGGATCGCCAACCGATCAATTTATGTCTTGAACTGATCATCTCAGTCGTCGTCAGATTGTCCTTCGTTCTTTGACATAACAGGAAATAAAATTCTATCTTAGTTTACATTTGAAAAAGGAAACCCCGAGTTACATTCGGGGGGAGCAAAGGTAGGAAAGAAATCTCGAGTTATCTCGAGTTACATCAGGAATAGGAGATAGAGAATCAGTGCACAGACTGAGATGCAAGCAACCACATTCAACCAAGAACACATACATAGGGTTTATTGGCCATAACCATGCTATACATACACCACCAAACTCGTTTAAGGGTGGTGCGTATCGAGTGCATTCATATTACATATCATATATATATATATATATATATATATATATATATATATATATATATATATATATATATATATTGGAATTTGTGGATTTAGGATTGGACATGCATAAAGCCAGTTTTATTCACATCTTATGCAATAAATAAAGGTGACAAACCAAAATCGATCATATCGATAATCCTAAAGTATAGAGCAGTTGACGTGGCTCTAATACCACTGTTGGGTTATGGGGAGATAGAGAAGGCAGCAGAAACAAAAAAATTTCTTCTCCCAAACACAGAATAAAGGAATCCCGTCAACGTCTATAAAATAGGAAGGATGGTTTGTAAGAGGCATACCTTGTCCCGAGGCTTGCTCGGTGATGTTACCTCACGGCTTGCGTGGTCTTCACCTTTGGTCTTGGATGGTGTCTGTGCAGCTCCTGGTCTTACTGGGACTGTCGGGATTGTCATCTGTCCTCCGAGCGACAGAAGTCTCCCGCCTCTGCAGTCGTCCAAACAGACTGCCTGGAACTCCGATCGCCTTGTCGCACAAGTCACCAGAAGGAGTCGCACCCTCCTATCGGTGTACTAGTCACGGACACACTCTCTTGCAACCAGTTGCCTTTCTGCAATTGTCTTTCCCTTACTATGCCTCCCTTATCGGGTAGCACTTGCTCGGGCTCTCCTGGTTACCACAACCAGAGAAAACAACAACTTTGCAGAGCAACTGGTGTTCTGAGTTGTACTTTGAGAAGCCCCCATTACCCCTATATATAGGAGGGTCATGGGACAGGGTTCTCTACCCCGAACAATGTGGGACTAAAGTATGAGTAGAAGGGTTCAAGATTTTCTACAAAACAACCAACTGCGCCAGCCGAACCGCTCGTTTCAAGCATGAAACAGTCAGTTGGGGACCTGAGCCGATCGATTCACACCTGAACCGATCAGTTGGGACACCTGAGCCGATCGGTTCAAGCATGAGCCGATCGGTTCGTGGCCCTGGTCAAACTTGAATTGACTTTTATGTTTGTTTCCGACTAATCAAATATTAGTCCTTGTCCAAATCAAATTTGTACAAGTGAAACAAATATGTTTTTGCAAAAAGAGTCTTCTGACTTTCCAAACGATCTCAGTTTGTCACACAAATCGACCGGTTCAACAATTGAGCCGATCGTTTCATTGACACATGAGCCGATCGACTCGCCACATGAGCCGATCGGTTCACCAACCTGATTCGATCGGTTCATCACATGATCCAATCGGTTGGAAGTGCAGATTGTGCAAAATCAATCAATTACAACTTCAATCAATCTGATACTCTATTCAATTGGTTCAACACCTTGAACACTTTGATTTTGAGACAATCAATTGAGTGTTTAATTGAACTACTAAACTCCTTTAGTAATCAATCTAAACATCATTTGTGGATAAACTCCTCTTCCAGGAACATGTCCTAGTGTGTGTGACCCTACAGGTCCATTTCACGTTGGCAGTGAAAGTCCATAACACTTATGACTTCACAAGCAAAGAGCGGTGCTTAGTCACACATCAGTGCTACCCAAGTGAAATAGAAAGTTGGTGAACACCTTTCAATCCTACAATATGTGAATGGTGTTACAGTGAATGTATAATTCCTTTGTCACTAATGTCCTGAATGAACTCAAGGCATGGTACAGTCATTCTTTCAACGTTCATCCATTTCCTTAATCTCAGAGCAGACTGGGTGAGATGTGTGTGACATCAATATCTCATATTAATTCACACATGCATGTGCATGCCTTTCTCAATCCTACTCATCAAGTGGCCATGGACATCAAACTCCCTTAGGAGGGACAAATCCCATATCTATCACTCACCCCTCAAAAGCCCCATGTGTCAAAGTAACCCAATCATCACCTTTATAACAACCCATGTTTCAAGACTGCGTTTGATGATGTCAAAGTGTACCCAACAACATGTGTTGAGTGTAGTGATTTTAGGTCGAAGAATTACACTCACCACCATTACTGTGAGAGCTGACTGTGACTACCAAATCATGGTTCGATGTATCACTCTCACGGTGGGTCTATCCGGTACACTTGTTCTCTAACAAGTACCTATGTACTTGGTTTGATATCACTATATCATGACTAATGAGATTCTGTCATCAACCAAAACACAATATAGTCTTTAGTGTTATTGATGTCTATGGTTATTTCCACAATAACAAACAACTAGGGACAAAACAAGAATGTATACTCTTAACATCCACATGATCTCATCGTTTAGGTCCTGAACCTAAAAGCATAAGTCATCAAGTGAACAATTCTTTAGACACTATCGTGTTACACTATCATCTCAGAAACAGTTAAAACATATAGATCAGAAATTGCCTTTATTATTCAAATCATTTACAAAGTATCCCATTACAATCATCACATGACTTGCTCTATGGGCATACATACCAACACGTAGGACACACCCCAATGTAAAATGTGTTGGATCAATGGGCTCTAGAGAGGGGGGGTTGAATAGAGCTACACACACTTCACAAAATCCAATTAGACCACCAATTTAAACTTAGTGCAGAAACCAAACCAAGTAGCAATTTGATGTCCTAATCTAGCATTCAAAGCAAGGATAAGAGACAATGAATAGCAAGCACTTGGACATGTGGTTAGAGTGGTTCCACGTCCTAAACATAGGAGCGATGTCAGTCCACTACCTAGAGTTGGTTAGACTCTAGATTTGCAACTTGGTCCTCTTATATATCACAATAAGATTACAAGATACATAAACCACACAACCAAGGACTTAAATTCTCAAGCCAATATCTTCTACCTTTCCAAGGACTTACCCACGAAGCAAGATTCTTCATCCTTCTCCAAAGGACTTACCCAATCTTACCTTAGTCTTCAGCCTTGCAGGATTTACCTATCTTGCTTGAGCTTTGCCTTACACCTCTCCTTCTCTTTGAGAGCTTCTCCATGTTTCACCTTCACCAAGGGATCTGGATCAGCAAGCTATCTTCACTCTTGAAGATCAGCCATAATCTTCACCTTCACTGGGAGAAGAACAACAACAACCTCTCTTTCACTTGGAGAAGCAACTTCAATCAATCGTCAAAGGGAATAGGAGGTAGGAAGAGAGAAAGGAGAGTTGTACATCATACAAGGGATAGCTCTCATACATATGAACCTAGCTCACTCATAACTCACGAATTTATCTTGAAGGTAGAGAGAGAAAGGGGCTCAAGGGCTTGGAATACTCTCAACTAGGCTAGAACCAAGTTTGCAATAGAAGAGCAGCTTGGAATGAACTCCAAGGGGTTCTATTTATAGTTGAGGGTGGCCCTTTAAGTTGTGGGACACTTGGATGCAAAAATAGCCATTTTTTGTTCAAGAAAACGACTCTATTTTTGCCCAAAACACTTCACCAACGGTCACATTACTTTTTCTGCAAATTCCATACAGTGCAATCAGTCGAGTTTCAATGGGGGTAACTCGACCGATCAAGTAAGAGACAAAACCGATATTCAAATGATCGGTCGAGTTTGTCCTAACAAAACTCGACTGACCATTTAAACTAGAAATGGCATGTTACCTGATCGGTCGAGTTCTGTGAGTGCACAACTCGACCGATGCTATCTTCAGAAAATCGACCAAGGATGATCGGTCAAGTTTCAAGCCAGGGAAACTCGACCGACCAAGTGCCTATAATCCATTTTCTAATTTACATTTAAAGTGATTAGCACTTGGTGAATTTTTTCCTAAACATTTTTATCTTCTAAGTTACAAGTCAATTCATCATTACAAGTGATTACATGGATGTTCTACGGTCGTTTACATAGAGATCCAAAAATGCACACTTGTAGCCATTTTGACTTGAACTTGACCCATTCTAGGGCTTTGGATTTTAGATCCTTTTCATGTATCTAATGCCTACAAACAATCTTAAACGCACATATTAGATACATATGAGTGGAATGATTAAGTCATTATCAAAATATAGGTAATGTATAACCTCTAGGTCAACATTCTCCCCATTTTTGACAATGACAAACCATTCCTCAAACATATTGAAAAGGATAAGAAAGTTATACATTTGCCTTGTGAATTAGGGGGATTCATGATAAGAACAATTTGAATTGCTCCCCCTCAAACTATGCTTCCTCTCACCTGCATGTTAGTTTATCTATACATAGCAATACCACTATCCGTGTAATATGTAATCCTTTGCATGTCACATGATCAACAGTGAATTAACAAGAAAAGGATCACTTAACAAAGAAAGCAATAGTATAACAACAAGAAACAATATGATTGAGTCTCAAACCACGAGATATTTCTCTCCCTTTTGACATTATCAAAAAGGTAGGGGGGGTAGAAGAGCAAAAAACTAGGTCTTCTCCAAGACTCAACCAAACATATATGCAAGGTAGTAAACAACATTGTAAAAGCATATAGCACACAACCATGGAGGAGAACACACAATCCAAGTCAGAATCAAAATATAGCTCAAAAAGCACCAAGCATAAGATAACATAGAATAAGTAGCCAAAGTGCATATCGATGATATTACAACTCAGAAAGATGTCTTCATGAAAAGAAACAACTACAACCATAAAATGAGAAAACAGATAAAATAAAATAGTACAACTCAGAATAATGTGCCAGGATGTTGCTTAAACAAAAGAGTCTAGAAAGATGTATATGATAGACATGCTAGACTTTAAGCTAAGAAACCACCTAGACATCTAAGCTATCTATATCAACTGTATCCTCATCGTCCTCGCCAGGGTGGTAGTCATCATCCCCATCTGAAGGCGGAGCAGCAGGGCCAGCATCAGATCCAGCACCATCATCACCATCTTCGTCAGAAGCATCCACACCATCACCATCTTCAGCATCAGCATCCTCAGCCTGGTCGGGCATCTCCTCGTCATCAGGAGGACCAAAGGAGCAACCGGGCTAGCGGGCATTCTGCTTGGCCCACGACATACCAAGAGCAAGAAGCTCCTTGGCCCGTGGGAAGGACGGAGCAGAATCACCCAAGGAGGCGAGCAGAGCGGCCAGGGGACCAGCAGGTAACGACAGGAACGCAGGAGCAGAACTATCAGCAGCATACAGTGGCAGAGCGGCGGCGGAAGGCTCGGGAGTAGGGAAGTAATGCTCGTAACCATAAGAAGCATAGGCACTACCTGGGTATGGCTGGTAGACAGGGTAGGGTGAAGCACAGGATAGGTTCATGGTGGACATGATTGAACACAAATCCTGGTGCAAGTGTTCCTGAACCTGATGGTTGTACGCCTGTTCATGCATCATATATCCCAGAAGGGTTTCATCGGATGCACGGAAGGAAACACGGCTAGATCGGGGATGTGGCTACGGAGGTGGAGCACAGGTGGAGGAGGGAGGGACAGCAGAGGCAGAGGCACCAACATCAGGGGAAAAGATAGGGACAACCTTCTGAAGGGTGGTTTCACTAATACAAACTCCTTTTCTAACAACCGGGTAATGGAAGTCAGAAAAGAGGGATTTATCAGTGGCGATCTGGAAAAGACCACAAATCAGAGCTAGATAGGGGGGTGGGTGCCCTTGGTGTTCTTTCCGGTGTCGAAAAAGGTCATGTGGTGAAAGATATATCTAGCCCATTTGACACCTATATTGTTTAGCAAACAATACATAATGACCGCGGTGTTTTCCGCAATGTCCATTTGATTTCTCTTAGGATGGACATTACAGTTAACCACCAGGGCCAATATGCACCTCTGAAGGTCAAGAGAGGATGAGGGCAGGGTTGACCGCTTCTTGTAGGCCACGTCGGGTTTCTTTAAAAACTAATGAATGTCCGGTAGCGTCAATTCATGGTGTTTATAAAAACCTTCCGGGTCAAGAAAAGATCGAAATACTCGCCATAGTCCTTACGCCAAGTGTTGATTTTCTCATCTCCGGCAAGATAGAAGTTGAAAGTTTCCTCGGAGATTTGAAAACGTCGACCGGCGATCACAGAAGTAAGAACTATTTCGGTATTCGGCGGGGGAACGAGTGAATCATAGTTCCAACGCAGGTTTGCATAGAACTCATGTACTGCCTTTGTGCTAGACATCTGATTGTTAAAGCAGTCACGTTCAATCGCAAGGGCGGACAAGTGGTGGCTGGCGAGAAGCCTCGAAACAGATATAATAACCGCTTGAAAATGATTGGCATCAACCAAGGGGCGAAACGGAAAAGGAGATCGGGGAAGAAGATCCTTATACCGATTTACCGCCTCAATAGACACAAAGCAGGTGTTATCGAACGGAATCAAGCGATTTGTCAAGGAGGAGGCTGGAGCATTGTCAGGAGCATCACGTTTTCGTCTATGGGAAGCCATGGAAATGAAAACAAGGAGAAAACCGTGCACACGAGCAAGATCAAACCTCAAAAGCCAAAGCAAACCCACCATGAGCGCCCGGGAAGGTCAAGAACAGGGTTGCTAGGTCTCCCTAGGGTTAGGAATGGGAGGTTTAGGGTTGGGGGTGAGAGCTCGGGGCTTAGAGACAAGGAATCGGTCGGCTATTTTCTAGTTGCAAGGGAAAATAGTCGGCCGATCCTAACTTTTAAGTTGGCGCACCCCGTCGATCGGTCGAGTTATGAGGGTGGAAAACTCGACTGAACAGTCCACTGAAGATATGTTCTCGGCTCCTGATCGGTCGAGTTTTCCTAGGTGGAAACTCGACTGAAGGTCAACCTGACCTAGCAATCACATTCTTATATTCTATCCATATACATGCCAATTAAATTCATTTTTCCATTCTATTATGCATAATTAACATACCTAGGCACATTTTGCTCATCATTGGGTACTATTTAGCGATAAAAAACAAAATTCGATAAAAACCCAAAAACAAGCAAAAACCAAGCATGTTGACAGGCAAGTTAAGCACAAATAAGCATATATAGGCAAAGAAAAGTGAAGATAGACATGAGAAAGCATATAGGAAAGAGACTACTAGCTAGATCACATGGCAAGATCATTCAAATCAACAATAAGCAATTTAAATCGAATAAAATTAAATTGATCTCTAGCTAGAGGTTTTGTAAAGATGTCTGCCAACTGATTTTCCGTGTCCACATGTGTGATATAGGTATCTTTCTTGGCAATGTGATCACAAAGAAATGATGGCGAACCTCTATATGCTTGGCTCTACTATGCAATATAGGATTGTAAGATAGATTAATTGCACTAGTATTGTCACAAAAGATAGGAGAAGCATCAAAAATTATGTTGAAGTCTTGGAGCATTTGCTTCATCCATAGGACCTATGCACAACAACTCCCGGCTGCAATGTATTCAACTTAGGTAGTTGATAATGTCACTGTACTTTGTTTCTTGGAGAACCAAGACACTAAGCATGGTCCTAGAAGGAAGCAAGTGCCACTTGTGCACTTTCTATCAACCAAACACCCTGCATAATCCACATCACTATAAGCTCTAAGAGTAAAATCCCTTGACTTAGGATACCATAGTCCAAAATTTTGAGTTTTGGCTAAGTACCTCAAAATCCTCTTGACAACAATAAGATGCGACTTCTTAGGGCAAGATTGAAAGCGAGCGCACAAGCCAACACTAAACATAATATCGGGTCTAGAGGCAATTAAATAAAGTAAACTTCCAATCATACCTCTATAGAGCTTCTCATCTACCTTTTCACCTTCTTCGTCTTTGTCAAGTTTGGCGGTATTTGACATGGGTGTGTCCATCGGCTTCATATTCTTCATCCCAAAGCGCTTGAGTAGTTCACTTGTGTACTTGCCTTGGTTGATGAAGTTTCCTTCTTTTGTTTGCTTGATTTGAAAGCCGAGGAAGAAGGTCAACTCACCCATCATGCTCATTTCAAACTCACTCTGCATAAGAGAACTAAACTCCTTGCAAAGATCAAGATCAATCCTGCCAAAAATGATATCATCAAAATATATTTGAATTATAAGAAAATGGTTAGAAGTGTGTTTTAGAAACAAGGTAGAATCAACTTTGCCCATGACATACCCATTATCTAACAAAAAGTTCTTTAGTTTCTCATACCAAGCTCGAGGTGCTTGTTTGAGTCCATAGAGAGCTTTTTGCAACAAATAAACATGATTGGGTAATTTGTCATTTCCAAAGCTCGGAGGTTGAGCAAAAAATACTTCCTCCTCGATTGTACCATTTAAAAACGCACTTTTAACATCCATTTGATATAAAAATAAATTTTTGTAACTAGCAAAGGCAAGTAACATACGTATAGATTCTAATCTAGCAACAGGAGCATACGTTTCATCAAAATCAATACCTTCCTGTTGGTTGTAACCTTGTGCCACTAACCTTTCTTTGTTTCTTACTACTTTTCCATGCTCATCTAGCTTGTTTTGGTAGACCCATTTGGTGCCAATGATTTTTCTATCACTTGGTCTTGGCACTAGGGTCCACACACGATTCTTCTCAAATTGCTCTAGCTCTTCTTGCATGGCAAGGATCCACTCATCATCACCAAGGGCTTCTTTGATGTTCTTTGGCTCTAGTTGGGAGATGAAGGCACTATCTACTTGTTCTTTGTTGTGAGCAGCTCGTGTCCTCACTCTCTCGAATGGGTTGCCAATGATCAACTCCTTGGGGTGATTCTTTGCAAAGAGGGGAGTGGGATCCTTCTTTTCTTCTTCTTCTTCTTCTTCTTCTTCTTCATCTATCACCTGCTTACCTTTGTTATTGATGTTGAGGTCTTTTAAGATGGGAAGTAATTCATCTGCAACATCATCATCACCAATATGCTTGCCAACAACAGGGTTAGTTTCAATAAACTTAACATTGATAGATTCTTCAATTTTAGACAATTCAATGTTTGAATACACTATATGCCCTACTAGTAGTGCTATAGCCTAAGAAGAAAGCCTTATAGGATTTTGGATCAAACTTGTCGAGAGAATCCTTCATGTTTAAAACAAAACAAGGACATCTGAAAACATGAAAGAAATCAATAGATGGCTTCCTACCACACCATAGTTCGTAAGGGGTTTTCTTGAAAGAACGATGTGTGAAAACTCAGTTTTGCAGAAAGCATGACGTGCTAACAGCTTCAGCCCAAAACTTCTTAGGAGTGTCATACTCAAGAAGCATGGTCCTAGCCATCTCTTGTAGCGACCTGTTCTTCCTCTCTACAACCCCATTTTGTTGAGGTGTACGAGGAGAAGAGAAAGTGTGTGAATAACCGAATTTTTCACAAAAATGCTCAAAAAGATCATTTTCAAACTCTCCCCCATGATCACTACGGATAGAAACAATTTGACAAGAAGCTTCATTTTCAACCCATTTACAAAAGCTCGAGAATACATCAAGAGTATCGCTTTTAGAAACGAGAAAGAAGGTCCAAGTATATCGAGAGAAATCATCAACAATAACAAGACAATACTTGGAACCACGAAGCGTTTGTGTTCTCATTGGTCCGAATAGATCAATATGAAGAAGTTCAAGAACTCTCTTGGTACTCATGACTCCTTTGGATTTGAAGGAGGATTTGGTTTGTTTCCCTTGTGTACAAGGTTGGCATTCCTCATCCTTATCAAAATCCAGTTTAGGAAGTCCTTGAACCAAGTTCGTTTTGTTCAACTTCTTCATTTGATGCAAATTCACATGACCCAAACGACGATGCCAAAGAGAAAGATCGTTTTTATCCACAACCAAGCATCTATTTAGTATGGGCTTAAGAGCATCAAGAACAATAACATAAAGATTACCATTTCTAGTTCCCTTATATATAACATTGTAGGAGAGGGAATCTAGAAGCAAGCATTCTAAAGAAGTAAACAACACAAGATAACCATTATCACATAGTTGACTAACACTAATTAAATTGTGATGTAGGCCATCAACAAGCAACACATTTTTAATGCATAGTTCATTGCCTACATCACCCTCACCTATAACCTTACCCTTCTTGTTGTCCCCGAAGGTTATCGATCCTCCTTTCTTTTTCACAAATTTGTTGAAATGGCTGATTTCTCCAGTCATATGCTTAGAGCAGCCACTATCAACAATCCATTTCTTTTTAACCTGCAAGAAAAGAGGATGTCGAAACCCAACTCAAACTTTGGGATCCGGAGTTAGCTTGGGGACCCATTTCATCTTTGGGTTGGTCCCCTTGGGCTTGTAAGGACAATAGGTGGAATAATGGTCATCACATTTGCAATGAATACAAACCATAGGGTTCTTAGAGCCGGAAGTCTCTCCATTGAAAATTGGAGGTTCCACACTCTTCTTCTTACCCTTCTTCTTCTTACCTTTGGGAGCAGTCCCATCATATCCCAAACCACTAGTACCAACATGTTTGATAGAGTGATCTAGGACATCATTGAGGGATTTCTTTCCTGAGAGAAACCTTTGCAAAGTAGATCTTAACTTAGCATTATCATCACTAAGATTTATAACAGTAGTAGAAAGACTAGCAAGATCTTCTCTAGCATGCAAAAGGTCAGCTGTCAAGACAGAGGGCTTTAGTAAGAAGGGAATCCTTTTCTAAATTTAAGCTAGCAACTTCATTTCTTGGCAAAACAGGCCTAGAAGATAAATCACTAACTTGAGCAAGCAACTTGGCATTTTTAGATTTAAGAACAACAATCTCTCTTTGATAAGCATAGACTTCATCTCTCCCAGCATCATCAATAAGCTTGAGTTCTACATTTTCAGTTTTAAGAGTATCAAGCTCATCTAGGCACTTTTGGTTTTCTATCTTAAGATCTTCAATATTTTTAAGATAAACACCATTCTCAACCTCTACTCCATTGTATTGAAGTTCAAGGTCAATAAATTGCCCTTGCAAGGAATCTATGCTATCAAGATGCAATTTTTCATTTTTATCAAGAATATCAATCTTGGCATAAAGATCATCAACTATCTTGCCTAATCTTTTTCTCTTAGATTTACATTTAGCAAAAGATGATTGGCATTCATTAAGCATATCAATGATAGATTCTTTAGGCAGCTCTAGCAAATTAACTTCACTTACCTTGCTTACCCCACTTACCTCACATACATCTTCACTAGTAAAGGCCATGAGAGCTAAGTGGAATTCTCCGTCTTAGGAGCTTGAGGAGCTTGAAGACGACTCCTTCCATGCCGCATGAGCTGCATCTTTGAATCTTCTTTCCTTCTTATCTTTCCTCTTGTACTTGGCTTCTCTCTTATACTTGTCATCTTTCTTGTACTTGTCATCTTTCTTATGGCTTCTCTTGTGATGACTCTTCTTGGTCTTTGGGTAGTCACTCTTGTAGTGGCCTTTTTGACCACACTCATAGCATCGTGGAGTTGAGGAGGAGGGCTTGCTCTTGAAGTGCTTACCTTTTGAGTAATTTGCTTCATGCTCATTGGAACCTTCATCTTCACTTGAGGAAGGGTTGTGAGACTTCAAGGCAAGTTGTTGTTGTCAGACCATTTCTTCAACTTGTGCTTTGAAGGTTGTGTCCTTTACCTTCTTAGACTCCTTTTCTTCTCTTTTCTCTTCCTCTTCTTGTTTGTCAAGCCTAGGTTCATGGGCTTGGAGGTTACCAACCAGCTCCTCGGTTGACAACTCACTCAGCTTGTACACTTCTTCAATTGAAGTAACCTTAGGCTCCCATCTCTTAGGAAGATATCTCAAGATCTTGGCATTGATAGTACCTCTATCCATAACACTCCCAAGAGATGCCAAGCTATTCAAGATGACATTTAGCCTAGTGTACATATCCACCACTCTCTCATTCTTACCCATCTTGAAGTTCTCTAAAAGACCACCAAGCATGTAGACTTTGGCCTCCCTTCACTTGCTCGGTTCCTTCATAGGTGACACACAATTTGTTCCATATCTCATGCGCAATGTCCCAAGAAGAGATCTGGTTGAACTCGGATGGAGTAAGAGCGGCGTAGATGATGCTCATAGCTTTGGCATTGAGTTGAGCACGCTTCATCTCCGCTTCTGTCCATGTGGTGATGTCCCCTTTTGGATCTTCATATTTGAGGTGGACAATCTTCCACATTTCGTAGCTCACACCTTGGAGGTAGAATTGCATTCTCCTCTTCCAATATAGAAATTTTGTGCCGTCGAAGACTGGAGGTCTCATGGAGAAGATTCCTTCAAGGTTGAGTGACCCAAGAGCCGAATCGCCCATATTCTCCTATTTGTTGAAGTAGCTTGGAGAAGACCTGCTCTGATACCACTTGTTGGATCAATGGGCTCTAGAGGGGGGTGAATAGAGATACACACACTTCACAAAATCAATTAGACCACCAATTTAAACTTAGTGCAGAAACCAAACCAAGTAGCAATTTGATGTCCTAGTCTAGCATTCAAAGCAAGGATAAGAGACAATGAATAGCAAGCACTTGGACAGGTGGTTAGAGTGGTTCCACGTCCTAAACTTAGGAGCAATGCCAGTCCACTACCTAGAGTTGGTTAGACTCTAGGATTTGCAACTTGGTCCTCTTATATATCACAATAAGATTACAAGATACATAAACCACACAACCAAGGACTTAAATTCTCAAGCCAAGATCTTCTACCTTTCCAAGGACTTACCCACGAAGCAAGATTCTTTAGCCTTCTCCAAAGGACTTACCCAATCTTACCTTAGTCTTCAGCTTTGTAGGATTTACCTATCTTGCTTTATCTTTGCCTTGCACCTCCCCTTCTCTTGGAGAGCTTCTCCACGTTTCACCTTCACCAAGGGATCTGGAGCAGCAAGCTATCTTCACTCTTGAAGATCAGCCATCATCTTCACCTTCACTCGGAGAAGAAGAACAACAACCTCTCTTTCACTTGGAGAAGCAGCTTCAATCAATCTTCAAAGGGAATAGGAGGTAGGAAGAGAGAAAGAAGAGTTGTACATCATACAAGGGATAGATCTCATACATATGAACCTAACTCACTCATAACTCACGAATTTATCTTGAAGGTAGAGAGAGAAAGGGGCTCAAGGGCTTGGAACACTCTCAAATAGTCTAGAACCAAGTTTGTAATAGAAGAGCAGCTTGGAATGAACTCCAAGGGGTTATATTTATAGTTGAGGGTGGCCCTTTAAGTTGTGGGACACTTGGATGCAAAAATAGCCATTTTTTGTTCAAGAAAACGACTCTATTTTTGCCCAAAACACTTCACCAACGGTCACATTACTTTTTCTGCAAATTCCGTACAGTGCAATCAGTCGAGTTTCAATGGGGGTAACTCGACCGATCAAGTAAGAGACAAAACCGATATTCAAATGATCGGTCGAGTTTGTCCTGAAAAAACTCGACCGACCATTTAAACTGGAAATGGCATGTTACCTGATCGGTCGAGTTTTGTGAGTGCACAACTCGACCGATGCAATCTTCAGAAAATTGACCAAGGATGATCGGTCGAGTTTCAAGCCAGGGAAACTCGACCAACCAAGTGCCTGTAATCCATTTTCTAATTTGCATTTGAAGTGATTAGCACTTGGTGAATTTTGTCCCAAACATTTTTCTCTTCTAAGTTACAAGTCAATTCATCATTACAAGTGATTACATGGATGTTCTAAGGTTGTGTACATAGAGATCCAAAAACGCACACTTGTAGCCATTTTGACTTGAACTTGACCCATTCTAGGGCTTTGGATTTTAGATCCTTTTCATGTATCTAATGCCTGCAAACAATCTTAAATGCACATATTAGATACATATGAGTGGAATGGTTAAGTCATTATCAAAATATAGGTAATGTATAACCTCTAGGTCAACAAAATGTGGTGATCAGCTTAGGTTCGGAAAAACCATGATGTGGGCATTCACATTGGTAGCTCAGAAACCTTTCCCAAGTCTCGTGCAGATTCTCTGATGGCTTCTGTGAAAACCTCGTGTTCTGACATTTGATTGTCCTTTCAATCGGGAAGAACTTGAAGTTGAACGCTTCAATGAGATGGTCCCAATCGGGAAGACTCCCATCCTACAGACTGGTGTACCATTCCAACGCCTTGTCCCTAAGAGAAAAGGGAAAGTACTGAATGTAGATATTAGATAACGACACTCTATTGATCTTAAAAGTGTTGCATGTCCTCTTAAACGTCGTCATATGGTTGTACGGGTTCTCATTGATGGTGTTCCCGCCAAACCTGTTATGCTGGAGAAGTTGAAGGAAAGAAGGCTTCAACTCAAAGTTGGTACATTGAGGGGTTGTGTAACAACTTGATTCCTTTCCTCATTTTCTCGAACTTGGAAAAATGAGTACTGAGAGTGAGCTTCAGGAGGTTGGTTGGCCATGGTTTGCTAAAGGCAAGGATGACCTGGAAAAAGGAAGAGAGGTAGCTGGAAAGCAAGAAAGATGTAAAAGGTATTAGTGTGTTGTATAAACTATGCGTAGTAAATATTATGTGAAATAAATATTTACAGTGTTATATGCATATGTAAAAGGTTTTTGGCAAAGTGCAAGAAAAACTCAAGTTCGTAGAATAGTTTTCATTACCTATCCCCGACAACGGCGCCAAAAAGTCAATGTGCCTTCAAATGTGGGTCCATGAATGGAATCATGTCTAGGTCATCAGACTTTTAAAATTTATAATACCTAAATGTTTAAGATGCTTGCACTAGCACAGGGTTGAAGTAGTTTGGGGTCAAACACAGGGATAGGAAGAACATCGCTTCAGAACTCAAGTTTTACTTGTCTAAGCACATCAAACAGGTTGAAGGATAGGATTAATCGAAACAAGAAAGAAACATAAAGAATTAAACTGAAAAGTCTTTCTCCAACTGGAGTTACTAGAAAGATTATAGTTTTAGGGTTTAGCAATTTTTCTAGAGGTTTTTTATATCATAAACCCAGGAGATAAAGCCATTGTTAAGGTAAAGCACGAAGGAAGAAAACTTAAGCATAACAGGAAGCAGCGGAAAACATCCAACATCTTCTTCTCTCAAAGAGGATGCCTCTAACCATGCACCAATTCCCTCTCTCAAGGGTAGTGGACATAGACTAGAGTGGAAAGATAAGCCGGGGTAGTCTTGATCCTGGGTACTCTCGCACACCCGGATTAGACCAAACTCTAGAGTTGAGACTTCCCTCTCTCAAGGGGGTCCAACTGAGAAACATGATTTAATAGCTAGTCAAAAGCGTAAATCAAACAAGAAAGACTAGAGCTCAGATGTTATAAAGAAATCATCCAACAAAAAGGAACCATACACAGAAGAATATGAGATAAACTCCACATATTCCAATAAGCTTAGATATATGAAGAGGTTTTAGTTGCATAAGTAAATGAAAGTAAAACACTGAAAAAGGGAATATAGGTATCGACATCCTTGATGTAGGAGATCGACATACAACAGCGGACCCCTAAGGTGTGGCTAACTCGGTATCGGGAGGGGCCCTATCGGGATAGGCCCATGCTGAGATCTCGACTGTGTCAGGTCTTGAGCCGCGATGGGTAAGGGCGTATCGGGAAAGGACTCCCTACCCAATATGGTCGTGTCGGGCGGCGTACCGTGACGGGTAATCCATATCGGGTTCAGTATCGTGTCGTGTTAAGACATGTGTCAGGTTAGCATTCACTTAGGTTCTCGGGTTCCTTGTGTTAGGGTAAAAGGGTGATCTGTCTCGGGTTGAGGCCCAACTAGGAACTCGGCACACAGAGGTGGCCTTGACAGTCGTGTCATGCTGCTGTCGCTACCGAGACTAGTCCTAAGTGAAATCCTCCCGCCCCTCTCGGATTGGGGGTGTGCTCACCTAGTATCGCCCGACACACTTGGGAACTCGATGCACTAGATCCTTTCAGCTCTCGAAGTTAGCTCTTGTCAGGTTCTGACCTATCCCATCGAAGTCCTATAACTACTATTTTTAGATAGTAGCATGGAGGGGTTGCAGTCCTCGTTGAGCTACGTGTCCTTTGTCTGCTCCGTGAATGTGGCTTTGGGGAAGGCCGACACATCTGTCGCCCGACACAACTTAACGAGGGCCATGGCACGCCGGGTTGTGAGTAGATCACGCTCGATTGTATCGGGTAAAGGCTCCGGTGGGTTGTTGCTCCGAAGGGTGGCCTTATCGTGCGATCAACTCCATAAAGTTGACGAGTCTTGGTGGGAAAGGCTCCATGTCAGGTAGATAGTGTGTCGTCCATAAGAGTCTCCCCACGCGATGCACCCATTTTGGGTTGTGGCCAAATCGGTCAGTGACCGCTACGGGTGAGGGGTGTGTCGCTCGTCAGTAGAAGGGTCGGGGCAACTTGCTTGACGGATGGGCTGAGGTGATATATCTTTCCTCGGTGTTAAGAGTATAGAAAAAAAAAGTGAGGGTTATTTCTATACAAATAATAAGATAAAACGGGGAGGAAGATAGGTTTGGAGGCAGTTTTGATAGCAAAATACAAGCTCTAAGAACCATAAAATGGGTGTTATCAACTCCCCCAAACTTAGCATTTTGATTGTCCTCAATCAATCTGTACTTATTTTAAAACCTTATTTGCGATACTTCTTCATTACCAAACGTAGTCTGCGGATAGGGGGTTTAAGCAAGTTTTTGAGATGTCCTAAGGAAAATTACGTCTAACTATGAGCAATGGACTTTATTTTTCCTGCCTTATTTAAGCAAAAATTTTCTCTTCATCTTCGACGAGAATTTGGTGCATGATTTTGAAGTTTGCTTTCACACCAAACAACTTGGAAGTAGGAGTTGGGTTTTTTTGGTAGGCTTAAGGCTTTTTGGGTTTTTCTTGCTTCCCATTGGTCCATCCAGGTACGGGTCTATTAACGAGCAAGTAGTCCCTACAGTCTAAGCCAGTTGGCTTTAGAGCAGTGATTTCACATCCTTTGTACTACTGCCCCAGATCTACCATGCCTAAAGATGGGTACTTTTGGAAAGATAAGTGTGGGGTTTTTTTTATAACTCTCATGCTTTTATTCACTCTCATAAGGCTTTCCTCTCTTTTTGGGATTTTTGATTGGGTAAGGGAAGAAGTCAGTTTACTGTTTGGGCAACTTTTTCCTTCACATGCACATCTCTTAGCTATTGCGAGATTATTTTTCAACATTGGCATAGAGAAGTTGTAGTCTTTGTCTTTTGAGACTGTGTTTTTGAAAAGAACATAACAGAAATGTGCACCGCCTTGGACACGGAGAGAACAAACTAGAGGAATTGTATCAGATATTTACTATAAAGTGTTTTGTACAAATTTTGAGAGGCAAGAAGTTCTATATGTATTTCTTTGTATCAATCATGTATGTATATGTATATAGGGTATGATAAGAAAAGGAAGAAAGGAAAAAGAAGGGGAAGATTTTGAGTACCTCCCTCAATGATACTATGGAGTACCCCCCCACAAACCTACCCCACACACGGTCCCACAGTTGTGAGATAGATAAGGAAAGATAGTGATAGATCAGTGAGGTTTAGTTGGTGCGTGCGCCTTCATCTGATAGAAGCTCCATCACATACTCTCCTCATTTTCTATGATACACTACTACAAAAACAACATTCAATGTCGCTTTTCTGGGCGTCGGTTATTTACAAACATTGATGCCTATAACATTCCACGTCAGCTATTTAGTAAGTCTGACGTCTATATTCGAAGAACAGCCAGACACGGGTACCGCTTTCTATTCAGCGTCGACTAGGTAAACAAAACTGACGCCTAAAATCACCCGCGAAATATAATTTTCGAGAGAAAAGAAAAAGTATCACATACAGCATCGGTTGTTTAGATAAAAACCGACGCCTATGTATGATGAGAATTTGCGCGAAAAGTGTCACATTCAGTGTCAGTTATCCTTTGATAATCGACGTTGATAGTGGTTCCCGCCAAATAATTTAGGGAAAATATTGTCCAATTAGACGTCGGTTTTCACGATCAACCAACGCTGAAGATGTTTAGGCGTCGGTGTTGTAGACAACCGACACCTTTTATAAACTTAATACCCGCGATCACCCGACTCTTCCCCTTTCTTCTGTTTCATTGTGAGAATTCTCCCATGCTGCTGCTGCCGCCCGACTCAACCCCCACCCGCCGCTGCTGCTGCTTGTGCGCCGCTGCCGCTTCCTTCTCCTTCTGCGCCGCCGCCGCTCCCTACTCGCCGGTGTCGCCACCGCCTGCCTGCCCTGCGGCTACCTGCCTACCCTGCGCCGGAGGTCCTGGACCTCATCGGTGTCGCTGTCGCCCACCTGCTCGACCTGCTCGACCTCACCTCGCCTCGACCTCGCCCTGCTCGCTTGCTCAGGTACCTGCCGACCTACCCAGGCGGACATGTGTTCACCTAGGGTCCCAAACCCAAGCGCCCAGCCTAGTTAGGCCTCTGGGATGCTTGGGCGATGCTTGGGCTGCGCCAAGGCACAATGATGCTGGGTGTATTTTTTTTTAAATTAAGTTATTTACTGATTTGTGTTTATTTATGTACTGATTTGTATTTATTTATGTATTGTTTGAGGAATTAATTGATCATCTACTGCTGCCCGCCGTCTCCCTGCCCGTCGCCTGCTCACCTACCTGCTTGCCTGCCTATTCGCCTACCCTCCGTCTCGCCCTCTCTCCCTGCTGACGCCCGACTGGGCTCAAACAGAGGTAAACCCTATTTTATTACACTGCTTGATCTTTAATCACATAGACTTAATCAACATTGCTACTTGTATGATCCTAGTGATTAAAAGCACTATTTTCTGGTCCCTTCAGTAACTAATGTTCCCTTGAGATGAGTGTTAATTGATCTAGTTTGCTTACTTTCCTTGTAATGCCATCTTTTATGTGCTATGACCCACTAGTCACCTTTAGAGTATTAAAATGATGCAACTTGTACACTTGTTAAATTTGAATCTATAAATCCTATGAAATGATATCACCCCACAAAATCAGTAGTCACTATTATGTCTTGTACACTCTAGAATCAAGATCTAATACTCTTATGCTATTTTAACACCATGAGACATTTTTTTCTCATTCTAGTGGATTATTATGACCTATGATGACCTAACATGAAACCATGCTCTTAATGATATGATTTACATATCTATTATTGTGTTTGTTGGCCTAGAAACCCGTCCAAGATTTACTCATTAGGAGTAAATCTTGGATAGTCCCCGGTTTGGGACTGTTCTTGAGCACCTAATCTCATTTAGGATGTAAGTGTATAATGTGTATTGGGTTTTCAAGAAAATTTCGGTAGCATTTCCGCGTTTGTTCTCTAAGTACATATGTACTTAGAGAACAGCGGGGAAATGCTGCCGAAATTTTCTTGAAAACCCAATACACATTATACACTTACTAGTGAGATTAGGTGTTCAAGGATGGGATAGGTGGTACACATTTATTATATATCAAAATGATGACTTATATGTGCGCAGAGATCACAATGAAGGATTGTTAATTGATAAAAGATAACAATTTTAGAGGCATGCATGTTTATATTTTTTTATTGAAGCTAAATGTTTGCTTTTTTTAATATCAATATCATTTTCAGATTTGATGTTTCATTATCTTCTAGTTAATACAAATGCTAAATGTTTGCCTTTTTAATGACATTTTTAGATGGCTGACCATGATGAGCATGATGTCCATGATGAGCATGAAGTCCATGATGAGCATGTTGTCCATGATGAGCATGGTGAGGATATCAATGTAAGTTCTAAAAACATACCCTATATTTCTATAAAATTCATTATCTTCTAGTTATGTCATATATCCCATATTTCTATATTGGGCTAATTCAGTGTGTTTATTTTTGTCAAATTTTAGGTTGATGATGCACATGTACCCACTGAAGCACTACAGGAACTTGATGCGCATCACCAAAAACTTAACAAGAAAAGGGGCATCACTCTGTTGAAGAAGTTAATAGTGCTAAGTGGTAGTGGATTCAGATTGGTTGTGGAGTTTGATAATGGAGGAAATGCAATTGGAGTGAACCGCAATAATTTTGTAAACTATCTTGGGGTTGTCACTCGAGGCCATTGTGGTGTTAAGTATGATAATTGGCATAAAGTTCCTCAGGCGAAGAAAGACATGATATGGAAGGATTTATGCGTGAGTTATTATTGTTTGCAATTCTATTTTGTAGATTACAAATTCTATTATTTGCAATTTTATTTTTGGATACTAGTTAATAACAATTCTATTTTATAGAATCTGTTTGCATTGGATGAGAAGCTGCATCGCAAAAGCGTGATGCAACGCGCTGGAAAGATGCTAAGGAACTATAGGACAAATCTCAACAGAGAATACATAAAAGATGGTGATAAGAAGAAGAAGTCATCCCTTGAACAGTGGAACTTCTTGGACAAAGAAGATTGGGACATGTTTGTTGCTTCAAGAAAATTTGAAGAATTCAAGGTATTAGGCGTCACTCCCAATTTAATTAATATACGTTGTATTCACCTATTCAAGATTAACATTTAGTGCTACTAACCAAATCATTAATGTGCATACTAACTAGGCCCTTAGTGAGGCGCATAAAGCAAGGCGTGCACTGAATGTGCATGACCACACTATGGGTCTAAAGGGCTATGCAAGCGTTCGCCAAAGACTACAGACGGAGTCTGCTGCTACTTAGGAGTCCTCTACTATAGGTAGCACACCTCTGCCTCGCCATGATGTTTGGATAACTGGGAGGAAAAATAAGAAGGGAGAAATAAGGAAGCCCGCAACTGCTGAGGCGGCTGCAAAAATGGTAAAATACAACTCTTAGAACAATCGTTTGAATATTGATTATTTTTGGTGTTAACTTACCAATTTCTGTTCATGGTGATTAGCGGGAGCTGCACAAGCAGAGGAAACAAGGCACATTCATCCCTCAGGGCACAAGGGATGAATTGACAGTTGCTCTGGGTAACCCAAAGCATCCTGGACGTGTTAGGGGTGCAGGCGTTGGTGTGGGCATCAAAGCATTCTTTGGGCCATCCCAGCGCAAACCCAGAGCAAGACTTTCACAAGAAGAGGTAACCTATTCTTTTTTTAGAATGTTACTGCAAAAGGAAATTCAATAATAACAAGCTAATGTTTCTTTTATCCATGTATAGGAGAATAAGAGAGTCGAGGATATAGTTGCTAAGAAGGTCAATGATATAGTTTCTGAGAAGGTCAAGGAAGAAATAGTGCAGTGGCAGGCATCTCAGGCTTCCAATCAGCCTATGGAGACCCACTCTTCTCCTGATGCACAGACTGAGAGTAATCTTGTAGACCCACCACCGTCTAACACGTCTACTGTAAGTATTGTTTATGACATTGTAGCTAGTATTTTCAAGATGATATGTTTTCAAGATGATATACATTGCCCTATAATTGTTTCTTTAGAAGCGGATTATGCAGGTCAATCATACGAAAGCTCTTTATTTATACAAGATATTATTGAGTTGTTTATGTATGATTGGTTGAATACATCAATGATAGAGACATGGATAAGGTGAGATCTTGTTTATACATCCATAAACCTTGTGTAAGATCCGATGATCTGGTTTCTTATATAGTAATTCATACGTAATACATGTTTTGCAGCTACTTAGTCGAAGATCAATGCAAACAATTTGCATTTGATCATGTGGGGTTTTTGATTCCATCATTGATTAGTATGGACTTAAGAAAATTACATTTTTATTGTGGATTTTGATTTATTAATTTTTAACTTTTTTACCTCTAGCGGTAGGCATTGGGAGTTACTAGTTATTCTCCCCGGGACGTTCACTGTTTATTATCTAGATCCTGTGGGGAGTACATTGAATACTAAAATTGGACACGTAATGAGAATGCCATTATTCTGGTGAGAAATATTTCATTTTTATATCCGTTAACATCTGTTATTACATTACTATTTAATTATGCAATTTACTGTGCTACATTAACATGTAGGGGTTTAGATGCATTCAAAAATGCTGGAGGAAAGGTCCCAAGGAGAAAGAACCAGCCAATAATTTGGGAGAACATAAAAGTAAGTTCCCAACTCCAATGTATATATTATTTATGTGAACTGTGCTTAGTTGTATTTTTTTAATATTTGTATGTTTCAAATTATAATGCGCTACATAATACAACGGCTAGGCATGCACATACTATGTGATGCGATTTATGCAGATGATTATCAAACATGCCGCATTGGACATCGATACCATACATGAGGTATTATATATAGTCTCATTAGTTAGTATGAAATATATCAATCTTATTTTTATATTATTACTTATATATATACATCATTCTCTTTGCAGGTGTTTGAAACTGACCACACTACAGGTAAACGCTTAAAAAATGTGCATGCTCCATATACGATGGAAGTATTAAATGAAGTAAGAAAAGAATGGGCAAAAGCCATACAAGCAATGGCGATTGTAAGATATAATTGGGATGTTGATAGTGATGTTGAATGATATTTTGTAAATGAATATTTCTGAATGTTTATACATGTCTGAATGTTTCTACATGTATTTGAATGTTTCTACATGTGTGAATGTGAGAATTGAATTGATGTCTGAATGTATCTACTTGTGTGAAAAAATATATGTTGATTTTGCAGGTTTGTGGCCTGTTTGTAGGCTGATAACAATGGATGTCATAAACCTACAGTTTAGAAAACTGAACTGCAGGTTCTCATCCTGCTGACTAGCCACAGCAGGCCTGCAAACTGATAAGGAAAAAAAATTAAAACATAGGCGTCGGTTATTTATAGAACCCCGTCATCAAAGGCTTATCGCGTCGGTTATTGGATAAAAACCTCCGCCTAATGTGACAAACAATCCGACCGTGCAGGAAACCACGACCGTGGTGGAAATGGCGTCGCTTATTCGTATAAAACCGACGCCTATAGTACTAAACACGGTCATGTAGGGAAGCACGGCTGTGGCGTCTGGAAATATGGCGTCGGTTGTTTAGTTGATAACCGATGCAAAAAGTGTCCTAGATGGCACCCTTTTTTGTGGCGCGAACCCTTTTGGCGTCATCTTACGATATATAATCGACGCCTATAGGTTATATAGGTGTCGGTTATAAAACCGACGCCGAAGAGTTTGACCTTTAGCGGCGCCCACATAGGCGTCGCCTGAAAACCGTCACTAAAAGGGGTTAAACAACCGACACCAAAGGCGTGTTCTGTAGTAGTGATAGTCGATGTGGTGGAGCTTTTCGGGCATTTGTTTTAGCACCACTGATCTATAGATCCATTATATCATGTAGATGTTGCAGTCATTTGATTGTGGAGCTTGTTGTGGACTATGGTGGCAGAATTGAAGCTCGTGCCACTTGGCCTCCATGTTCCCCAAGTGTGGCTGGATCAACGTTGCCACCTCGATGTAGTATTTCCTTTCTCAGCACTTGAAGGATGTCAATGGGGTTGATGTAGAATGCGCCGAGTAGTCTTTGTTGGCGTCAGAGCTATTGTAGCAGAAAGCTACGCGTGGGGGAGTGTTCACCATCAGGAGCATCCAAATGATTGTCATGCAACATTGGAAAGAAGATGTCACGCGACATGCTCCTCTTTATCTATTGCAGAAACAACCGGCTCACTCCTGTCTCGTCATCTAGGCAGAGATTGTTGAACAACAATGGGTGGGTGATGTAGGTATGTTCAAACTTCTTCTATAAGATCGGGATGCATGCTGACGCCACTGTTAGTGCTAGACATCCTCCTACCTTGACTAAGTCTCATATGTCATTGAGGGGGACTATTACACTATTTGTCTCATAAATGATTTCTACGAGGATAGAATCAACAAGTCTAAGGAGGATTTCATTAACATGTTCATGTGATAGATAAGTGCACGCGGAATGGTCAAAGTTGTTGATCAATGATTCAGAAATAGTAGGCAAAGCAGAGCCTTCATTGATGAGAACATCTCGCAGGATTTCAATCTGCTTGCCTATCCCATAGATGTTAGTGGCTATCTATACTTCTTCTCATGAAGGGTTGCCAGGCTGGGAAGATTTAGTTTCTTGGTCTGTGTCTAGTAGCTCCTTTGCTAAATCTACGTCTCAGAAGTAGCGCTTGTCCTTAATCAGCAACAACACAGACGTGCTTCTGATCTTATAGAAATTTTGGCCTTTGAGATACCTTATATATCCAAAGATGTTGAGCAGCTCCATGGCACACAATATGATGAAGGCACTATTCCCGCTTCCCGACTCCTGTTGGACTGGGAAGTCTCCAAGTGAGAATAAGCTCCAAACGTCGTTGTGGTGTCAGACTCCTTACTTGATGATGCAGTGAAGATGCAGTGGAAGAAGTCTGAGATGCTTGTCTTCGAGGCGTATGAAGCTATGTTCTGTGTGTGGGACCTCCGCGTTGCATCAGCAGAGGAGTGTGACGTCGTGGTTGCACAGGTCCTCCATGTAGAGGAACCAGTTTCTTTTATGCTTGTAGGGGGGCTGCACTAGGCTTGTATTATGTTTCTCGATGTGTTGGAGCATGTCAGCCACCTGGTTGGAGTCGTACACCCCTTTCATTATTCTTCTTGCCAAGGCCAGAGTGGCATTGTAGATTGGCTGTCGGCCTGTCCTGATGGTGACGTTCTCAATTATTGCGCCCTCCAGGACCCTGAAGAGTACCTTCCCGATGACGGTTGGCAAGTGGAACATGCTTTTGAGCACTTTGCGTCATACAAAGAAGTACTCGTCACTCTAGACGACGGCCTCTTCATCTACCTGTGGCCTCAGGACCATGTTCAGAAGTTTTTGGTCCTAGATCGTCAGGTAGACGATGGCACGCCTATCGAAGTCGGCCATCTCAAAAAAGGCATCTCCCACAGTGTAGAAAATGCATAAGTTGTCAAAGTCTTTGCTCTGGGGGATGGTTGTCGATGGAGAAGTATAAATTACCCCCTTCTCCCTCAAATTCTTCAGATGAACCCTTTGCTTGGCTGATAGATATGTCTTCATCTTCAGCTTGGTCTAGGGAGGGTATGGGAGTAGCTGTGTCGATGTTGTGGGTGCTCTCTTGTCCTGGAGGAGCCCCATCAGTGGTTTTGTTCGTCGTCTCTTCCTCATGCATTATAGATGACCTAATGGAGGAGGAAGAATACAACGATCAAGAGGAGGATGCCGAAGATGAAGGTTGAGAGCCTGAGCCTGGTGGCGATGGTGATCTCCTGGGACGCCTTGAGCGGTGGTGTTCATCCCTCTGGTTAAGCCTTTCTTCGATGGCATCGAGGCGTTGGAGCATCGTCTGCATTGTGTTATTTAACGCCTCTAGTTGGCCGGGCAGGCCAACTATGGTCAGTAGTTGGTTCTCCTGCTCGTTCATCCTCCTCTAGAAAACTTGAAACTTATAGGTTAGGGAAGCAAACATAGCCGTGTGGTTTCTTGTTACCTCCCGCAAGTTGTCAAACTTGAAGCCGAAGATCTGGCCCAGTGATGAGGGGTTGCAGCCAATCGATTTTGGCTTCGTGTAGTGCTCCTCATGTGAGAAGCTCGGCCCGAAGAGTGTGGGTCGTCAGTCGAGGTTGAGTCCATTTGAAGCATTCGTGATGGCGTGGCTTCGGGGTGAGGCATTGGCATCTTTGTGGTTGCCTCCGCCTCATCAGCTTGGGGTAGTGGATAAGGTCACAAAGTAGGCAGATGTTGATCGGCCATCTGACTCTCGGTGTCCTCCTTCGCAACAATCACTGGCATAGTTGGCGGGGGTGTCGGTTGGCTGCACATCCCTAAGCTCTGCCTCCATGAGCTCAGCGAACACATCATCGCTAACGTCTGGCTGCACCACTGCCTCTGCCATATAGGCAGGGATGAAGCTTCAGGCCCTACGGCTGTCTTCTCTATCGCAGCGGCCTGTAGGGCTATGATCGTCGTTGCAGCCCCGATGGTGTCGACAACCTCTATGATCTTCGCTGCTGTTCCAGTAGCCACGACGACGGTGGCCGCTTCTTCAGTAGATGCAGCGGGTGTTGTTGTGGTATCTATGGCTGGTTCGGTGGCACCAGCAGTGGCCACGAGAGCGGCAGCTACTGGTTGCATGGCGATGGTGGACGGCTCAGCGGTGGCGATGACAACTAATGATTTGTCTCACCATGCATCGAAAGGGATTGGCCTTCCTGTGGTTGCCACCCTTTCTTATATGATCCTGGTGGTGGTGTAGCTGGCTTTGATGATTGCAACTTCAATTTCTTCTTTTGTGAAGACCAGCTTCTCCACGTCATAGTTGACGTAGAGTGGGAGGGGCAGGAGTAGATCTGTCCTCGCGAATTTGTAGAAGAAGTGGCTTCTCTCCTACTTGATAATGTTCGCCCTTGTGAGGAACTTGATATCTATCCTATCGTCGCCTCTCATCCTTAACAGGCTGTGTGGCTCTTTGGGGTACCCCATCCCTACCCTGATTAAGTTGATGAGCCCTCCCATGTTGTACTCCCTGGTGGCATCCTTTATTAGATGTAGTCTATTCCGCATGAATCACACCAGGTTGATTGTGCGACCGTGCATTATATACCAGATGAGATGGAGTTCTTTAGTGTATAGGTTGCTAGTTTCATACTTGCTGAAGAGCAGATTCACTAGGTGAACAGATTAGCTCATGGCCAGTGAGACGATAGGTTCACTTTGGTGAATCGATCGGTTCATGTGTTTGAATGAGCAGTGTTGGATTTTCCCAATTTGTGAGAAAAAGGTTTTTCATTTCACTTGTTCAATTTGATTGGGACAAGAATTAATATTTGTGTTAATTAGAAACGAATAAGAAAAGTCAATTGTGGGAAAATCTGGGAAGTGAAACGACAATTTCACTAAGTGAACCGACTGGTTCACACTCCCAACTGACTGGTTCACTAGTGAACCGATCGACTGACCGTACCAAATGACCGTTCCATTTATGAAATGACCGATTCACCTGTCGCATTGCAAATTATTCATGGAAATTCTGGACCCTTCTATTCCCACATAGACTCGGAACCCTGCACCTGCCCTCTACTATAATTAAAGCAGCACAGGGAGCTTCTCTAGAGACACAACTTAAAACATCAGTTGCTCTACAAAGTTGTTGTCTCTCTGGTTGTGGTAACCGAGAGAGCCCAAGCAAGTTCTACCCGTCCATAGAGGAACAACGAGGGAAAGACAACTACAAAAAATAATTGATTGTAGGAGAGTGTGTTGGTGACTAGTATGCTGACAGAAGGGGACAACTCCTTCTAGTCTATTCTTCTGGACGACTATAGTTCCAGTAGTCTGTATGGACTATTTATAGAGGTGGAAGACTTCTGGCACTTAGGAGGATGACTGTCAACCGTAGTCCGGGTCAAGACCAGGAGCTGCACGAACGCTGTCGAAGATAGGTGGTTGAATACCACACTTGCTATGAGGTATTCTCGTTGAGTAAGCCTCAGGACCAGGTATATCTCACTAAAACCATCTTTCCCATTACATAGACATTGATGCAATCTACTGGTTATGGGTCTATGGTCAAGTAAATTTTTTGTTTCCGTTGCCTACTCCGACCATGTAAAACCCAATAGTGGTTCAGAACCACATCAATACTCTATGTTTTGGGATAATCGATACGATCAGATTTTGGTTTTATCGTCTTTTATTTATTGCATATGATGTGGATCTTTAAACAACTAATGTGAATGTATGATTAATTCCACATGATCCTAAACTAATATATACATATATGATATGGTATATATATATGTAATCGATACATGTCACCCTAAAATGGTTTTGATGGTGGATGTGTAGCATGGTTATGACCTATAAACCCTATGTGCATGTGTGTGGTTGGTTATGGTTGTTTGCATCTCAGTCTGTGCACCAAGACCTCTTCTTCTATTTTGAATGTAACTCGAGATAACTCGAGATTCTCTTCTACCTTTGCTCCCCTCAAATGTAACTCAAGATTTCACAAAGATTATGTCAAATAGGATTAGCTTTATTTCTTGTTATGACGAAGACTGAAGATGACCACTTGATGGACCGAGATGATCGACTAAGGAGCAGTTGGTGGCCTAAAGAGGAGCCCAACGACTTGACAAACTAACCATCTAGAGGATCTAGATGATCGGTTGGTGACAACCAACTGACCAGCCAAGAGGCAAGTCGATCAGTCATAGGATGAGCTGATCATCCCGAAACGGCCTAAGCACAAATCTTCATCAACAACAGGTTACATGTGATGTAGACCTTAGATGACCGTAGTTCCTTGTGGCTCCAAGGAACTACAATAGGATGTCCATAATCATTGCTTTATCGATATTGCATGTTTTCATTTGTGGGATATATCATGTATATGATACGTACTATATATATGGTGATTCGATACATATATGAATATATAAGCATATTAAAACCCCTCAACAAAATATTAAGTTTAAGATGCCTTCCAAAAGCAACACACATGAAAAACTTGATTGACCAAGTGTGGGCACACCCTAGAGTGGTGCACCATATATCTCATGGAAGTGTGATGGTGAATATGTGGGTCTGCCCTAGCAGGGTGCATATTCATTGTGTTGGTGTTTGGGTCAAACTTAATAAGGTGACCTTGATCAAGAACCTTGAGGCATAAAGATGAACATGGCAAGAATTCGCACATGACATCTATTACGAGTTGCATATGATGCAATTGGAAAAGGTTGCCTGCTTGAAAGATTCTAGTTGTGGATGACAACCCTAGCTGGTCCATAACTTAGAGGAAATTAGGATCTTACTCACTAGAAGGTTGTACGCTGCAATCTTCCAAATTGGTACATGAGGGTTATCAATTTGATCAAAATAGTGAGATTGATAATTAATTAAAGATCTAATTATATCGTCAATTTTCAAATCAAATCAAATCAAATCAAAAGAGTTTTGGACTAAAATTTCAAATTTCCTTGTATAGAATAAATGGCTACCAACAATAATCACTTTTCATTGTGATCGATCCTTGAGAAGGACAAGCTAAATGGGAACAACTTCCAATAATGGTTTAGGACGTTGATAATTATTCTCACTCAAGAGTGAAAGCTCTATGTCCTAGATACACCAGAGCCAGAAGAACCCACTCCCAATGCACCAAAGGTTGAAAGGGATGCTTACGAGAAGCATATTGAGGATGCCATTGATGTGAAGTGCTTTATGGTGTGCTCAATGAAATATGAGTTGTAGAGACAAAATGAGAACATAGATGTCATTAAGATGGTTCAACATCTCAAGAACATGTATCAAGACCAAGCATGACAAGGGAGATATGATGTCTCCAAGGCATTGTTCAAGTGTGTCATGATAGAAGGAGATCTAGTAGGCCCTCACACACTCAAGATGATTGGGTATGAGGAGAACCAAACTCAAATGGGATTCCCTCTAAGCCAAGAGTTGGCTACTAATGTGATACTACAATCGTTGCCAGAATCCTACAGTCCGTTTGTGATGAAATACAACATGAACAACTTTGACAGGCCACTGACAGAGTCGTTGGGAATGTTGAGGACAGCCAAGGCACAAATGAAGAAAGACAAACCCAAATCTGTGATGATGATCAACAGAAAGAAGGGAAAGTCTAAAGTCAAGGTCAAGGGCAAGGGCAAAGCAAAGAATGGTTCTGATGCTAGCCAGAAGTCCAAGTCATCTTTGACTCTCAAGGCCAAGGGAGGGGTGAATAAGGGAGGCAAATGTCACCATTGTCATGAGCCAGGACATTGGAAGAGAAATTGCCCTCTCTACGTAGATGAACTAAAGAAGGAGGGGATGGAAGTCTCCACCTCATGTATTATGAAATTAACATTAAATACTTCTTTATCTTAGGTATATGATACCAGGAGAAATATCTGACATAATGATGTGCAAGATCTGAAAAGAAGTGAAGGCCTTTATGAAAGGACCAAGAAGGAACACTCATCAAGAATGGAGCAGGTGTTGGTGCCATAGATAGTAGTACCTTTTAGTTTATTTCATCCCAAAGGGCATGTAATAGAGTTATGAGCTACTATTTCATTTTGCCAATAAATAGAAACATTTTATTTCTGCATCTTGTAATGACAAGGATGTCTATCAACAAAATTCATGTCTCAATTTCAAAGATATGATGTTTTATGGCAATGCCTTATTTATCTTATGGTACTTGGTATGCATGATATGAAATAATAATTCCCAAAAGTTATTGATGACTCAAACAATAAATTAGCATTATCATTCAAACAAATGAATGAGAAATTCATCTCTAGGTTCCATGGTGATGGATAAATTTAGACTCTCTTGGTTAATGAACCATTAAGAGATATGAATGTCTTATTTATTGGGCATGATGACAAGTCAATCTTCACTAAAAGTAGTAGGAGAATGACTATTCTATTAGGTATAATACATATTGATGTATATGCATACCAATTGGAGTAAATGCTAATACTTCATTAAAAGTGTTAAATGAAACATTAATATGAATATCTTGAAGTATTCAAGAGGATCATAAATGAAGTACAAACTTGGTAAAAGTGCTAATTCTTTGATATGATCAATGAATGTGATACTTAAACCAAATGTTTGAGGACCTTGTAAGTAACTATTGTTGGGTTTTACGGGAGGCAAAGAAGGCAGCAGAAACAAAAATTTCTCCCCCAAACCCAGCACGAGGAAACGTGTCAACGTCTGTATAATAGGAAAGGATGGTTTATGGAATCATACCTTGTCCCAAGGCTTGCTTGGTGACAAAACCTCACGCAATGTGCGGTCTTCTACTCCGGTCTTCGACGACATCTGTGCAGCTCCTGGTCACACCAGGACTGACAACTCCTACTCGAACCGGACTGTCGGATGACAGTTGTCCTCCTAAGCGACAATGACCTCCCGCCTCTGTAGTAGTCCACACGGACCACCTGGAACTCCACACTCCTTGTCCCACAAGGAAATGGAAGGAGTCGCACCCTCCTGTTGACATACTAGTCGCCAACACACTCTCCTGCTGTCAATTGCAACTACAGTTGTCCTTCCCTTGTTGCACCTCCCTTTGCGGGAAGCACTTGCTCGGGCCCTCTCTTGGTTACCAAAACTAGACAGAACGACAACTTTGCAGAGCAATCAACTTGTACTGAGTTGTTGTTCTTTGAGAAGCCCCCAATACCCCTATATATATAGGAGGGTCATGGGACAGGGTTCTCCATCCCGGGCAATGTGGAACTAAAAGCAGGAGTAGAAGGGTTCGATATTTTCCACAAAAAGCAACCAACTCGGAGCTTGAGCCGATCAGTTGGGACTTGAACCGGTCGTTTGGGACCCCCAACCGATCGGTTGGTGCCCTGAACCGATAGGTTCATGGTCCTGATCCAACTCAAATTGACTTTCCTTCTTTTGTTTCTAATTGGTATCGAATACCAATCCTATTCCCAATCAAATTGGGAAATTGAAACACAAGGAAAATTCTCACCAATCCTACTTTCCCAAGTTGCTCGGTTGCACCAGTTGAATCGATCAGTTCAACACTTGAAACAATCAGTTTACCCTGGGCTTGAGCCGATCGGCTCAACACTTGAGCCGACCGGTTCAGCAACCTCAGCCGAGCGGTTCAACCCTTGAACTGATCGGTTGGGAGTACAGGTTGTGTAGAATCAGTCAATTGCGATTTCAATGAATCTGATACTCCAATCAATATGTCCAACACCTTGAACATTATGATATTGAGCTATCAATCAATTGAGCGTTTATCTGAACTACTAAACTCCTTTAGTAATCAATCTAAACGTTGCTTGTGCACAAAACTCCTCTTCCAGGTTAAATCCTTTGTGTGTGACCCTGCAGGTCCATTTCACGTTGGTAATGAAAGTCCATAACATTTATGACTTCACAAGCAAAGAGCGGTGCCTAGTCACACATCAGTGCTACCCAAGTGAAAGTAGAAAGTTGGAGAACAACTTTCATCCTACAATCCATGAATGGTGTTACAGCGAGTGTATAATTCCTTTATCACTGATATCTTGAATGAACTTGAGGCATGTAGCAGTCATCCTGTCAACGTTCATTCACTTTCTTGATCTCAGAGTAGACTGGAAGAGATATGTATGACATCAATATCACATACTGATTCACACATGCGTGCACGCCTTTCTCAATCCTACTCATCAAGTGGCCATGGATATCAAACTCCCTCAGGAGGGACAAATCCCATATCTATCACTCACCCCTCAAAAGCCCCATGTGTCAAAGCCACCCAGTCATCACCTTTATAACAACCCATGTTTTAGGACTGCGTTTGATGATGTCAAAGTGTGCCCAATGACATGTGTTGAGTGCAGTGATTTCAGGTCTAAGAATCACACTCACCACCATCACTGTGAGTACTGACTGTGACTACCATGTCATGGTTCCATGTGTCAAACTCACGGTGGGTCTGTCCGGTACACTTGTTCTCTAACAAGTACCTATGTGTTTGGTTTAATAAATCTATATCATGACTAATGAGATTCTGTCATCAACCAACACCACAATCTAGTCTTGTGTGTCATTTCTGTCTATCTACCTTCCACAATGACATCCGACTAGGGACATAAAAAGAATGTACAAACTCTTAGCATCCGTATGATCTCATCGTTCAGGTCATGAACCTAAAGGCATACGTCATTAAGTACTGTCATTCTCTAGACATTCAATCTGTTCTATCACTATCTCATATGACTGAACTAGAAAGAATTGGAAGCTTGCCTTTGTTGTTTATCAAATCAATCTTGATGTATCCCACCAATCATCCCATGATTGGCTCTCAGGGCATACATACCAACATACTCCCACTTGCACTGCGAGCCAATCACCCTTGAATCATATTCATAGTGACCTTCAAACATGTCCCACATGTTACTGTGCTCTAGTGCCAACATAGTGAGTAATGGAAACACCTTGCCAAAGTCATTATAAAATTGCATGTCTCACATCTCTTCGATGTACGTCACACGTATGAGATGGAGTTGTCGTAATATGCGATCCAGTATTCCTTTGCTAACCTTTAGCCACATTGCATGATCAAGGATTCCATACTTGTCATCAATGAGCGGAATATCTATAAGTTCATCTCATGAACTTCCAGATCCATATAGTATCTATTGCTGTTCTCTAATACATAGATACTCGACATTTCCTTTCAAATGATTTTATTGGATCATTTCCAATTATCAACAAACTTTCACTTTTATACATCCTATGTATATTTTGCAATTAATTTTCTGTCCTTTCAGAAGTTCGCATCAATGTAACTCTTTACATCGAACTCTTCCTTATCTCAAGTTCTCATGGTTTTCCAGTAACCCTTACTGGAAGTAGACAGACATCCACTCGTCATGTCCCACATACGAGTTATCAGGATGAGCACAACATATTGTCATGTCGTACATACAAGATGATGAATGCATTTTATTCTTGCCATGTCCACACATGCAAGATAATGGGATGATTACATACATGATAGATCCATATCTATTCTTAGTGTTCCCATTCTTCATAAGAATTGGACATTTGGCCTTGGGATACTAACTCCATGTAGCATGGACAAGTTTTCTCCCACTCAATCTGTGCATACTGAACATTTCAGTACATATTGCCAATGTATGCTCTCTCTTTTCAGGTCAAGAGGTTTTCAAGAACTATCTCTATAGATCTCTATTCCTATCACATAGGAAACATCTGTGTCTTCCCTAAAGATAATTTCCACTTTTGGATTTCCATTCTAGAACATTTCCATTTCACATCAACATGTGGATGTGAATACGCTCCCACTAAATCACAAATCCCTTCTTTATCTTTGACATATCAGTCAAACCCTTTGACTATATCATCAAAGTAAAGATCCAATTCTTGAGTTGCTTGTACTCAATCAATCATATTGATTAGTCCATTGTAACTTATAGACTTCATTTGCATTAGTGGATTCATAAACCTTATAGGTTGTGTCATGTACACATCCTTGTTATATTCCTTATAGGAATGCGGTTTTAGTATCCATATGCCAAATGCTTTAGTCATTAAGTTGCAATCAACAAGCATCATCCATCTCAAAATGTTATCCATGTGTCTTAACACTTAAGACTCATTTGCACTTAAGGATCTCATCCAATGGGTGCTACCATCAAGGTCATACCTTATGGTTCACATGGATGTCATTTAGGATGTAACGGTCATAAACCATAACTCAAAATTTGATTCCTCATATTCATCTAGATGGTTGACTCATCGCATGAACAACTCATCACATAGATAATTGAGGTGTATCTCTTAAGTATATAAGAACTCACAACCCTTGTGATTCTTAATTCCTTATATTAGTGTGGGTATTCTTATTAAGAAGAATTCAGTTATTTGATAATCATTCTCTAACTCCTTAGAGTATGATTCCTTCTTGATTTAGACATCATCATGCCTTAATCATGAGTTTCACTATGATACACTATCATAATCACTCACAAGGATCTCAAACATTTGGTCCATGTATTACATTCATTGATCTCATCAAGAATTAACACTTTACCAAATTTATACTTCATTTATGATAATCTTGAACACTTCAAGACATTCATATTGGTATTTCTCTAAACACCATTAGAAGTATAAGCATTTGTTCCAATAGATATGTGAATACATCACATGTATTATACCTAATAGGATAATCATTCTTCCACTACCTTTAGTGAAGACTGATTAATCATGTCCAAGATATTCATGTCTCTTAATGGTTCTCTAATTAAAAGAGTCTATATTTATCCATCATATGGAAACTAGAAATGAATTTCTCATGATTGATGCTAATTTGATTGTTTGAGTTATCTATAACCTTTAGGTATCATTTTATCTTATGCATATCAAATAACACAAGATAAATAAGGCATTGCCACAAAGATCATATCTTTAAGATTGGAAACTCAACTTTATTAATTGCCATCATTGTCACACAATATGCAAAAATAAAGTGTTTCTATCTATTGGCAAATATGAAATAGCAGTTCATAAATGTATTACAAGCCTTATAGGCTGAAAATAAACTAAAGTACTCCTTTCTATGAAGGCAACACTTGCCACAATTATGAGTGCTTTACACTTTACATCTTGGTATCATATACCTCAAAAAGTGTTACAAGTTTATTTTCATGACACCTTTAAGTAGAGGCTTCAGTCGCCTCCTTCTTCTTTTGTTCTTCCAGATAGAGAGGACAATTCCTTTTCCAATGTCCCAGCTTTTGACAATGGTGGCAATTTGCTTTCTTGGTCATGCCTCCCTTGGCCTTGAGAGCTGAAGATGGCTTGGACTCCTGGCTAGATTCAGAACCTTTCTTAGCTTTGCCCTTGCCCTTGCGCTTGGACTTTCCTTTCTTGCTTGTGATCACAATCACAGACTTAGTCTTGTCCTTCTTCATGTAACTCGGATGTCCTCAACATGCCCAACAACTCTGACGGTGGCCTATCAAAGTTGTTCATGTTGTAGTTCATCACAAACTGACTATATGATTCTGGAAACGATTGCAGTATCACGTCAGTAGCCAACTCTTGGCTCAGTGGAAATCCCAGTCTCTGTAGGTTCTCCACATACCCAATCATCTTGAGTGTGTGAGGACCAACTGGATCTCCTTCTGTCATGACGCACTTGAACAGTGCCCTAGAAACATTATACCTCTCTTGCCGTGCCTGATCTTCATACATGTTCCTGAGATGCTGAATCATCTCTATGACACCCATGTTCTCATGTTGTCTTTGCAACTCATGGTTCATTGAACATAACATCAAGCACTTTGCATCAATGGCATCATCTGCATGCTTCTTGTAAGCATCCCTTTCTGCCTTTGGTGCATTAGGAGCGGGTTCCTCTGGAATGGGAGTATCCAGGACATAGAGCTTACGCTCTTGAGTGAGAACAATTCTCAATGTCTGATACCATTCGTGGAAGTTTGTCTCATTTAGCTTGTCCTTGTCAAGGACCGATCGCAAAGAAAAGTTGTTGTTGTTGTTCATCGTCATTTGTACTACAAAAGGAAATATGCAATTTTAGTCCAAAACTCATTTTTGACTTATTTGATTGATCTGAAAATTTGACGATATAATTAGGCCTTTAATTAATTATCGCTCCCACTATTTTACTTCAAATTGATAGCCCTATCCATCCATTCAGAAGATTGTAGCATACAACCTTCTAGTGGGCAAGATCCTGAAATCCTCTAAGTCATGAGTCAGCTAGGGTTGATCGCCCACAACTTAGATCTCTCAGGTAGGCAACTTCTGCCAATTGCATCATATGCAACTCTTGTTGAATGAACATGCACAACACCTTGCCATGAACATTCCTTGCCTCTGGGCCTAGATGCTCTAAGAATCACCAGTTAAGTCTAACCCAAAGAAAACATGATGAATATGCACCATGCTAGGGCAGACCCACACATTCATCCTTCACGCTTCCACGAGATAGACGGTGCACCACGCTAGAGCATGCCCACACTTGGTCGATTAAGCTTTTCACGTGTGTCGCATTTGGAAGGCATATAAGACTTAATATTTTAATGAGGGATTTGGTTTTTATATACATATACATATCCAATCACCACAATACATAGTATGTATCATATACATGCTATATCCCACAGAAAACATGCACAAATGATAAAAAGTGATGATTATGGCCATCCTAATGTGATTCCTCGAGCCAAGAGGAATCACAGTCATCTAGGTCTACATCACATGCAACCTGTATAAGATGAACATATGTGCCTTGCCATCCGAGTTGATCAACTCATTACATGAATGATCCGTACTCTCCAGCCGGTCATCTGGGTGCCACCAGCCGATCGGTTGGCTCCTCCAACCGATCGGTTCGCTTGGTCATCATGCATCTCGTCATGTCCTCCACCCGCTCGTCTCGCTCCTCGAACCGTTCATCAACCCATCGGTTCACTCCTTGAACCGACCGTCTGGAACGTCAACCGATCGGTTCACACCTTGAACCGATCGTCTCAACTGTCATCCCGATGTCCTTCGGTCTTTGACATAACAGGAAATAAAATCTATCTTATTTATTACATTGCTTTAAAAGGGAAACCCCAAGTTACATTCGGGGGGAGCAAAGGTAGGAAAGAATCTCGAATTATTTCAAGTTACATTAGGAATAAGAGAGGGAAGATCGGTGTGCAGACTAAGATGCAAGCAACCACAAACAACCACACACAGATAGGGGTTTATAGGCCATAATCATGCTACACACATCCACCACAAACTCGTTTAAGGGCGATGCATATCAAGTGCATTAATAATACATATCATATATGTAATTTGGGATTTGTGGATTTAGGATTGTACATGCATAAAAGCCAATTTTATTCGCATCGTATGCAATAAATAAAGGCGACAAACCAAAATCGATCATATCGATATTCCTAAAATATAGAACAGTTGACGTGGCTCTGATACCACTGTTGGGTTTTAGGGGAGGCAGAGAAGGCAGCGGAAACAAAAATTTCTCCCCCAAACCCAGCACGAGGAAACACATCAACGTCTATATAATAAGAAAGGATGGTTTGTGGAATCATACCTTGTCCCAAGGCTTGCTTGGCGACAATACCTCGCGCAATGTGCGGTCTTCAACTCCGGTCTTCGAAGGCGTCTGTGCAGCTCCTGGTCACACCGGGACTGACAACTCCTACTCGAACCGGACTGTCAGATGACAGTTGTCCTCCTAAGCGGCAGTGACCTCCCGCCTCTGTAGTAGTCCACACAGACCACCTAGAACTCCACACTCCTTGTCCCACAAGGAAGTGGAAGGAGTCTTACCCTCCTGTTGACGTACTAGTCGCCAACACACTCTCCTACTGTCAATTGCAACTACAGTTGTCCTTCCCTTGCTACACCTCCCTTTGCGGGAAGCACTTGCTCGGGCTCTCTCTTGGTTATCAAAACCAGAGAGAACGACAACTTTGCAGAGCAATCAACTTGCACTGAGTTGTTGTTCTTTGAGAATCCCCCAATACCCCTATATATATAGGAGGGTCATGGGACAGGGTTCTCCATCCCGGGCAATGCGGGACTAAAAGCAGGAGTAGAAGGGTTCGAGATTTTCCACAAAAAGCAACCAACTCGGAGCTTGAGTCGATCGGTTGGGACTTGAACCGGTCATTTGGGACCCCCAACCAATCAGTTGGTGCCCTGAACCGATCGGTTCATGGTCCTGATCCAACTCAAATTGACTTTCCTTCTTTTGTTTCTAATTGGTATCGAATACCAATCCTATTCCTAATCAAATTGGGAAATTGAAACACAAGGAAAATTCTCACCAATCCTACTTTCCCAAGTTGCTCGGTTGCACCAGTTGAATCGATCGGTTCAACACTTGAAACAATCGGTTTACCCTAGGCTTGGGCCGATCGGCTCAACACTTGAGCCGACCGGTTCAGCAACCTCAGTCGACCGGTTCAACCCTTGAACCGATCGGTTGGGAGTACAGGTTGTGCAGAATCAATCAATTGCAATTTCAATCGATCTGATACTCCAATCAATATGTCCAATACCTTGAACATTATGATATTGAGCTATCAATCAATTGAGTGTTTAATTGAACTACTAAACTCCTTTAGTAATCAATCTAAACGTTGCTTGTGGACAAAACTCCTCTTCCAAGTTAAATCCTTTGTGTGTGACCCTGCAGGTCCATTTCACGTTGGTAGTGAAATTCCATAACATTTATGACTTCACAAGCAAAGGGAGGTGCCTAGTCACACATCAGTGCTACCCAAGTGAAAGTAGAAAGTTGGAGAACAACTTTCATCCTACATTCTGTGAATGGTGTTACAGCGAGTGTATAATTCCTTTGTCACTGATATCCCGAATGAACTCGAGGCATGGAGCAGTCATCCTGTCAATGTTCATTCACTTTCTTGATCTCAGAGTAGACTAGAAGAGATATGTATGACATCAATATCACATACTGATTCACACATGCATGCACGCCTTTCTCAATACTACTCATCAAGTGGCCATGGATATCAAACTCCCTCAGGAGGGACAAATCCCATATCTATCACTCACCCCTCAAAAGCCCCATGTGTCAAAGCCACCCAATCATCAGCTTTATAACAACCCATGTTTCAGGACTGTGTTTGATGATGTCAAAGTGTGCCCAATGACATGTGTTGAGTGCAGTGATTTTAGGTCTAAGAATCACACTCACCACCATCACTGTGAGTACTGACTGTGACTACCATGTCATGGTTCCATGTGTCAAACTCATGATGGGTCTGTCCGGTACACTTGTTCTCTAACAAGTACCTATGTGTTTGGTTTGATATCTCTATATCATGACTAATGAGATTCTGTCATCAACCAACACCACAATCTAGTCTTGTGTGTCATTGCTGTCTATCTACCTTCCACAATGACATCCGACTAGGGACATAATAAGAATGTACAAACTCTTAGCATCTGTATGATCTCATCGTTCAGGTCATGAACCTGAAGGCATACGTCATTGAGTACTGTCATTCTCTAGACATTCAATCTGTTCTATCACTATCTCATATGACTGAACCAGAAAGAATTGGAAGCTTTCCTTTGTTGTTTATCAAATCAATCTTGATTTATCCCACCAATAATCCCATGATTGGCTCTTAGGGCATACATACCAACAACTATGATAGTGCATCATAGAGAACTCATGATTAAGGCATAATGATGTCTAAATCAAAGAAGGAATCTGTAAGGCCCCTGAACTTGCTTAATGAGTTGAATGATCTTAATTACCATAATTGAATACATAGAACCCTAATATAACCTTGTGAAATACTTTTAATCATAATACAAGCTTAAGTTTCAAAGTTGGTCCAATTTGGACACTATTTGAATAAGTTATGCAATTTTATGTACATTTTGGACTTTTATGCAATCTACCCAATTGAGGGGTTTTATATGCAATTTGTCACATACATTATGTTTCTTAGATGGTATATTATCATTCTTGAGTATTTTGAGCCATGGGGCTCCTAGGTGAGCCATGATTTGAAGGTGTTTTGCTCAAGGGTATTTTAGGGTTTACCCCTTCATGGATGAGCTACCTTTAGTAGCTATCAACTAATGAATTATTTGATTGGCTGGGAAATTCGAAAAAGGAAATCTAAGCAGGTCTATACAGATGGTGGGGAATCTTCTAGTTCTTCCGAACTGTCTAGGCCCAGTTCCTTATCAAGGGTCAAAAAGAGGGTCCCCCTTAATGTATGGGACGGGACCTGGTCGGATAGGTACTTGTGTGTGTGATTGTATATTCTTAATAATTTAAGGCCATGGACACTTGTATAGATACTAGAACTTCAACTTTTTCTTTTTCTTTATCTTAAAGTTTCATATACTTATCCCTAAGCACCAAAACGATCCATTTTCTCTCCACCAATTCCCTCCTTCTCCCAACCTCTTTCTCCTTCTGTTCTTCTATGAATTTTCCTGTCCAAGTAAGAAGCAAGTGGGGATCTTCTTGGAAAAAGGATCTAGGGTTGCAATTGACTTTCTTTTGGGGTTCCTAAAGCTCCTTCCTAGTGATCTTGACCTAAAAGTGTAAGTATTATCTTATTTCCTCCATTTATTTCTTTTCTCTTCTTCCTCCTATATCTCTCTAGGTCAGAACCTTATCGTTCCATGGTAAAAGTGGATCTAGAACTCAAAAATATATCCTTCTTGTTTCTTTTTTTATGGTTTTGCTTCTTTGTGGAGAGAAGTGCCTATTTGGCCAAGTTTAGATCTGAATCTAGGTATTTCTTACCTTATTTGCTCGACATTCTTTCTATTTGAGATCTTACCTACTCTATAGAGGTGAGTTATATAACGTTCTTCACTTATGTTTCTTACTAGAAGCTTGTTAGTTCATGTTTATGCTTTAATGTGATGATCTAAGCATAAAGAAACCATGCTTGTTAAGAATTTCGAATTTTTGTGGTGTTCCCTGTTCTGTTCCAGTTCTATATGAACTTGTAAACATGTTTACAACCTTTCTAAGGTGTAACATGATCTGGGACAGGTTGATAGCAACAACCTATGGTGCTAAGCACAACAATTGATGGTTCAAATTAGGGTTTTCAAGCTATTTCCTTCCCTATCACACAACTGATGGTCATACCATTCAACAACGAATGGTGTTGCTATCTTAGAAACTAATGTTCATGATCAAGGGTGTCAAATTTATGGTGACAACCTATGTTCACCCCCTTAGGTCAGGTTTTGGCTCAATTAGACTTTTAATTATCATCCACTAAATTTTCTAATGATTTTATCAATCGATGATGACATTAGCTTAATATTTGATGGTTTTAACTGAATGTATTACTGATCTAACAACCAATGGTGACTTAATGATCAAAATTTATGGTGGATCATGTCATCACAATATATGATGAGTTAAGAATTTAATTTTAGATTTGACTAAAACTTGAACCAATGGTTCCTTGGTTCAATTGATCTAATGGTTAGACCTATACTTCAATTGATAACCTTGAACAATGAACCTGATCCAATGAATAATATTGGAAGCTTCAACATCCAATGGATTAGAATAAATCACATGGTATTATATGTGTGTCCTAGTGATGATAATTTGATGGTTCAATACCATTAATTTGTAGTCTTACCTTTGCCATCATACAATTATATTTGATAAATCACTATAATAAGTGGATGTGTAATTCCCATGTGATCTTGCTTGTTATACCTAACCTTAATGTAACTATATGATGTTGATTGGTTATAATTAGACCTCTTGAATGATTAATGTGATAATGAATTACACTCTTCTTATGTTGAAACCACAATGTAGTACTATTTGAATATCATAGTGCCTTACCATGTTAATATCTATGGACACATATGTGCTAATGATATTTTGAGCCTTATTTAAGACATGGAATGATGATGATAACCTTACTATGAATAATTTGATGGTCTTAACGACCTTTAGGCATGTTTGAATCCATGATTGAGGCAAAATCCTCTTCATGTTCCAATAAGGGTTAAAACCCTAGAACTTGTGATAAGATATTGGTATCTTGTAATAGTATGATGGTAAGTGTGGTCTATTAATTTACAATGAATGATAGCATGTGCTAATGTGATTAAGATTTATATTTCAAATGTTTTATATCTTATGAAGTTGTTATACATATACTCTTGTTAGAAAAGAATAAGGGTTTGAATGTCTACTTGTATGATAAAGCTTTAGAGCATTCAATTGGCAGTAATTAATCAAGTGTAACCTTAATCATGTAGAGCCCTGATCGAGGGTAAGAGATCTTAGAATACCAGCACTCCTAGATCTTATAAGGAACTGAATAACACTTCGTAGTGGTCAGTTGGACTTTGAGTGGTACGAAAAACTCCCTAGGGCATAATAATAAAAGATATAAGTGTAGTATAATTGCTAGGATATAATATGTACCACATTGGTTGATTAACCCTTGCCTTGCCTTTACACTACATAGTTCTTATATGATGCACACTTATGAAAATTGTGTAATTCTACTTGATGTTTCAACTTATTTGCTTAACTACTTAGTATGCTTAAACTGTTCAATATGTTCATATTGCTTATTCAATACCCTAACTGCTCAATGTATTTCTTGTTAATTAATATGTTATAATCAATATATGTTGGAGAGAGTTATATCTCTTGATGGGACTGGGTCTCACCCGCGGGTTACCACATTTTTTTAGGTGGTCGCGGGCAACGAGGTCGAAGTCGCGCTGTAGAAGAGAACCAACATGGTGATCAATAGATTCAGAAGGTTGGTTAGTTGTAGATGTTATTAGTAGAGTCCTAGTGTCATCCCTGTACTCTCAGGTCCAGGTATGGGATGTGTTTACTAGATGATGTACTTGTATCGACACGTGATTTTTGTAGTATGTTAATGTTTGTAAATATATGGCATGTACATGTGAAATATCTTTTGTATGCAGGATGTGATTGAGGTCTTCAGATCCATATGTAAATACTTGTTATAGTATATGAGAATGGAATGATGGACCTTTTGTAAGTTCCAGAGTTTATTTACATTATTGGTATTGGTATTGGTTTTAATTATCCCACATTTTTGACTATGTGATTAACTAGTAGTTGATCGTATTTTGTGTTTTGAGAAATCTCGTTTAGCATGATGAGGTGTCACAGTTAAGTTGGTATCGGAACTCTAGGTTTACTGAGTCTACAAGGACATAGGACTTAGGTTTTAGTATCCAACATATCTGATCATAGTTTATGCTTATGTAGATATATCTGGAGGACATGAAGAACACATTGAGAGTATCTATGTATAACTAGGAGGAGGTGTTGGGAGGCAGGCACGCTATGAGAGAGTGCCAGAAGTAGGGTTAGAGCAGCCTATAATGCCTCATCTAGATCCGACAATGATGGTCAATCTTGAGTTTCAATCTATGTTTAGATAGAGGATGGCCACAATTACACATATCGCTGATAGAGCGCCAACATGTCAAGCTAGGGCAGCCACCTCCAATGTGGAGTCCCAAGGTGTCGGGAAGACATTTGAACATCTTAGACATGTTGGGGCGATTGAATATGCAGGTACTTCTGATCTAGAAGACGCTGACATGTGGTTGACTAAGCTAGAAAAGGCATTCAAAATCCTAAACATCATTAAAGAAGACAAAGTTAAGCATGTGGTATACTTGTTGAAGGGTAGTGATGGCCACTAGTGGGCCATACAAGAGGAGAAAAAGCCAGGACTTGTGATAGGATGGGAGGAGTTTTGGAGGGAATTTGCTAGCCGATATTTTCCAGAGACCTATCTAGATGAGAAGATATCTCAGTTTGAGAAGATTCATCAAGGGGATATGACTATTAATGAGTATGAATCAAAGTTTATGGAACTTATGAGGTTCTGCCCGCACATGGTGGCAATAGACAAGGAAAGGATCCAGAGATTCGAGAAGGGCCTAAGTACTGAGTTGACTACAACAAAATCAATCCTAGAAAATAGGGAGAGGTTTTCCACCTTTATGGAATCTGTAAGGAGGATTGAGAGGTCTTCCATAGAGAAGTGTGAAGCTAATGCTAAGAAGTGACCTATACAGTTTTAAGGGCAATCATCTGGAGGTTTTTCCTCCACAGTCGCAACCAAGATCAACGTTCATTGAACGAAGATCACATGCACCATCACAGTGGACCCTGAGTCGGGGTAGAGGTCATAGTTTTCCTCCAACGGGAGCCTGTAGTACCTCATCAATTTTGTGATAGGGTCATTTATGCCATATCAAGACACCAGAACATGTTAAAAGTGTGGGCAAGTGGGGCATACCAAACCATATTGCTCTATGAAAGATGAGGAGGTGACTCAGCAGCCAAGGCAAAGTCAACAAGGTCAACAACAACGACAGTTTAATAGTGGCAGTGGAAGAGGATGTGGTTAGGCATCCTAGGAAGGATCCTCTGGACAAGAAAGCAGAGGACATGGATGACAACAGGTGACAACAAGGTTCTATACCATGACCCAGCCAGAAGCAATGGTCAATCCATGAGTCGTGATAGGTCAGATGGAGTTATTTCATTCTGATTTGTGTACTTCTTGTTTTGTATCTGTGTTAGTAGACCCGGGTGTGACACACTCTTTTATCACCAGAGAGGTGATAGATAGTTGTTATCTACCTATTAGTCTTAGATCTGATATCCTGCGGCTAGAGACTCCTTTGGTTGATTCTGTTGAGTTACGGGAAGTGTGTCCTTCTTGTGTTATTTCTTTTTCTAGACACAACATTCAAGTGGATCTTTTGCCACTTGACATGCATGGTTTTGATGTAATCTTAGGATTGGATACCTTGGAAAAATACAAGGTAGTCTTGAACTGTAGTACTAAGGTGGCGACATTCCATGATGGAGATGTATAGTGGATTTTTCTGGGTGATAGGAAGATTCTTCCTACATGTTTGATGTCAGCTATGACAGCTGAGCGGTTCATGAGACAAGGATTGGAGGCTTTATTAGCTCATGTTGTGGATACCAAGGCGGTAGGTCCTAGTATCTAGGAGGTACCAGTGGTGCGAGAATTTGAGGATGTCTCTCCTGAGGAATTTCCTAGCATTCCCTTCTCCTAGAGATATTGAGTTTGAGGTCAATCTTGTTCCTGGAACACAACTCATAGCACAGTCAGCATACAGAATGGCACCACCAAAGATGCAGTAGTTAAAGAAACAGTTACAAGAATTGTTAGAGAAGGCTTTTATCATTCCGAGCACTTCTCCTTGGGGTGCTCCCGTGTTGTTTGGTAAAAAGAAGGATGGTTCATTGAGGTTGTGTATAGACTATAGACAGTTGAACAAAGTGACAATAAAGAATAAGTATCATTTACCAAGGATTGATGATCTTTTTGATCAGTTGAGATGTGCCACTATGTTTTCAAAGATAGAGCTGAGGTCAGGTTACCATCAGTTGATAATTAAGGCTGATGACATACCCAAGTCAGTTTTTAGGACCAGGTATGGTCATTATGAGTTTGTGGTTATGTTGATTGGGCTAACCAATGCACTTGTAACTTTTATGGATATAATGAATAGGGTGTTTATACCTTATCTTGATTAGTGTGTGATCGTGTTCATATATGATATCCCAATATACTTCAAGGATAGTCAACATCATGAGAAACACCTTCGCTAGGCATTGATTTTTTTGAGGCAACATCAACTATATGCTAAGTTTAGCAAGTGTGATTCTAGTTATCTAAAGTGTCTTTTCTAGGCCATGTTATATCTACAAAAGGTGTTTTTGTTGATCCTAAGAAAGTGGAATCTGTACTAGAATGGGAACAACCAAAGACACTGACAGACATCTGTAGTTTCCTAGGTCTAGCAGGTTACTACAGGAGGTTCATCAAAGACTTCAGTGCTATAGAGTTACCCCTAACTAGGTTAACCAGGAAGGATGTTCCTTTTTTTTGGAATGACAAGTGTCAACGTTCTTTGCAACTTTTGAAAGAAAAGTTGACTAGTGCACCAGTGTTAGTACTGCCATAGCAAGGAAAAGGCTATATTGTCTTTTGTGATGCTTCAAAGAATGGGTTGGGATGTGTGTTGATGCAAGATAAAAATGTGATTTCTTTTGCTTCGCCACAGCTTAAGAAACATGAGGAGAATTATCCAACACATGATCTAGAGCTTGCAGTAGTAGTCCATGCCTTAAAGATCTAGAGACACTATCTTTTATGGAGAAAAGTGTTAGATCTTCACTGACCACAAGAATCTACAGTATATTTCTCAAAATAGGAGTTGAATATGAGGCAGAGGAGATGAATGGAGCTGATTAAGGATTATGATTGCACAATAGACTACCATCTAGGGAAAGATAATATGGTAGTTGATGCATTGAGTAGAAAGTCATCTTCATCACCAACGGTAGATAATGCACAATGAAATTCCTTGATGTGCCATAAGAGAGATATGCTAGTGTCTCTTCGCCAGATGAATGTATAGCTAGAAGTTTCCTTGTTAGTAGGATTATTGGCACAGTTACAAGTGATACCTACCTTGAGATAGTAGATTCATGATGCACAATAGAATGATACTATGATATAGAATATCCGATCAAGGATTGGCAGTGAAAAGTATGATGGCTTTCATGAGGTAGATGATGGTGCAACTTGTTAACATAATAGAACTGTAATTCCTGATGTTGATGGGTTGAGGGATATGGTACTTGAGGAGGCTCACTCCTCCATGTATGCAATGCATCCTGGAAGTACAAAGATGTACCAAAACTCGACAGACATGTATTGGTGTCTAGGTCTAAAGTGTGATGTGGAAGATTTCATTGCCAAATGTCTAATTTGTCACTAGGTGAAGGTTGAGCACCAAAAGCCTGTAGGGACATTATAACCCTTGCCAATACCATAGTGGAAATGGGATCATATTACTATGGACTTTGTGATTGGTCTTCCTAGGACAACCAAGGGTCATGATTCAATATGGGTGATAGTAGACAAATTGACTAAGTTAGCTCATTTTCTGCAAGTTAAAATGACATTTACAACAGAGAAATTGGCACAAATATATGTTGATGAGATAGTCTGTCTGCATGGCATTCCAGTGACTATAGTTTCTGACAGACGTCGATAGTTTACACGTCATTTTTTTGGAGAGTATGCATTCAACAATGGGAACACAACTGAGATTCAACACAACTTTTCATCCGCAAATTGATGTCCAGTCTGAAAGGACTATTGAGACTTTAGAGGATCTCTTGAGGGCATGTGTGCTGCAATTTCTTGGTAGTTGGGATGTACATATGACTCTGATGGAGTTTTCATACAAATATAGCTATCAGATAAGCATAGATATGACCCCTTATGAGGCCTTGTATGGGAGACAATGTCGGTCTCCTCTTTGCTGGTATGAGACAGGTGAATATCAACTTTTGGGTCTTGAGCTAGCACAACAGACTATAGAAAAAATTAAAGTGATACAACAATAGTTGAAAGCAGCCCAAGATAGGTAGAAATCTTATACAGATAACTGACACAGACCACTTTAGTTCCAAGTGGGAGATAGAGTATATCTTAAGGTTTCTCCTTGGAAAGGTGTGCTGAGGTTTGGAAAGAAGGGTAAGTTGGCTCATAGATTTATGGAACCATACCCTGTCCTAGTTTTGTGTTGGAAAGGTAGCATATAAGTTGGAGCTAGCACCAGAGCTACATAGATTGCATAATGTCTTTCACATATCTATGTTGTGGAAATTCCATCCAGATACTGTCCAGACAATCCAACCAGTAGAGGTTGAGTTAGATGACGATATCTCCTATGTTGAGGGTCCTGTATTGATCCTGGATAGAAGGGTGAAAAAGCTGAAGAGAAAAGATAGAATACTAGTGAAAGTTTTGTGGAATCACCTTGGCATATATGAAGACACATGGGAACTAGAGAATGAGATGCGTAGAAAATACCCATCTCTTTTTGCATAGGATTTCGAGGCAAAATCCTTGTTAGGGGTTTATAGTTATAAGGCCCTTGAACTTTCTAAATGAGTTGAGTAACATTAATTACCATAATTGAATTCTTAGAACCCTAATATAACCTTGTGATATGCTTTGAAATCATAATACAAGCTTAAGTTTCAAAGTTGGTCCAATTTGGACACTATTAGAGCAAGTTATGCAATTTTATGTACATTGTGGACTTTTCTACAATTTACCCAATTGATGGGTTTTATTTGTAATTTTTTACAAACATTATGTTACTTAGATGTTATATTATCATTCTTGAGTATTTTTAGCCATGGGGTTCCTAGTTGAGCCATGGTTTGAAGGTGTTTTCCTCAAGGGTATTTTCGGGTTTACCCCTTCATGGATGAGTTACATTTAGTAGCTATCAACTAATTAATTATTTGATTGGCTGGGAAATTTGATAAAGGAAAGCTAAGAATGTCTATACAGATGGTGTGGGAGATTCTTATGTGTGTCCTTGTATATTCTTAATAATTTAAGGACATGGACACTTGGATAGATACTAGAACTTCAACTTTTTCTTTTTCTTTATCTTAAAGTTTCATATACTTATCCCTAAGCACCGAAATGAGCCATTTATCTCCACCACTTCTCTCTTTCTCCCAAACTCATTCTCCCTCTGTGCTTCTATGAATTTTCCTATCCAAGGAAGAAGAAAGTAGGGATCTTCTTGGAAAAAGGATCTAGGGTTGCAATTGACTTCCTTTAGGGGTTCCTAAAGCTCCTTCCTAGTGATCTTGACCTAAAAGTGTAAGTATTACCTTATTTACTCCATTTATTTCTTTTCTCTTCTTCCTCCTATATCTCTCCAGGTTGGAACCCTGCTGTTCCACGGTGAAAATGGCTCTAGAATTCAAAAATCCATCCTTCTTGTTTCTTTTTCTAGGGTTTTGCTTCTTTGTGGAGAGAAGTGCCTATTTGGCCAAATTCAGATCTGAATCTAGGGATTTCTTTCCTTATTTGCTTGAGATTCTTGCTGTTTGAGATCTAACCTACTCTATAGAGGTGAGTTATATAACATTCTTCACTTATATTGCTTATTAGAAGCTTGTTAGTTCATGTTTATGCTTTAATGTGATGATCTAATCATAAAGAAACCATGCTTGTTTAGAATTTGGAGTTTTTGTGGTGTTCCATGTTTTGTTCCAGTTCTATATGAACTTGTAAACATGTTTGTGACCTTTCTAAGGTGTAATATGATCTGGGATAGGTTGACAAAAACAACCTATGGTGCTAAGCACAACAATTGATGGTTCAAATTAGGGTTTTCAAGCTATTTCATTCCCTATTACACAATCGATGGTCATGCCATTCAAAACCAATGATGTTGCTATCTTGGCAACTAATGTTCATGATCAAGGGTGTCAAATTTATGGTGATAACCTATGGTCACCCCCTTCGGTCAGGTTTTGGCTCAATTAGACGTTTAATTATCATCCACTAAGTATTCTAACGATGTTATTAATCAATGATGACATTAGCTTAATATTTGATGGTGTTAACTGAATGTATTACTGATCTAAAAACCAATGGTGACCTAATGATCACAATTAATGGTGGATCAGGTCATCACCATATATGATGAGTTAAGAATGTAATTGTAGATTTGACTAAACCTTGAAACAATGGTGCCTTGGTTCCATTGATCTAATGGTTAGACCTATACTTCAATTGATAACCTTGAACAATGAACCTGATCCAATGAATAATATTGGATGAGTCAACATCCAATGGATCAAAATAAATTACATGGTATTATATGTGTGTCCTAGTTATGATAATTTTATGGTTCAATACCATTAATTTGTAATCTTACCTTTTCCAACATATAGTTATATTTGATAAATCACTATAATAAGTGGATGTGTAACTCCCATGTGATCTAGCTTGTTATACCTAGCCTTAATGTAATTATATGATGTTTATTGGTTAGAATAAGACCTCTTGAATGATTAATGTGATAATGAATTACACTTTTCTTGTGTTAAAACCACAATGTAGTACTATTTGAATATCATAGTGCCCTTCCATGTTAATATCTATGGACACATATGTGCTAATGATATTTTGAGCCTTGTTTAAGGCATGGAATGATGATGATAACCTTACTATGAATAATGTGATGGTCTTAACGATCTTTGGGCATGTTTGAAGCCATGATTGAGGTGAAATCCTGTTCATGTTCCAATAAGGGTTAAAACCCTGGAACTTGTGATAAGATATTGGTATCTTGTAATAGTATGATGATAAGTGTGGTCCATTAATTTACAATGAATGATCGCATGTGGTAATGTGATTAAGATTTATATTTCAAATATTTTATATATTTTGAAGTTGTTATACATATACTCTTGTTAGAAAAGAATTAGGGTTTGAATGTCCCCTTGTATGATAAAGCCTTAATGCATTCATTTGGAAGTAATTAATCAAGTGTAACCTTAATCATGTTGAGCCCTATGCCGTAGAGCCATCTTCAGTGTCAGAACTCACTGGATGGTGAACACTTATTCTCAAGGGAAACTCAGAGTGTATATTGTTGAGTATGTGGGGGTGGCAAGTTGAGGATATATCCTTGTCATCCACAATTATAGGTTATGGAGGATGGCTATGGTAATGTCTCTAACATTTGATGTGATTGAGGATAGCTACGGTTGTACCTCAGATTAGAGGGTTTTGTATACCCTATTTTATAGTGGCGTAACTTGTACCAAGTATGGACTAGTTGTTATCAGTTGACTATATGTCATTGTTGGTAGTTTGACTGGTATGTCATTGTAGTTTACTCGTACTGACCGAGGGGAAGAGATCTTAGGATACCGACACTCCTAGATCTTATACAGAACCGAATATCACTTCACAGTAGTCAATTGGACTTTGAATGGTATGACTCAAACTCCCTAGGGCATAATAATGAAAGAAATAATACCATCCGTGTAGTATAATTGCTAGGGTTTAATACGTATGACATTGGTTGATTAACCCTTGTCTTGTCTTTACACTACATAATTCTTACATGATTCAGACTTATGAAAGTTGTGTAATTCTACTTGATGTTACAACTTATTTTCTTAACTGCTTAGTATGCTTAAACTGTTCAATATGTTCATATTGCAGTTTCAATACTCTAACTGCTCAATATATTTACTGTTAATTAATATGTTATAATCAATATATGTCGAGAGAGTTATATCTCTCACTGGGACTGAGTCTCACCTGTGGGTCACCACATTTTTTTAGGTGGTCTCGGGAAACGAGGTCGATGTCGCGCTATGGAAGAGAACCAACCTAGTGATCAATAGATTTAGAAGGTTGGTTAGTTGTAGATGTTAGTAGTAGAGTCCTAGTGTCATCCCTATACTCTCATGTCCGGGTATAGGATGTGTTTTCTAGATGATATAGTCGTATCGACACAAGATTTTGGTGGTATGCCAATGCTTGTAAATATATGGCATTACATGTGAAATAATTTTGTATGTAGGATGTGACTGAGGTCTTTGGACCCATATGTAAATACTTGTTATAGTATATGAGAATGGAATGATGGACCTTTTGTAAATGTTCTAGAGTTTATTTACATTGTTGAAATTGATTTTAATTATCCCACAATTTTGACTATGTGATTAATTAGAAGTTGATCGTGTTTTGTGTTTTGAATAATCTCATTAAGAATGACGAGGTGTCACAGAATCATAATTAAATTAGTAAGAACATGATCATCAGACAAATAACTAATCTTCTAGAATTCTTCTAAACAACATGTTTTACACTAAATAAAGATATAAAAGGAGATTAAGAATCAAATGTGTTGTGGAATTTCAATTTCCTTATGTAACAAATACACCTCATATATATATTAGATAACACCACAAGTTTGATGAATAATGATATCTTACAAACTCAAAGGTGATGAATTGGTCATATGATGATGAACCAATAATCTATCTAGATGATGTTGTGGAACCAAATTTTGAGTTATGGCTTGAAGCCATAAGATCCAAAATGACTTCCATGTGAACCAAATAAGGTATGACCTTAATGGTAGCACTTATAGGGATAAAACCCATATGTGCAATTGGGTCTTAAGAGTTAAGACTAACATGGATAACATTTGAAGAGATGATTGGTTGAGGTAAATTCAAGTGAGTTCATGGTGTTGAACCTGATGATTTTATCTAGCCAATTGCATTGGATCATGCTTGATATTGGAACTTGAAGACTATGAAATTTGACATATGGAGATTAAAACCGCATTCCTAGAAAGGAATAACATGAGGTTTTGTATGTGACACAACCTGAAGGGCTTTATAATTCCATTAATGCAAATACAATCTATAAGTTACAAGAGATTAATCAATATGATTGATTAAATACAAGCACCTCAGAACTGGAGTCTTTACTTTGATTATATGGTCAAAAAGTTTGACTTATATATTGAAATAATGAAGGGATCTGTGATTACAAAGATTTTTGTGGGAGCGTATTCTTATTCCACATGATGATGAGGAATGAAATGTTCTAAGAAACAAAATTGGTGTGGAAATACCTTCTTTAAAGGAATAAAGAGAAATGTCCTATGTGATAGGAATAGAGATCTATAGAGATAGTTCTCAAAATTCTCTTGACCTAATAAAGAGATAGCATACATAGGCAGTCTGTACTGAAGGGTTCAGTGCAAAGATTCCATTGGAGAAAACTTGTCCATATTACATGGAGTTAGTCTCTCAGATGCCTAGTGTCCCAATGAAGAATAGGAACACATAGATAGATGCCTTATGCTATTATTCTCTCAGATGCCTAGTGTCCCAATGAAGAATAAGAACATATAGATAGATGTCTTATGCATTTGCAATTGGATCTATCATGTATGTAATCATCCCATTGTCTTGTATGTATTGGACATGACAAGAAAATAAATATGCATTCATCATCTTGTATGTATTGGACATGACAATATGATATGCTCATCCAGTTATCTTGTATGTAATGGACATGATGAGTTGTCTTCTTCCAGTGAGAGTCATTGGAATACCATAAAGAACTTATTTAAGTACTTATGAAGTATTAAAGGATTAGTTCTATGGTAATAAAAGGAAGAGTTGAGTGTAAATGAGTTACACTGATGCAAGCTTCCAAAATGATAGAAAATGATTGCAAAAAATAAAATTGTAAAGTGAACAAGAGGTGTTAAATGGAAATGTTCCAAGTAAAATTAAAAGCTATTTAATTCTAAAAGGGAATGTCGAGTATCCTTGTGTTATGAACAACATAGGATACTATATAGATCTAGAAGTTCATATGGATGAACTTATAGATATTCCAACCATTGATGAAAAAGTAGAAATACTAAGTCAAACAATGGAGCTAATTGTTAGGCAAGGAATATCAGATAGCATATTACGACAACTCCATATCATACAAAATTTTGTACAACAAGATGTGAAACATGCAAAATACTGACTAAAGCAAAGTGTTGCTAACTCATTGGATTAGCACTAGCGCACCAGAAACATGTGGGACATGTTTAGAGATAACTAATAATATGATTCAAAGGTTATTGGCTCTAAGTGAAAATGGGAGTCTATTGGTATGTATACCCTAAGAGACAATCATATGATGATTGGATTGGCATATGTCATGATTCATTTGATAAATATCAAGGAAAGCTTCCAATTTATTCTAGCTCAATCGATAAATAATGGAGCAGAATGAATGTCTAAAGAGTGACAATACTCAATGACGTATGTCTTCAGGTTAAGGACCTGAACAATGAGATCATACAAATGCTATAAGTATGTGCATTCTTTTATATGTCCCTAGTCAGATTTCATCGTGGAAGGTTGATAGACAACAATGACACATAAAGACTAGAGTGTGCGTTGGTTGATGACAGTGTCTCACTAGTCATGATATATGATATCAAACCATGCACATACATTCATGTTAGAGAACAATGTATAAGACAGATTCACCATGAGAGTGGCACATAGAACCATGACATGATAGTTAGAGTCATCTCTCATAGTGATGGTGGTGATTGTGATTCTTAGACCTAAAATCACTACACTCGTCGAATGTGATTGGATACAGTTTGCAATCATCAAACACAGTCCTGAAACATGGGTTGTTATAATGGTGATGATTGGGTGGCTTTGACACATGAGATAGACTGTGAGTGATAGATATGGGATTTATCCCTCATAAGGGAGTATGATGTCCAGGCCACTTGATAAGCGAGACTGAGAAAGGCATGTACACGCACATCTGAATCAATATGTGATATTGATGTCACACATATCTCAAACAATCTTCTTTAGTTCAAGAAACATGAGTGAACGTTGAAAGGATGATAATTCCATGCCTTAAGTTCATTCAGGATATCAGAGACAAAGGAATTATACATTCAATAGAACACCAATCACAGACTGTAGGATTGAAAGTTGTTCTCCAACTTTCCTTTTCACTTGGGTAGCAATGATGTATGATCAGGCACCACTCTTTGTTTGTGATGTCATAAGTTAGTTATGGACATTCACTGCTGATGTGAAATGGGACCTATAGGGTCACACATAATGGATTAACCAAGAAGAGGAGTTTATCCATGAATGATGTTTGGATTGATTAAAAAAGTGTTTAGGTACTCAATCAAACATTCAATCAATAGACTTGACTCAGAATCATCAAGTTCAATTGTTAAACCAACTGATTTGAGTGTCAGATTGATTGAGAACTAAATTGACTATATTCTACACAACCTGGACCACAAACCGACTGGTTCACTAGGTGAACCGATTGGCTCATGGTCAGTGAGACGACGAGTTCACCTTAGTGAACCGATCAGTTCATGTGTCCAAACGAGCAGTGTTAGATTTTCTCAATTTGTGAGAAAAAGTTTTTTTTTACTTGTTCAATTCGAATGGGACAAGAATTAATATTTGTGTTAACTAGAAACGAATAAGAAAATTCAATTGTGGGAAAGTATGGGAGGTGAAACGACCGATTCACTAAGTGAACTGACCAGTTCACACTCCCAACCAATCAGTTCACTAGTGAGCCGATCGGCTCACCTTGCCAAATGACCGTTTCATTCGGAAAACGACCAGTTTGCCTGCCGCAGTGCAAATTATTCATGAAAATTCCAAACCCTTCTACTCCCACACAGACTGGGAACCCTGACCCTGACCCTGCCCTCTACTATAAATAGAGGGGTACTTGGGGCTTCTCCACAGACACAACTCAGAACATTAGTTTCTCTACAATGTTGTTGTCATCTCTACTTGTGGCAACCGAGAGAGCCCAAGAAAGCACTACCCGTTCAGGGAGGAACAACAAGTGAAAAACAATTGTAGAAAAACAAATGATTGTGGGAGAGTGTGTCGATGACTAGTAAACCGACAGAAGGGGACAACTCCTTCTAGTCCGTTATTTAGGATGACTAGAGTTTCAGATAGTTCGTGTGGACTATTTATAGAGGCAGGAGACTTCTTCCGCTTAGGAGGATGACTGTCAACCGTAGTCTGGGTCAAGAGCAGGAGTTGCACAAACATCATCAAAGACAGGTGGTTGAAGACAACACTTTCTATGAGGTATTGTCGTTGAGCAAGCCTCAGGAACAGGTATACCTCGCTAAAATCATCCTTCCCATTACATAGATATTGATGCGATCTACTAGTTATGGGTTTATGGTCAAGTAAAAATTTTGTTTCCGCTGCCTACTCCGACCATGTAAAACCCAACATAAAACCCATACGGTGCAAGTGGGTCTTCAAGAAGAAGACCGACATGGATGGTAAGTACAAACCTATAAGGGTAGATTGGTAGCAAATGGTTTCATACAAGTTCAAGGTGTTGACTATGATGAAACATTTTCTCCAGTGGCCATGGTTAAGTCCATCAACATCATGCTTGCAATTACAACTTATCCTGACTATGAAATTTGGTATATGGATGTTAAAACAACATTCCTTAATGGGAATTCACTCGAGAATGTGTATATGACACAGCCTGAGGGTTTTATCAATCCAAAGGATGCAAATAGAGTTTGTAAGCTACAAAGGTCAATCTCTGGATTGAAGAAAACATCACGGAGTTGGAATCTTTTTTTTGATGAGACAGTCAAAGGGTTTGGCTATATTCAAAATGAAGATGGACCTTGTGTGTACAAGAAGGTTAGTTGGAGCATAGTGACATTAATCATATTGTATGTAGATGAAATACTATTGATATGGAATGACACCCCTACTTTACGAAAGGTAAAGACATGGCTTGCAAATACATTCTCTATGAAAGAATTGGGAGAAGCATCCTACATCTTGGGGGTAAAGATATATAGAGATAGATCCAGAAGGCTTCTTGGACTAAGTTAGAGTGCATACATTGACAAAGTGTTGAAGTAGTTCAGCATGGAGAACTCAAAGAGAGGAGACCTACCTACGCACCAAGGTGTCACCATCTCTAGAGCTCAATGTCCTAGTTCTTATGAAGAAAGAGAATGCATGAGTCTGATTCCATATGCCTCAACAATTGGATCAATCATGTATGAAATGTTGTGTACCCATGCAGATGTCTCGTATGCCTTGAGCATGACGAGCAAATATTAGTGAGATCTAGGTGATGCTCACTGGATAACCGTAAAGAACATCCTCAAGTTCTTGAGAAGGACTAAGGATCAATTCTTGGTCTACGAAGGAGAGCAAGAGTTGGTGGTAAAGGGTTAAATTGAAGAAAGCTTCTAGACTAATCAAGATGATTACAAGTGGTGATCAGGACTCGTGTTTAGCCTCAACAATGATGCTATAAGCTAAAAGAGTTCCAAGCAAGAGACGATTGTTGATTCTACAACAAAGGCCGAGTATATTGTTGCATCGAGTGCAACATAGGAGGTTGTACGGATCAAGAATTTCATCACAGAACTTGGGGTCATTCCAAGCCTCAATGAGGCAATCAAGCTATTTTGTGACAAAAATGGAGCTATTGCGCAAGCTAAGGAACCCAGATCACATCAGTGCTCAAAGCATATACAAAGGTGGTTCCATCTCATACGAGAGATCGTACAATGAGGAGATCTAAAGATTTGTAAAGTACCAGCTGAAAACAACATTGTTGAACCCCTGACAAAGGAACTTTCACAGCAGAAGCATGATGGTCATGTAAGATCACTTAGAATACGATTCATAGGTGATTGGATCTAAGTGCAAGTGGGAGTCTGTTGGTATGTATTCCCAACGAGTTAATCATGTGATGATTGTAATTGCATAAATGTAAATGATTTAATTAATCAATAAAAGGAAAGCTTCCGAATTGTTCTATTTATTCAGTAATGAGATAATGATGTAGCATTATAAATGTCTAGAGAATTATATTACTCAATGACATATGTATTCAAGTTACTATCCTTGTGGATGAGATCCTACATATGTTAAGATTACATATACATATTCTCTTTATGTCCCTGATCAGTTGTTATTGTGGAAGGTTGATAGACAATAATGACACATACGATCAGAGTGTGAGTTTGTTGATGACTAAATCTCATTAGTCATGATATGGCAATATCAAACTAAGCACACAAATACATGTTAAAGAATAGTGTATCAGATAGACCCACCGTGAGACTGACACATGTAAGCCATCATCATGGAAGTCATAGTCATCTCTCACAGTGATTGCGGATGTGAAATAATATTGTATTGAACTGATTCAAGATCATAAAAGAGGTACATCCCAGTCCTATATATAGGATCACCCGAGAAACCTTGATACTTAGGACATAAGTAATCTAAACGGGCTGATACACTAAAGGCCCACTAACTAATTAATTAACCTATTAACTAAATAGGCTAATATATAATCTCTAACACTCCCCCTCAAGCTAGATCGTGGGTGAAACACATGTGCAAAGCTTGGAGGTTATAAGACTCGATCAAATGATAAAAGAATGATAAATGAAAGATAAAAGATAAATATCACTCCCATACAAAAGATGTTACTCCTCCTTAATCAATACTCCCCCTGAATCATATAGTGATGACGACTCTGTAGGCCGAAAATACTCAAGCTTTAAAGAATGTCTTTCTTTGAAGTGCATATGAAGAACATCTGAAGAATGGACCTGATACTACAGCAGTAATTTGCCACTTGGAGCAGATGATCATCCATACCACGACTACAACTACTTCACTGGAATACATACTTTAGGCGACACGAATGTGGATCTCTCAATGATGATGTAGTAGTAGTGGTGTCTTCAAAGCAACTGAGAAGACGTGCATAACGTGGCACGAACACGAACGGACGATGTGCTGGTGATGCGATGTAGGTACCATGACTCTGTAGCATGAACCTTGAGGACTTGACAGGAAAGGAGATTTCAATCATCAAGGAAAGTCCTAAGAAGATCAGCAACAGGTGATGTCGAAACAACAGATGCAGCTCTGAGAAGACGTGACGAAGCAGCTCGGTGAAGATAAACTCTGAGCTTCTAAAAATCTGAAGAAGCACTCATATGTCTCATATGATTGGAGCTAAAGAAATACACCATCAACACCTGACATACATAACGCAGTATGAATGCAGATATGATGTCGACAATGAATGAAGCTGGCTAGAGGTGGAGAACAGACATGTTGAAGAACATGAAGCTCCATGAAGATAATATTCTGGAACATATATAACCTAAATATATATATATCATCATCTCATTTCATACTCTCTCTCTCATACATTCTCTCTCATGCTGGCTCTCTCTTCTCATCTCTTCCTCTCCTCTCCATCCCCCCTGCACACCAAATATGATTAGAGTGAGTGTTTGGTGTGGAGAAATGGATACATGACCCCCCGTATTGTGGAAAGGGATACACACAAGATATGGGTGGATGGGAAAGGAATTGGTGGATTTGAGAGGATTCTGTGATATGGAGATGTATAAAAAAATGTGGAGAATGGAAATTGATAACCGGAGAGAGTAAACTAAATGGGTAAATGTAAGATCTGGGTAGAAAATTAAATGGATCTGATCCCAAAAATCCAATTAGGCTCAAAATTGGATCTGATTAGCAAAAGATAAGACTGATTAAGGATTCAAATAGAGACAGAGATAATGCATATGGGGGCAGTAAACATGGTTGTTTGGTAGCGGTGGAGAGTGATGGGTGATTGCTCACAGTAGAGAACAACAATTAACCTGGGGCCAGGATGATGAGACATCGGAAGAGTGTGATCGTCAGATGGGGATATAGTTGCTGGATGAAGAGGCAACAACTCTATAGTATATGGAAACGACAACGGTGATACAGCTACACTGTGTCAATGATGGCTACATCCGCCTTTGGCCGGTGGCTGCTGCTGCCGCTCCTAGCCGGCGGTGGTGCGCTACCACCTTGGGCAGCGGAGGACGGAGCCGGCTGGGGACTGGTGACGTTAGAGGTTACTGCTTGTGGCTGGTTGCATTGATAGGTGGCATATGCACTGCTGCTGGCTACAGATGGCAGAGATGATGATGGCTGGACGGTGGCTTGCTGCCGCAGTGGGATAGATAGCGTCGACGTATGCTTGTTGCGGAAGCTACTGTGATCGACGATGGCTTGATGATGGTGGTGGATAGTGCCAGAACGGAGATCGTTGGCTTACAAAAAGACAATTGGATCTTTAAGAAGGAGGAGACGAGAAGCCATGGAGGTTGGGATATGCCCGGAGGGAAGCCGACTTAAGCCATGGCAATGGCGGCAGTGGCCGCCCACAGGCGGGTTCTCCCCCGGTTGTGCTCTCTCGAAGAGAGGCGGTGACTACGTCTAGGGTTGTTGTTGCTCGGTGGCTAGGAGAGGAGGGAGCGACGGCTGCTAGGATTTTGCTCAGGAGCGAACATGCTCTGATACCATGTGAAATAATATTGTATTGAATTGATTTAAGATAATAAAAGAGGTACAACCCTGTCCTATATATAGGATCATAGGAGAAACCCTAATACTTAGGACATAAGCAATCTAAATGGGCTGAGACACTAAAGGCCCACTAACTGACTAATGAACCTATTAACTAAATAGGCTAATATATAATCTCTAATAGTGGTGATTGTGATTCTTCGACTTGAAATCACTACAATCATCATATGTTGTTGGGTGCACTTTGACATCATCAAAAGCAGTCTTGAAACATGGGTTGTTATAACAGTTATGATTGGGTAGCTTTGATACTTGGGGATTGATTATGAGTGTCAGATATGGGATTTGTCCCTCCTACTGGAATTTGATGTCCTAGGCCTCTTAATTAATGAGACTGAGAAATGCATGGCCATGCACATGTGAGTCATTATGTGATATTGAGCTTACATAGATCTCATACAATCTTCTCTCGGTTCAAGAAATATGATTGAATAATAATGAGGGTGACTAATCCATGCATCTAGTTTAATATAGACATCAGTGACAAGGGAACTATACAAATACTGCAACTACATACACAGATTGTAGGTTGAAGTTGTTTCCCAACTTTCCATTTACTTGGGTAGCATTGATGTGCGAATAGGAACCACTCATTGTTTGTGGTGTCATAAGTAGTTATGGACATTCATTGTCAATGTATTCTGAGACTTATAGGGTCACACCCATAGGTCTCGAGCTAGAAGAAGAGTTTCACCTCAAATGACAATTGAATTAAGTACTAAAGTGTTTAGGTATTTGATTCTCACAACAAATAGGTTGACAACACTGCCAAATGCCCATCTCATGTGTTGATACGGGCGTCTAGAGGGCCAAACGGACGTCTCAAATGTTGATATGGGTGCCTGGGGAGTTAGACCTATTATGAGTTTGAATTGTCTAAGTAAGTGAACTGACCAGGCTGACTAGCTCGACTCAGGTCACCAAAGGACTATTTGGGAGACTGAGATGGCTGTCTCGCATGGGCCAGATGGTCCAGTCTTCCGAGAGAAGTTTATCGATATTTTCTAGTTCGTTTGAGTTGCACATTACTTGTTGTGCAAGAAGATTAATATAGGATATTAATTGGAAATGAATTGCTGATTTTGTGTACAACTGGGAAACAACCAAATAGTTGTATGGGCTGTGCCAAACGATTGTTTGGCATACTAGACAATCATCTGGGTTTCTAGATGACCGTATAGGCTGTCTCAGGTTGTGAAATTTCTAGAATTATTTTGCAAATTTGAGATCTTCTGGTCCCTTCCACTCCCGCACAGACTGGGAACCTGGACCCAAACCCCGCCTATAAATAGAGGGGTACTGGGGGCTTCCCAGAACACAACACAAACAATTGAGAAAAAGTTGCTCTGACAAACATTGTCCTATCTGGTTATGGTAACCAAGAGAGCCCAGGAATGTCCTACCCGACTAGGGAGGGATAGACAAGGAAGGGAGAAACTAAGATCATTGTTGTGGAAGAGCAAGTTCGTGACTAGTACACCAACATGAGGGATGACTCCTTCATGATCATTCTAGTAGGACAATATGTGTTCTAGACGGTTCGTGTGAACTACCATAGAGGTGGGAGGTCATTGTCTACCGCTAGGAGTACAACGTCAACTAGCAGTCTGTGACAAGAAGAGCTGCTGAAGATGATGAGGTTCATGGCTGCAGTCCATGATATAGACTAGGAGGCACAACAGTTAGATGAGTCCCAATGCAACCAGGATTCAGAAGTTGTGCATCTACGATGATGAGGATTTTTGTTGGACTTGCTCCAGGACCAGGAATATCCTTAAAGCCATCCTTCCTACATTATATCTATTGAAACAGTCTGCTGATTATGGGGAATATGGTAGATAAAATTTTTGTTTCCGTTGCCTGCTCTATAGCCATATTTCCCTACACAAACATGGACTAGAATGTCGGATTGGCCATTGTTTCTAGGTTGAATGAAGGAAACGCAGACTGCTCCAGCCCCGTCATTGGCACTCTCCCGTCTGGTGATGGCCTCCTACCGCCACCTCCTAGTGCAACGCAACTACTCTCAGTGTGTTCTTTGTGTTCTCAGACTTATCCGGATAAGCAGAAGCTATGATCAGTTATGTTAGATAATGTAAGAACGGACACAACATAAGTCCTATGTCCATGTAGGCTCTACAAACCTAGATATCTGATACTAACATTTGATGTGACAACCCAACGCCACACGAACAAGATAACTCAAAACAAAGTGCACAATCGACTACTAAACATAACACAACCATAAAATAGGTAAATTAAAACCGATTCATGTATTACTTATCATGTGTGGAAACATTACACAAAGGTCCTTCAAAATGCATCATATCACATATCAAACTAAGTATTTACATCTGTTTAGTGATTGAACCGCAACATGTATACAAAAGATCTAGTTCCACATATACATGCATATATATATACAACAAAAGCATACTGCCAAAACCACGTGTCAATATACAACAACTATAAAACACATCCCTTCCTGGACCTGAGAATATAATGATGACACTAGAACTCTACTACACAACACAAGCATCTATCAAAACCTTCTGAGCTACTGATCTCCAAGTTTCTCTTCCTCAACAAAACAATCTTTCCCATGTCGCTCATGACCACCTAAAAAGATGTGGTATCCCACAAGGTGAGACCCATGTCCCAGCAAGAGATATAAATCTCAACCAATGGTTATGTTTATAACATATATCATTATTAAATAGGATGAGGAGATGCATCAAAAGGAATAAATTAAACTAATAACACAATTTAAACAAGTTAAGCATGATAGTTAGATAGGCATAAAAATATATATGATTAGAAGGAATATGAAGAACATGTAATTTTATTACTTACTATACAATATAAGAAACATGGAAAGGGTTTAACATCCAATGTGAAGCATTTTTAACCTACACAAATATACTACACAGTTGTATTATGTCTTTTATTAATGCCCTAAGTATTTGAGGTATACCACTCCATTCCAACCGACCAATGCTAAGTCAAAGTCTGTTCCATACAAGACCTAGGAGAGGCAATCTCCTATGATCTCTCACACTCTCGGTCAGTATGAGTCCACCACAGTGACATATAAAGTCAAACTACAAAAACACCTCACCCACCTTGGTATATAGGCCACGACGCTAGACACCGAGGTATGAAACCCTATCACTGAGGTACAACCGTCATTTCCCTCAAAATATCATTCATGTAAATATCAACGATATGACTATAACTGATCTCACACCAAGGCATGACCGTAGCCATCCTCCAAACACCTAGGATCAAGATGGTAAGGACAAACACTCACTTACATATCGCATTATCAACAATATGCCCTTTGAGTTCCCTTAGGAATACACATTTACCATCCAACAAGTGCTGACACTAGAATGGATCTATGGCCAGGGCAATTACATGATTAGGGTTCCACTTGATTAGTCAAAGGCAGTTGACTGTCTTTTTATGCATCAATAAATTTACAAGCAAACCCTAAAAGAATCCTACAAAACATAGGTAGAGTCCAACTTTAGAACATATAGAATGTAGTAACATAGAACTCTGTATCATCACCATTATCACATCACCATGGGATACTAGTCCCTTCTCACACCACACAGAGGATATCACCTCACTTAGAGTAACCAACCATGTCCAAGGTTATAAGACCATTCACACTATTCCCTACAAGGACATTATCATCTCTCCATGCCTCATCAAAACTCATCATCATCACCATACATGTGATACATAAGTTTGGCATAATATTACATTAAGAGCTATGATGTTCGTGTAACATAAAGGTAGGGTTACAATAGTTTCGGGAAGAGAAAATATTTTATCATCATGCTAATTACTGAATGAAACTAAGAAACATCATCATGTACTTGCATTAGAGTTAAGTTTAACATTAAAAACCAAATTAGGGTTTCAAAATCAGCAATAAAAGCTAAACCTTAATTACAACCATCTCCAACATTCTAGGAAGCAAGTAGGTCAACTATCATTATCATAAAGACAACCACGTAAAACAAACACAAGGTACAGAAATTCTCATTGACCGAAGAGTTTTGGACTCACCATCTTCATCTATCGAAGAGATGAGTCACCCTCAATGATCATCAAGGTCAGCACATCAACGACTGAAGAAAAAGTAAGTCCTAGCGACCTAAGAAAGCTTGAATCATCATCGACCAAAGAAGATAGGTGCATGGTGACCGAAGAGGAACCTCATCACTTCATCGACCGAAGAGAGTCCAAAACTCAAACAACCACAAGGGAAAAACCTTTGTGACTAAAGGAGACATCAACATCTTCATCGACCGAAGGACATAGTCACCTCAGCGACCATTCGAGAATATCCATTCATTAGCAACCCAATGATCATTGAAAGTTATCGACCACATAGATCACAGTTTGGAAAACATCAAGAGAGAGAAAACCTCATCAAACAAAAGATCAGACAGATTGATCATCATCATGAAATTGAAAACCCACCTAGGAGTAAAACACATGAAGGAAATCAACTTTAAACCCTAATTTCAATCATCAACATGAGAGGAAGCAAAACCATGACTTGGAGAGAGAAAAGCTAACGTGTAGTACATGCATGCAAGTATCAAACCTTCATCATAAAACCTAATTTCATGCACAAGGAATAGGTTCATAAAAAGGGAATTATCTACTCAAGATCACCATAGAAAACAAACCCTAGTTCACACATATTATCACAATTCTACTTGGAACCACATTTTTAGGGAAAGATTACTTTTGTATGCAAGATATGTGTAAGCAACAATCGAGGAGAAAGTTATATAACTCACTTTATCATGGATGGATCAACTCCAACAGTAAGGAACCTACAGGAAGAGAGAGAAAACCCTATCTTTATCACCACTTCGGCAAAGCTAGAACCTCCTCCAAGTAAAGAACAAATCATAGGTCAAAGGAAGCACAAGATAGAACAAAACCCTAGGTACATTATCAAAGGAGGGAAGTTCTTCAACCTCAACTTACTTACTACCATGGATAATGATGGGTTCAACCAAGAAGAGAAAGAAGAAAAGTGTTATAACCCCAATTTTTGGGTCCAAGTGGTGAGAAATATAATTTTTCATAATAAAAATGTTTGAACAAATAATCATATATTTGGTTTTGAATAATTGGATTTCGTTTAAAATAGCCTTGTTGTTTGATTTGTGGGCTTTATTGGCTATTGAGCCCAATTAAAGGATTAAAAGAAAAACAAAAAGAAATGAAAAAGGATTTTCTTTTAATAAAGGAATATATGAGGAAAATAAAAAGAAATGATTTTAAGGCCAAAAGATATTTTCCCAAAATAAGATTTCGAGTTAAAAGGGTTCCTTGGGGTTCAAGGAACTCAGGATAATTAGATAATGGTAAAAGAAATAAGGAATATGTGGAAAATATAATTAAATAAGGGATAACTTGAAACTAAAGTAAAGGGCTTGTTTCCTTTGTATAATGACTCCAATTTTTGTACAAGGAAAGATAAAGGTATAAACGAGTTTTCCTCAAAATTTGAGATAAAACGGAGTTAAGGATTGAGAGTTATTGAATTTTCAAGTTATCATCAAAATAGACTTTTCCTTGAACAATTAGGAATTGATTTTCCTTTTTGGTTTAAACACGGACAACGCTGACCGTCGGATTTTAATCCAACATATCACGGTCATCGTCTAGAGTCCCAACAAGACTCGGACAGTAGCGCGATACAGGGGTTTTTCCCCTCGATTTTCCAATAGATACAGTGCATGAGCACTCATGTTTTGTGTCCCTTTGGGATCGGGAGGTCCGGGCGAAGGATCTAGACCTAGGATTCGATGGGTTTCGTGGTGTGTACTCAAAATGCCCAATTGGGCTGAGTACTGGGACGGAGGCAGGGTTGGGAAACCCTAGAAGAGTCCCCCATGCCCTATATAAAGGACACCACATGGTCCCTCGCTTCCTAGCGATCTCCAACGGCATAACCTCGAGCGCCCACACCCTCTCATCTGTCCAATTCAACCTTCACCGGTGAGAACTCCGCCTTGCTCTGCCGTAGCTTGAGCGGTAAGAAAGGAGAGAAAGATGACGTACAGACGTCGTTGGATTCGGGGTCATCGTGATCCTAGGTGGGATCTAACGGCTCAAGTCAGCGACCGGATAAGTGAGTCGTTTTCGACCATGTGCGTTCAATCGCAATCGGACGACCACAACAAAGAGAGACAACCGCTTGCGGGGTTAGTGGGGGCGATAGACGAGGAGCATCAGATCCAGATGCGGACCAGCGGTGCACTAATAGTGCGGTCGATGAATTTCCGGTAAATATCCTTCTCTGACCAAAATTACAGAAAATAGTTTTTTCTTGCAAAATTAATAGAAATTGCTAGGAAACTCGTACGAGAAAACTTTATATATGAAAGTTGTATAGAAAAATACGAGGAATCTGATAAAAATAATTTGAGAACCTAGTTCTGTCTATTTTGCAAAAAGTACCTTAATTTGTTAATAAAGTGTATTAAGAATTGATGAAGAAACCCTAATTGCATGATTAAAGTGTATTTTGGTAAATCAATAGATCAAACTGATAAGTTTAACTTTTTTAATGATAAAGGTGATATGATTGTCAGTTTGAATGCAAAAGTATGAAATTTAGAGTTATAATGCCTAAAAAGGGAGTTAATTTACATGGAAACCCTAATTTGGGATAAAAGGAGATAAAAAGCATGTTTTTGTGGAATAAGATAATTAGATGCTTAATAAAGGAACATTGAGTTCAAAAAGGAAGAACTTTGCACGTGATTAGTCTAATTTAGGGTTTATGTGCTTAAATATGCATGAATTTGAAAAGGGCATAAAGTTAACATCTTTAATGATTCAATTAAGGAAAAACCCTTAGATTTGATGATAGATGGATAATTCAAGCTGATATTAACCTATTGTTAATAAAAGAGAAAATAGGATTTAAAAATATGATCCTTTTATATATTTGGTTTAATTTAAGGTTTCGTGCATGATTATGCACTAATGAGCTTAAAACCCCTAATTTTGATGAATATGTCTTTTAATTGGTTTAATTGTGTAAATCCACGAATAAAATAGAGATGTGATGATCCTAAGCCAATTTGAGCATAAAAGACCCTTAATGTGGATAATTTGAGTAATTAGGATTTTTATGAGTGGAAAAGTTGTTTTAGGGTTTGTTGACCCAAAAAGGATAAAGTTTGAGAAATTGACCTAAGAAACCCTAATGCATCCTAATGAGACTTAGAAACTTTAGAAAGGTGTCCCAAGTCAATAAGGAGTTGTTTGGGATATGCTTGTGACAATTAGACATTATAAATGTTTTCAAGATCAATGTTTGCTTGATTGATTGATTGGCTTGCTTGATTGGACATCTAGTTGGATTTGGATAAATTGTTTCTTGAGATCTCCAAGATAGGTATGTGGTTACATATGAATAACCGCTTAGTTTTTTGATGGTTTCTCAGACATTTAATCGCATTGAATGCAACTAAACTGTTTGGATGTTCATATTGCAAATATAAAGTGACTATGACTATCGCTGAATGTATATGCCTATAAACTCAGATCCTGATTCTCTCTGTGGCATAATAGCTAACCTAGTACATGGCTGCCTATGGGTAGGTCCATCAGGTTAGAGAAAGGCCTAGTACATGGCTACCTATTGGGTAGGTCCATCAGGTCTATGGATGACCTAGTACATGGCTACCTATTGTGTAGGTCCATTAGGTCTATGGATGACCTAGTACATGGCTACCTATTGGGTAGGTCCATCAGGTCTATGGTTGACTTAGTACATGGCTACCATGGAGGTAGGACCATCAAGTCACAATGAGTTAGATATTGGGCTATCTTCGGATAGTGCCATGCGACTCTATTACCTAAAAGAGAGGTGATATTCATGTCCACTGCAGGGACAACCCAGAGTTCGAGAATATGTATGGATTGAGTTGTATGGCTTAAAATGTAATCTTGATTGTTAAATGATTAATTGAATGATTATATTGTTAACATACTTGAACATTATCTATTTCCTCCACATACCAGCTTCGTCTGACCGACGTTTTGTTTGTCGGTGTTTTAGGTACAATGAAAAGTACAAACAGTAAAGCGACACCTTGTGAATTCAAGAATTAAAGAACAAGGAGGAATTAGATAGAATAGTTCAGCTGAGGTTAGCAGTTAGTTTGTTCCCAACTTTTCAAGGTATGCAAAGAAAAATTTTATTACCATTTTCAGTATAGTCTGTTAGAATTTAATAATTGTTTATGGTTATATGTCGAACCTTTGATCCGGGATTAATGGGTGCGGCTTCAACCTCTTTGTAAGGACCCTGACCTGTGTTTAGGGCTTACCCTGTTTGTTTTGCTTAACCTTGATGGTTTGATGCTTTCTAATCACCTTTAGTGGTGATTAGGGTTTGGTTATGCTTTGTTGAGAGTTGGAGGTGATACTTGCAAGTAACCTAAGTCTAGGGTTTTGTGAGCAAGTTTGTCACCTTGAGAGGTGTTCTTCTCTCTCTTTGCTTCCTCTAGGGTTGAGAGGAAGGCTTGGGCTTGTTGTTTGAGTTCTTTGGGCCTTTGTTGAGCTTGTTTGGGCCTTGGAGTTCCTTGTTTAGGCTTTCTTGGGCCTTGTGTCGGACAAGTGGAGCTTCTGTCGGCCTAGAGTGGAGCTTGTGTCGCCCATGGTGTTTGGTCCAACCTTTGTCATGTTTGGAGAACACATGGTGCACATCTTGGACAAGTGGCTTATGGCTTGCAAGAGTGGTGGCTTGAGTTGGTGGACAAGTGTCCCTTGTGTGGATGACACATAGCAAGAGTTTACCTTGTTTTCTCCTCCCTCTCTTTCTATATAGGTGGTCCCTTCCTTAGCTTGAGGTCCCTTTAGTTCCTCTCCCTCTTGTGCCTGACACACCCCATCTTCCCCTTTCTTGGTGGCCGACACACCCTTGAAGAAGGAGCTTGGAGGTCGACACACCCTTAGAGAAGGAAGGTGGTGGCTGATACACCCCTCTTGGAGGAGCCTTGGTGGTCGACAACCCTTGGAGCTCAAAGTACATCTTCTTCCTTGGAGCTTAAGGCGGGTTGCATGACTCTAAACCCTAACTACTTTACTCTCTTTGCATATATGTTTGCTTTAATCTTGCCCTTGCACGTTAGTAGTTGATCTTTAGTTATCTTGCATGTTGGCCGATCTTTGTGTTCTAGGGTTTAGGGAGCAACACTCCTTTCTCCCCTTGGTCTAGATGAGTGAGCTTTGGTCCTAGTGTCATGAGCAACACCCCTCTTTCCTACCTGATTGAGGTGAGCTCATGACTTAGTGGCTTGAGCAAGACTCTCCTCTCACCTTGGGCAAGATGGTGAGCTCGTTTAGATGGTTTGGATATGATGCACCTTGGTTGAGATGTGTGGGGAGGTGCTGCTCGACAGCCCTTGCCCTAGTTTCCCCTTGCACGGCTTGAGTGAGCAAGCCTTCCCTTTTGTTCCTTGGGCGGGTGAGCAACCTGACCCTGCTCGCCCTAAGCCAGATCTGCTCGACAGGCTGCTCACCCAATTGAACTTTGCTCACTCAGTATCCCTGCTCGCCCTGCTTTGTTGCTCAGCTACATACCCTGCATGCCCCTGTGTCGCCCGGCTTTCTTTGGCTCGCCCGACATAATCTTGGCTCGCCCAGTAGCTTAGCTCGCCCGATAACAGCTTGTGTCGCCCGATAGGTTGCTCACCCGACACATGAGTTGCTCGCCCAGTTTCACCGTGCACACCTAGATAGCAACTTGGCTCGCTCGATGAACATGCTCACCCGGACTCCCTGCACGCCTGCTGGGCTGCACGCCCGATAGGGGTTAGATAGGAATGGGTTCTGCCCGGGGTGATCTTTAGTGAGAGTTTTGAATGTCTTTTGTGAGGGCACGATTGGTCATGGAAGGGTGACATATCAACTATGCTTTTATGATGACTCATTGCTGAAGTATGAGATATATGTTCTTAAGGCTAAGCACATGCATATGAATGTAACTACCCTATTTCTTTAATGCCAAATATGGTCTTGAGCATGCTTTAGGAATGCTTGATATTTTGCTCACATGTGTACCCTTAAGATTGGGCACGGATATAGTTATTATTGTCACTTTGTGTTGGCAATGTAAATAACCCTAATTGTCACCTCATATTAATAATGATGAGTCTCTTTATTATTCACATGGTTATTGAATGATGCTAACCATGCAGGTAAGGCTTAGCCAGATGAAAGGCTATAAGAAATGGTTATATGTGGTTACTATGATGACAGGTGAATTCTGAATGATGCTCCAATATGATGTTGATAGCCTTGAGAGGCTATGGCACTATGTAATGAGGGATTGAGATCCCAAGATATGTGATGATCCTTGAGATGGATCTAGATGGTTGGCAAGAGGCCAAGTGATAACATGTGATGTGAGATCCTTGTGATGGATCAGTGTGATGTAAATTGTAGAAAATGCATAATGTTGAGTTTATGTTGTTTACTTTCTATTATATCTTGCATGTTATACAACTTGGTTGAATCTTGCAATCCATCTAAAAGATACTAATTAATCACAATGAAATCTATCATGTAGTCTGCCCTGGCCATAGATTCATCACCAGTCAGGATAGGGTGATGATGAAACGGGTTCTCCTGCGGGTCAACCCGGAGCGCATATTTTTGAATATGTGAGGTTTCTCCTAGCCTAAAATAGAGAGGTGAAACGAGTGCAGCTGCGGTTGCAGACTCGAATGAGTGATGAGCATGGTGAACATGGCCCATGGCTCTAGATTTGTGATATGATGAGCATGAATGCGTTCATGGCTCAGAGCACGGTGTTTAGACACGTGGCTTAGTTTCTAGCGCCGTGACCTGTACCAAGGCGGGCTAGGCAGAGGGTAGCCTGTGGAGCTGACCCTGTGGCTTATGACCACTTCAGCATGAGACTGCGGTCCTGCTTATGTTATACTCATGTACTGATCATGAGGCGGAGAAGGTCTTGGATTCCGGCTCTTCCATTGACCTTGTATGGCACCGGCTATGGGCTTCCCAGCCGAAGGTTGGATTTGAACGGTACAGTTCATTTCCTCATGGCATAATAAAACGTAATACAGCCGTTTAGTATATACTGCTTAAGACAAACACGAAACATTGGTTGAGGCCTTGTTTGTGTAGTTAACTTTATTTATCTTGCTATTACTATGCATTACTCCTATATGGTGAGTTTCATATATAGTTTATCTTGTCAATCATGTTCCATTGGGAAAAATGTTGGTATAGCTGGTAAGTCTGATGGTAAGGATGGCTTGTTATTCATAACTGTTCTTGTTATATTCTTTATTAGTAATCTGATGTTATAAGCTCTATCTTATCTGAGGTTTTGTAGTTTTGGCAAGGAGTTATGCCTCCCACTGGGACAATGTTCAATTTTCTCACTCCACTGGTTTATACCCTTTTTAGGTGGTCGAGCTTGTCGTGGTGGTGGTCGCGGAGTTGTGGCCGAGCAGCACGAAGATCAGTAAAAGGCAAGCTTTGGAGATGCTGCTGTTTTGGATGTTTTGTTGTAGAGTCTAGAGTCATCCCTGTACTCTCAGGTCCTTGGCGGTGTTTTGACGTTGTTTTACGATGCACGACCGATGTCGTTTGTATATCCTGCTGCTGGCCGGATGTGGGCCTTTATATGTATGAACAGGTGGTGAACTCATGGTTATGACAGGACAGCTGTTGCTCTAAGCTGTGAACATGTATCCAGTCTTGAATGGATATGTATATAACATGTTTTCTTACAGGATATGGACTGGAATGTAATATGTTTCTCAGTTTTCCGCAATCGGTTTTAATTAACACGTGTTTTTGTTAAGCTGTGGTTATGGTGATTTCCGCACGTTTTCGCGTAACACCTCGTTATCTGTGTGATAATGGGATGTGTTGCCACACTCTTGGTCTCCCTTAATTGGGGGTTACTGAAAGGTGAGGTCGTAACATTTGGTATCAGAGCATATGTTCCTCATTTAACCATTAATAATTATTAAATTTTACAAACTCCATAGAACCCAAGGGAGTTATTAGAGGAGTATCCGAAAGATGGAGGTGTCTAGAAAGGGATCACGACCGGGGGCTGGCAAGATTTTTCTCCACACCGCTAGTCGGAATACGAGGACTCCCGGACCCGTGTGACCGCCTGACCAAAGTCTTAGGGTATGAATCGAAATAAGATACCTTTAGGACTTCTCATCTTATTCATCCCTTCTCATCACAAAATTCTGATAAGGACCTAAAGGATTAGGGTTTTCTTTCTTCTCCTCACCCTCTTGAGGTATGGGTAAGGCTAATAAGGTTTAAGAAATCCTCCACCAAATTAATGAAAGGCATGTAAATAAGATGTCATGGACATAAGCTTAATAGATTAAGCGCAAAATAAATAATAGATACATGCTTAGGTCGTATGACATAAGTTGTCATGTCCTCAGAAGAGTCCTGAGGTTAGACCTTCTTGACAGGAGGATAAGTTAGTCTTGGAGATAGAGATCTCCATTGCAAGTAGAGACCTAGCACATCCTCTGAGGATGATGCTAACCCTAACCCTAAGTGAAGGATAGAGAGAGATGTGTTGGACTAGGTGTTTGAAAGGACATGCCTTTGGGATGCCATATGATCCATGGGTGACCTAGCACCTTTGGCAACCCAACCCTAGGAAGGGTCGTGCATGATAGGGTAAAGGATAGTTCCTTAGATGATGATGATAGTAAATGACCTTAGAAACCCTATGGGCTTGAGCAAGTAGGGTATAGCTGGAACCTAGGGCACGCCATAGTGCTGACAGTAGGATGAAATTCTGGATAAGGAATTATGATGGAGCAAGAAGGGTTACCTAAGCTTCACCCAGGTAGAGGATGTTTTTGAGGTTGATCCTTCATGAAGAAAGGACCTCTAATGGTGGGGATGGATGTGGGGTTAGCTCGAGAGAGAGAGAGTAGGAAACCCAGCAAGAAGGTTGGAATCCTAGACTCCGAAATATGAGGAGAAGTCGGGAGTTGAGGATTATGCGGCCTAAGAGGATGATAGTGGTCACCACATGCTTGATCCCTAGAGGTTGATGATGTCTTGGTTGCCATGGGAGGGACCAAAACCTAGAGGAAAGATGAAGCTTCTGGTACCTACATGCCTATGGTAGAGATGTTTACCTTCTGAGGTGGGAAGACGAGTTCCTTAGACCTAGAGAGGCTTAGTAGCAGGTTATGAGGCCTTGTACCTTGTTGGTTGTCCTTAAGGAAGATCCTACTCTAAGTGTTGCATGAGTTGAAGGATGACAAGGAGTGTGTGTCATACCCTTTTTCATGCTTGGTTTGTAGTTAGAGCATGCAGTGAACCTAGGGTTCATAGGCCTAAGAGGGGAAGTGGTGTACCTAAGGCTCATGATGAGAAGTTGAGTACCTATAGAAACGAGCATGGTACTCCTCATGTATAGAGGAAAAGGGGAGCCCTTTAAGTTTAAGGTATGTTTGATGAACCCTTCACAACTAGGTTGATGATAAAGAAAGGTATGACCTTGATCTAATGTTGAAGAATGAGAACCCAGATGACCTAGTATGGTACAGTAGGTGATCTACTTGTGCCTTAATGGCTTGCTAGGCTTAAGTAGGCTTGTATGGATGTAAACCCTAGACCTAAGAGCTTTTGTGACCTTAGAGATAATTTTCCTCCCATCCTGGGAGAGGGATCCCTTTGGAAGGGTGCATATCAGCTTTGTTGGTTCAAGGTAATCTAAAGAGGTCTCATAGGATCTTGAGAAGATAAGTGAAAGGTACATAGTATGTGATTGAACCTACAGACCCATAGATATCCATCTCTATTGCATATGAATTGAGGTAACCAGTATGGGGCTTGACCAAGGTAGGCAGGTTGCCATGATGCCTATGAACGGATAAGAGTCAGCCCATGAATGCAGAAAGAGAGATGATGAAGACTGGGGTAAGGTTCTAAGTGAACATGTACTGTAATGTAGAATCCTAAGTCTATCCTAGGGTCAGGTAGGGATAAGACCAATGAAAGTAGGAGTTGTCTAATTCCCCAGTTGCACATGACCATAGGGTCGGGAGGTAACAACTATCATTGTCTGAGGGCCATGGGTTAGGAGATTGACCACCTTCATGAACTCATGGGACCCAAAGGGCATATGAGTAGGGCACTCTCTTGATGCATGAGGGAAGAGGGATGCCCCCAAAAGAGTCTGTACCCTATAGACCTAGAGGAGAGGACCAAGGATATAAACCTCAGTAGGTTCAAGACTTGTTTGATATCATGATGTATGTGATGTAGAGACATATGTGGCACGTTGCAACTTAGATATAAAGGTGTATTGGCAAGGTGGGATGTACCATCACTACTCTTGGAACAGGAAGAACTCTGTATTTGGACTGCAACCAAATGCTTATTTCCTCTTGTTGTGGGGGTGAGGGATAGGACATTACGCATGCCATACACCAAGGATAAGAGATGATGTAGGTTGGAACGTTGCCACGAGAAATGGGGATAGAGAAGATAACCTACCCTGGTAAGGTGAATGATACATGGATGGTTTGCAAACACTAAGAGGAATGAGGTAGTTACCTTATGAGGATGTTTTTATCATGAGCTATGTGGAACTTACAAGTTATACTAGGTTGAGTTTGATCACCATGATGATGGAATCAGAGAGTGTTCTTATGAAGATAAGCATATAGTTTGAGGTGACATGATAAGTGAAATACATGGAAGTGTAATGTTACCTAATACCTAAGGATGTGAAGTGGTAATGGATGCTCTGGTTGAGATACATATGACTTGTTTGACCAGAAGCTAGAAAGGGTTGATTGGCTAACCTTAAGTTCGAAAAGGAGAGGTGTTTGGATAACACTCAGATGTAACAAGATACATTGAAAAGTTATGGTTGTTTGGTTAGCCAGACTAGTCCTGGATGAAATGAAAGGATGGTGGTAAAACCTCAGATGTACTTCTTTGGAAGAGAAGGTGATGAAACTGCGACTAGAGTGGTTTAGGGTTTCGGAGGAATCGATCTTGAAAGAATCATGACATACAAAAAATCATGATTGAAGATAACCATACACCATGAAAAATGGCAATAGCACTTTGGATGCTTAAGATAAGATTGCATGTGGTTTATGGCCATGCAAGCCAGGAGGTAAAGGACGAACCCCAGTAACCCAGTGTATCGATATGGAGGACAAAAGAATCCTTGAGAGGGAACAAGAGCTCAGAACTATGGATGTTGTGATAGGTCTTCCCTGGACCAAGGAAGGTCGAGATGCAATATGGGTTATGGTAGATCGCCTTACCTAGATGACATAAGAAAGAAAGAGTTATGTCAAGGGACAGATATAGTTGAACTACCCATGAGAAAGATGGTTCAACTACACCATGAAGCGAGTTCAAAGGTTCTTGAGTTTGGCCTAAAGGTTCACTTCCATAAAGTGGAAGTAGGTACATGAAGAACTCAATGTTAGTATAGTTTATCACCCCTAACTATGGTTAGTATGATTCGGACTAAAAGGTCTGATGAGGGCATGTGTGCTCGTTCAGGGTGATATCTAGAGACAGTTCTTGTCCTATGAAAGATGTGACAATGACAACCATAGCCAGTATCAGGTTTTATATGAAGCTCTGTAAGGGAGGTTGTGTCGGTCACCACTTCAGTAAGGTGATGTTGGTGAAAAGGGCCACATGATGGTTAGAAAAGAGACCCCAGTGCGTGTAGATGAAGTCACTTTGATCGTGCAATGGCTGAAAGGAGCCTAGAGACAATAAGAGTTGTGAGCAGATGCAAAGTAGACTGACATGCAGTTCACTGTGGGAGATTATGTGATATGAAAAACCGACCCCTCTAAGTTATAACTAAGAGAGCTGAGTGCCCGATGCATGGGTTCTTTTGACATGGTTTGGTAGAAAAGGTTAAGATTGACCATACCCCTCAGGATGAAGTAATGTGTGATGAGTTCCATGTGTCAAATTAGAGCACTATGTGAGGTACCCGACCATGTGTTGAGCAATGAACCTAGTGAGCCCCAAGAGAGGCTAACATGGTCTGAGTCACCTGTGCAGTTATAGACGCCAAGATGAAAGAACTCAGAGAAAAGAATATGTGATGATAAAGGTTCTATGGAAACGCCATGAGTACGGCAAAGCCACATAGGGGCCAATGATGGACATGGAAAGTCTTATCCTGAATTGATTATTTGTTTGCTTGTTTGAATTTTGAGGACAAAATTCCTATAAGAGGGGAAGGATGTTATGACCCCAATTTTTGGGTCCAAGTGGCGAGAAATATAATTTCTCATAATAAAAATGTTTGAACAAATAATCATATATTTGGTTGTGAATAATTGGATTTCGTTTAAAATAGCCTTGTTGTTTGATTTGTGGGCTTTATAGGCTATTGAGTCCAATTAAAGGATTAAAAGAAAAACAAAAAGAAATGAAAAAGGAATTTCTTTTAATAAAGGAATATATGAGGAAAATAAAAAAATGATTTTAAGGCCAAAAGATATTTTCCCAAAATAAGATTTCGAGTTAAAAGGGTTCCTTGGGGTTCAAGGAACTCAGGATAATTAGATAATGGTAAAAGAAATAAGGAATATGTGGAAAATACAATTAAATAAGGGATAACTTGAAACTAAAGTAAAGGGCTCGTTTCCTTTGGATAATGACTCCAATTTTTGTACAAGGAAATATAAAGGTATAAACGAGTTTTCCTCAAAATTTGAGATAAAACGGATTTAAGGATTGAGAGTTATTGAATTTTCAAGTTATCATCAAAATAGAATTTTCCTTGAATAATTAGGAATTGATTTTCCTTTTTGGTTTAAACACGGACAACGCTGACCGTCGGATTTTAATCCAACAGATCACGGTCATCGTCTAGAGTCCCAACAGGACTCGGACAGTAGCGCGATACAGGGGTTTTTCCCCTCGATTTTCCAATAGATACAGTGCATGAGCACTCATGTTTTGTGTCCCTTTGGGATCGGGAGGTCCGGGCGAAGGATCTTGTAACATCCCTGACCTGGGTTATAACCTAACCCTGGAAGTTTTGCCTAAATATGTAATTATATACTTGTGAACACTCCCTGGCAGGTAATTAAGTTCCTCAGGAACATATAATTTCAATTTTTGCTCCTTTTTGTATAAAGTTGTAGCATTGTGTTGTATGCAGGGACCTATGTGCAAATTACCTAGTTTGAGGGTTCAACTTGCAATTTTCACAAGATAAGGTGTTCCTCTGATGATGAAACATCATGAGGATGGTTATGGTAAAGTTTGAGGGATTTCCCAAGCTTGAGCACCAAGGTGCAGCTGTGGAAGCAATCCCCATGCTTAGAAACCCTAATTTGGAGTAAAATGCAATTTACCCAAATTTAGGGGTGCAATTTGTAATTCTTAATATCTAGAACATCTTCTATGACTCTTATCATCATTTAGAGTATAAATGATGAAAGGGGCACATCTATGGCTAATCAGATGAGAAAAGTGATCTTTGTGGTGAAAGTCACCTAATATGGGTATGGAGAGCTTTCAAGTATGTACCCTAGTTGTAGGTTGGCTTCTTTTACCCTTAGATCTTGATATTTTATGAGATTTGCATAAGGATAGATGGGGTTGGACGTGCCCTTGAGCAAGGAGGGACCTAGATGTGATTTTCCAATCTTGAGAGGACCTTGTAGTGGAAAAAGGGCTAAAGTATATAAGCCACTTCCTTACAAGATAAGTGAACGATCTTTCTTTCTCTTCACTTCTCTTCTCTTCTTGCTCAAACGACCAAGGATAGCTCTGGAGCTCAGGGTGACGACCAACCTGTTCTAGGTAAGAGAACACCACCTTCTAGCTTGAATTCATGGAGGAATTCACCCTTTTAGGTTGGTTTTGTGGATAGCTTACTTAGTCTTCTTGTTCTAGCCGATCAAATCTATGTTTCCTTGGAGAATTCACCTCTGACCAAGTTGTGGAAGCTCAAGGACGCCATTAAAGCTTGGAGCTTGAAGGCTTGGAGCTCTAGAATCAACCTTTAGGCGGGTTTTATAACTCTAAACTCTTGCTTTATATGTATGCTTAATTCTTGCAAATTTACTTGGTAAATTCTTCTTCTACCTCCCTTCTTTCTTGCACTTTTGCAAGCAAAATAGTGGGAGAACCGACCTTGCTAGAGGTTGAAGATGAGGGGCGTGATTCCCTATGTTACTTTATCAAACGACCTTGGACCCTTTTGGTCCAAACGGTTGCAAACCGTTTGGGGTCAAACGGTTTCAAACCGTTTGCCCTCAAACGGTCTTGCAAGACCGTTTGGATTGAAACGGTCTCAAGACCGTTTGATAGGGTTGACCAAGGGACGACCGTTTGAGGGTTAGTTGATAAAATATTGAATTTCATCCCTGCAAAGAATCAAAGTCTAATTCTTAACCAATTTGAGAGTTGAAGGTACTTCAACATGTAAACCCTAATCGGGTCAAAAGTGCTGATTTGATGTATAGATCTTGTTGAGTTTTGGGTTGAAGGACCCAAACGGTCTCAAGACCGTTTGGGGGTTCCTCCAAACGGTCTCAAGACCATTTGGGCACAACCCAATACCGTTTGAAGGTCTAGGGTTGAGTTAATCTAATGGTTTGAGGGTCCAATCACAAGAAGTTGATGAATTGATAAAATTGCTGATTTGTGACCTAATTGGATTTCAACCCTAGTCAAACCGACTTAGATTTTGGTCAAATTTTGGGCAAACGGTCTCAAGACCGTTTGGATGATGTCCAAACGACCTCAAGACCGTTTGGGCCAAGTTTGAGCCCAATTGGAGGTCAATTGATAGGTTCAACCTTGAATTGATTCACATTGTTGAACATTGATGACCATCCGATTTGAAACCCTAATTGAGAAGGGTTGAACCCTAATTGGCTATCAATTGAGGGTCAATTTGATGTCTAATTGACTAAGGCTAACCCTAATTGACTCAATTTATAAGGGGTTAACATAGCCTTGACCAATTGAGGGCTTCAACACACATATCCATGAACATTGGTAACCTTTGAACCACTTTGGAGGTCCAAACGGTTTGAGCCCATTTGGACCAAACGGTCTCAAGACCGTTTGGGGCCAAACGGTCTCAAGACCGTTTGGGCTCAAACGACCTCAGGATCGTTTGGTCCAAACGACCTCAAGCTGAATTGATCAAATGGTTTCAAACCAATTGAGCTCCAAACGGTTTGGAAAGTCAACCCCTCCAAACGGTCTTCACCTCCAAATGGTCTCAAGACCGTTTGGTGGTTGAAACCGTTTGAAGGTTGAAACCGTTTGGAGATGTTGATGGTGGTTTGTACTTAAGCAATTGATGATGTAACTAGTTCAATGGTGATCTAATCTAAACCCTAATGGTAACCTAGGTCACTAAGGGACTATGTGATTAGTGAGTTAACCCATGATGGTGATCATGAGGCAAATTACCAAAATACCCTTGAGGGGTCTAAAGGGGTAAAACCTTGTTCTAATCAAACCCTAATCACATGATGATGATGTTTTGGCTTAAGTAAGTCTATGAGGACTTAACCCAACCTGATCTAGAGTGGTGTTATCACCATCTACTAGTGAGAGGAGAGAGAAAGTATCCTAAGAGAGAGAAAGTTCCCTTTTAAGGTGGAAACTCAAGTAAGATACTTCAAATACACATGAATGTGCATGATTAGGGAATGATCCACCTATGTGAGGTCATGGAAACCCTAATTATGATATCTAATGAATCTTAATCTTATTTAAGAGTCTTAATGATGATGTTTCTCTTACATGATGATGTAATGAGTACAATTCACCATGGAGTGAATAGTAAACCCTAATTTTAGGGTGATGGTATGAAAGATGAATAGTAAACCCTAATTGTTAAATTGTTTACTATTATCAGTTGATTTAAACATGCAGGTTGCTATGAGATGATGGTCATACCCAGGTATGGAATACCATATTATATTCATTGAAAGCATGTCTTAAGCTTTATGAATAAGTGGTTTATCTTGATGCACTGCCAAGTGACATCTATTGAGATTTATGGGCTGTAAGAGCCATAAATGCCAACAAGGTCATGCTTGACAGATGACTTGTGGTTGACGACTGAGAACTGATGAGTGAAAAGAGTTAGGCCTACTACATTTTTGTATTCTCATTATAGCTGTTGTGCTAATGTTATTGTTTGAAGAACAATGTTTAAAGAATACTGAATGTACCTAACTAATCAAGTGAAATGTAGAGCCCTGGTCATAGATCCATCATTGTCAGAGTCTAAATGATGGTGAAACAGGTTTTCCCCAGGGAACTCCTGGATCACATACTTTTGAGTATGTGGGGTACATGGATGTGTAGAACCTTACATCCTAGTGTAGGAATTGATGTAGATTTTTATAGTCCGTCATACCTTCACTAAAAGAGAATAGGTGAGAGGATTTGATGTAGATTCTTGTAGTCCATCATTCCCCACCACAAAGTCCAAAAGGTGAGATGTATTACTACACTCCCTTAAAGACACAAACACCGCATCGATGAAAGATAAACAAGAAATCTTCCGATGGCAAAGAGAGTACAGAATGCCACTGTAACTCTAAAAATAGCGAAGGACCAGTTTACCCTGGTGAGCTATTACAAAAAGACATCCCGCCAGATGTCTAACAAACAATCTTCTAAGTGACTGAGGAAGATGAGGTCATAAGAATCCGGCTCTTTTATTGACCTATGTATGATACTGATGTGACTTCTTAGCGATCAGTTGGAGTATGAGTGGTATGCCTCATCTCCACAGGGCATAATAATGTTAGAAAAACATAATCAACAGCGTAGTATATCTGTTAGAGTTATCTACGAGTTATTTGATTGATGTTACCTTGAATAGTGTAGATGTTCTCATATTTCATAAATGATTGAACTCTTGCTTATCATCAAAACTGCTAGTGAATACCTTGAAGGCTTTTATTGCTTTAGTTATTCCTTGCTTTGCTTATAAAGCTTCTAGTGGAGAGTTATAACTCTCGCTGGGGCAATTATGTATAATTGTCTCACCCCGTAGACTTCAACTTTTTAGGTGGACGTCGAAGACGGAGGAACAAGAACACATGTGACCAATCCCAGCAACAGCAGCATCAGGAGCAGTAAATCTCAGGTGGAGATTCAGCCTGCTTTATGGTGTAGTTAGAGTCAGTCCTATGTGTCCTCTGTACTCTCAGGTCTTGGAGTGTTTTGAGTATGAACTCTTGAGGAATTTTGTATCATGTTGTATATAATTACTCAAGAATTAATTTTTCAGTGATGTATACAGTTAAATCCTTTTTCTATGGAAAAGGTTTGTGGTTTCAAGCTCTTGTCTCGAAAAGTTTCAATTTCCCGTGATTTTTGTCTTCCGCTGTTTATCGATTGCTTCCGCACATGTTTAAATCAGGATTAATTCGTGGTTTGGAGATCGGATCCCAAAATTAAGTGGTATCAGAGCTCCAGGTTCGCCGAGTCTACAGAGGCATAGGACATAGGAAGTCGAGTCTATCTTTAGTATTCCTTCCTTATCTAATAGAATCTTCTACTCCTCAGGAGAAGAAGATACTTAAGAATGTCAAAGCCACATGATGAGAACGTGGCAGAAAGTAGTGCTAGTGCACCTCAAGGCGGTGCAGGAGTACCAGAGAGGGAACAACCTGTACCAAAACAACCTAGAGAGCCACCCCAGTTCGACCCAGCCGACATGAGCAACCCAGCAGTCCAGACAATGTTTGGGCAGTTCATGACTGCCATGACACACATAACCGACAGGATGCCTATGCCAGTACCCAGGGCACCTGTCCAACCAGAAGGACAAGGTATCAGGAAGACGTTCGAGCGACTACATCGTGTCAGAGCTACCGAGTACCTCGGGACTGCTGACCCCGCAGATGCTGATATGTGGTTGACAGAACTGGAGAAGGCGTTCAGGATACTCAATATCCCTGAAGATGAGAAGGTTAGACATGCTGTCTATCTCCTCAAAGGAAGTGATGGTCACTGGTGGACAATGGAAGAACAGAAGAGACCTAGAATAGAGATCTCGTGGGAAGATTTTCGGCGGGAATTTGTTCAGAGATATTTTCCAAAGACCTTCCTAGACGAGAAGATCTCTCAGTTTGAGAGACTGAGGCAGGGAGTCATGAACATTAGCGAGTATGAGGCTAAGTTCATGGAGATATTGCGGTTTTGTCCGCACATGGCTGCCACAGAAGAAGAGAGAATCAGGAGATTCGAGAGGGGTTTGAATGCTGACATGACTACCTCAGTGTCTGCCTTAGAGAACCGAGAAAGATTCTCTACCCTTGTTGAGTCAGTCCGAAGGATAGAGAGATCTGTGGTTGAGAAGAGGCAAACTCAGAAGAGATATCCACAGTTCCAGGGCTCTTCATCTATGGACTTTAAGAAGTCTAGATCCTCTGCACCTAACCCTCCACCATCTAGATCTAGTTCTCAGACTCATTGGTCTCCAAGTAGAGGTAGAGGACGAGGACAACCACCTCGGGAGACACAGGGTTCTGAATCAATGTCCGCTACCGGACCACAAAGACCACAAGAAAGAAGCTGCTACAACTGTGGTAAGGTGGGACATTTGATGAAGGACTGCCGATCTAGGCCTGTCAGTGTGATACAGCCTCCGAGACAAGGACAACAGGGATCACATAGAGGGCAATCTCAAGGAACAGGTCGAGGACGCGGGCAAGCGTCTCAAGCTGGATCATCCGTACCACCTCAACAATAGGCTACAGCGAGGTTCTATGCTATGAACCCACCAGAGGCAGTGGTTGATCCACAAGTGGTGACATGTCAGATGGAACTTTTATATTCTGATATGTCTAAATCTTGTGTAGTATCTGTTTCGATTGATCCGGGTGATACGCACTCTTTCATCACTCGAAGAGTGATTCGTAACTGCGATATGACAACTCGTCATAGGGCAGATAGGTTGTTGTTGGAGACTCCGTTGAGTGGGTCTGCCGTTCTACAAGAAGTATGCTCTCCCTGCGTACTCTTCTTTTCTAAACATCGCATACAAGTGGACCTTATACCGCTTGATATGCAAGGATTTGATATAATCCTAGGGATGGATACCTTAGAAAGGTATTGAGTTGTCTTGGATTGTGAGTCCAAGTTGGCAGTGTTTGCTGATGAAAGCAACACCTGGATCTTTCAAGGTGAGAGAAAGATTCTGCCCACCTGTCTTGTATCAGCTATGGTTGCTGATAAGTTGATGAGACAAGGATGTTATGCATTCTTGGCCCATGTGGTAGATGTTACCAAGAAGATTCCCAACCCTGCTGAAGTTCCTATAGTCAGGGAATTCGAGGATGTGTTTCCTGAAGAACTTCCTGGTATACCACCACCTCGGGAGATTGATTTTGAGATCAATCTGGTCCCAGATACGAAACCTATAGCCCAGACTCCGTACAGGATGGCGCCTGCCGAAATGGCAGAACTCAAGAAACAACTTCAAGAGTTACTTGAGAAGGGTTTCATCCGACAAAGTACCTCACCTTGGGGTGCTCCGGTTTTGTTTGTTAAAAAGAAAGATGGATCAATGCGGTTGTGCATTGACTATAGACAACTCAATAAAGTAACAATAAAGAATAAGTATCCTTTGCCGAGGATTGATGATCTTTTCGACCAGTTACGTGGAGCAACAGTCTTCTCTAAGATAGACTTAAGGTCTGGATATCATCAACTCCGCATTAAGGACAGTGACATATCCAAGTCTGCCTTTAGGACAATATATGGTCACTATGAGTTCACGGTTATGTCATTTGGACTAACCAATGCACCAGCTGCATTCATGGAACTCATGAATAGAGTTTTTCGACCCTTCCTTGATCAGTGTGTTGTCGTCTTCATAGATGACATACTGATTTATAGTAAGGATGCTCAGCAGCATGAGCAGCACCTTCGCCAGACTTTGACCTTGCTAAGAGAACATAAGATATACGCTAAGTTTAGCAAGTGCGAGTTCTGGTTATCAGAAGTGTCTTTCCTTGGACATGTGGTATCTGCCTCGGGAATTCGTGTTGACCCTGCGAAGGTAGAATCTGTTCTGCAGTGGGAACAACCGAAGACGCCGACGGAGATTAGAAGTTTCTTGGGGTTAGCTGGCTATTATCGAAGGTTTATTAAGAATTTCAGTTCTATAGACTTACCTTTGACCAAGTTAACCCGGAAGGATGTTCCTTTTACTTGGGGTGATAAGTGTCAACAGTCTTTTCAGCTGTTGAAAGAGAGGTTGACAAGTGCACCTGTACTTGTGTTACCTGAACAAGGAAAGGAATATATAATCTTCTGTGATGCCTCCAAGAATGGACTTGGATGTGTGTTGATGCAGGATAAACAAGTGATTTCTTTTGCTTCCCGACAGCTTAAGAAACACGAGGAGAATTATCCGACACACGATCTAGAGTTAGCTGCTGTGGTCCATGCCTTGAAGATCTGGAGACATTATCTCTACGGAGAAACCTTCCAGATTTTCACAGACCACAAGAATCTTAAGTATATCTTCACTCAGCATGAGCTTAACATGAGACAACGTCGCTGGATGGAGTTAATCAAGGACTACGACTGTACAATTGATTACCATCCAGGCAAGGCCAATGTGGTTGTAGATGCCTTGAGTAGGAAATCAGCAACATCAACCATGGATAGAGCACAACTAAGTTCTTTAGTATGCTCTAGGAGGGATATGCTTATCTCTTTAAGGCAAGACAATGTGCAGTTGAAAGCATCATTGTTAGCTGGTTTGTTAGCTGAGATGCAGATTAAACCTACCTTAAGGGAGCAGATAAAGGAGGCACAACAAGTAGATGTTGCAGTTCAACAGATTAGATCTGAGTTTGGTGATGAGAAGCGAGAAGGTTTTCATGATTCAGATGACCAGGTGGCATGCTATCATGGAAGGATGATAGTGCCAGATGTAGATAACCTGAGGAAGTTAGTTCTGGAGGAAGCTCATTCTTCAATGTATGCTATGCATCCAGGGAGCACCAAGATGTATCGAAACTTGAAGGATATGTATTGGTGGCCTGGGATGAAGAAGGATGTAGCTGAGTTTGTTCTGAGGTGTCCTGTGTGTCAGCAGGTCAAGGCTGAACACCAGAAACCTGTAGGAACAATGCAACCTTTACCCATACCACAATGGAAGTGGGACCATGTGACCATGGACTTTGTTGTTGGCCTACCCAGGACAAACAAAGGACATGATTCCATTTGGGTGGTTGTTGATAGGTTGACAAAGACAACACATTTCTTACCTGTCAAAACAACCTATTCTGCTGAAAGGTTATCCCAGTTGTATGTCCAAGAGATAGTGCGTTTACACAGAGTTCCTGTCACTATAGTTTCTGACAGAGGTCCCCAGTTTACAAGTCGCTTTTGGGAACAGTCACACAGAGACCTAGGCACCAAGTTAAGGTTTAGTACAGCCTTTCATCCACAGACGGATGGACAGTCGGAAAGGACTATACAGACCTTGGAAGATCTGTTGAGAGCATGTGTTCTCCAGTTTACCGGAAGTTGGGATCTACACCTAAGCTTGATAGAGTTTGCCTATAACAATAGCTATCAGCATAGCATTGATATGGCACCTTATGAAGCCTTGTATGGTAGACATTGTAGATCACCCTTGTGTTGGTATGAGACTGGTGAGCACCAGTTGTTAGGTCCTGATCTTGTGCAGCAAACTACAGAGAAGATTAAAGTTATACAACAACAGCTTAAGACTGCACAGGATAGACATAAATCGTATGCCGATAAACATCGTAGACCCCTAGAATTCTAGGTTGGAGACAGAGTGTATCTCAAGGTCTCACCTTGGAAAGGATTCCTTCGTTTTGGAAGAAAAGGGAAGTTAGCTCCTAGATTTATGGGGCCTTATCCAATTGTTGAAAGAATTGGAAAGTTGGCCTATAGACTAGAATTACCCCAGGAATTACAGAAGCTACACCCTGTCTTCCACATTTCCATGCTGAGGAAATGTCACCCAGACACCGAGTCAGTTCTACAACCTATGGAAGTAGAATTGAATGAAGATATAACATATGAGGAGGGACCAGTGTCAATCCTCGATAACAGAACTAAAAAGTTAAAGAAGAAGGATATAAGCCTTGTAAAAGTCCTCTGGAACCATCGTGGTGTTGAAGAAGCCACTTGGGAACTAGAGGATGAGATGAGAAGGAAATACCCTACTCTTTTCTTATAATACGCTTTATCGATTTCGGGGACGAAATCCTTTTGAAGGGGTGAAGAATTTGTAACATCCCTGACCTGGGTTATAACCTAACCCTGGAAGTTTTGCCTAAATATGTAATTATATACTTGTGAACACTCCCTGGCAGGTAATTAAGTTCCTCAGGAACATATAATTTCAATTTTTGCTCCTTTTTGTATAAAGTTGTAGCATTGTGTTGTATGCAGGGACCTATGTGCAAATTACCCAGTTTGAGGGTTCAACTTGCAATTTTCACAAGATAAGGTGTTCCTCTGATGATGAAACATCATGAGGATGGTTATGGTAAAGTTTGAGGGATTTCCCAAGCTTGAGCACCAAGGTGCAGCTGTGGAAGCAATCCCCATGCTTAGAAACCCTAATTTGGAGTAAAATGCAATTTACCCAAATTTAGGGGTGCAATTTGTAATTCTTAATATCTAGAACATCTTCTATGACTCTTATCATCATTTAGAGTAGAAATGATGAAAGGGGCACATCTATGGCTAATCAGATGAGAAAAGTGATCTTTGTGGTGAAAGTCACCTAATATGGGTATGGAGAGCTTTCAAGTATGTACCCTAGTTGTAGGTTGGCTTCTTTTACCCTTAGATCTTGAGATTTTATGAGATTTGCATATGTATAGATGGGTTTGGACGTGCCCTTGTGCAAGGAGGGACCTAGATGTGATTTTCCAATCTTGAGAGGTCCTTGTAGTGGAAAAAGGGCTAAAGTATATAAGCCACTTCCTTACAAGATAAGTGAACGATCTTTCTTTCTCTTCACTTCTCTTCTCTTCTTTCTCAAACGACCAAGGATAGCTATGGAGCTCAGGGGGATGACCAACCTGTTCTAGGTAAGAGAACACCACCTTCTAGCTCGAATTCATGGAGGAATTCACCCTTTTAGGTTGGTTTTGTGGATAGCTTACTTAGTCTTCTTGTTCTAGCCGATCAAATCTACATTTCCTTGGAGAATTCACCTCTGACCAAGTTGTGGAAGCTCAAGGACGCCATTAAAGCTTGGATCTTGAAGGCTTGGAGCTCTAGAATCAACCTTTAGGCGGGTTTTATAACTCTAAACTCTTGCTTTATATGTATGCTTAATTCTTGCAAATTTACTTGGTAAATTCTTCTTCTACCTCCCTTCTTTCTTGCACTTTTGCAAGAAAAACAGTGGGAGAACCGACCTTTCTAGAGGTTGAAGATGAGGGGCGTGATTCCCTATGTTACTTTATCAAACGACCTTGGACCCTTTTGGTCCAAATGGTTGCAAACCGTTTGGGGTCAAACGGTTTCAAACCGTTTGCCCTCAAACGGTCTTGCAAGACCGTTTGGATTGAAACGGTCTCAAGACCGTTTGATAGGGTTGACCAAGGGACGACCGTTTGAGGGTCAGTTGATAAAATATTGAATTTCATCCCTGCAAAGAATCAAAGTCTAATTCTTAACCAATTTGAGAGTTGAGGGTACTTCAACATGTAAACCCTAATCGGGTCAAAAGTGCTGATTTGATGTATAGATCTTGTTGAGTTTTGGGTTGAAGGACCCAAACGGTCTCAAGACCATTTGGGGGTTCCTCCAAACGGTCTCAAGACCGTTTGGGCACAACCCAAGACCGTTTGAAGGTCTAGGGTTGAGTTAATCTAATGGTTTGAGGGTCCAATCACAAGAAGTTGATGAATTGATAAAATTGCTGATTTGTGACCTAATTGGATTTCAACCCTAGTCAAACCGACTTAGATTTTGGTCAAATTTTGGGCAAACGGTCTCAAGACCATTTGGATGATGTCCAAACGACCTCAAGACCGTTTGGGCCAAGTTTGAGCCCAATTGGAGGTCAATTGATAGGTTCAACCTTGAATTGATTCACATTGTTGAACATTGATGACCATCCGATTTGAAACCCTAATTGAGAAGGGTTGAACCCTAATTGGCTATCAATTGAGGGTCAATTTGATGTCCAATTGACTAAGGCTAACCCTAATTGACTCAATTTATAAGGGGTTAACATAGCCTTGACCAATTGAGGGCTTCAACACACATATCCATGAACATTGGTAACCTTTGAACCACTTTGGAGGTCCAAACGGTTTGAGCCCATTTGGACCAAACGGTCTCAAGACCGTTTGGGGCCAAACGTTCTCAAGACTGTTTGGGCTCAAACGACCTCATGATCGTTTGGTCCAAATGACCTCAAGCTGAATTGATCAAACGGTTTCAAACCAATTGAGCTCCAAACGGTTTGGAAAGTCAACCCCTCCAAACGGTCTTCACCTCCAAACGGTCTCAAGACCGTTTGGTGGTTGAAACCGTTTGGAGATGTTGATGGTGGTTTTTACTTAACCAATTGATGATGTAACTAGTTCAATGGTGATCTAATCTAAACCCTAATGGTAACCTAGGTCACTAAGGGACTATGTGATTAGTGAGTTAACCCATGATGGTGATCATGAGGCAAATTACCAAAATACCCTTGAGGGATCTAAAGGGGTAAAACCTTGTTCTAATCAAACCCTAATCACATGATGATGATGTTTTGGCTTAAGTAAGTCAATGAGGACTTAACCCAACCTGATCTAGAGTGGTGTTATCACCATCTACTAGTGAGAGGAGAGAGAAAGTATCCTAAGAGAGAGAAAGTCCCCTTTTAAGGTGGAAACTCAAGTAAGATACTTCAAATACACATGAATGTGCATGATTAGGGAATGATCCACCTATGTGAGGTCATGGAAACCCTAATTATGATATCCAATGAATCTTAATCTTATTTAAGAGTCTTAATGATGATGTTTCTCTTACATGATGATGTAATGAGTACAATTCACCATGGAGTGAATAGTAAATCCTAATTTTAGGGTGATGGTATGAAAGATGAATAGTAAACCCTAATTGTTAAATTGTTTACTATTATCAGTTCATTTTACCATGCAGGTTGCTATGAGATGATGGTCATACCCAGGTATGGAATACCGTATTATATTCATTGAAAGCATGTCTTAAGCTTTATGAATAAGTGGTTTATCTTGATGCACTGCCAAGTGACATCTATTGAGATTTATGGGCTGTAAGAGCCATAAATGCCAACAAGGTCATGCTTGACAGATGACTTGTGGTTGACGACTGAGAACTGATGAGTGAAAAGAGTTAGGCCTACTACATTTTTGTATTCTCATTATAGCTGTTGTGCTAATGTTATTGTTTGAAGAACAATGTTTAAAGAATACTGAATGTACCTAACTAATCAAGTGAAATGTAGAGCCATGATCATAGATCCATCATTGTCAGAGTCTAAATGATGGTGAAACAGGTTTTCCCCAGGGAACTCCTGGATCACATACTTTTGAGTATGTGGGGTACATGGATGTGTAGAACCTTACATCCTAGTGTAGGAATTGATGTAGATTTTTATAGTCCGTCATACCTTCACTAAAAGAGAATAGGTGAGAGGATTTGATGCAGATTCTTGTAGTCCATCATTCCCCACCACAAAGTCCAAAAGGTGAGATGTATTACTACACTCCCTTAAAGACACAAACACCGCATCGATGAAAGATAAACAAGAAATCTTCCGATGGCGAAGAGAGTACAGAATGCCACTATAACTCTAAAAATAGCGAAGGACCAGTTTACCCTGGTGAGCTATTACAAAAAGACATCCCGCCAGATGTCTAACAAACAATCCTATAACTGACTGAGGAAGATGAGGTCATAAGAATCCGACTCTTTTATTGACCTATGTATGATACTGATGTGACTTCTTAGCGATCAGTTGGAGTATGAGTGGTATGCCTCATCTCCACAGGGTATAATAATGTTTGAAAAACATAATCAACAGTGTAGTATATTTGTTAGAGTTATCTACGAGTTATTTGATTGATGTTACCTTGAATAGTGTAGATGTTCTCATATTTCATAAATGATTGAACTCTTGCTTATCATCAAAACTGCTAGTGAATACCTTGAAGGCTTTTATTGCTTTAGTTATTCCTTGCTTTGCTTATAAAGCTTCTAGTGGAGAGTTATAACTCTCGCTGGGGCAATTATGTATAATTGTCTCACCCCGTAGACTTCAACTTTTTAGGTGGACGTCGAAGACGGAGGAACAAGAACACATGTGACCAATCCCAGCAACAGCAGCATCAGGAGCAGTAAATCTCAGGTGGAGATTCAGCCTGCTTTATGGTGTAGTTAGAGTCAGTCCTATGTGTCCTATGTACTCTCAGGTCTTGGAGCGTTTTGAGTATGAACTCTTGAGGAATTTTGTATCATGTTGTATATAATTACTCAAGAAGTAATTTTTCAGTGATGTATACAGTTAAATCCTTTTTCTATGGAAAAGGTTTGTGGTTTCAAGCTCTTGTCTCGAAAAGTTTTAATTTCCCGTGATTTTTGTCTTCCGCTGTTTATCGATTGCTTCCGCACATGTTTAAATCGGGATTAATTCGTGGTTTGGAGATCGGAGCCCACAGATCTAGACCTAGGATTCGATGGGTTTCATGGTGTGTACTCAAAACGCCCAATTGGGCTGAGTACTGGGACGGCGGCAGGGTTGAGAAACCCTAGAAGAGTCCCTCATGCCCTATATAAAGGACACCACATGGTCCCTCGCTTCCTAGCGATCTCCAACGGCATAACCTCGAGCGCCCACACCCTCTCGTCTGTCCAATTCAACCTTCACTGGAGAGAACTCTGCCTTGCTCCGCCACAGCTCGAGCGGTAAGAAAGGAGAGAAAGGCGACGTACAGACGTCGTTGGATTCGGGGTCATCGTGATCCTAGGCGGGATCTAACGGCTCAAGTCAGCGACCGAATAAGTGAGTCGTTTTCGACCCTGTGCGTTCGATCGCAATCAGACGACCACAACGAAGAGCGACAACCGCTTGCGGGGTTAGTGGGGGCGATAGACGAGGAGTGTCAGATCCAGATGCGGACCAGCGGTGCAGTGATCGTGCGGTCGACGAATTTCTGGTAAATATCCTTCTCTGACCAAAATTACAGAAAATAGCTTTTTCTTGCAAAATTAATAGAAATTGCTAGGAAACTCGTAAGAGAAAACTTTATATATGAAAGTTGTATAGAAAAATACGAGGAATCTGATAAAAATAATTTGAGAACCTAGTTTTGTCTGTTTTGCAAAAAGTACCTTAATTTGTTAATAAAGTGTATTAAGAATTGATGAAGAAACCCAAATTGCATGATTAAAGTGTATTTTGGTAAATCAATAGATCAAACTGATAAGTTTAACTTTGTTAATGATAAAGGTGATATGATTGTCAGTTTGAATGCAAAAGTATGAGATTTAGAGTTATAATGCCTAAAAAGGGAGTTAATTTAAATGGAAACCCTAATTTGAGATAAAAAGCATGTTTTTGTGGAATAAGATAATTAGATGCTTAATAAAGGAACATTGAGTTCAAAAAGGAATAACTTTACACGTGATTAGTCTAATTTAGGGTTTATGTGCTTAAATATGCATGAATTTGAAAAGGGCATAAAGTAACATCTTTAATGATTCAATTAAGGAAAAACCCTTAGATTTGATGATAGATGGATAATTCAATCTGATATTAACCTATTGTTAATGAAAGAGAAAATAGGATTTAAAAATATGATCATTTTATATATTTGGTTTAATTTAGGGTTTCGTGCATGATTATGCACTAATGAGCTTAAAAACCCTAATTTTGATGAATATGTCTTTTAATTGGTTTAATTGTGTAAATACACAAATAAAATAGAGATGTGATGATCCTAAGCCAATTTGAGCATAAAAGACCCGTAATGTGGATAATTTGAGTAATTAGGATTTTTATGAGTGGAAAAGTTGTTTTAGGGTTTGTTGACCTAAAAAGGATAAAGTTTGAGAAATTGACCTAAGAAACCCTAATGCATCCTAATGAGACTTAAAAACTTTAGAAAGGTGTCCCAAATCAATAAGGAGTTGTTTGGGATATGCTTGTGACAATTAGACATTATACATGTTTTTAGGATCAATGTTTGCTTGATTGATTGATTGGCTTGCTTGATTGGACATCTAGTTGGATTTGGATAAATTGTTGCTTGAGATCTCCAAGACATGTATGTGGTTACTTATGAATAACCTCTTGGATTTCCGATGGTTTCTCAGACGTTTAATCACATTGAATGCAACTAAACTGTTTGGATGTTCATATTGCAAATATAAAGTGACTATGACTATTACTTAATGTATATGCCTATAAACTCAGATCCTGGTTCTCTCTGTGGCATAATAGCTAACCTAGTACATGGCTGCCTATGGGTAGGTCCATCAGGTTAGAGAAAGGCCTAGTACATGGCTACCTATTGGGTAGGTCCATCAGGTCTATGGATGACCTAGTACATGGCTACCTATTGGGTAGGTCCATCAGGTCTATGGATGACCTAGTACATGGCTACCTATTGGGTAGGTCCATCAGGTCTATGGTTGACTTAGTACATGGCTACCATGGAGGTAGGACCATCAAGTCATAATGAGTTAGATATTGGGCTATCTTCGGATAGTGCCATGCGACTCTATTACCTAAAAGAGAGGTGATATTCATGTCCACTGTAGGGACAGCCCAGAGTTCGAGAATATGTATGGATTGAGTTGTATGGCTTAAAATCTAATCTTGATTGTTAAATGATTAATTGAATGATTATATTGTTAAAATAGTTGAACATTATCTGTTTCCTCCAGATACCAGCTTCGACTGACCGACGTTTTGTTTGTCGGCGTTTTAGGTACAATGAAAAGTATAAACAGTAAAGTGACACCTTGTGAATTCAAGAATTAAAGAACAAGGAGGAATTAGATAGAATAGTTCAGATGAGGTTAAAAGTTAGTTTGTTCCCAACTTTTCAAGGTATGCAAAGAAAAAATTTATTACCATTTTCAGTATAGTTTGTTAGAATTTAATAATTGTTTATGGTTATATGTCGAACCTTTGATCCGGGATTAATGGGTGCGGCTTCAACCACTTGGTCTCCCTTAATTGGGGGTTACTGAAAGGTGAGGTCGTAACAAAAAGTGTAAGGAAAGAAAAACCAAAGATGAAAAGGTATATCACTTACCAAGACAAGGAACAAGGGAAGGATCGCCAAACGATCAGCAAGGAAGGGTTGCTCCAAAACCCTAGCTCACATGCAAGAGGATCGACCACTTATCCAAGGTTGATCTCCACCTCTACCACCAAGAACAAGGGGGTATGATATACAAGCAAAAAGAGAGGGAGAAAGGGTGTAAAGGGTTTAGTTGCATGCAAATATAGGGGTTTATATAGATAAGACTTTGAGAGTGAGAAGAGAGGTTAGGTGTCATGCAAACACATGCCATGTGTCCACCAAAACTCATCCATGCAAGCACCACACTAGCACATGCAGCCATGGTGACAAAAACCAGAAAAACTAGCGACCTACTAACTCTAGGAAAAGCCATCCGTTGAAGAGATTCTTAGTGACCATAAGGTTCAAAACTCTACAATCGTAGAGATGGAAAAGCCATCGGTCGCATAGAACCAACCTAGGGTTTCTTGTCTCATAGACCTCTAAGACCATTACACACAAACACAAAAAACATCAACCACAGGGATCATGATCAAAGGTAAAACTTGGCGCTCGCTAAGACCAAGGCGATCTTCGGTCAACACTCAACAAGGTCAACCATCCACATAGGGTATCCAAGCAAACCCTAAACATCAACACACAACATGACATCACTCAAACCAAGATGGAACAAGGCTTGAGGTACCACTCTCTCCAACATGATGCCAAAACATGTGAGGCACAACAAGCATGTGACAAACAGTAAGAAAAACTCATAAATGTGTAAATTGTAGTTAGGTCCAAACAAGCACATAAAAGAAAAACTAGCTCAAACAACACCCAAACTGGACCAAATGAGAAAAATAACCCTATCACATGTTATCAAAGCACATAAAAAGGCTTGATCAAGGTTATAAGCATCTAATTATGTCAAGCAAGCAAGATAATTAGAAATCAAGGTCACGGTATACCAACACTCCATTATTGATCCAACTAGCATATATATATATATATATATGTATATATATATATATATATATAATTTAAAGACCATTTATCATCAAATTTCTTCCTGGGCTGACCATATTTTCCTTTGTGGGATGGGTTACACTTGGAAAAATTATTTTGAATTCAATCCCTTTGTATGTAATGCAAATAACTGAAATACCCTTTTCCAATTGTGATAAAATTGATAATCAATTGGAAATTTCATCTGGGTTAGCGAAGTTGAACATAGGAAAACCAGTACAATGGCTTGGAGGAAATTGGTGTCAGGGAAGGAGGACTCAGGTCTAGACATAAAGCCAACAAGTGTTTAAAACAAAGCTATACTTTTAGAAACTTTTTGGGAATATTGCACTCACTAGACAAATATATGACAACCCACCATGAGATCCAAGTATGCTCACCTACAAGAGAAGAACACAAGATCTAAACTTTGGAAATTCATCATAAATCACATAAACAAAATGGAAAACAACATAGGAAAGGTGTCTCTAAATGGAAGGAACATATATGTTTGGCCCAACCAATGGGTATGCATTAAATAACCACCAATGGTGAAACCTAATCTAAGAATACTGTATGATCTTAAAGATCTTAACTCAACTCCATGGCACATAATGGAGAATGGGATGTGTCATGTGTACATGCCTAGTTTCAAGCTGACACGGTGAGGAAGATACTAAAAACAATTCCAACTAGTCCTATAGTAGGTGAAGATGACTATGTATTCTCAAAATAAACTTAATGTATAGAAAGTTGATTAAAAGTTAATGAATTTACGTTCTGAGGAAGCTAGAAAAATATTTCAAAGTTTTATATGAGAAAATCTACAAAAGTATTCCTCGGGAAAGAAACACATAATGGTCATTAGATAAAATTAAATCAAGAAAGTCAAGTTTTCACATAGATGACCACTTGCCTTATTGTGTATACATCAGGAAACCCCACTCCATGTACTGATAAATTGTGCAGTGTCTCGAAGTGTGTGGGAATCCATCAAACACATAGGGTATTGAGTTTCAAGTGGAACTTACTTTGCAACAATTGCTACTAGAGAACAGAAAAGACTTACATAATGGGAATAACACAAGAATCTTGTTTGCTCAAAAAATTAGATTTCTTTAAAATGGAGAAATTACTTAATCTTAACATAACAATAATCACATCTAACCAAGTAGTAAAAATCATTCACAATCAGGTGAAGTTGGGGATGCACCCTTCAACCAGCCTCAACACAATATTCCCACTCGTTCCATAGTACAGAAGTGGGGCAAACCACCACAAGGGTGCCTAAAATAAAATATAGATACAATAGTTATCAATAAGACTAACTCAACAACTACTAGTTTTGTTCTCCAGGATAGCTTAGGGATATGAACATGTTGAGGAGATGAGAGAACCTGGACCACTGATGTCTTAGAAGATAAAATAATAGATATCGTTCAGATTTTGACGGTTTTCCTACATGTAAATGGGGAGATCATCATTGAATCAAACAATAGTATAGCTTGCAAAGTCCTAAATAAAGACATGGACACCCTTGAAAAGTAAAAACCTTCATATAACATTAACCTTAACTTCAAATTTATTAGAATAATGTCAAGGTTGTGTTTGGGGTAGAAAGTCAAATAAACTTACTGATACTATTGCAAAATGGGAATGTAGGAGAAATAACTCGAGTCATGATTTGTCTGATTATTTTGATCTCATCTCTAGGTCGTATAAAGATGAGATTGAAAACTTAGTTAACATTGATATCTTAGTTGATCTTGCATCTCAAAAATAGCATGACTAAGAATATTAGAGGTTGGTAAAAAAAATAATGAGATTCATATGATGAAAATCTACATAACATCATCTAGTATCGTAAAAGATGTTGTCTACATTAATGTAGAGCTATTTATATTGCGGTCTTTTGCTATTGGGATGAGTCATATGAAGTCATTTTCTTATGGGATATGTTATCTGAAGTCATTTTCTTGGGGGTGAGTTCGGGTGCTAAAGTCATGCACATATCTTCCATGGATACCCAACGACTGTCGATTGTAGAGAAGTTCATGGATCATTTGAATAAAGTCACTAAAGAACTATACAAGGTTCGTGACATGAATCCTACAAGCTAATCTTTGTCTTCCAATATTTTTAAACTCTGGGGATTCAATCATCTTCTACTAAGTATATACAAGACATTATATGATTGCAATTGATAACCAGTCTAATCATGATATAAGATAGTACTAGTTCACATTCACCTAACCATTATAAGTGTTACAATTATATTATATATTTAAGTAAAGAAATAAGGATACATGGTTGTATTTATCAAATGAATTTAAAATAAGTACTTATGATAGTATTACAAAATATATTTATAGATTGATCAATAAACATTCCACGATACTAATGAATATGAATGAGTTGATATATATAGATAATTGTAGTACCAAAATGGGATGTAGAAGAGTAAATTATAGACTTGATATATAGCCTCCTTTCTATATACTAAATATATATTTGGATTATTAGGTTAAATTTATACTAATATTTTTCTATCATGTCATTCGAATCTATGTTCTAAAGAATGCAAAAAAGCATGTAAATCTATGAAGATCATGTGAATTATCCTTAATAGATCTATTTTTAAATATTTATAATATTTAGATACTAAACTAAATTATTACATTTAAATGGAAAACATTGTATATCATATAAGAATGGATAAAAGATAGTTATAATACATTAAATCTATCTAACAAACTTAGCTCCAAATGCAATACATAAAATCTAAAAAGTAATTACAAACTATGATTCAAATTTGGTATGCAATAATATGATTATTTAAAAGATATGTTATAATAGATCATAAAAGGTAATTCAAATAGAATTCACTTTTATTGTATCAATTGTGTTTTAGTTTTATACATTGCTAGAGATTTAGCAAAACTACTATTGAAACTCATCAATGTAGTTGAAATGACCTAAAATCTTGTAAAAATTATAGGATTCTTTTCTTTCCACATAGTTACTTTAAAACCTCAAAAGATCCCAAAATTTAGGCTTTGAGAATTGTGTCTATCATAAGATTATACCAACCTTATGTTGTTTGCTTTTTCAAAATGAAGTTGTTAATAATAATAACAAAGTTGGGTAAAACTAAACAAAGATAAAAGTTTGAAGTTGTTTGATCGCCATTTTCATGATTGTAAATTACGGTTATGAAATACTTTCAAAACTTACGTCATAAGAGAGAACGATTTGGTCATCAAGAAAACATCTATGAAATGTTTGATTTCACCAGATTAACCTGAAGTGATGACATAAATTAACTTTTAAAACACTTCATAAGTTGTAATATTGTTTCAATGGTAAAAAATTATTCCATATCTATTGTGACAACCCCCTCCCTTAGTTATCCCAAATTGAGGATCGACCATAGGAACAAGGATCATCATCTTATTTTCCAAAATCCAGATTTAAGAAATAACAAATAATAACCAATAATTTCATTTAATAAACTTATTTGATACGAAAAGGTACTAGAATTCTCCTCGAAGGAGTTTGCATGATTTTATAAGTAAAATAAACTACAAGAAGAGAAACTACTACATGAAAAGGGATTACTATTATCTAATTCTCATGTTTACTTTAACTTTATGATCTTCAATGTATCAATCTAATCACCAAATCCCCATATATTTATGTATGTCATCTACCTAAAAAGAAAAAAAACATGTGATCATATATATACCCCACATACTATCCTATAATTTAAATAAGAAATTGACCCATATTAAGAAAAACAAAATATATAATGATTTTTTTAGTTCAGATATCAACTTCTAAAGCCGTATTGAATTTGACAAAAACCAAATCCATGTTTTTAGGTCATATTAAAGGGTACAAAGATAAATTTGTTAGTCATATGTAGGGATAATTGGTATGACTATTTATGAGGACTTATCATATAATACTAAGTATGTGTTCTAGTGTCTTTTTTGTTCTAGTTTAGTTTCTATTTATGTTTCTCATTCTAAGACAAGGTCTGGTACACTACATTCTATTCTGATATCTTAGTAACATTCTAGATTCTACATAACAATGATGAAGTAAGATATTGTACTAAGATTTTATTCTACATTTATGATACAAATAAATGTTGACTAATACTTTATATTGAGAACTGAAATATAATAATTCTAACTGGCGAAATTTGAATTCTTAATGTTCATGCCATGCACTAGAAAGTTACTGAAAGGCTACAATGCTCAAATAAACATATCATATTATATGTATTTGAAACTCTAAATGCAGTTACTATTGCATTATAAGGGACATTCTAAATCTGATGACTTAGGCTAAATGTCTAAATATGATAAAGTGACTAGAATTCAAAGGACATGATTCACTTACCTATGGTAATGTATGCATGCTTAATGTATTCTTGACTCCCTAGTCCCTAAAACATTCACTTGGACTTAAAAAAAGTTTTATAAGTTGATGTGTATTCTCATATTTTCAATTCCACAACCCTAATCTCATCATCCTAACCTAATACATCATAATTGTGTCCTTACTTAAACTAAATTTGACTCTGATTTTAAAATCATGATAAAATCTTACTGATGAATGTATTTCAAAACTCCCATTATGTAATCACTATAAACTATTATACTATTATAGTCCACATTATTCAAATAATGTAATAATAAGTGTATATATTGATCCTAGATCAAGAGAAACTCTGTAACATAAACATATGTATATCATTATTGTAATTATGTTGAGATCGAGAAACTCCAAAGCTATATTTCATACAAATTGACCATCTAGATAATACAATATTCTACCAATAATCACTGATTACATCAGACAACACCTAAGTCAAAAAATTGAATATTAACTTAAAAGCATGAAACTTATCCAAAACTCTAAAATGAGTATACCACATACTAGGGTTTCCTGCAAAACATCACATTATTTCATAGTCAAACTATGGGTGAAATTATCAAAATACCCCATCAGGGCTTTTCATAAAAACTTAGGTAAGACGTCAAATCATTATTATTAGATTGATATTAAGTAGTAACATTACTTTATACATACCATAAAAATTTCAAGATTTATGGAAACAAGTTACTGTTTATATACATTATTACACAATATATATATATATATATATATATATAGATTCTACTACAACAATTATATTAAACAGTAGATGTCAAAAATATCTATTCAAAGAATTTCAATAAAATAGCACGTTGAAATAAAATTTCAACTGAGACTTTGTACATCTAAAATGGATGATCCAATCTCAAGTTATGAATTTAAGAAGAATATCTATTTTAGGGTGCTGTGAACCGTCGATTCTAGATCAGGAAGTACAAAAGGTTCCACACCTAATGCTCATGAGAGACATCTCGTGGATACTTTCCAAGATCCAAATGGTCTACAACCCATGGACCCAATCACCTAGGTGAGACTCATCATATCCAGTCCACATAGCTTTGTTCCCAGTCAGCCGCGGTAGCTCCTCTTACAACTTGAATTTCATAGCCCATGCCATCATTGCCTAAAGCAAGATTAGTTGCAGTTGGTGATATGCCCTGAGAGCTAATCATATGATGATTGTAATGGCACATCTTATAATTGATTTGATCATTAATAAAAGGCAATCGGGATTATTATGTTTGTTTCAATATGAGATAATGAATAAATATAATAAAGTCCTTAGAATGTATGACAAAATGACATGTGAATTCAGGTCAAAGATCTGAATATGAGATCATGTGTATGTTAGGAGTATTCATTCTTGTCTTAGTTCCTAGTCAGATATTATTGTGAATTTTAGGACAACAATAATACATCAAGACTAGTATGTGTGTTGATTGATGACTACCTCTCATTCGTCATGGTACTGGATATCAAATAAAAAACATAGGTACTTGTTATGAACAAGTGTACTAGACAGACCTGCTTTGAGAGTGATACATGACAGCCAATGATTGCAGTCAGAATCACATCTCAGTGTGATAGTGGTGATTTTGGTACTTAGACGTGAAGTCACTACAGTAATTGCATGTTGTTCAATGTGCATTAAAACTGCCCAACGTGATCTTTATAAGGGTTGCTATACATGTAGTGTTCATTTGCATTGTGATACATGCAGATTATTGTGAGTGATGCAGATGGAATGTGTCCCTCCCATTGGAGTGATATCATGGCCACTTGATTAGTGAGACTATGAAATGCATGGCTATACTCATTAGAGTCAATAATGATATTGAGCTCATGTGTATCTCAGTAGTCTATTCTAGATCAAGGAACAAAGACTGAACATTAAGAGGATGACATTTCCATGCCTCAGATTCAATCTGGATATTAGATACAAAGGGATTATACAATCACTGTATCACTAGTCACAATACTAGGTTAAGTTGTTCTCCAATTTCTCCAATTACTTGGGTAGCAATGAAGTCTTGCTAGATACGAATCATTGCTTGTGAAATAATAATATGATTATAAATATCACTGCCAATGTAATTTGGAGCATACTGAGTCACACACATAGCATGTATTAGAATATGAGCCTAATTATGGAAGTGATTGAAAATATTTCAGATCAAATTGATTACTGAAACATTTATGTAATTTACTAGAATAATATTGAAATTAAATTTTAGTTAATTGGTTAAAAAATTTAAGCTAATTAATTAGATTTAAATTATTATGTCAACTGGTTAATCCTGAGCGATCGACTAGAGTCGGATGATGAAAATTAGAGAATAAATAAATATGATTGATTGGATACTTAATTAATTTTAGAATATTCTAAATGTTATTTGAAGATCCACAAGTGACCGTTTTAAATGAACCACAAATTTTTGTTTCTCAGAGGTTTTGGGAAACCCTTCTTCCTTTCCTCTACTATTTATAGGGGCATGATGGCCAAATTTTTTTGTAGGTATGCTCTTGTACGTGAACTCTAGTCGTCATCATCCCTCAGAGAGAGAGAGAGAGAGAAAGTGACCGTGGTACTAGCATGTCTTGCCGGCTCAAGAAGTGTGACGTGGAGTTCGAGTCCATCCGTGTGGACAAAGTAGCTAGAGACGCATACGCTGAACGCCTATGTTTGGAGGACATCTACGATGACTATCCGTGCACGTAATGAGCGACGCACATCATCACACGAAGGGATGTCGCCAGACTTGCTCCACCACAAGGTATATCCCGCACACCCTCTTTCGAAATATGTTATTTTCGACGAGATCCAGTAGTAGCCTATGTGGAGATTTTTTTTTGTTTTTTCTACTATGTTTATTTCCTCGACAAAACCTAACAACTACGACTTCGGCTAGTCCTGTGTGGCTATGCAACACCAAAAACACGTGCTTCATGGATGGATTAATGATCTCAAATTGCGGCCCTCACAAACATCGATGCCACTCCCACTCCCACTCTTCTTCTTATTCTTTTCTTCTCTTCTCTCTCTTCTTTGCATAAATTTGAGCATGAAACCCTAATTCTCCTGGAACATGATGCCTATGATAGCCTCATATCTCTTAGACATCAGGAGAGGTCCTCTCCCATCCAAGTGGAGGCACTCTCCAATTCATGATGGAGTAGGAGTCACCCTCCCATAACTTTTCCATTTTTCCCTACTCCTTAACTTGCTTATCTTCCTTGGACTAATTATTTAGACTCTTAAAAATCATTTAAAAATTCTAAAACTTTTTTCCTTGCATTATATTTCTATATACTTCATCTAGGATCTCAAATCAGACCTAAATACTCAAAGAATAATGAATGAATATTATCTAAACATGTCAATATTTATTAATACCATTTTCATTAAAACTATTACCTAAAATGCTCAGAGAATTCCCATAAATTCTCAAAAGTTGTTTCCATCATTATGTTTAAACCTTCCACATCCAAGCCACATCTCACTATAGATTTTATATTTTGATCATAACTATTTCCTTTTTGTTCCTAGATATTCGTCTTGTTTCCCTTTATCATCATTATTTTAGTTTTTCCTAATTTTAAAAGCAAAAATATTCCAATTATATTGAAAATTTAGCTAATACCTCATCATATTATAAGAAACTTAAAAAAATTCTTAATTTCACCAATTCATGCATTAATGGGCCTAATTTATCTAAGAACTTAGAATTACCTTAGGCTTTAGACATGCATAAGAGAACTCCAATTTGGGTTGAAACATGACTTGGCCCACTTATCCTAATCTTACCTAAATGGAGTTTCTCTTAGTAGGACAAAGACTTATGTGGATACTTATGACAAATTTTGGGTGTGACATTAAATCTCAAGTGTAGGCTGATTTCAAATCTGAATATAAACTTTTGGATCGACCGTAGGTTTAAATAGAGGGACCGAAACCTTAGGTCGGTCTCACGTCTAACTATTTAAAAAATTCATTCAGTACTCCGACGGACACTTGGGCTCACAAATATCTAACAACTCTACCAACCACAACCGAGCTTAAAGCTAAACATATATTCTAATGGAAATAACTTACTATTTTAATATCAAATTTAAATATTTATTTGTTAAATAATATAATAAACAGGAAATTGTGAATTTTATACATGAGTTAGAGATAGCGAAAAGAAGAAAACAGGCGGAGCAACTTCCGTTCGTTGCCGTCAAAAGGGAGGTGACGGCAAGGGGTTCGTCATCACTTCTGATAACTGAGGTTGTTACGGGATTCTGTTGTTATAAGTGAACATATGGGTTTACCGCTACCCGTTAACAACGCTCAGTAGGGAATACTCAAATCAACTCATTTGAACAATTCGTCTCGTTCGTCAGGAAAGAAAGACTCTGCAGCCCGGAAGAGCCCTAGCATCGCTGAAAAAGAAGTTGGAGAACATAATTTAGGACCAGTAAGTACACGGCGTACATCTACTTATCAGTTGTTCATCCGAAATTCACATTTTAATATTTCTGAGTTTTGCTCTTCCTTTTCCCTTCATGTTTAACTTTGATTGTTCAATTCTCCAGTCGTTTCGCCAATTTACCCAACTTTGACGAGTTTAATGCAACTTTTGTTTTCATTTTCTTCAATAACCCCCGTCCTCCCTCCCTCACTTCTTGATTCGTACAAGTAAAACAATTGGAAAAGCTTTGACGCAATTATTGCCTGTTTTTCAGACCCCCCCCCCCCCGCCTCCTCCTCCTCCTCCTACTCTCCAAATTTCCTACCAGCTCGCAATCAAGATTCCTCATGGTGGACGGTGTAGTTAGCTTGCCCTTGGACAAGTTGTTGGTCATTATTACCCAGGAGGGAAAGATCTTGCTAGACTTCCAAGACCAGTTCGAGGAACTAAAGGTCAAACTTAAGCTGATGCAGGGGTTCCGCCAAGACGCTGACCGCCTGAAGCGGGCGAACGAGGTTTTCCGTCATATTGTTGACGAGCTCAGGGAACTCATTTATACCACCGAGGACATTCTCGCAGTCTGCACCCGTTCCTCCGCTTCAAATTTAGTCTCCCGGTATAAGCTAGGGAGAGGAAACTGAAAGCTGTCCTTGAAAGAATCAAGAGTATTGAAGGCAACATGGAAGTTTACATGAATCCAGCTCTACGCATCAATACCATCAGCAGAGAAGATGAGTTCTGTAACGATTCCACGAGCGTTCCTAATTTTGATGACACCCAAGTCGTTGGGCTGGAGAACGCTACTGCGGAACTGAAGGATTGGCTGTTCCAAGAAGGTGATGGTTTAGTTCGTATAGGGATTGTGGGGATGGGAGGGTTGGGGAAGACCACAACTGCTCAGAAGATATTCAACGACAAAGAAGTGGAAGAGCACTTTGACAAGACAATCTGGGTCTCTGTTTCGCGGCCCGTTCGGGAGGAAATTATCTTAAAGAACCTGCTCAAGGAGTTGGGTGGAGACTTCTTCATAGGTGAACAGATAGTTGGCCTTCGCAAAAGTATTAGACAGTACTTGAGTGGAAAGCGCTATTTTATTGTGCTCGACGACGTCTGGGGTATACAAGGGGGTTGGTGGCAAAGACTAGTGGAAACCCTGCCAGAAAACAAGGGGAGTTATGTGATGGTCACAACTAGAAATGAAGACGTCGCTAGAAACATGTGTATCTCTAAAGAGCGTATTCATCGGCCCAGTTTCCTCACAAAGGACGACAGCTGGTCTTTGTTTTCAAAGGTGGCTTTTAGGGACATGATGGAAATGCCTCAGGACTCAATGCTGATTGAGATTGCGAATGGGATTTTGGAGAAATGTGCTGGTCTTCCCTTGGCAATCAAAGCTGTCGCTGGTGTGATATCTAGCAGACCTGCTACTGTTACTGAATGGAAGCGGATTGCTGAAAATTTCGGTAAGGAGCTGTCCATAAATGAAGATGAGGACAACTATGTCATGGCGTCTCTGCAATTGAGCTACGATGAGCTCCCTACGTATCGAAAACCATGCTTTCTGTGCTTCGCCCTGTACCCGGAAGATTCAGTGATACTCAAGGATCAGATGATCAGATGGTGGATAGGAGAAGGCTTTGTTCCCACAAAGAATGGCAGGTTGTCCGTTTCGTCTGGGGAAGATTATTTCATGAATCTGGTGAACCGATGCCTTGTGGAGGTGGTTGACAAGAATTACAACGGCAAGGTAATTACTTGCAAGATTCATGATATGGTGCGAGACCTAGCTATGCAAATGGCAGAACTTGATGCATTTTGTAAGCTCAAAAACCAATCTTTTCGATGCTGGCGTATTGAAACTAGCATTTCTTCTGAAGACTTGAACAAGTATGAGAAGAACTTGAGATGTCTCGTGCCAACAACAAATACTCAAGATGTGAACGAGGTCAGTTCTGATTTTCTGAAAAAAATCAGCAAATGTTCGTCGTATATGAGGATATTAGACCTCTCTGAATCACTTTTTGAAGATTATGCTCAATGAATTGTCTAAAATTATTTCTCTTCAACTTCTCACGTATCTCAACTTAAGGAACACTCATCCGCTAGTTGAAGTCCCAGAGTCAGTCCACAAGTTGGTCAATCTACTAGTACTGGACTTGAGTTTCTGTCAGAATTTGAAAACTCTTCCCACAAGTATCTCAAATTTAAGAGAGTTGTTGATTCTTGAGGTTAGTTGTTGTGGATCATTAACACATTTTCCCAAGGGTTTAGCAAAACTCACTAATCTTCAAGTTCTGAAAGGATTCAAGCCATCCAAAGAAAAATCTGATGATGCTTGCAGAATTAAAGACCTTAAAGGCTTACAGAACTTGAAGACGCTATAAGTTCTGATAACTAGAGCTTGTGAAATCTCAGATAATGATTATGATGCATTAGCACATCTCAATCAATTGCGAGATCTATGTGTAAGCTGCTACGGAAGTCATGGAGTTGACCTTGTACATCAATTACAAATGCTATCATTGCCTTCACAGCTTGAAGAATTCACCCTCAAATCCTTTCCCGGGGATGTGACACCTCAGTGGTTAACTCCAGAATCCCTTCCTGAACTGCAGTACCTTTGTTTGTCTTCTGGGTATTTCAGAAGTTTTAATTCTGGCTTCTTTACTAACAGAAGCCGTTGGAGAGTAGAGAGCCTAATGTTGGAGTTACTTCCAAACCTGGAAGCGCAGTGGTACCATATAGAGGACTCCATGCCATTTCTTAGGCATGCATGTGTCAGTTGGTGCTCAAAGCTGGCATCGTTTCCCATTGAAGATGTTCAATTCAAAGGAGGTGTATGGAGGAAATGATGGATTAATGTTGTCCCAATTGGTTTAATGGATTGATCTGAAATCGTGACTCCATGCCATTTCTTAGGCATGCATGTGTCAGTTGGTGCTCAAAGCTGGCATCGTTTCCCATTGAAGATGTTCAATTCAAAGGAGGTGTATGGAGGAAATGATGGATTAATGCTGTCCCGATTGGTTTAATGGATTGATCTGAAATCGTCCTGTTAGACGACTTGTATATTCATATTTGTGTTTGATTGTCTAGAGTACAATTTGACTTATAGTGGTGATTGTTAAATTGCTATTTTTAGATTATGGTGCAAGCTTTCTAGCTCTACATGTCCTTTTGTGTTGCCTTAGTCTATCTTTTGCAGTACTTGTGTTTACATTTTGTCCATTATTGAACGAGTAATTCGGATTGTTGTTATCTGCAAATTCATGTTTTAATTTATCTAGTTCTGCACGCTTATTTAAAACGATACATTACAAATGAGTAGTATCACAACCGTGAAGTTTTTCTGTGATATAAACCTACAACAAAAAAAGCAGATGCGCAAATCAGGTATGCCGTGCCGGCAAATCAGAAAATATGAAGGGAGTGCGGAGAGACAAGGGGTCACCAGCGGTCAAGCCAAAGTGCTAGACCCCAACAAACACTTTGACATCGGGAGGTGAGCACCTGAGGAGAGAACTAAAGTACCAAATATTTTTACAAGTGTTAGGGGTGAGGTCCCTTAAACACCCGACTGCTTAGAAAGGTTGAATCAGAAACCAGATATCCTCGTCGGAATCCGCTTTTTAATCTAGAGAAGTTGAGACTACTGGAGCAGCGATCAGCCGTCCTGGAAGGAGAAGCGTCAACTTGCATCAGATTCAGAACATTGAAGCACATTTTGTGGCCTTAACTTTATGGATTGACTCCGAGTCATCGGAAACGAAGCTTAACATAACTCAAAGCAGTCATAGAGAAATAAATATTTTTGATAAATCTATTTTCTAGGTGAGGAGGAGGTCCGGTCCTACTACAGAGTTGAGGAAGAGAACATTTAGTTGATATAAACTTCCCCTATAGGTGTTCCAATCGGGTATCAAATGCGCAAGATGCGGCTAAAAAACCGATCAAGATTACCAGTCATAGTACAATTTATGAAGTATCACTTGTTTCTTTCAGTCCAAAGAGATCACTGATTGCAAGCAATAAACTTCGGCCATCTATCTCAGGTGTGGTTAACAAAACAGCCATTTTTGTTGAAATTTCTGTAAACGACTTTGCTGTTGCGTAGCGGTTAAACCGAAGCTACAGTGCTCACCAAGATAGGACAAAGAAAGAATGTTTGATATCCTCCAAATCATTTAGTATAAGTCTAATGTCTATGACGGGATAGCTATCTAATAAATGAGGAGTGTGTTATCGAGTGTATAACAAAACGAAGGTAGTGATATCTTAAGTTTAGAACCCTTCAGCATGGTTCAAGGCACAAATTTGAATTTTTTAGGATCTGGCAAATATCCGGCTGGCTCATGTCGACTACCCTTTGAGGCCAACTAATTGAGTTCTAGTGACCCAAGTTGGGTCGAGTTGGCAATAGTCTGGTCGATTTGTCAACCGAGTATTGACAAGTTAGACCAGCTTGTCAAGGTTAGAGTAGCTTTGTGAAGTAGTGATGTGTAGACCACTATTGAACTTAGTTAGAGAGGGGAAATAGTGACACATTGGTTGGATCAACTATTTGGAAGTCGGTTGATCTTAGAAGCCCTTGGTATTGACTTTAGCTCGCGAACAATTAGTTGGGGTTGACTAATGAGAAATTGATTGATTAACGAGTCTGTTAGAACTGAGGGTAATTTTGCCGGTTCAATTGGTAGTGATATATTTAATACATTGATCATTTTCACCTCATATCAACTTCTATATTACTCTCCATGGTCTCTGGTCATTCTACTACATCCAGTCAAGTCTACGGTTCTTGAGGAGATCTTCTTGGATAAAGCGAAGATTTCAGCTCTAGAACCTATTTAGAGATTAAAAAAAATTAAGAATCAAATAAATGACGACCCCTTATCCTTATCATTTCACTTTTCTCCTCTACCACCCTGCAAGTCGTCATCCTTTTTGTGACAAAAAGAACCTAATGAGAATTTTCTCTTTTTTTTCCTATTTTTTCTCCCTGGAGTTGAGTTTGGGTTGTTGAGGGAGGAATCTTTTCTTGTGGAAGGACATCTAAGTGTTTGTTGGCCTAGATATAAGAAGGATAATGTGAGACCCCTAACCTTGCTTAAATGGTTGAACATTCTTATATATCATAATTGAGTGTTCAAAACTTTCATTAAACCTTTTGAGGTGTTTTTATCATGTGACAAGCTAAGTTTCAAGTTTGGTCCAATTTGAACATTATTTGTGCAAGTTATGCAATTTTATCTACATTTTGGACTTTTCTACAATTTATCCAAATGAGAGGTTTTTCGTGCAATTTCTCACATGCATTATGTTCCTTAGATATTTTCTTATCATTCTTGAGCTTGTTGATCCATGGGGTGCTCAATTGTACCTTTGTTTGCTAGTGATTTTCTTTAAGGGTGAATTAGGGCTTACCCCTCCATGGATGAGCTACCTTGAAGGTTAACAACCGATGGTACCATTGGTTTAGGAAACAACCGGTGGTCATCAACTGATGGGACAAAAGGGGAACATCCGGTGGTCATCTTAGAAGGCTCTAGATCGATGGTTCTTGTTGGTTTGGTTCACTTGAATCGATGGTTCACTTATAGACATGATCAACCGATGGTTCAACCACCTTTTGAACTAGACATGAACAAACGATGGTCACCACCCCTCAACAACTGATGGTTGGCCTAGGAGACCAACAACTGATGGCCTGGCAGTCCCCGAAAGCGGGTGAACCTACTGCTTGCATGTCTATAGAGGTCTTAAGCCATGGACACTTGGAAAGAAGCTTGGACACCTCATGTTTTGCTTCTTCCTTATCCATGGGCTATATCTACGTCTTCCTTGCCCAAGTTTAAAACCTTTGCTCACTTCCTCTTTCCTATACCCTAGAGCACCAAAACCACTTTGTTTGGCTGCAGAACCAGGTGGTCCAAGGCAGAAGACGACCCCCTTTTTGGAGAAGAAGGTCACCTAGAGCTTCATCTAGCCCAACATAGGGTTTCTAAAGTCATCTCCTAGGGTTTTTGACCAAGGCAAGTTGTTTACTTCCTTCCTTCTCTATTTTTCTTATTCTTCTTCTTCCTTCTACCTTCCTCTAGGTCAAAACTCTACAGTTCCATAGTTAAGTTTGCTCTAGAGCTCAAAGATCTACCTTTCTTGTTTCTTCTTCTAGGGTTTTTCTTCTTTTGTGGAGAAAGGTGCTAGATGGCCGAGTTCGGAGCTTCTGATCGGGTTTTCTACCCTTCCCACTCGAGTTTTCCTACTGTTTGGGATCTGATAGACGTCCTAGAGGCAAGTTTTATAACTTGCTCCACGTTTATTGCTTACCATAAGCTTGCTATCTCATGTTATTGCTTAAAAATAATGGTCTAAGTTTGTAAAAGTTATGCTTGGCTAGAGTCTTGATTTTTATGGTATTCTTTGTTCTGATTCCAATTCTAGATGAACTTGTAATCATGTGCACATTCTTCCTAAGGTAGAGGAAGACTTGGATCATGTTGGTTGACAACTAATGGTGCCATGCACCTATCAAATGACAGTCCATATTAGGGTTTTAAGCTAAGTTCTTCTATAAATACATGAACTGATGGTGGTACCATTGCACAATCGATGATGTTGTGTTCATGACAACCGATGGTGGCGACCATAGGTGACAACCGATAGTCACACCTTATGTCAGGTTTTGTATTAGTTGGAAGATTAACGATCAATGGATAAGTGCCCTAATAATGCTATTAACCAATGGTGACATTAGCTCATCACCCGATGGTGGAAAATGACTATAGTGTTGATCATAATAACCAGTGGTGACACAATGTATCACAATCAATGGTGGATCAGGTCATCACAACTGATGGTGGGTCAAGGTCACAATTGTTGTTCATTTAAAACCCTAAACCAATGGTTCCTAGTATCAAATGATCCAAGGGTTAGACATATACTTTAACTGATGCTTTCTGAGATATGATTTTGATCCGATGGTTAGGATCTGATACTTCTTCATCTAGTAGTTTAGATTGATGCCTAATGTAATATGTTGATCCTAATAATGTGAGATAGATGTTTTCCTCTATGTGATCAACTTAAGGAGCTTGTTTGCTGCCAACGGATGACTTGCTTTAAATAAACAATCAATGGTGGGTTTTACCCTACTCTCAATAGAACCCTTATGTTGTTAATCAAGGGATGTCTAGGGTTAGATGATGACTCTTTCTAGAGAAGAATTCAATGACTTCATAGGTGGTGTATTAAAGGTGTTTATTTATGTAAACAACCAATACTTTTACCTTCTCAACATTCAATGGTTTTGGGTTGATACATGTAGTATGTTGATATTGTTGAAGTGATGATGAAACCGATAGAGGTTTGCTATTATTCATGTAATCTTACCTTTTCCGTCTTATGAATATAAATGATAATCATCATAACAGGAGAAATGTACCCTAAAAGAGACATAGCTTGTTACACCCTAATTTAAATGCAAATAGGGAATAGTGATTAATCATGATTAGCCTTCTTTGAATGAATAATAGAATAATAAAGTACTCTCTTATTGTGGTTGAACCCTAGTATGCTATAACTTGATGGTTACACCTTGAGTTATGTCTAGATCCATACTTAAGGATCATATGGGATTGTATGGTGATGCTTTACTTTATGCATCCATGAACCAATGGGGATACCATGAGTTAGGGTTTGGGTATGAGTGCGGATTTGTGAAATCAAAGTAAATTATCTTGTTGAACCTAATCCTAATATTAATAGATGATGGTAGTTAGTTATGCTACCCTTCTTTGAATGGTTAATATAGTGATGGAATATCCTTCCTAATGATTGAATACAACTCTAATGTGTTAACTAGTGGTCATCATAACTTTATGATTTATGCTTTTCTATGTTAAACTTGTACACTATCAATGTGGTGATGGCCAATCATATAGCTTCTTTATATGTTGATATAATAAATGAATGCTCTTAATGCTAAGATAACCCTGCAATGTTATCCTGTAAACATATTTTTGTTATTTAATGCAATATCATGTTGAGCCTGTGCATCACATGTGCGATGATGTTTGTTGAGCCTTGTTATAAAGAATGGGAAGATAATGATGAGCTTTTAGGGAATGATGTGATGGTCTCAATGACCTTTGGGTATGGTTGAATCCTGAATGAGGTGTAATCCTCTTATGATGACAAGGGTTGATACCTTGTGATGTTGTGATAAGGATTTATATCATGTGATAGTGTGGTGACAAGTGTAGTCTCATGAAAGGCAATGAATAGTACCATGTGCTGATGATGTGATGACGAGTATAATCTCTTGATTGGAAGGCGAATAGTGCTTTGTGATGTTGAGATGAGAAATTATGTTTCACACATTTTTTTATCTTTTGAAGTTTATATACTTATATGCTTGCTAGAAGTGAATTAGGGTTTGTATGTCCACTTGTTTAATGATTCCTTAATTCACCCAGTTGGCATAACTAATCATGTGAAACTCTAATCATGTAGTGCCATGTGCCATAGAACCATTTCAACGTCAGAACTTGTTGGTGGTGAAATGAGTATTCCTAAGGGAAACTTAGAGTGCATACTATGAGTATGTGGGGTGATTGTCATCCTGACTCCAAGTGTTATGGAAGATGGTTGCGGTCATGCCTCAGATATTTGTGATATATGATGTGACTGAGTATGTTGCAGTTGTACTCAGGTGGCAGGATTTTGCTTGCATACCCTAGTGGATAGTATCATGACCTGTACCAAGGGTGGACTAGGTGTTGGTAGCTTGACTATATGTCATTGTAGTGGTATCCTGACTGATATGTCTCTACCTTTTTACTCGTACTGACCGAGGGAAAGAGATCTTAGGATTCTGGCTCTCCTAGATCTTGTACGAAACAGAATAGCCTGTTGACTCAAGGTCAATTAGGTCAATGTTGACTCACGTCGAAATTGACTAAACCCGTGTTTTGATGATGACTAACCATTCCACATATTGGTGTCTAATGCTTCTACTTGAGTGTTTTTAGATTAGGTATAGACACACTCCAAATGCCCTAACTTGCGCATATCAAATTTGGAGAAAAGACAAGTCAAAGTCAATACAAGTGCACGTTTTTGTAAATGATGTAAATCCATTAGAATCATGTTGTAAATCACTTGTAATGATTGTATGACTTGTAATTAAGCTTAGAAAAAATCAGGAGCACTTAGATCGAATGTTTAAGCACTCAAAAGACATTTTCCAAAATTCACATCAGGTTGTTCATCGGTCGAGTTCTGTGAGTTGCAAACTCGACCGATCCTGATTGGATCTTGAAAATGACTTTTGATCAGTCGAGTTTACACTTCACAGAACTCGACCGATGGAGTACCAAACCAATTCAATTTTCATTGGTCGGTCAAGTTTCCCCAAGACAAACTCGATCGATTGTCTGAATATCGGCTTTGTCTTTTACTCTATCGATCGAGTTACCCTTATAGAAACTCGACCGATTGTACTGTATGGAAAAGTGCAGAAAAGTGCTTCTAGCCATTGTGGAGTTGCAACAAGTGAAAATATATATGTTGCAAGACACAAAACAGCTAGTTTTCGTTCTCAAGTGTTCCCAAAGGCTAAGAGGCATCCCCAGCTATAAATAGGACCCCTTGGGCTTCATTCCAAGGTTGAGCATTCAATGCAAACTCTATGTGAGGTTCCTATTCTATAGTTGAGTGCTTCCTACAGCCTCTTCTCTCTCTCTAAGCTTAATCACTTGCTACATCCATTAGAGTGAGTAGGAGATTTGCAAGAGAGCTAGTCCTACATGTATATCTTGTGAGGCTCTCACTTCCACCACCTCCCTTTCTCTCATTTCAACCATGAAGATGAAGGTTCTCTCTCTTTGCTAAGAGAGGTGAAGAAGAACAAGGGAAGGAGTCCCTTGGTGAAGATGAAGGGTGAAGACTTGGAGCAAGAGTGGGTAAGCCCTTGGTGAAGGCAGAAGACTCCTTGCTCAAGTGGGTAAGTCCTTGGTGGAAGCTTCTCCGAGTAAGGGTGAAGTCAAAGGCGGAAAATCCAAGAAGAATGGGTAATTCCTGCAAGGCTGAAGACTTGTCCAAGAGTAGGTAAGTCCTTGGAAGAAGGCAAAAGACTCCTTGCAAAGTGGGCAAGTCCTTGGTAAGGTTGAAGACTCTTTGTATTGGATAGGTAAGTCCTTTGGTGGTCATGTATTGTATCTCTTATAATGAATATAATGAAGATGCAAGGTTAAGAAATCCTAGAGGTTGACCTCTCTAGGTAGTGGACTGACTCACTTCTAGTTTGAAGTGTGGAAGCACTCTAAACAGCTTGTCAATTGGTGTATGTTCAATCTCTCTCTCCCTTGCTATGCATGTTTTAGTTGCACACAAATTTCCTATTTAGCAACCTTATCTTGTGATATATCTTGAAGGTCTAATGAATTTTGTTTAAGTGCATTCAGCTCTATTCAAACCCCCCCCTCTAGAGCATCTAATCACCCATCTAGGATCCAATAATTGGTATCAGAGCGGGTCTTCTCCAAGCATACTTCAACAAGTAGGAGAAGATGGGTGACTACCAAGGAGGGAGATACTTGATCATCCTACCAATCTTTGATGGGAGCAATTTCCTCTATTGGAGAAGAAGGCTTCAATTCTACATCCAAGGATCAAGTCTTGAGATGTGGCAAATGGTGAACAACCCATACATGCTACCAAAGACAAAGATTGAAGAATGAGATGAAGCTACCTTGAAGAAAGCAACCTTGAATGCTAGAGCCATGCACATCCTCTATGCCTCCATGACCCTCACCGAGTTCAACCAGATTTCTTCATGTGAAACAACCTATGAGGTATGGAGAAAGCTATGCATCACTTATGAAGGGACAGATCAAGTGAAGGAAAGCAAAGTCTACATCCTCAAAGGGCTGCTTGAGAACTTCTAGATGGGAAAGGAGGAGAGGATAGCCAACATGTACTCAAGGCTTAACACCATTGTGAATGGTCTTGCTGTTCTAGGACATCCTATGTCTAGTGGAGAGATCAACTCAAAGATCCTTAGAACTCTCCCCAAGAGGTGGGAACCCAAGGTGTCTTCCATTGAAGAAGCAAGGTCTCTTAAGGATATTCCTATTGAAGAGCTCATTGGAAATATACAAGCACATGAAGCCACACTTGACAAGAGGGAGGAAGTAGAAAGACAAGAAGAGAAAGAACTCAAGAGAATGAAGAAGGCTGAAATGAAGGCTCAAATCAAGGCTATTGTTGATCAAGCCTCTCTATCCTCTCAAGTTGAAGAAGATGCCATGTACTCTAAGGGTAGATTCTACAAAGGCAAGTCCTCCTCCATCTGGTGCTTCACATGTGGAAAGAAGGGTCACTACAAGGAAGATTGCCCACAAGGCAAAAAGACCCATCTCCACAAGAAGAAGGAGAAATGGCACTCAAGCTCAAGTGGCTCCTCCGACTCAAGCTCAAGTGAAGGATCAAGCTCAAGCTCTAGTGATGAAGGAGAATGCCATTTTTCTCTTATAGCATCAACAAGTAAGGACTCAAGTGAGGTAAATCTAAACGTTTTAGATAAAGAATCTTTGATTGCTATTATTCATGATACTTGTGCCTCTCTTAAGTCTTCTAAAAGGAAAAGGAAAAAGCTTGCTAGAATTGTTGATAATTTGCATGTAGAATTAAATGATCTTGAACATGCTAATTCTTGCTTGCTTGATGATAAAAATGCTTGTCTTAGCCAAGTAGACTCTCTTAAACTTGAAAATGCTAGTTTGCTTAATACGATTAGATTTCTAGAAGCTCAACCTCTCATGCCTAGTTCTAATGAAGAGCATACTTTAATTGTTGATTCTCTCATGCATGATATTGATGTTCTTAAATCTAAAAACAAGGACAAAGATTTTATTTTGCAAGAATTAGAAATAGAAAATGCCTCCTTGCTTGCTAAAATCAATGTGCATGAATTTTGTTCTAGTTCTACTAGTAGAGAAAATGATGTTGCTGCTCTTCATATTGATAGATATTCTTATTTAACTAAATCTCTTTGCTTAGGAAATGATCTTTTGCATGCTAGAGATAATATTAATCAATTGTCTTCTACTATTACCTCTCTTATGCATGATAATGACAGTTTGAGATCTTCTTTGCAAAGATTCTTAGTTGGTAAGAAGAGCCTTAATGACATCCTACACCATACTACTAAACAAATTGGTAGACATGGTTTAGGATATGATAGTAGTCAAATGAAAAACAAAGGTAAAGGACCTCCAATCTTCCATGGAGAATCCTCTAGTTCCAAGACTATGGGCACATGCAACTATTGCAATGAAATTGGTCATTATTCTACTTGTTGTCCGTTTACGAAAGCACCCAAGAGCAATAGGACTTGGGTTGCTAAGATAACCCCTCCAGACCCAAAAATATGATTGGGGACCATTTCATCTTTCTTCTTGTAGGTACTTGCAAATGGATTGACTTGAGCTATTGAATTACAAATTGACTTCTCAATCCACATGAAATAATAAAGGTGAGACGTGTAGAGGGTGACAACAAGTGGAAAAAGGAATGGTAAGAACAAAGGTAATGTTTTCTTGCTTATAACCATTTCTAACTTGTTTTTGTCAAGTTAGTGTGCACTATGCATGTGGTTTTTGAGTCAAAAGTGGTATTTTGTGTTTCACTTCACACTCTTGCTCAAAAATTGTTTCTAATGCTTATATAGTGCATTACTAACTTGCTTAGACATGTTTGGATATGGTTTGTATTTTCAGCATGCCTTTAAATATGTTTTTATGATATATATATGCCTTTTGACAGCAACGCTGTCGGTCGAGTTTGTCCTGTTTGAAACTCGACCGATAGGCACCAATGGGTGTTTCTAGCAGCTGTCATCGGTCGAGTTGTCAATGCACAGATTTCGACTGATAACACTATGCACTGAATATACATTTGGCTTATTGAATGAGAATTTCTCTCTCAACTAGATTTTCTCAACCAATAGCCTTATTCTTTGCCACTCCTTTGGTACCTTTATATATGCATATTGCCATGTTCTAAATTGCCTATCTTGCTTACAACTCTATCTCACTAATTGCTCTAAATTGGTATATCTATATCTTGCAATAACTTGTTTTGAGTTGTTTCGTAGGTCTTGATGATGATCTCTTTGGATCTCTTGGTTGTGTCTAAAATTTCTTCCATTGTACTCTAACTTGCTACATCTATCTAGGTGTATATCTTGTTTTGATACAACCTTGAGGTTCTTAGTGGTAATCATCTTTTGGTAATGATGCATATTTGTATGTGAGTTATATCCTTTCATGCTTATAAAATTTCTTATCTCTTTGTTTGGATATATCTCTACATCTACTCATAGCTTGCTTTATCTTGTGTATCTTTTGGTATCTCTTGCTATGATCTAGATCCTACTAGTAGTCCTAACTTGTGATATCATCTACTAGTAGTTCACCTACATGTAGTTCTAACCTTGTTGATAATTGGCATCTTTTCTCATCTCATCTATATGCTATGCTTGTATCTTGTCTCATACATGCTCAAGCTTGTTCTTTGAATTGCATATCTACTATCTTGAGTTGCTTGCATAACATTGTGATGCACGGTACATAGATCTACATTATATGTAGAAATTGGAGTATTTTTGGTTTTCATGTAGCTTTTTCTCCAATTTAAGTTTTTGGTGCAAGACTAATTTTTTTATGCAGAAACGACCTTCTGAGCAAGGCTCATTGCTCTGCCATGAGCCCTGATACCTTTTGGGCAAATTCTGTCATCTTGAGGGTCAAAATTGCATTTTATTATTTTTTTGCAGTACTTTATCTTACATTTTGGGTTGTTCAAGTGCATGCTTTAACTTGCTTTTCTTTCTATGCTTGGACAATCCCCTATCTATGCTCTTCTACTCTCCTTATATAACTTTTTGTTATCTCCTTTCTCTTAACAAGTGGTGTTTCTTATCTCTTCATACCCGAACTTTTTGAAATGACAAAGGGGGAGAAAGGTATGTCTTCTTTTAAAAGAGGAAGAAGGCATGTCTTACATGAAGAAGAGAAATATGTTCATGTAAAGGGAGTAGGTAAAGGGGAGAATACATATATATTTAGAACATATATGAGTAGAAGACATAGTTTCTATAAATGTTATGAAAGCTAACCATGCAGGAGAAATAGCATCAATTGAGGGGGAGTATGAGAACTCCATGCGCATCAATTGAGGGGGAGCATATGAGCTCAATCCTATTGAAACCCCTAGGTTTCTCCAAAGGTATGACTTTACTTAAATGCTTTCAATACATTTATGGAATGGTTTTGTCATCTTCAAAAAGGGGGAGAATGTTGACTCAAGGTCAATTAGGTCAATGTTGACTCATGTCTAAATTGACTAAACCCGTTTTTTGATGATGACTAACCATTCCACATATTGGTGTCTAATTCTTCTACTTGAGTGTTTTCAGATTAGGTATAGACACACTCCAAATGCCCTAACTTGCGCATATCAAATTTGGAGAAAAGACGAGTCAAAGTCAATACAATTGCACATTTTTGTAATATGATGTAAATCCATTAGAATCATGTTGTATATCATTTGTAATGATTGTATGACTTGTAATTAAGCTTAGAAAAAATCAGGAGCACTTAGATCGAATGTTTAAGCACTCAAAAGCCATTTTCCAAAATTCACATCAGGCTGTTCATCGGTCGAGTTATGTGAGTTGCAAACTCGACCGATCCTGATTGGATCTTGAAAATGACTTTTGATCAGTCGAGTTTACACTTCACAGACATCGACCAATGGAGTACCAGACCAATTTGATTTTCATTGGTCGGTCGAGTTTCCCCAAGACAAACTTGACTGATGGTCTGAATATCGGCTTTGTCTTTTACTCTATCGGTCGAGTTACCCTTATAGAAACTCGACCGATTGCACTGTATGGAAAAGTGCAGAAAAGTGCTTCTAGCCATTGTGGAGTTGCAACAAGTGAAAATATATATGTTGCAAGACACAAAACAGCTAGTTTTCGTTCTCAAGTGTTCCCAAAGGCTAAGAGGCATCCCCAGCTATAAATAGGACCCCTTGGGCTTCATTCCAAGGTTGAGCATTCAATGCAAACTCTATGTGAGGTTCCTATTCTATAGTTGAGTGCTTCCTACAGCCTCTTCTCTCTCTCTAAGCTTAATCACTTGCTACATCCATTAGAGTGAGTAGGAGATTTGCAAGAGAGCTAGTCCTACATGTATATCTTGTGAGGCTCTCACTTCCACCACCTCCCTTTCTCTCATTTCAACCATGAAGATGAAGGTTCTCTCTCTTTGCTAAGAGAGGTGAAGAAGAACAAGGGAAGGAGTCCCTTGGTGAAGATGAAGGGTGAAGACTTGGAGCAAGAGTGGGTAAGCCCTTGGTGAAGGCAGAAGACTCCTTGCTCAAGTGGGTAAGTCCTTGGTGGAAGCTTCTCCGAGTAAGGGTGAAGTCAAAGGCGGAAAATCCAAGAAGAATGGGTAATTCCTGCAAGGCTGAAGACTTGTCCAAGAGTAGGTAAGTCCTTGGAAGAAGGCAAAAGACTCCTTGCAAAGTGGGCAAGTCCTTGGTAAGGTTGAAGACTCTTTGTATTGGATAGGTAAGTCCTTTGGTGGTCATGTATTGTATCTCTTATAATGAATATAATGAAGATGGAAGGTTAAGAAATCCTAGAGGTTGACCCCTCTAGGTAGTGGACTGACTCACTTCTAGTTTGAAGTGTGGAACCACTCTAAACAACTTGTCAATTGGTGTATGTTCAATCTCTCTCTCCCTTTCTATGCATGTTTTAGTTGCACACAAATTTCCTATTTAGCAACCTTATCTTGTGATATATCTTGGAGGTCTAATGAATTTTGTTTAAGTGCATTCAGCTCTATTAACCCCCCCCCCTCAAGAGCATCTAATCACCCATCTAGGATCCAACATAGCCCTTTGTAGGGTTTGGTTGGACATTGGGTGGTATGGATCAAACTCTCCAAGGCTTAATAAATGATGTGATACAGTTGTGTTGTACATCTGTTTAGGTTTATACACAACACTTCACATTGGATGATAATCCTTCTTTGATTCTCTCTACATAGAGATGATGTTTAATGCATTAAGAGTTAATAGATATGCTTATGATGTAAATATGCTTATGTTGTAGTTGAGTATATACAGTAGTTGTGCCTCTATATTTAGAGATGTTGTAATTACTATTTATGCCTCTATAACTAGAGATGCTTAAACTTTCAATCATATTCATACAGATAGAAGTACTTATATTGTTAGTTCTACTTTGATGTAGATATGCCTAACCTGATAGACGTGCTAATTCTATTACCTATGCTTATATTTTTGATCTTATTCATGATGTTAGAGATGCTCATGCTATTAGACTCCTTATACTGTTAATATGGATATGAGAATAGTTTGCCTAATGATGATAGTTGTTATCTGCTCCTTTATGTATCTTGTTGAGTATATCCTTGCTATGTCTATTTGTTTGACATACTCATTTGTCTTAAAGTGTTTAATTACTTAAACTATTGTAATCAATAAGCATTGTTGGAGATTATATCTCTTGCTGGGACATGGGTCTCACTTTGTGGGTCACCACATCTTTTTAGGTGATCGGCAGCAGTGACAACAGACCCATGGCATCAATAAGGAGATTTGACATTGAAACTTTTAGAAGGTTTTTAGTCATCTAGTGTGTCCTAGAGTCGTCCCTATACTCTAAGGTTTGGGCGGGAATGTTTGTAAACAGTGTTTCAATCGAATCTGGTTTTTGGTAGCATGTTATATGCTTATTCAAGTGATGAATGTGGATTTTTTTTGTGTGTAAAATATGTATATGTGGTGGTTGAGACCATGGAAAAATTATAAGATATTCTTGGCATAACATGAATACAAGAAAGTTTTTGGACTCTTGTGTAATATTATAGAGCATGTTTGTTATGTTGAAATTGATTTTAATTTACCTCTTTTTTGGAGATGTGATTAATTAGTGATCGATTGTGTTTTATGTTTTGAGCAATATCGTTTAGTGTAATGGGTTCTCATAGATAAAATATTAGGTCTTTTCTATAGTAAAATGTGAGTAGATAGAACTTTAATTAAGAAGAACTAATCATAATAATTCCATATTGAATTATAGCCTCTTTTTTTGGAAAATTGGGTAAATATATTACAAAAAACCCCTGAAAGGGGACAAAGTTACAAGCCACACCCGAACATGTGACTACACACTCCTAAGAATTGGTTACAGCAGATCCCAATTCCTAGCTATAATAGGAGGAAAATCAAGACAAGATTTAAAAGTAAAATACATTCTCTTGATCTCAAGTTCAAGACGGCTGAAGATGGTGACAAAGTCAGAAGCGCCACCATTATGTAGCCTTTTATTACGCTCCTCCCAAATGAAGTGGACAATACCAATGATGGCCCAAAGTTCAATGATTCTGGATTGCTTTGATCTTTTACCAAGGTCCATAAGGCATTCATATAGAGAATATGAGGCTCTGATGTTGAGTTTAAGTTGAGCGTGTCCCCAAATATATTTCCAATATTTGTAGCCCTCAAATAGATGAGTAATGGAGTCATTGTGTTGGCCACATAGTAAGCATGCAGGAACAGGTGCCCCCGACCAGGAACTAATCTTTTCCATAGTAGGTAGTACATTTGTGAGTGCTCTAAAGGTAGTAATACTCCATCTAGGATAGTGCTTGGAGAGCCAAAGATTTCCATAAGCCTTATCAGATGGACACTTTTGTCTTGCATTCCCCCAAAGATCCTTGCCCTCTCAAGCTGAGAAGGAAGGCCATAGAGCCACCATACGTCTGTGGCAAGTAGAGCCTTCCTAGAAGCAATAGACAAGGTATCACCATACCTACAAGAAAGCCATGAGCTCCATATACATTGTGCTTGGGTGAACCTTTTAATGCAACATAACGAATGGTAATCCGCAAGTTCATCAAGTCTCTTTATCCCCAAGCCGCCTTCACCAAGCGGATAAGCTAATCGTGACCAACTAGAGGGGTGCACCGAGCTACCCCAAAGGAAGTCAGAAAGTAGCAGCTCCATTCTTCGTAAGACAACATGAGGGATGTCACCCATACGCAACCAATAGATGATCAGACCCATGGCACAATGCTTAATAAGCACAAGACGACCTGCCATAGATATTTTAGAACCAGGCCATCTCTGTATCATATCTCTGAGCTTATCTAAGCATTCATGGAAGTGGCGCCTCCTGAGGTTGCCACCAGCCATAGGAAAACCAAGATACTTTGTGGGCCATGTACCAAGCTGAATACCCAAGCAACTGATCAAGGCGTCCTTGTTGCGGCAAGAAGAGGATAAGAATATATGTGTTTTATTCGGATTGCATTTCATGCCAGAAACATAACCAAATTCAAGCAAAACATGTTTGAGTTTGGCAAGGCTGTGTAGTCGGCCCTCGAAAAAAATAAGTACATCATCCGCAAAAAGAAGATGGCTAAGAGCCTTGGTCTCGTTGATGGAATAGATTATGATGATTCTATTATCATATGCCTCCTCAAGACATCTGTTGAAGCCTTCCATAGAAATAGCGAAAAGTAGAGGAGATAAGGGATCGCCTTGCCTAAGACCGTTAGAGCTATTGAAGAAGCCAACCGAAGAACCATTTAGTAAGAGAGAAAAGGATGGAGTTTCCACAGATTTTTTAAGAATGGAGATAAACTTTTCATTGAATCCGAGGTCGTTGAGACAATCCCAAAGGTAAGACCAACAAACAGAATCGAAAGCCTTAGTAATATCCAACTTGATGCAAGCAGCGGGAAGACTGGATTTCCGGTTGAATCTAAGAGTGAAATCAGCCGCAAGAAGGGAACAATCCTCAATACTCCTACCTTTGACAAAAGTACCTTGGTAGGGAGAGAAAATATTTGGCAGAAGAGTAGCTAGTCTCTGTGATATGACTTTAGCGATAATTTTATAGAGCATCGAGCAACAAGAGATAGGCTTGAAGTCAGCAGGGGACGAAACAATGTCCTTCTTGGGAATAAGAGCAAGAAAAACATGGTTGACTTTCCTAACCATGCTTCCCCCTTCAAAAATCCATTGGACAGCCTTTAGGAGATCATCACAAATGACGTTCCAATTACCCCTATAGAAGTAACCATTGAAGCCATCCGGACCCGGGCTTTTGTGATGTCTTGTGCTCCACACAGCATCACAAACCTCGTTCAAACTCGGAGTAGAGCATAGCATGGCATTATCAATTCAAGAAACAATAGGTGACTAATCTGGAATACAAGAGCTGAAGCAGCACAAGGTTGATTATATAGTTGTTCAAAGTACTGTACAGTGTCATCAGCAATGGCATCATTATCCTGCAAAAGATCACCATGTGAGTCAAAAAGTTCAGTTATAGAGTTAATATCATCCCGTCTCTTGAACATGGTATGGTAGACAGTAGTGTTTCTATCACCATTGGAGAGCCACTCCATTCTACTACGCTGCCAGAAATAAACCTCTTCTTCCTTAAGAAGCAAGTCCAATCTTTTAAGGGTTTGTTTTTCAGCATGAATGAGATCTGGATCTAGAGGGCATCTACGGACCACAGCTAAAATGTCATCAAGCTCCATTCTTTCTCTAGCAATAAGGTTCTTGAGGTTGACATATTGTTTGGACCAAGTCTTCAACTTCTCTTTGACATTCTTGAGTTTATAACAAAATTGGAAGAGAGGATTGCCATTGATTTCAGTAGTCCAAGCTTCTTTAATAATGTCCCGACAACCTTCCCAATCTAGCCAGAAATTGAGAAAATGAAAAGGCTTCTTCTTGAAAGAGATAGAATTCATATTGATGTTTAGAGCACAGTGATCCGTGTAATTACACGTGATGAACTTTGTTTAGGAACCAGGAAATTTAGACAGCCAAGAATCATTGACAAAGGCTCTATCAAGTTTGCACGCCACCCTTTTAGCAACACCTTGCTTGTTATGCCATGTATAAACCTCCTTACCAATGACAGGTAATTCGGTTAGACCAGCATTATCAAGAGCAGCATTAAAAGAACTAAGTATAATAGAGGGCACCTCACGACCCCCGGCCTTCTCCTCTTGCTTCCTGATATTATTGAAATCACTAGTGATAAGCCAAGATTCATCTATGCTAGTAGCAATCCTCTCCAAGGTACGCCACAGAATAGAACGCTCAGACACAGAGTTCCTAGCATAGATAGCAGTAGTGTATATGGTGAGACCACCTTTATTAATGCATTTCATAGTGACCTGTAGATCATCCATCTCAACCACAGAAGTAGTCCAGCAATTAGGATTCCATCCAACGTAGATACAACCATTATGGTCATGCAGATGATTAGAAACCCATAACCAGGCTTTAGGGAACATACGATCAGATGTATGTATCATGCGAGACTTGATTTTAGATTCAACAAGAATGGGAATTGTCACTTTATTATCAAGGATGGTTCTCCTCACTTCTTTCTTTTTACGTGGCTTCCCCGAGCCATGAACATTAGTCATGAGAAAGGTCATTAATGACCTCTGGCGGCCGAGCGGGTCTTACGAGACCCATCACCTTTGGACACCCTTGAAGCCTTGGACGATGAAGAAGAGGAAGCACCAGTGGATCGTATGACTATTGAATCATCAGTCTCCCCTGAACCAGCAATGCAAGCATCCACCATTGAGTCTGTAATGCCCGGCCCTCCAGTGACTGCAGCACCTGCACCATCATCCACATCTGCTCTGCGACGCTGCATCGCCCCACCATCAGCCGTAGTAGCAACCGGAGACGCTGCCACAGTAACCAGAGATGCAGCACCTACAACATTGTCGCCTCCTTGACCCGTCGATGAGCCTACCCTTCCATCAGCCATGACAGTATGACATCCTCTAGGATGGGGCGTTCCACCATCAGCCTGTGTACCAGATTCAAGCCTGTGGTCTGCAACTCTAACAGCAGCAGCGCCCAAGACCCCCGCGTTGTAGCCACCACCATCAGCATGTCTGCCATCAGCCCGTGGTCCAATGCCAACAACACCCGAGGAAGAGGCGCCACCATCATGTCCGTTGCTTGAACTAACAACCACGACCTGATCGGCCCCTTGTTCATCCATCGTTGCATTAGCAACAGCCGCAACCTTGCCTTTCTTCCCGACTACCTTCCAGACTTGCGTTGTTGGAGTAGGATCTACCACATCAGCATTCAGTTTGATAGGGCAATCAGACCCATCATGGCCAAACACCCTGCACTCGACACACCTCTTCGGGACGTGTTCATATTGGATCTTCACCGGCATAGGGTCGCGCCTAGGCATGTTGACCCACACCTCCTGAGGAGGTTCTTCATCGGCGTCAATTTCCACCAGCGCACGTGCCTCTCCCAGCGACTCCTGCCCTAAGGACTTGTAGTCGATCCTGAGTAGTTTCCCTACTCCGCTAGTGACGATCCTAATAGCCCTAGGGGACCAGTTGCGCCCCATGCTTGATATGTTGATCCAGACTGATATGGTGCTGAAGAAGTCCTTCTGCAAGTCATCTCCCGTCTTGTAGTCCTTGACGACCACCAAACGGCTACCGAACCATCGAGGTCCTCCATTGATGATGCTCATCTTGTCCTCAACCGAGTTGAAGCGGAGGAGGAAGAACTTGTTCGGTTTGGAGAACAGGTCGAAACCTCCCTTAGGTTTCCAAACCCTACGAATCCAAGAAAGAAGATGATGATAATATGGCCTCTTTCCCATCACATATAGGATCGTTGTGTGTTCCCAGCACTTCTCCATGGCATCGTAAGTTGGCTCGTCTATTGTCACAAATCGCTTGCCGTCGATCTTCTCAGGTGGGCTGAACGTATGCTTCTCACTGTCAAGTCCGCCGCCGGCCAGGACCTGATTCCAGGCCCGTCTGAAGGTGGGGCACTCTATCGCAGTAGGTGCCTCATTTCCAGGAGACACCACCGCAACCATGGTGCCAGAGATGGAGGAGGGAGAACCCCCTCCGGGGGGTGGGAGGGGCTTACCTCGAGGTCATCCGTCCGTCGCTGAGGCGGCGCTAGCCCTAGGGCATCGCGCGGGGTTCTATTACATTGAATTATAGCCTTCAATCAAGAAACATTAATGCATTGTGGATAATTCCAAAAATTTAAACCAATCTTGGGTGGTTACCCCTTCTTTACTCATCATCATCATCAACTAAGCCTCAATCCCAACTATGTTGGGGTCGACTACATGGATCCTTCTTTTCCATTCAGCATTATCATCGGTCATATTCTGGTTGAGATGTAGAGATTTAAAATCTTTCTTTGTAAGCTCTTCCCATGTTAATTTATGCCTTCCTCTTCTTCTATTAATTGTGCTTGCCTCAATAGTATTGCTTCATATAGGCGCATCAGTCGGTCTGCATTGCACATGTCCATACCATCTGAGTCAGAACTCACACAACTTGTCCCCAATGCTCACCACCCCCACTTTATTCCTGATATAGTCATTCCTCAAGTGATCTTTTCTTGTCTTCCCACACATCCATCTCAACATACACATTTCAGCCATGTTCATCTTGTTGAGTCCTTGTTTCTTCACTGCCCAACATTCGCTCCCATAGAGCATGGCTGGCCGTATAGCAGTTTTATAAAACTTGCTTTTTAGTCTGAGAGGGATCTTCCGATCACATAATACTCCAGTTGCATTCCTCCATTTCAAACATCCTACAGTGATCCTATGACAAACGTCATTTTGGACATTACCATCTGTTTGAATGATAGAGCCTAAGTAATGAAATTTATCACATTTTGGTATATCTACTCCGTCCAACTTGGCTCCACCATTCACACTGCAAGATTGGCTGAAATTGCAATGCATATACTCAGTTTTGCTTCTACTAATCATCAATCCATTTGATTCCAATGCCTTTATCCAAAGTTCAACTTTATCATTCAAACCATCTTTAGTTTTGTCAATCAAAACAATATCATCATCAAATAACATACACCAAGGAACATCATCCTGAACATTCTTTGTCAACTCATCCATAATAAGAACGAACAGATATGGGCTGAGTGCGGATCATTGGTGTACTCCAATTGTTATGGGAAAAGTTGGTGTCTCACCTCCAGGAGTCTTCACACTTGCAGTAGACCTAACATACATGTATTTAATCAAGTCAATGTATTCGATTGGCACACCCTTTTTCCTCAAAACCATCCACAACACTTCTCTGGGTACTCGATCATAAGCCTTTTCCAAATCGATAAAAACCATGTGAAGATCTCTTTTTCTTTCCCTATACTTCTACATAAGCCTCCTTATCAGAAAAATAACATCTATTGTTGATCTTTGCGTTATAGATCTTAGCCTCTGCTCAATAATCCTCTCCCAAAGCTTCATTGTGTGACTCATTACCTTGATACCTTTGTAGTTTGTGCAACCTTGAACATCACCTTGGTTCTTGTAGATGGGGATAGTACTATTTCTCCATTCATTTGACATCTTCATTATCGTCATGATCTTGTTAAATAAATTTGTTAACCACATAACTCACTACAACAGAAAAGGCCTTTGGCTTCGGTTATTTAGAGCCTTTAGCATCGGTTTTCAAGCGAAACCCAAGTGGGCGCCGCTAAAAGTCGACACCTTCAGCGTCAATTTCTAACCGACGCCATAACCCTTCCTGCCACCGAAAATGCACCAACAAGGGAACTATAGGCGTCGGTTGTTAACAAAAACTGACACTATATCATGATCAAAGACGTCAGTTATTAAACAAACACCGATGCCATAACCCTTCCCTCCACCGAAAACGCACCAGCAAGGGAACGATAAGTGTCGGTTAGTACAGAACACCAACACTATATCATGGTTAAACACATCGGTTATTAAACAATAACCGACGCCATATCCCTGCCAGCACGGCCATGCCTGGCCACAATAGGTGTCAGTTCTTACTGATAACCGATGACAGCCATGGAAGAGACGTCGGTTTTTTGCTAATAACCGACGTCGTATGTATTTGGTGTCAGTTTTATACAAATAACCGACACCTATGTTTTGATTTTTTTTCTTATCAATTTGCAGGCCTGTTGTATGGCTGGTCGCAGGATGCAGAACATGTAGTTCAATTCTGAACTGCAGGTTTACAACATCTATTGATATCAGCCAACAACAGTCCACAAACCTGCAAAGTCATTCACATTTAGACACATGTATTGATCAGATACATGTAGAAACATGCAAAGTCATTTACATTCACATTCAGTTCCATTCATTTCATCTCTTTTCACATTCAGACATTCATGTATTGATCAGAAAAAGTCATTCACATTCACACATATGACAATTCAGAAAAAGTCATTCACATTCACACCAAAAAAATTATGAGAATAAAGTTTAGAAATATCATTATTTATTCATCATCGTCATCATTGTCATCATTGTCCCAATTATATTTAAAAATTCCCACTCTTTGTAGGGATTTTTCCCATTCTTCTCTTACAACATCTAATTCCTCCCCCGTATAGGGAGTATGTACATCTAATAACTTTCCACCTGTGCTAAAGTCAGTTTTAAACACCTCCAAAGAGAATGACATATATATAATTAATAATATATAATAAGATTGATATATCTCATATTATCTAATGAGACTATATATAATACCTGATGTATAGTATCGATTTCCATTACGACATATTTGATGGTTAGGTCCATAAATCGCATCACATAGTAGGTGCATGCCTAGCCATTGTCTTGTGTAGCACACTATAAATTGAAACATACAAAATATTCAAAAATACAAATAAGCACAGTTCACATAAATAATATATACATTAGAGTCGGGAAATTACTTTCACATTCTCCCAAACTAGTGGTTGATTCTTTTTCCTGGGGACCTTTCCTCCAGCTTTTTTGAACTCTTGTAAAACCCTACATGTTAATGTAACACATTAAATTGCATAATTAAATAGTAATGTAATAATAGATGTTAACAAATATAAAAATATGAAATATTTCTCACGAGAATAATGGCCTTTTCATTGCGTGTCCATACAATGTATTCAATTCATTCCCCGCAGGATCTAGATCATAGACAGTGAACGTCTTGGGGACAATAACTAGTAACTCTCAATGCCTACCACTACATGTAAGAAAGTTAAAAATTAATAACTCAAAATCCACAATAAAAATATAATTTTCTTAAGTCCAAATTATAAGCAAAGTAAACTTACTCGACATTGAATGGAGCTATTATCACAGTCTTCTTATTTTTACCAAAATATTCAAAAGCATCACAGTAGTATGAAGTAACTAAAGAAGGGTCTGTATCTACAAGACTAATCAAAGATGGAACCAAAAATCCCACATGGGAAAATGCAAAATCTGTACATATCGTGTGTAAGTGGCTGCAAAACATGTATTATGTATGCATTAATATATAAGAAACCAGATCACCATATATAAAACAAGGTATACAGATGTATAAACAAGATCTCACCATATCCACACCTCTATCATAGATGTGTTCAGCCAATCATAATGAAACAACTCCAAAATATCTTGTAAAAATAGCTTGTTTTTGTATGATTGACCTGCATTAATACCTATGCATTAATACATATGCAAAACTTGTATAAATAGATTGTTATCATATGATTGACATGCAACATCCTCCAGAATTGTAACATTTATAGGGCAATTTCAATCATGTACGCCGATCCATACTGCCATACCCCTACAATTAGGACCTAACGAGGTGTGTAGGTCCCTTGGAAGCCAACTTGGTAGTTGAGGAGGTGGACGTGGAGGCCGAGATGTAGTGGGTGTCATCTTTTTGACATGTATATATAATTTCAGATCAATTGACTCATATATACACACTAACAAATTAACGTAATTTAAATTTACCATACAATATTAGTATAGACGACATCTGCTTTGGGCCACATTATCACTCCGCCTTCTGCCTCACCAAGCGTTTCAGAATCTGGGTGGGCATATGGTAGTTGAAGATCCCTCCAATCGGGGAGTATATGTATCGGGTTCACACGAACCACACCAGCTGGTACTAGAGTCCCATGAAACATCTCCCGTGGAAGGTCTGGGTAATCCTGTGCCTCTGCAACAATATATTCTTTACTTTTTAGATGACATGGCTTCAACCCCTACAAATTTACGTAAAGAATGTTATATACATATATACATAAACAAATCATCTTGAAAAGACTGGGTACTATGTCATAAAAATACTTACAGAGGATGTGCTAGGTGGTGGGTCTACAGGTTTACTCCCAACCTATGCAGTAGGAGTAACAGAAGCGTGGCACGTCACATGTACCATCTGAGTGGCTGTCTGAGATGTCTGCCACTTCACCATTGCTTCTTGGACTTTCCTCTCAATTAATTCATCTACCTATACATGGATAAAAGAAACGTAGTCGATTATTGAATTCCCTTTCACAATAACATTCTAAAAAAAAATAGGTTACCTCAACTTGTGAAATTCCTACTTTTGGGACAAGTTTGCGTTGGGATGGCCCAAAGAACAGTTTGATGCCCACACCAGCGCCTGTACGCCTAACACATCCAGGATGCTCTGGGTTACCCAGAGCAACTTCCAATTCATCCCTTGTGCCCTCAGGGATGAACTTTCCTTCCTTCCTCTGCTCGTGCAACTCCCGCTAATTGCCATCAACAGAAATTGGTAAGTAAACATAACAATAATCAATATCGATCGATTTCTCTAAGAGTTGAATTTTACCATTTTGCAGCCGCCTCAGCAGTTGTGGGCTTCTTTATATCTCCCTTCTTATTTTTCCTCCCAGCTATCCACATAGAATGGCGAGGCAGAGGTGCGGGACCAATAGTAGAGGACTCCTGAGTAGCAGCAGACTGAGCAGTAGACTCAGCCTGTAGTCTTTGATGAACTCCTGCATAGCCTCTTGGACCCATTGTGTGGTCATGCACATTCATTGCACGCCTTACTCTTTGAGCATCGCTGATAGCCTTGTTAGTAAGCACATTGATTTGGTTAGTAACACTAAAGGTTAATATCGAATAGGTGAATACATAAGAACGTATATTAATTAAATTGGGAGTGGCGCTTAATACCTTGAATTCATATGTTTTTCTTTGGGTAACAAAGTCCTCCCAGTCTTTGGTGTCCAGGTAGTTCCATTGCTCAGTGGCTGTCTTTTGCCTAAATTTATTTTTTAAAGAGAATACAAACAAAAATTATTAGTGTAGAGTTAGTCAAAAAGTGATCAATGTCTAGAATTGGAAATCAATCAAGAACCTCTTCTCAGCATCACGTATGTAATCTCGGGTGAGATTTGTCCTATAGTTCCTTAGGACCCTCCCAAAGCGTTGCATCACGCATTTACGATGCAACTTTTCATCCAGATCAAATATACTCTGCAAAATAGAATTGATATTTACTAGTATCCTAAAAATTAGTAATCTACAAAAATAGAATTGCAAATAATAATAACTCATGCATAGTTTCTTCCATATTAAGTCTTTCTTCCCCTTAAAAAAACTTTATGCCAGGATTCAAAAATAGGACTACAATGGCTGCGAGTAAGAACCCCAAGATAGGAAATAAATGAGTTGCGGTTCACTCCAACTGGATTTCCTGCATGATCGAAATCCACAGCTAGTTTGGGTCCATTGCCCCTTTGCTATAGTAACTTGTTCATCATTGTGATGCCCCTCACTTTCTCAATTTTTTTTGCTGCTCGTTAAGTGCCCCAATTTCTTCAGGGGGTACATCACCAACCTAAAATTTGACAAAAAAACACACTTACAGGATATAACTATAAATGAACATATATATAGAAACCTCAGGGATATATTTTTAAAACTTACATTGTGAGGCAGCACATTGACATCCTCACCCTCACGGTAATCATCAACATGGTCATCAGGAGAATGCTCAGCCATCTAAAAGTTCACATTCACATTGTAAAGTTCACATTCACATAGTAAAGTAATTCATATTGTAAAGTTCACATTCACATTGTAAAGTTCACATTCATAAAAATAAAACATATAAAAAATATAAACATGCATGCCTCTAATATTGCGATCTTTTATCAATTAACAATCCTTCATTGTGATCTCTGCGCACATACAAGTCATCATTAGCTTCAATATTTGGTGGTGTTGGCAACCCAACTGAGAATGGACTGGAGTCATCATACTTATCATAGTACTCTTCTTCATCTATGGGATCTTCAATGAACTGTATTTTAACATGAAGAACAACTGACCATTTATCATTTGTAGGATCATCGATATAAAATACTTGTTTCGCCTATGATTCCAATATGAATTGTTCACCCTTCTCGCCAATATTTTCAAAGTTCACTAATGTGAAATCCAATTCATCCACTATAACTCCTTTGGTGTTATCAACCCAATTACATTTAAAGAGCAGAATTCTAAAATCTACATAGTCAAACTCCCATATGTCTTCAATGACACCGTAATATGACATTTTAGCTTCACGTGGACTCTTATCCTTTGCACTTGCAAAAAACAATGAAGACGCTTGAAGGGTGACCCCACCGTCTTGGACGACACTTTTATCATCTTGTAATATGTCAAACCCTTCATAAGACATAACATTCAATTTTGGTTTAAAGGTGAGGCATTTGAGAGTTTCAGTAAGATTATCTAGTGTTTGAGATAGTTGATGTAAGACTTTATCTTCAAACTACTTAATAAATGTCTTGTTATGCTCTCTAGCAAGCCACATTGAATTGGCTCGAAGATATTGTCTCTTGATGAAATTGGTATGTTCCTCGATATAAACACTCACTTCTTCGATGTTGTGTAAAATATACAAGTGACCTTGTTCCAACTGCTCACGGTTGATTACTTTCATCTGTAATCCCAAAATTCCTTTGCCAAAATGCTCCTCAATATTTTTGTCATTAACATGAGCATCATTAGCACTCACAAAGTCATTGCAAAAATCCATAACCTCTCTCGCCACATAACCCTCAATAATACTCCCTTTAGGCCGATAACGGTTTCAAACATCACCTTTAAAAATGCTCATGTATCGTTCAAAGGGATACATCCAATGTAAGAAAATTGGTCCCAACATTTTCACTTCCCTAGTCAAGTGGACAACAAGATGTACCATGATATCAAAGAACGAAGGAGGAAAATACATCTCAAGCTTACATAGGGTAACAAATACTTCTCTTTGCAATTTATCGAGAGTATCAGGGTCAATAACTTTGCTGCACAGACTGTTGAAAAAGAAACAAAGTCTGGTGATTGCAAACCTTACATGATGTGGCAATATAGATCGAATTGCCACGAAAAATATTTATTGCATTAGAGTGTGACAATCATGAGATTTAAGACCTATCAACTTCAGATCTTTTATTGATACCAATGTACGAATGTTGGATAAGTAACCTTGTGGCACCTTAACATTTACCAAGTATTCACAAAAAGCTTTCTTCTCCTTTCTCGACAGTGTGTAACAAGCGAGAGGTAAGCATGTTCTCCGATCGCTACTAACTACTTCTGTTAATTCTGTCCTTATTCCCATTTCACGTAGGTCCATTCTGGATTTTATCCCATCTTTAGTCTTACCTGGTATATTCAACAGAGTACCGAAGACGCTATCACAGACATTTTTCTCAACGTGCATGACATCGATACAATGCTTGACTGCCAAAGAACTCTAATAAGGAAGATCCCAAAATATTGACTTCTTCTTAAATAAAGATTTGTCACTCCATGTGGCCATCGTACATTGTGATCTCTTACCAAATTCATTGGAAAAGGCTTTTACTCTTTCATAAACATCCTCCCCTGGTATAGGTTTAGGTGCACTCTGTTCCTCATTCCGTCCATTGAATGCTTTGTGCAACCTATGATATAGATGGAATTTTGGAAGAAACCTTTGATGACCAAGATATACAGTCTTGCCTCCGTGTTTTAGTCGTATTGAATCAGTGTTCTCTTCACATATAGGACATGCATTAGATCCTTTGACACTATATCCAGACAAATTCCCATATGCTGGAAAGTCATTCACAGTGCAAAACAACATAGCATGCAAACGAAATGTCTCTCTTTGTGAAGCATCATAGGTCATCACACCTTCACCCCATAGTTTCTTCAAGTCATCAATCAGAGGTTCAATATAAACGTCGATATCATTTCCACATTGTTTAGGGCTCGATATCAACAACGACAGCATAACATACTTATTTTTCATACACAACCAGGGAGGAAGATTGTATATAACAAGCATAACTGGCCAAGTGCTATGTTAGCTGCTCAATGTCCCGTACGGATTCATCCCATCTATACAAAGCCCAAGTCTTAGATTCTTGACTTCTTCACCAAATTCAGGGTACAATAAATCAATCTTCTTCCACTGTGGGGAATCAGACGCATGTCGTAGGATCCCATCATTATTTTTCTTAACATCTGCATGCCACCTCAAACTCTTTGCATCTATCGAATTGGAAAACAAGCGTTGAAATTGTGGTATTATAGGTAGATACCACATCACCTTGGAAGGAGAACCAGTTTTGGACTCCCCCAAAGTCATCAATTTATACCTTGACGCACCACATTTGGGACAATCTTTCAAATCCACATAGTCCTTTTAAAATAATACAAAATCATTCAGGCATGTGTGTATCTTCTTGGCCTCCATTCCCATCGGGCACAACAATTTCTTTAACCGGTATATTGAGATTGGCAGCTCGTTTCCTTCAGGAAGAATTTCTTTCAACAAATACAACAATGTCGTGAAGCTTTTGTCGCTCCATCTATTGTTAGCTTTCAACTTATACAATCTCAACACAACGCTAAGCTTCGTCAACTTACAACCTGTGTATAATGGTATCTCAGCATCATGCAAAATGTTTCTAAACATGGGAGGTGGATCGGTGTGCTCTACCCCACAACTATCCAACATCGCATCAACGATGTCTACTGGAACTGGTTTGTTCACATCTACATCATCGGAGGCAATTTCTACTACCACACAAGCACTACTATCGACATCCACTGATTTTAGGTTTGAAATCTCTCCATGCCAGTGCCATTATGTATATCCTTGTACAATCCCGTTGCACATGACATGACTTTTGATTTCGTCACCAGTGCTGACTTTCACGTTGTTACCGCAATGCCTACATGGACAGTAGAACTTATCTCCAGGTTGTTTCCTATGTTCCTCGGAAAATCTAATAAACTGATCAAGACCAGAAATAAACTCTGGGGTGCAGCGATTTGGAATGGACATCCATGATCTATCCATTCTATGATCAAAGAGAAAACAAGTATATATTAGAACAAGATTAGGGTCTAGGGTTAAAATATTAGGGTTTATGGTTAAAACTTTAGGGTTTAAGGTCTTTAAATGTGTACCACCTATCCCATTCTTGAATACCTAATCTCACTAGTAAGTGTATAATGTGTATTGGGTTTTCAAGAAAATTTCTGCAGCATTTCCCCGCTGTTCTCCAAGTACATATGTACTTAGAGAACAAATGGGGAAGTGCTATTGAAATTTTATTGAAAACCAAATACAAGTTATAAACTTACATCCTAAGTGAGATTAGGTGTTTAAGAACAGTCCCAAACCGGGGACTATCCAAAATTTATTCCTAATGAGTAAATCTTGGACGGGTTTCTAGGCCAACAAAATATAACACCACTCATAAGTAGGCGGGTCCGATCACATTAAATTTTTAGGATCGAACCTAAGGACATTTTTTCTTAAGGCCAATTTGGATTTTAGTACAATTAAGAAAAAGTGATTAACAAGGTTGGATCTAGTTGACTTTCTTTTTATATAACTAAGTTATGTAAGGAAGTAAATAAAATAAAAGCAAAAATTAAAAATAAGATAAAAGAATTATAAAAGAGCATAGACATAAGATTTCACCACCACTACATGTATTTGCTCACTTACATTGCATCACTCACAATTTGGATATTAGATCAAGGGTCAAACACATTCCAGATCTTGTTAGAGTATGTAAATCACAAGGACAAAGTACCCATTGAATTGAGGTCTCATTACTTATATATCATGAACCCATCACCCCAGAGAATGTCATTCTAATGTCACATCTAGGTTTCATTGATGATTTATTGATGCTCTAATTTCATATACATATGTATCTACTATAGGATTTTAATAGACATGATAAGTACCTAATCTATAGAGCATTATTAAATAATAAATCAAGAATTCAATAGTTTCAAACATGCAATAATTCACAATGCAATGTTATAAACTACAGGCAACATGGATAGATGAGACTAGAGTTCATATTAGATTAAAAAATAGCAACTTAGGACAAAGTCCATCACTAAAGTCCCAAACTCAGCATATATGCACAATTAGCATCAAATATAGGACAAAAGGGTAGATTAGAACCCTAATGTACTCAAACATGTATAAAAAATACTGATTTGTATAAAAATTACCATTGGTCTAAGATCCAATGTTAGCATCTCTCCCCCAATGCCCGCACCCTGAGGGTAGGCGGCTAGCCAATGGTTGTCGGCGGAGGAAGAAGAGGAGAAAGAACGGTACCTTCACGGCGGCGGTGGTGACCAGGAGAAGCAAGCAGGCGACCGACGGCGAGCTAGAGAAGGCGAGCAGAAGTAGGCGGCGGCGAGCAGAGGAGAAGGTGCCAGAGCAACCAACGGCAGTGGATGGAGCAACAAATGGTGGCGGCTGGAGCAACGAACGGCGGCGGTGGCAGCGAGCACAGGAGTAGTGAGTGGCGGCCAGAGAAGGGAATCGATCGCCAGACCTAAGCGCGGAGTCGATGAAACAGAGAAAGGGGGAAGAGCCTGGCTCGCGTGGGTGTATTAAGTTAACAATAGGCATCGGTTATTCAAAATAGTCGACACTTAAAACAATCAGCGTTGGCTGCCGTAAGAAACCGACGTCCAAGGGGGTGAAAATTTTCATGAGGACAACGCGCAAAAATACATCGGCGTCGGTTATTGTAAGAAAACCAACGATAACAATGGGCCCAATCTCTGTCTCATGAAAAACCATTAGTTGTCGATTGGTTAGCTAAAAACTGGCGTCGTATGTTAAATTTCTGAGGTAATTTTTTCGGTGGAAAATTTTGATTTGGCAGTCGATTTTAGGCGTCCGTTGCTTATTGAGGAACCAACGCTAAATAAAAAGCGATACATGTGTCTGGCCACTCTTCACAGATAGATGTCGGTTTGTGTATTCAACCGATGTTGTATGGTTTAGGCGTCCGTTTCTTTTATGCAACCGGCACCTGTAAATGTGACGTTATAAGCCATTTATGTGGTAGTGACTCCTTGATCCCCCATACTCTTCCATACATCAATGGGAATACCATCCGGTCTGCATGCCTTTCTCATTTTCATCTTTTTCAATGCATTCTTGACCTCAAAATGTGAAATTCATCATGTGTAAATGATGTCTCTTGTATCCCTATCACACAAATCTCTAACATTACTTACAATATTTCCATTGAAAAACTTATGGAAGTAATTTCTCTATTAGTTCTTGATATCATCGTCCTTCACTAGCACTCTACCATCTTCATTCTTAATGCATTTTACTTGACTCAAGTCTCTTCCTTTCCTTTCTCTTATACAAGCCATTTTATATATATCTTTTTCCCCTTCTCTAGTATCCAGCTTCTTATAAATATCATCAAAGTATCTAGACCTTGCCTCCTGAACAACCATTTTTGCCTCTTTCTTTGCTTTCTTATATCTCTAGAATGTTGCATCATCTCGAGATTTGGGCAAGCTCCTATAGATCTCCCTTTTCAGTTTAATATCCTTCTGTACGTCATCATTCCACCACCAAGTCTCTTTTTATGGAGGCCCACAACCTTTGGACTCCCCCAAAACCTCTCCGACAAATTTTTTTATGCAGGAGCTCATGTTATGCCACATAGTGTTGACATTAGACTCAAAGTTTCAAGTTTCCTCCTTGATGAGTTTATCATGAAAGGTCAATTTCTTTTCTCCTTTAAGATTCCACCACTTGAACCTACTATCTTGATTTTTGTTCTACTTGCCTTTATTGATCTTCATGTTAATATCCAAAACCACCAACCTATGTTGGGTCATGAGTTCTTTTCCAGGAATCACTTTACAGTCCTTGCATACTTTATGATCCTCCTTCCTTGTAGGGAGGTAATCAATTTGGCTACAATTGTGCCCACTCTTGAAAGTAATCATATGAGATTCTCTTTTCTTGAAATGGGTGTTTGACAAAATCATATCATATGCAATTGCAAAATCTAATATCCTCTGTCCTTCTCTATTTCTACTTCCATATCCAAAACCACCATGAATTCTCTCATATCCATCATTGCTACTCCCCACATGGCCATTTAAATCACTCCCAATAATGATCTTCTCCTCTGTCAGTATTCCTTGCATCAATTCATCCATGTTATCCCAAATATCCTTTATAGCCTCCTCGCTATGGCCAACTTGGGGGGCATAATCTCTAATAATGTTAAAAATATTTCCCCCAAGAATGACCTTGATAGCTATGATTCTATCACCCATCCTAGTGATCTTGACAACATCATCCTTCAACATCTTATCAACAATAATACCCATGCCATTTCTATGTTTATCAATGCATGTATACCAGATTTTGTATCATGTATCTCCAATCTCTCTACAACGTTCCCCTTTCCACTTAGTTTCCTGTAAGCAAGCTATATTGACTTTTCTTCTCATCATGGTATCTACTATCTCCAAAGATTTTCCTGTCAAAGAGCCAATATTCCAAGATCCAACTCTAAACCTTTTTTCTTAGACTTGCTTCTTTACCTGCCTTCTTCGAAAATGTTGCCTTTGCACATTTTTCACTACATCCAGGAAATGGTGTGGCGAGACTAGCTTATTTACCCACACTCATCCAAGATGTGGAAACCCTTGCACATTTTTCACTACATCCAGGCGATGATGCAGCAGGACTAGCTTCTTTACCCACACCCATCCAAGATTTGGAAACCCTTTCTTGTCTTTCAACACAATCGGGCGTCACTGTGTCGAAACCCCTTGCATATTTATCACTGCATCTGGGTGACGATGCATCACGTCGCTAGGTAGGGACGCTCCAACAAAATTTTTATAAGGATCCATGTAAAAGAGAGAGTGACAAAGTTTTTATGGATGGATGTCAACCTACCACCAACCCTCCTCCTTTACCTGAGCCTGGGACCGACTACAATTGCACAAAATATGAAAACATAGGCAAAGTTTGTATAGTTAGATGGGCATGCCTCAATGTGTATGATGTATCAGTTATGACTACATATACACTGGTTACAGGTTGTTCTCCATCCAATGTTGACAAACTATTTTTAATAACCGGACCCTTTTCTGTCCATAAGCTCCAATGTTCCCCAAACATTCACCTTAATGACCCCATATGGGTTACAGGCCCATAGTTCTGTGAGGCCCAACTAATATATGACCCCTTATATACTACTCATGCTAGTATATGAATGCCATAGAGTATTTGTAAAACTTGATATTTTCATTTATATGATGGAGTTGAGAAAAGAAAGATAACAAAAAAGCAAAGAAAGGTACAAATGGTGTGATTTTATTAACAAGTCATATGAAAATCATGTCATGGTTGATAACCACCATCATAAGAAGATGAATGTTTCATATAACATATAAATATTGTTTCTTTTGTATCCATGTTCTAGAGTTTCTTATGCATACATATTATTGCGATAAGACACTCACCCACACATAGGGACTATCATTATCTTCAACATATTGATGTTGATTGGTCCATGCATGCCCTCTTGTAGACCCCATAAAATTTTAAACATGAATCTTTACTGAATCATATGCATAAAGATGACTAAGACATGTAACTAATAAAGGGGAAACCCTAATCCACATATTTAGGAGCCTTAATCACTATAATATGTCCTTAATGACCATACCTTTTTAACCTAGGGAAGAACCCTAGAGGAGGAGCCACTTTTGTGACTGCGACGATCCTACTGTAGCAGTGCATACCCTAGGGGGGGCATTGCTTGACCTTCACACATGTAGAACACATATAAATTGATCAAAGGCTGGCTGACCTGCATGTGAATTCATTATAAGGGGAGTGAGAGTCAAACTCGAGTCCCTGCATTGGGGATTACTAAGACACACCACTGCACTACTCACTCATCGACCCTTAATGATCATGTTGGAGAAGTAAAACATATATATTCTCTCGATTTGATTTTTAGGTATTGAGATATAATTCGGAGTGATTTGTATCCTAAGGAACAAATTATGAGGAGATAAGGGTCACCCAAAAATAGTATGCTAGAGGTTCAATTCCCTAGAGATGTGAAGTGATATGTTGGATTCATGGTATATGTGTGACACCCAATGTTTTAAGTAGGAAGTGTACAGAAAACACCTTATGACTACTAAAGTGCCATGAGGGTGGACACTTTTTAAAAAACATGTCCCAGAGTTCCTATATAATTTTGTGTAAAATTACACATCTTTCAACATATTTCCATGTAATGATATTTTTAAAGTATGTATAAACTACTAAAATCATCATATACAACATTGTAAATAAGTCATAATATAACTATGAAACAATATTGTGAACAACCAATATAAAACAATTATGTAAACTTAAGGTCAGATTTTGTTTCTGATTATTTGTTCCTTCATGGGTTGTTGAAACCATTAGATCGCATTACACCTGACAAGCCATCAGTTTCCTTCATTCTTCCCTTCCATCAGAAGATGCTCCATCGATCCAGACCTTTGACCTTACACCAATATCTCCCCTCCCCACTAGGGTGGGTTTGCATCCGTTGCCCAACCATCAATTTGTTCAGTAAGTCCAGCCATCAGTTGACAATCGATGGTTGTCTGGGCCTACCTTCTGATGGTCCTTTTTTGAAGGTTCTCCTATGCACAACAACCAAAGGAAACCCAGTGGTCTCCTACCAATGGAGAGCCCACACTTGAAGATCGATGGTTCTCTTACATGCATCTGATGGGACCCCTATGTGTGACATCTGATGGTAGTTCTTCCACCACCTTCTAATGGATGTCATGTACTACCTTCATAAGGTTTTCGTGTGTCTTCCAACCAATGTCCACTCTACATTGATAATTGAAGGCCCCCCTATACAACCTTATAATGGAACATATGGTCTCTCTTTGATGGTCATTTTGTAACCATTCCCCTACAATGGCTTTGTTGAACACTGCAAAACCTCTTCATGTATTGATGGAGTCACTAGAAGCTGACAACCCATCATTTCCCTTACACTGCCACTGACTCTTCACCTCCATGGAGGCCAATATTTCACTCCATGGCGGTTGGGAGGGTTACTAACCCTACCCTATGCCTATAAACCGAAGAAGAAGACCTATAGAAACAATATCTTCCATTGATGCCTCAATGTTGCCACATCCATTCCAGACCTTCAGTCATCGATTAGCAAATGCCTACCAAAGGGCTTCCACCTCCGCTCCCGAAAATGTACCAAGACCATACCTCAACAAAGGCTTTTTCCGTGGTGCCTCCTTCAATTGGTTGACAACATCCTCCATTGCCAATCTGTTTCTTTCTCCTCATAGTAGTAGATTCCAGTACACAAGTCAGGAAGATTGATGGTCCTAGTCCATCCCCAACAAACATCCAGGGGGTGTTCTTGCTTGTTCATCAATACCATTGTTATAGAGTTTGAAGATCTAATTCTGTACACCATGGTTGTGACTCTTCCTTCTTATATGGCCATGACTTTATTTTTCTTTTCCCTTATTGTTTCTGCTATTGCTTCCATGAATGAGTAGTCCTTTCGCTAGGGTGTGGGGAGTAGCCCCACTACCTGATCTTGCTCTTTCATCTACATCTATTTTTTAGGTGACACAAAATTTAGAAGTAATAAATTGTACGTGCAATATGCAAGTGCACGATCATCAAGTGATAAAAGCATTTTGAGTCCCGAGTTGTTAGAAAGGTTGGCCACTAGAAACTCTTACTGACTAGAATGAATCAATTGGTCCACAAAAAGATTGAATTTGGGTTTGATTAATTGAATAAGAAATTAACTAACAAATTATTAATTAAGATGGTAGAAAATCAAGGTGAGAGATTTTATTAAACACTGGTTTCACAACGACAATCTACTACTACAAAATAGATTATCTGGTCTTTAATTATTATTGTATCTTTTGATATGTGTTTATTGAAAGTGTTGAGTAGTTACAACCCCAATTTTGGATTCGTTTGGTGAGAAATGTAAATTCTCATATTAAAGAGAAATGAATAAATGATGAATGAATGATTTTCGTTTAAAATAGCCTTGTTGATTTATTTGTGGGCTTTATTGGCTATTGGGCCCAATAACAAGGAAAGGATAACAGAAATCCCACTATTATCGAGTAAATAAGAAAATACAGAAAAAGAAAAAGTGTGGAAACCTCTAGAAGGCAAATCCAAGGAGGATTTCATGCCACTTGGGTTCCTTGGGTTCCAAGGAGTCCAAAGTTGCATAGAAAGTGCAATAAGAAAATAAAAGATCAAATAAGTATTTCCTTGTTATGAAATAAATTGAAAATAAAGGTAATATGTTGAAAATAATTAAAAGAGGTACAATTGAGTTACCCTTAATGGAATTTCGTATCCCAAGGATTCCTAATGATAAAAGGAATACCAATGAGGAAAATAAAAGAGAAATAAAGAGAAAACCTCAAAAAGAGATAATTTAATAGGAAATAAATAAGATAATGAGGAATAATAAAGAATAATGCATTTAGATGCATCTTGAAGGATAATGAGTATCCAATAAAAATAATTTCGAATTCTTGGAGTTCCTTAGGGTCAAAGGAGCCCAATAAGGAGGAAAGAAAGAGAAAATACTAAAATTGCAAAATAAAAGGATAATGGGGATACATGATTAATGAATTATGTGGTTTTGAAAAAGGAAAGTATTTCCTAATAAAGGAAAATAGGATTTCGTGGCCAATGAATTAAAAAGCAAAACTAAAGGGAATAATGGAAAAGAATTTCGAAATCCTAATATTTAGAGGAAAAGGAATATAAAAAAAAGATAAATAAAAAGAGAAGGTTTCTTTTCACGGAATGAATTGGTTTCTTTTTGGGAAAGGACTCTTTGAGTCGTGTTTAAGCCAACTTATGGCTTCGTTTCTCTTCCCTATAAAAGGGGTAGGGATCTGGGATCAAGTTCAGGAGGAAATCCCACGCAGCTCTATCCCTTCTCCTAGCTTCTTACACGTAAAAACCCTAGTTGAGAGTTTAACCCTATCCCTGGAGATGAGGAGTCGTGGAAGAGGTACAACAGGCCCGTGCTACTCCCACGATTTCAAGTAGACGCACGGTGGTCGTCCTCCTCCTCCTAGCTGCGTGCAGCAGTAGCAGTAGGCCGCTGTGATGGCCGACGTTGTTTGGTCTGGTCTCAGGCGAAGTGGTCACCTTGGCCGAGAGCAAGAGGTGCCCTACGTGCGCCAGGTCCTAGCGAAGTCAGAGAGGGAGTACCCAACAAAAGTCGTGGCCCAGGGAGGAAGGCGCAGCCCACGCTTGGCTACAGAATCGCGGCTGCGCAAGGTTCCTGAGGTAGAAGACGACCAAACGGGCTCTGGACGTTTATACCCCTCCGCGGGTTAAGGAGCCTGCCGCTTAGTCAGGGGCAAATCCGACTTTGCGTTATGTTTCCCAAAGCGAGCCGCCCCACGTTGCATGAGGAAGCGACGTGGCCACCTCCCATTGGCTGAAAGTAAGTGAGTTTTGATAAATTCATAGTAATTAATTGGTAGGTCGAATAAGGACATATTATACATGAAAGTTGATCAGAAAAACGTGAAGAATCCATTAAAAATATAATTGAAGCTTGATTCTTCTTGCAATTCGAAAAGTAATGGAAGTTGTTAACTTTAATGTATTAAAGGTTAAGAAACCCTATTTCGATATAATTAATGTGATTAGTAGGGTTTAATTGATGGTTAAAGTTAATATTAACATGTTAATGATAAAAAGGGACAATAGGAACAAAAACGATGAACTTTGCATGTAGTTCGTTTAATTTGGAGTTTATGTGCATAAATATGTGTAAAATGTGAAAAGTACATAAAGTTATAATCTTTAATAATTTAACTAAGGAAAAACCCTTAGATTTGATGATGGATGGATAATTCAAGCTGATATTAACCCGTTGATAATAAAAGAGAAAATAGGATGTAAAAAGATGATCTTTTTATAAAATTGGCTTAATTTAGGGTTTCGTGCACGAATATGCATTAATGAGCTTGAAAACCCTAATTTAGGCGAATATGACATTTAGATGTTTTAATTATTCAAATCCATGAATAAATAGGGATATGATGATCCTAAGTCAATCTGGGTATAAAAGACTATCAAATGAATAGATTGAGCAATTAGGGTTTATATAAATGGAAAAGAGTATTTTAGGGTTTGTTAACCTAAAAGGGATAAAGTTGAGAAATTGATCTAAGAAACCCTAATGAATATTAATGAAGCCTTAATGCGGATTAGAAACCCTAGGAAGAGAATCCAAGTCAATAAAGTAGATTCTTGATAAAGTGTGTAATAAATAGAGTACATATTCTTTTCAGGAATTATGTGATGATTGAATTACTTGCTTGGATCTGTTGATTGACTTGATTGTATATACATGAAGTATATGTTGAATAATCTGCATGACTCATCAAATCAGGTATGTGGTTACGCTTATGATTATCCCGATTAGTTTTCCGGGGATTTTATCGACGTTAAATAACTGTTGGATGTATTTAATTCATGCAAAGTATAATGTGAATATGACTATAACATAAGAGATATGCCTACTAGCTCAGATCCTAGTCCCCTCTGTAGCTTAATGAGTTGACCTAGTAAAAGGCTACCAATGGAGTAGGCCCATCAGGTCATTAGATGACTTAGTAAATGGCTACCAATGGGGTAGGTCCATCAAGTCACCTTGAGTTAGAGATTGGACTACCTATGGGTAGTGCCATGTGACTCAACCCTAGATATTGGTCTACTTGTTAGGTAGGATCATGCGGGGTTTCATACGGATCTACCTAGAGAGAGGTGGGATCTTAGTCCACTGCAGGGATAGCACAGAGATAGGGGATAGGAAAGGATTGAGTAGTATGATTTAAAATGTAATCTTGACTGTTAAATGATAATTGGTTGATTACTTGGTTATTGTAGTTGCATGATTATTGTTTCCCCCACATACCAACTTCTCGCTGACCGACGTTTTGTTTGTCGGCGTTTTAGGTACAAATGAAAAGAACAAACAGTAAAGTGGCATATGTGGAATTAAATGAGAAGTAACGTACACAGGAGGATTAGTAGATTAGTATCTTCAGGGATAGAAGATTAGAAATCCCAGATTTCAAAAGGTAAACAAAGTTTTATTTTGTACCAGTTTTCAGTTTAGTTGATAAAGTTTATTAATTGTTATTGATTATTTGTTGAACCTTTGATCCTATTTATTGAATAACAGCTCTGACCTTCGGGTCTCCCTTAATTGGGGGTTACCGAGAGACAGGGTCGTTACAATTGGTATCAGAGTATAGGTTCCTCATTTAATCTTTAATAATTATTAAATTTTACAAATTCCGTAGAACCCAAGGGAGTTATTAGAGGATTATCCGAAAGACAGAGGTGACTAGAAAAGGATCACGACCGAGGGCTGGCAGTATTTTTCCTCCGCACCGCTAGTCAGAATACGAGGACTCCCAGATTTGTGTGACTGCCTGGCCAAAGTCTTCGGGTATGATTCAAAATAAGATACCTTTAGGACTCTCTCATCTTGTTCATCCCTTCTCAACTCAAATTCTGTTAAGGACCTTAAGGATTAGGGTTTTCTCTCTTCTCCTCACCCTTTTGAGGTATGGGTAAGGTTGATAAGGATTAAGGAATCCTCCACCAAATTAATAAAAAGCATGTAAATAAGATGTCATGGACATAAGCTTAATAGAGTAAGCGTAAAAGGAATAGATACATGCTTAGGTCGTATGACACGAGTTGTCATTGCCCTCAGGAGAGACCTGAGGATAGACCTCCTTGGTAGGAGGATGAGTAGAGAGAGTTAGTCTTGGAGGTAGAGACCTCCATCAAAAGTAGATACCCAGCACATCCTTTAAGGATGGTGTTAACCCTAACCCTAAGTGAAGGTTAGAGATAGAGATGACATGATGAGTTAGATCGAGTGTTTGGTTGGACATGCCTTTGGGATGCCATAAGAGGGTATATGACCTAGTACCTTGGGCAACCCAACCTTGGAGAGGGTCGTGCGTTCTAGAGCGAAGGATAGCTCCTTCATGAATAAGGATAAAGGAGAACCTATAGTTACCCTATGGGCTTAGGCATGCAGGGTATAGCTTGATGAGACCCTGGTTAAGAGATCATGATGGATGGCTTATGAAAGGGCTATGGATGATCTTGAGCAAACATAAGCATGACTCAGGTAAGAGGGTGGGAAGCTTAGACTCTGAGACATAAGGAACAATGAGTAGTTGAGGTTGATATGACCTAAGTGGATGATAGCGGTTGCCTTATGTTTGATTCCTGAAAGCTGATGATATCTTGGTTGCCTTTAGAGGAACCAAACCTTAGAGGGAGAATGATGCTTCTGGTACCCATGGTATATGTGACTACCTGCTGGATGAGATAAAGAGTGCCTTAAACCTTGAGGATGTTTAAGTAACCAGTTGTGAGGCTTTATACCTAGTTGGTTGTCCTTGAGGAGGACTGGACTTTGAGGTGTTGCTCATATGAAAGGATCATGGAAGTACATGACATACCTAGGACATGCTTGCTTCATGGTTGAGAGTTTGAGCATGCAGTGGGATACCCAAAGGATAATCTAGGGTTCCTAGGCCTAAGAGGGGAAGTAGTGTACCCAATGATCATGACGAGAATTAAGTTGCTATAGTGACGAGCATGGTACCCCTCATGTACCGAGGAAAAGGGAAGCCCCTTAAGTTTAAGGTATGATTGATGGACCCCTCACAGCTAGGAAGATGATAAAGGAAGGTATGATCTTGATCCAGCATGGAAGAAAGAAGTATGACCTAGCATGGTTCATTAGGTGATCTGCTTGTGCCTTAATAGCTTGCTAGGGTTAAGTAGGATCATATGGGTGTAAACCCTAGACATAAGGATGTTTGTGACCTTGTTGTCAAGAGTTGCAGTTTCCTCCCATCCTGGGAGAGGGACCCCTTTGGTAGGGTGTATACCAGTTCTGTTGTTTTTGAGGTGACCTAAAGAGGTCTCATAGGATCTTGTGAAGCTAAGTGAAAAATACATGGCATGAGGACGAACCTGTAGAACCATAGATACCCATCTCTAAGTGCATGTGGATGTGTTACCATGGAGGTAACCGATATGGGGCTTGACCAAGGTAGGCAGGTTGCCATGACCCCTATGAAGGGATGAAAGTCAGTTGTGAATGCAAAGAGAGATGATGAAGGCTTGGGTAAGGTTCTAAGTTGAACATGTACTATAATGGAGAATCCTAAGTCTATCCTAAGGGTCAGGTGGGGATAAGACCGATGGGAGTAGGAGTTGCCTAATTCCCTAGTTGCACATGACCATAGGGTCGGGAGGTAATAGCTATCATTGTCTAAGGGCCATGGGTTAGGAGATTGATCACCTTCATGAACTCATGGGACCCAAAGGGCAGATGACTAGGGCACTCTCTGGATGCATAAGGGAAGAGGGATGACCCCAAAAGTTCCGGCACCCTATAGACCTAGAGGAGATGACCAAGGATTATGTGTAAACCCAAGTAGGTTTGAGACCAGTTTCCATGGAAGAAACTTTGATATCATGATGTTTGTGACTTAGAGACATAAGTTGCACGTTCCAACTTAGAATTGAAAGTGTACTGGCAATGTGGGATGTATCATCTCTACTCTTGGAATAGGAGGAACTTTGTGTTTGGACGGCCGCCAAATGCTTATTTCTTCTTGTTATGGGAGGTAGAGATGGGACAGTACGCATGCCATACACCAGGGATAAAAGATGATGCGAGTTGGAATGTTGCTACGAGGTATGAGGACAGAGATGGTAACATACCTTGGTGATGTGAATGATACATGGATGGTTTACAAACACTAAGAGAAGTAATGTAGTCATCTTAAGAGGATGTTTTATCTTGAGCTACGTGGAGTTCACAAGTTATAAAAAGTTGGGTTTGATCAATGAGATGAGATCAAAAGTATTCTCAATGAAGGTAGACTTAGAATTCGAGTTTGAGATGATAAGAGAAATACAAGGAAGAGTATGTCTTCAACTTTACCTGACACTTAAGAAGTGGTAATCAATGCTCTAGTTGAGATATAGCTGTCTAGTTTAGCGGGGAGCTAGAAGAAGTTGAGGTTGTTAGGCTAACCTTAAGTTGAGAAAAAGGGATAAGTTTGGCTAATACCTAGATATATCATTAACGGTTAATCAAGTAAATGATTGTTGGGTTAGCCAGTCTAGTCCGTGATTTAATGGTTGGAGAACCTCAGAAGTACTTCTTTAGAAAGGAAAGTGATGAAACCCTATTGAAAGTGGTTTAGGGTGTCTGAGGTATTGATTTTGAGGAATCATAACAATGCAGGAGATCATGATACACCTTATAACTACAAAGATAGTAAGAGACAATAGTATTTTGGATGTCTAAGGTGAAGTTGCATGTAGCATATGGCCATGCAAGCCAGGAGGTGAAGGACGAACACCAGTAACCCAGTGTATCGATATAGAGGATAAAAGAGTTCCTGTGAGGGAATAAGAGTTCATCATTATGAATGTTGTGATTCTCCCCTAGACCAAGGGAGGACAAGATGTAATATGGGTTATGGTAGATCGCCTTACCTAGATGACATGAGAAAGAAAGAGTTCTGTCCAGGGACAGATTCGGTTGAGCTACTTAAAGAGATAAAGATGGTTCAACCACACCATGATGCGAGTTCAAAAGTTTTTGGGTGTGACCAAGGTTCACTTCCATGAGGTGGAAGTGGATACATGAAGAACTCGATAATAGTACAGTTTATCACCCCATACTGGTGGACAGTATGATCCAGACTAGAGAGTCTGATGAGAATGTGTGTGCTCATTTGGGGTGATACATAGAGACAATTCTTAAGATGTGATGTTAACCACCATAACCTTTATCGGGATGCAAGAAGTCTTATAGAGAGGTTGTGTCAGTCACCACTTCATTAAGATGATGTTGGTGAAGGAGGCCTTGTGAAGGTCAGAAAAGAACCATAGTGTGTGCAGATGAAGTCGCTTTGATCATGCAATACCTAAGAGAGGGAGCCCAGTGGTGACATGAGCCACGAGCTGATGAAAAGCAGACTGACATGCAGTTCACTGTGGGAGAATATGTGATGTGAAAATCCGACCCCTCTAAGCTACAGCTGAGAGAGCTGAGTCCCCGATATATGGGTCCATTTGAAATGGATTGGTGGAAATGGTTGTGTTTAGCCTTACCCCTCAGGATAACGTGATGTATAATGTGTTACATGAGTTCGATCTAGAGCACTATGTGAGGTACCCAAGCCATGCGTTGAGCCCTGAACCTATTTAGCTTTTGAGAGGCTGAAATGTCCTGAGTCACCTATGAGGGTACGATATACCAAGGTAAGAAAGAACTCAGATGGAAGAATATGAGATGATGTAGGTTCTTGGGAAGCACCATGGAAAGGGTGAAGCCACATGGGAGACATGATGGACATATGAAAGGCTTATCCTATTTGTTTTCTTACTTGATGGAATTTTGAGGACAAAATTCTTATAAGAGGGGAAGGATGTTACAACCCCAATTTTGGATTCGTTTGGTGAGAAATGTAAATTCTCATATTAAAGAGAAATGAATAAATGATGAATGAATGATTTTCGTTTAAAATAGCCTTGTTGATTTATTTGTGGGCTTTATTGGCTATTGGGCCCAATAACAAGGAAAGGATAAAAGAAATCCCACTATTATTGAGTAAATAAGAAAATAGAGAAAAAGAAAAAGTGTGGAAACCTCTAGAAGGCAAATACAAGGAGGATTTCATGCCACTTGGGTTCCTTGGGTTCCAAGGAGTCCAAAGTTGCATAGAAAGTGCAATAAGAAAAGAAAAGATCAAATAAGTATTTCCTTGTTATGAAATAAATTGAAAATAAAGGTAATATGTGGAAAATAAGTAAAAAGAGGTACAATTGAGTTACCCTTAATGGAATTTCGTATCCCAAGGATTCCTAATGATAAAAGGAATACCAATGAGGAAAATAAAAGAGAAATAAAGAGAAAACCTCAAAAAGAGATAATTTAATAGGAAATAAATAAGATAATGAGGAATAATAAAGAATAATGCATTTAGATGCATCTTGAAGGATAATGAGTATCCAATAAAAATAATTTCGAATTCTTGGAGTTCCTTAGGGTCAAAGGAGCCCAATAAGGAGGAAAGAAAGAGAAAATACTAAAATTGCAAAATAAAAGGATAATGGGGATACATGATTAATGAATTATGTGGTTTTGCAAAAAGGAAAGTATTTCCTAATAAAGGAAAATAGGATTTCGTGGCCAATGAATTAAAAAGCAAAACTAAAGGGAATAATGGAAAAGAATTTCGAAATCCTAATATTTAGAGGAAAAGGAATATAAAAAAAAAGATAAATAAAAAGAGAAGGTTTCTTTTCACGGAATGAATTGGTTTCTTTTTGGGAAAGGACTCTTTGAGTCATGTTTAAGCCAACTTATGGCTTCGTTTCTCTTCCCTATAAAAGGGGTAGGGATCTGGGATCAAGTTCAGGAGGAAATCCCACGCAGCTCTATCCCTTCTCCTAGCTTCTTACACATAAAAACCCTAGTTGAGAGTTTAACCCTATCCCTGGAGATGAGGAGCCGTGGAAGAGGTACAACAGGCCCGTGTTGCTCCCATGATTTCAAGTAGACGCACGGTGGTCGTCCTCCTCCTCCTAGCTGCGTGCAGCAGTAGCAGTAGGCCGCTGTGATGGCCGACGTTGTTTGGTCTGGTCTCAGGCGAAGTGGTCGCCTTGGCCGAGAGCAAGAGGTGCCCTACGTGCGCCAGGTCCTAGCGGAGTCAGAGAGGGAGTTTCCAACAAAAGTCGTGGCCCAGGGAGGAAGGCGCAGCCCACGCTTGGCTGCAGAATCGTGGCTGCGCAAGGTTCCTGAGGTAGAAGATGACCAAACGGGCTCTGGACGTTTATACCCCTCCGCGGGTTAAGGAGCCTGCCGCTTAGTCAGGGGCAAATCCGACTTTGCGTTATGTTTCCCAAAGCGAGCCGCCCCACGTTGCATGAGGAAGCGACGTGGCCACCTCCCATTGGCTGAAAGTAAGTGAGTTTTGATAAATTCATAGTAATTAATTGGTAGGTCGAATAAGGACATATTATACATGAAAGTTGATCAGAAAAACGTGAAGAATCCATTAAAAATATAATTGAAGCTTGATTCTTCTTGCAATTAGAAAAGTAATGGAAGTTGTTAACTTTAATGTATTAAAGGTTAAGAAACCCTATTTCGATATAATTAATGTGATTAGTAGGGTTTAATTGATGGTTAAAGTTAATATTAACCTGTTAATGATAAAAAGGGACATTAGGAACAAAAATGATGAACTTTGCATGTAGTTCGTTTAATTTGGAGTTTATGTGCATAAATATGCGTAAAATGTGAAAAGTACATAAAGTTATAATCTTTAATGATTTAACTAAAGAAAAACCCTTAGATTTGATGATGGATGGATAATTCAAGCTGATATTAACCCGTTGATAATAAAAGAGAAAATATGATGTAAAAAGATGATCTTTTTATAAAATTGTCTTAATTTAGGGTTTCGTGCACAAATATGCATTAATGAGCTTGAAAACCCTAATTTAGGCGAATATGACATTTAGATGTTTTAATTATTCAAATCCATGAATAAATAGGGATATGATGATCCTAAGTCAATCTGGGTATAAAAGACTATCAAATGAATAGATTGAGCAATTAGGGTTTATATAAATGGAAAAGAGTATTTTAGGGTTTGTTAACCTAAAAGGGATAAAGTTGAGAAATTGATCTAAGAAACCCTAATGAATATTAATGAAGCCTTAATGCGGATTAGAAACCCTAGAAAGAGAATCCAAGTCAATAAAGTAGATTCTTGATAAAGTGTGTAATAAATAGAGTACATATTCTTTTCAGGAATTATGTGATGATTGAATTACTTGCTTGGATCTGTTGATTGACTTGATTGTATATACATGAAGTATATGTTGAATAATCTGCATGACTCATCAAATCAGGTATGTGGTTACGCTTATGATTATCTTGATTAGTTTTCTGGGGATTTTATCGATGTTTCCCTTATGACTTGAAATAACTGTTGGATGTATTTAATTCATGCAAAGTATAATGTGAATATGACTATAACATAAGAGATATGCCTACTAGCTCAGATCCTAGTCCCCTCTGTAGCTTAATGAGTTGACCTAGTAAAAGGCTACCAATGGAGTAGGCCCATCAGGTCATTAGATGACTTAGTAAATGGCTACCAATGGGGTAGGTCCATCAAGTCACCTTGAGTTAGAGATTGGACTACCTATGGGTAGTGCCATGCGAATCAACCCTAGATATTGGTCTACCTGTTAGGTAGGATCATGCGGGGTTTCATACGGATCTACCTAGAGAGAGGTGGGATCTTAGTCCACTGCAGGGACAACACAGAGATAGGGGATAGGAAAGGATTGAGTAGTATGGTTTAAAACATAATCTTGACTGTTAAATGATAATTGGCTGATTACTTGGTTATTGTAGTTGCATGATTATTGTTTCCCCCACATACCAGCTTCTCGCTGACCGACGTTTTGTTTGTCGGCGTTTTAGGTACAAATGAAAAGAACAAACAGTAAAGTGGCATATGTGGAATTAAATGAGAATTAACGTACACAGGAGGATTAGTAGATTAGTATCTTCAGGGATAGAAGTTTAGAAATCCCAAATTTCAAAAGGTAAACAAAGTTTTATTTTATACCAGTTTTTAGTTTAGTTGATAAAGTTTATTAATTGTTATTGATTATTTGTCGAACCTTTGATCCTGTTTATTGAATAACGACTTTGACATTCGGGTCTCCCTTAATTGGGGGTTACCGGGAGACGGGGTCGTTACATGAGTCCTTCTAAATCATGGCATTGTATCTAATAGTGATAAATAGAACTTTCACGACATTGAAACACAATTAGGTCCAACTTGTTTATGATCTACAATGACAAAAACCCCATATGCATAAAGCTACTTTCTTGTGTTTGTGAACATGTGTTCATGGACGTAATTCAACAAAACTATCATATTTCAACAACCAAATACATCCAAGACTTTGAAAAATGTAGGTAATTATATCCAACGTGAACAAACCTTTCATCCATTGAATTGAAAGGAACAAGACATATAAATCAGTAAAAGTTTCTACAAGAGTTTCATAGTGGGATATTCCAGGATTTTAGAGAAACATATTTAGGTCCTCATGAATATCAATTTCCACACAATGGATGCAAATAAGAATTAAATTCATGGTGAAAAATGAAAAATAGAAACAAAGGATGATGTAGAACACGACGCGGAAGATCCTAATCGTTGTCCAGGTGACTTTTGCTAGTCAATTCTACCTTGAATTGCAATGTGGGTGCCAATGGAGGTTTCCACTCTCTTTCCTTATTATCTGACCCTAGAAAAACATCTAGAATGACATCTTTGGTCCTCCCCACAAAATCAGGTCTTAAGGGACATATCTCACGCATTACATCACAACTAATGAATCAAAACATTAATTTTCAACAAAACAAATGTTTAAGACTATTGATCTGGGAGTTGATGCATCAACCATAATGACCAAACTTATTGACTTTTCATTATTAAAGGTGATAATTTTGAACCTGAGTTTTCTGCCATCGATGATTAGGTTGATACCATTGAATTTAAGGTCATTTTACTAATATTAATACAATGAAATGTTCATCCACCAACACTGTGGATATATATGGATATATAGATATAAATGGATGTGGAATTTTAAAAATGATGCACACGTACTCTATTATATTTTAAAAACCAATTTAACCTATTTATGTAAAATAATAAGAAAATTGTGAATTAATACTATGATGATATAGAGAGAGAATATAGGGTGAATATGTGGGCATAAAACTCAAGCTTAAATGATTCATGTCCTCTAGAAATGACTAATCTTATATTTGATACAACTAGTTAGAAAATATACAGATACCTATAAATATAAAAATCATAACAAATCATCCAAAAATATTCCTAAAGTAGTCCATACAAGCACTAAACAAGCATATGCTCAAAAGTAGTCAATCACAAAAAAACTTAAAGAACTTGGCAATAAAACCAACAAATCATAGAAGTCGACTAGAGTAGACAAAATATCATGAGTAAGATGATAAATACGGAGTGCATCCCATAATCTCTCTTTAGTATATTTCCCTTGATCAAATAGAATTCTAAAATGAAAGCAACCATGATGTGCCACCGCACTTGGGCTTACAAAAATAACACTAGTCGATACCCTATATATAAAATGACCAGCAAGCGCACGAGATCGTGATGTAATATATGAATGTTGCAAGTCACGGTCAAATCTATAGGAAGATATGGGGCACTAGAGCTTGTTTGTTTGTGCTTTCCTAAAGCAGAGTGTAGGGTTCTCAAGGTTTAAAGTTGGGTTTTCTTAGACTAGGGTGAACATGCAATAAAAGGTGACCAAGAAATAAACCTACTACACAAACGAGACTAATTTGTAACCTAATAGAGCAATTGCACTAAATTAGACTAGTAGAGGCAAAATGCAAAGCAATTAGCTACATTTTACTAGAAACAACACCAACAAGTAAAGAAAAGACTACGCTGAGCAACTAACCAGTAATTTCAAGAACAAATAACCAAGAACACAAATCAATTACTATATCAACAGTTAACTATCCTAAATAGACAATTAACTAACAAAGAAAGAGAAACTGCTATCCACAGAACAAGTTAGGGTTTTAGTAAGCAATTAAGAGTAGTGGGCCATTTTTGATATGAAACTATCAATCATCTGAGGGTTATATTAGTACAAACACATCAAAAAATCATTCTACCAAACTAAACAACTAAGGGTAATGAGGATGATGGGTGGCATAGGGTGTGCATAGTGTATCTAGTTCCTAGCACCTCCAACCCAATCCTGTGAGGCTCAATTAATGAGGGTTAGATAAACTCCAATAAATTCTACCTTAGTCTTGCTTTCTAGAAATGATTCTCCTAAATCACTTAGTGCCAAGGGGTGGTATTGGGTGTAGAAGAAGTTTCACCTACCATTACCTCCCAAACAACCACTTCGCATGCTCTTTGCTAGATGCATAGGGATAAGAATAACTATCTACTTAGATCTCACACCCATGATTAGTGGAATAGATGGATAGGTGGAAGAGGGGGAACTATCTACGAATCCATTAGTTAGAGTCAGGTGTTTTTCATCTATAATCATCCTATTTGTTCTTTTATCTATACCTTATGTGTTTTCATACATCAATCACAAGTGGATGAGCTAGGAAATGAGAACAACAAGAACATACCACACTCCATCAAATTGTTTTACATTGATCATTTCCCAACATGGTATATGAGTTATATTTTTTCCACAAGAAACCCAACAAATGGGCTTAGCTACTCTTGGTGAAACAAAATGAAAAAGGATAGAAGAAAGAGATATAAATTGTCATAGATCTATTTGTCACCCTCATCCTACCCCCACCGACTATAGAGTGACTGGCAGTAGGGATTGAGTGTCCGTCCATAAAACAGTACAAGAACACATAGGTAGTATATATGTCACACAAAAATAGCATTTCATTATCATATAGAACCACAAATTTCTTAAATACATCATAAAGACCATAACAACAAAAGATAGACAAGTTCAAAGCAAAGTTTATCTATTACACTAAAAGGATAGATCACCCCTTAGTTACTAAAAAATTAGCCCAAGATGTTGATGTCATTTGGTGCAACATGTCCTTCATAACAACATGTCATTAAGCAACATCTAATGGGGAACCAGAACATGACACAATTCAATGCAATTGCAAAGGTACATAATAAAATATTGAAATTCACAAGTTTAAGGTTGAAAATATTTTATCTAGGAAAGTAAGTGAAAGAATAAGTAAGAAAGCAAAGTAACATTAAGGAAGTAAACAAATGTTATTAGAAGTATGTTTTAGATGTGTTTACCATTATACTTCAAAAATTCATCATAAGGCCTTATTTTAGTGAAAACATTCCATGGGAAGAGTCCATGAAGGCAATTAAGGTAGAAAGCCAATAATTGACCTTGTTTCAATGTAAGGGACCCTGAATGATGGAAGCTATTGAGATAACCCTATGGTCAACATTTTTTGTGCTTCTTACTTGACATCTGAAAGAGAGAGCAATGAGCCTTGTGGGCTAACCCTATTCTCAACAAATGTTGTGCTTCTCACTTGACTTCTGAAGGAGAAAGCATCGAGCCTTGTTCCTAAGACTCCATCAATTGGGTAAGGAACACATGTTTTGTATAATGGTTTTATAAATTATGTTTGAAGGTTTTTATCAGCATATGTTATAACTAATGCTAAAAAGAGTGTCATGCGAGTCACTTAGTTCAAACAAGTAATCATAGACAAGCCATACTTTAGTTATACATATAAAACAATTCATAGTTGTTGACTTAAGAGTTATACATTGACCAGATTTTGATAATGACTTAACCATTCCATTCCTATGTATCTAACATGTTTGTTCAAGATTGATTTCAGGCTTTAGGTACATGAAAAGGATCAAATTACACAAGCCCTAGCTTGTTCAAGCTCAAGTCAAATGCAATGCAAGTTTGCTATTTGGAAAATCACTCCAAACAACCTTAGAAGAATTTTGTAATCACTTGTATTGATGATACGACTTGTAACTAAGATGATAGAGTATGAGGGACACTAAATACCAAGGTTTAATCACTCAAAAGTCAACTTAGAAAATTTGTCACAGGTTGTTCATCGGTCGATTTGGAAACTCGACTGATCCTATGATGGATTTTCTCAAGATGACCCATCAGTCGAGTTGTACACTCACATAACTCGACCGACTGACTCACTGAGAAAATCTAATTTTATCTCATCGGTCAAGTTTACCAGAACAAACTCGACCAATAATTTGAAAATTGGCTTTGTCTTTTAGTTGATCGGTTGAGTTACATTTATTGAAACTCGACCGAATGTACTATACAGAAAATGCAGAAAAAGTGATTATAACCATTGGTGAGCTGTTTTGGGAGAAACTAGATCCATTGCTTTGATGAAAATGACTATATTTTGATCCAGAGTTCATTCCAAGTTTTCTCATTGATGTTATTCTATGTCCTTGATATAGTTGAGTGTGTTGCAACTCCTTGAGCCCCTTTCTCTCTCTAGTTTACACTTCATTTTGTGATTATGAGTGGGATAGGCATGTTGTAAGAGAGATACTCCCTTGTGCATGTAAATCTTTCATCTTCTCCGTCTTCCCTACCCCTTTCCTCCATGAAGAAAAGGTGAAGCAAGATACTCCGAGTGAAGGTGGAGTTGTTCCTGGTCTTCTTCAAGTTTGAAGAAGAGGTGAAGAGCTTCTCTAGGAGATGGAGAAGTCAAAGGCCAAAGATCCAATAATAGTAGAAAAGTCCTTGAAGGCGGAAGACTTGTGCTAGAGTGGGTAAGACCTTGGAGAAGGTTAAAGACTCTTGGAAAAGTGGGTAAGTCCTTGGTAAGGTGGAGTACTCTTGGTTCTTGGATGGGTAAGTCCTTTGGTGGTCTTGTGTTGTAATTCTTATTAGTGATAATATAGAGAAAAGCACTTGCAAAGTCCTAGAGGTTGACCTCTCTAGGTAGTGGACTGACTCTCTCCTAGTTTGGAGAGTGGAACCACTCCACATCACCTTGTCAAGTGCTTGCTATCAATTCCTCTCATCCTTGTTATGCTTGTTAGTTAGGACTTCAAATTTCACTTAAGCTATTGGTTTCAATTTGACATAATTTGAAGGTCTAATCTATCTTGTGAGAAATTTTGTAGCTCTATTCACCCCCCCCTCTAGAGCCCTAGATCCAACAATAGCAAGTGATAGGGCCTATAAGAGGTAGAATTGTACCTTGAGAGTAGAGAGATGATATGATCCTTGCAAAAGAGTCCTAGAGTATATCCACTCAAATGTTCCTACGACATAAAAGAAAAAATAAGGGAGAGTCTTAGATCAGCAAAATTTAGATGACATAATCATTTTTCATATCATATGAATGTTCTCCTAGGACAATGTTCTACAACATTCAAGCATAATTCTACTCATATTAGTATAAGTGCATATATTCAACATAATGCATGTATCACAAAGGCACCTTAGGTCTGGACCGAACATCCATATATAGAGAGTCACAAAAATGAGTTAATCTCTCATTAAAACTAGATAGGGCAAGATAATTGCATAAAGTTATATTTTTGTCATATGGAACAAACAAGGCTAATTACATCATTTTAATGCAAAAAGTAGGTATGTGGGGCCTTATGAGTCAAACATGGAATACTTAGCATGATATTTTAGTTCATCATGTCATAAGGCATAAAAATCACTGATTTTGATGTTAACTTGTTAGATAATAACAAATTAGGATAATATAAAAAACATGATCAAGTTATAGCATGTATGCACATACAAGAGCAAAATTTTAGGTTAAAGGTGGTTGCAGAAGGACAAGATGATTTCATTAAGATGGTCCACGACATCAATGATAGTAAACGTGAATCACAATTACTATTTAGGGGTTTTTTAGTAGCCAGGGATCAATAATGATTCATGCCATGCGTGATTGGGGTGATTATTAGTTTAATCATAAAGGAAACATTTTTAGTAATTCAGGGAAGAGTTGTGAAACAACAGGATATATTAGCATAAAGAAGACCATTTTTTGGTCAAAATGGTATATTAATTAGATTTAAGTAAGGGAGCTAAGAGATATAGGGCTTTAAAAATTATTAGGATGATTTTAAATTATTGGACCATGAGGTGCTCCCCAGGCCCGCATTGTGGTGTGGTTTTTAGTGGACAACGTTCATGTGAGGTTGGGTGCATCTAGTAGGGTTTTACATCGGTCTAACTTTGGATCAGACCGGTCTGAGACCCGAATAAGAAAAATTCTTGGACCAAGGGCCAGTCCGAATAAGAACTGGTCCAGTCCCAACCAGACCGGAAAGTTTCTAGACCAAACCAAGACCATACCAAGACTAGATCGACTAAAATTCTCACAAGTTAAAAATATGAAATAATTATGTATTGATGTGATTAGTAATTTTCTTTCACTACTCTTGGTGAAAAAATTCAAATATACAACTAATGCAATTTATTTGGATGCTTTCATGCTTTCATATATTTTATGTATCAATACATTTTCTCATGTTCCTGAACATACATTTATTTATAAGCACACTATGTTCGCTAGTAATATTTTCTTGAACAATTATTTTTTAATGAAAATAACTTTACATATAATGTAATGAATAATTATCATATGACAAGGTGATAAGAAACTTAAGTAATCTACATAACTCCATCACTTCTTCTCATGTCATATTCTAACAAGTATTTACTCCCAATCTTGGGTTAATATTATTTTTAATAAGTTACATATAACTTATTATTTATATATTTGACCATCATGCACTCCGTTCCCAACAACTCTTCAAAAACGTTAATGATAATATAGACACTTTTTTGTATAAGTATTAGTGGACAATGTTTTTATTAGAATTGTGGATTTAAATTGAAGTAGAAGACCAACGGGCCACAAGATGCGTTTGTGAATTGTAAAGCCAACCCTTTTTAAATAGGAAGATATTGCTCTATGTTATTTGGTTCAATCGGGCCATATCAGTCTGGACCAATTTTGAACCAGACCGAGGACCGAAATCTTGAAAATTATAGGAACGAGGATCATATTGAAATTAAAGTTTGTGGGGTCTACCGGTCTGGACTGATATATGTACAACCCTAGAAGATGGGTGTGACCGTGTGTGGGGGTGCGAGATTGTGGGCAATCGGGTGTGTGGAGCAATGACGCAACACAACGGGGAACTAGTGTGGCATGGGGGTTGTCTACAACCTCCATCTAGGGATTTCTAAGCCCTAGAGAGGTGGCGACGGCTTGCTGGGGTGCTAGGGGATATGATAGAGCTTTGGAAAAGAAAAGTAAGGGGTTGAGAAGGTGGAGCTAATAATGGTTTTACAGGATGAGTGAAAGATAGGGGTGTGGGATTAGAGTTTTTTAGGGTTTGGGAATGGCTCAAAACCATTGTTGGGCATAAAGGAGGTGAGAGTGGCCCTCATCCATCCCACATAGGGCTCTACCACACCCTATTGGTGCTCAACATGAGGTAAGTGAGGTCAAGGCAAGCCAAGGATGCCCCGAGAGGGTGCTAAACGTGGAGCAAACCTGCTCTGTGATGTGATTTTTATTGCACATAAAAATCTCCTTAAGAAGAATTGTCCTAGATAACCTTTATTACAATTACAGAGTACTCACTGGAATGCATCCATATGAACTGTAGTAAAGCAAAGGGTCCAACCCAAAAGAGAATAATTTTAGGAAATGGATTTAAGAACCATTCATTAAGACCAATATCTAAAAACTATTTGTTTGAGAATGATTATAACTAATGATTGAATTAAAGGATTGCAACATATAGCAAATTAAAGGTGGTTGAAATCCATATTCAAGAACACTTATATAATTGGATTTAACCTCCATTATCTACATACCTATCTTAGCAGTTACAACTCAATAATATCATCTATCTAGACTAGGACCATGTGAAATCACCTCCTTTCAGAATGTGAATTACACAATGACTGAATACCCTATGGGCTCGAGGTCTCCTTACCCATGGATCATGATTCAATCATCCTATATGTACCCTTTTGTGATTACATCCGAAATGCTATGCCTCTATATGGGGATCTAATCATGAGTTTCATGGTGTCTACACTCTAAATTATATCAAACATGCTAATTGAGAGAAGAATTCAATAGGCAAGCATTAATTCATATGAAGAACAATTTGATATACTTAAAAATTGTGTCTAATAACACTATGATAGATTATGAGCAATGGAGCAACTCCCGAAGGAGAAAGCATGTCACCGGTGGAGAAGAAAGAAGCAAATAGAGGTGTCTGGCTTCTAATACACTTTGGCAGCAACAAGTTTGAAGACCTCCACAAGGATTGTCTTCTTCATTCCCTCCTACTTTGATTATTTCCTCCAAAATGTTCTCTAGACTAAGATTGAATAGAATGAATGGTATTAGGTCATGCCTCCTTTTGTTGCAAAAGCACCTCCGGTTGATGAATGTGGAAATTTTCTCTATCTGTCGTGTTGATCAGGCGATCAAGTAGTCTGGTCGATAAATCACTCACTTGGTGGCACATCTGATGGAATCCTGGTCAGTGGACCAAAAGATTGATCAGTCGATCATCATTCTGATAAGCCCTTTGGAGAGTACACATACCGGTCAGTCAAAGGATTGCATCAGACGATCAAGTGGATGCTTGAAGTTGTTGTTGGCTTCTGACTTTGGAGGCGTATATGCTGTTCAGTAAACCAGTGAGGTGGATCGTCCGATCAGTCTCATACCGGAGGCACGCTACTATAGGTGGATCTGTCAATCAAGAAGGGTGATCAATCGATTGTTTGGTCTAAAAAATTCCCCAAAGTTTACTATCAATTGGAATAACCTTTTGATCCGTCAGTCAATAATGGAGATCAACCACGCTGGTTCTTGCCTTGAAGATGATTTGGATGGATAGGTGAGTCGGCTGAGTAGGGTGGTCTGATCTCTCAATTAACATGCTAACTTGTGGTGTTTAGCTTCAGATTGCTTTAGAATTATTTCCAAATCTTAAAACATGAATCTTGGAAATGAAATTCATCTTGCTTCTGAATTGATATGAGTTTTTTCCCCGCATTAGAGCAAGAAATCTACTAAAATTCCTAATATTTAATTTTAAAGACAAAATAACAAAACAAAACAAAGCATGATGCAGTTGACAACTAAAGTGAGCCAAACTAATATAGAATTTCCAATGAAAATGTGATGAATATGCATCCATCAAACTACCTCGAACTTAAACATTGCTGGTCCCAAGCAACATAGAATTAAAACAATCTTCCAAATAATACTACCAACATGTCATTCTCTCTTTCGTAACATCACTTTGTTCCCTACAATCTGATACGACCAAGTAACCCAATCTCCTAGAATCACAAAATGCAGTTTCAAATTACATGTTTTGACTTCACATTCACAAACAAGTTTCCACATCAAAACATACACATCAAATCATGCCATCATTGGTATCTTAGAAATTTCATCATATTCATATGAGGTTTACACAAGTAAGGTGATTGCTCCCCTTGGGAATAAATTGGTATGAATGGAGGTATGGAATGGGAAATTGCAAATCTCTCCTCTATTGACTCGATGCTGCTTTATTTTTTCTACAATTACATTGATTGCAATTTTTTGGCATGCATATTGGCGTATTTTATCTATGATACACCCCTGTTACATAGAAGGGGTATGGAAGAAGCAAAGGTGTGAAAGATAGGGTAACAACCCAAACTTGAATTTTGGTACGTTCTTTTTAGATTTTGATTTATTATTTGCAAATATGGAGTGGAAGGAAATGGAATAAGTGTAGAAAAGGGTGAACTTGTGCATCTCATAATTGGGTATTCAGAGCATAGCAACAAATTTCAACAACCAGTTCAATCATATCATATAATTTGCAAAGTAATAATAATTCCACAGGAAGTTTATGTTGATCAACAAGAGATACACTACATTTTAATTCCTCTCAATCCAATACAAATTGCCTCTTTTCCAAGAAGTGATGTTACTTAAGATAATTGGGGACGTGACAGGTTATAGAATTTCAAATCGTGATACATCGATGGAACGTGACTTGTTTCAATATTGATGATTGGTGTAGAATGAAACATACAAATAGAATTGAAAATAGGATGACTAGGTAATGTCCGACTACCCACAACTAATCATGGAAATTTAAAATAAAATAAAAGAAAGAAACATATACAATGCTAATCCTAGAAAACAAATGACAAAAATAAAAGATAGAGTGGGTGGAATAGAGACATACCATCAACCCTCAACAATGAACTTAGAAATTTTCTCGTCCTTGAGAAAACTCTAGGTCCAGAATGGAGGGAAAGAAAAAGTCACTTGAATGACCACCAACTGCCGTGCTGACCCAACCATGGTGGTTGCTATGGAGGCCTAAGGGAAGGATGGTTTTTTTGTTCCTAAAATGATTCCTGTGATGGATGGTCAAACCAACCCAAATCATTGAGGATCTAGGTGGCTCCTCAAGCAGTAAAGCCTCAATGTCCTGGCTTCCCCAATATCAAGTGGTAAAGGAAGGATAGGTCTATCATGCATCGAAGTCTGCATAGTAAGTTCGTGCCTGCTTTTTAGTTGCCTTGACCTACATGCCACTACTCATGTACCTATTGCATGAGGTACATGTGGTTAATCCGATGGCCGTATACCTCTACTTCCCCCACTCCATGTAGGTTTATGTGCCCTCAAAGTGGTGCAACTACTTCTAGAGCTTGGTGAATCCATAGGATCCATGTGACCATATGGTGTTGGGCATGTGACACTTCGTGTGATGTGATGAAGGTGTAAGTGAAGGGATATAATCCCCATCATTTTCCTCCATGGAGACACTACATCTGCCATACGTCAACTCAGGAACTTAACCCTCAATGGGTGTATGCGCCCTCATGTAATGTTGGATGTATGCACAAGGTCCTTGATGTCATAGATGAGGTTTGCTGTTGCAAAATAGGATTGCGTTGGAAGTGCAAGAATGGTGCAACTATCCCAAAATAGGCAGTGGTAGATGCCATCCTCCTTGGCAATCTTAAGGTTTATAGAAGCCACTAGGTACTTGATGGAAATTAAGTGGGAGGTCTTTTCCATCATCATTAGCGTGAAAGGAATGTGGGTATATCCACCACAACAGGAGATGACATTGATGACCCCACCCTAAGAATGAAAAAGTAGTGTTTTGATGTTGATGATTGTGTAGATGGTTGATGAGTGCACTTCCCCAGTTGAACAACATCATTTGTAATGCTTCATAGAAAATAGATATCAGTCATGGTGACAATTCCTGGTGCACTGGTACAAAAAAAGTTGTGCACCCGAGAATGAAATACAGATCACAGATCATTGGTCTATGCATTAGTGATGCCTTGGTGCTATTAAGGAAGGATGGAATCCAACCGATGATCTCATCCCAGAACTTGTCATTCAAGAAACTATTGTTGTAGTGGTTGTGATTGTCGACACACACTTTTCTTGCCACTCATTATTGATCTCAAGGACAATGGTGGTGAAATCTCTATTGTCAAGGAGTGATCCTCCTGAAACATGTGGAAGGAGAAACTAAAATCATTGGCGTGGCTATAGTGCTTCATGAAGGAAGTGAGGAACTCCAATATGATATCCTTAAAGACATGCAACACACGTAAGGAGATGTGAGCACAGTGAAGAATGAGCATCTAGGGCTCATAGCTCCCATGGCTTTGAGCATCTTGGGGCATGCCCAATGGGTAAGGTGCACCTTGATGGCCTCCATGTCCTTGTTCCATTCTTGTTCTTGTTATCAAGAAGAGTGGTTGATAGATCACTACTTGGGTGTAGGAGGCTATTGAGTTTGCAATCCACTGATCTGCAAGATGAAGATCAATACCGCAACATATATGAAGAGGCCAGAGGTAGCTTTGGTTCAAAGAAAAGGGATGGAGAGTGAGGGTGCATGGTAATGTGATTTTGGCTAGGGTTGTTGGTTATGTGGGATGTGCCTTTGGGTCGCTCAACAAAGTACATAGTGGGGAAGCATGGTCTACAATGCTTGGTCAGACAAACTAGGCCACTGGGGTGGTGGATCTTTGCAACAGGGGCACATGAGTGAGAGGAGAAAGTGTTCGTGCAGGCGTGTGTACACTCACTAGGGCAAGATAGGTTTGAGAGCTTGATGCTAACTCCTTTTCCTAGGCCTATTTATAAAGGCAAGAGACCTTTGATCTAGAAATGTGGAGTGTCTGAGTTGGATGACCATGATCCTTCATGCGGATGATGCTCATGTGTTGGTAGATCGATCAATAAGGATTTGGTCGACCTATCAACTAGACTCCAATGCTTCAATTAGGCAGTTAAAGTCATTGAAATTGCCCCCAGTTGATCTGACAATTAAAGAGCTTGATTCACCAATCATCACTAAAACTCCGTGGAATCTGAATTTACTAACCTTCTTGCACTTTAGTCTGGTAGGCTAACTAATATGCTTGGTCAGACATTTATCTTTACCATCTTAGATCCAATAGCTTGATGCTAACTAATGCATAAAGAATGAAGATGGTAGAGTATTGGTGAAGGATGATGATATCAAAAACCAGTGGAGAAATTACTTCCATAAGCTTTTCAATGGAGATACTGCATATAATGTTAGCGACTCGTGTGACATGAATACGAGAGATATCATTTACACACGACGAGTTTCACCATTTGAGGTCAAGAATGCTTTGAAAAAGATGAAAATGAGAAAGGCATGCGGACCAGACAATATTCCCATTGATGTATGGAAGAGTATGGGGGATGAGGGAGTTACATGGTTAACAAATTTCTTTAACAAGATTATGAAGACCAAGAAGATGCTGGATGAGTGGAGAAATAGTATTATAGTCCCAATCTACAAGAACAAAGGTGACGTTCAGAGTTGTACAAACTATAGAGGTATCAAGCTGATGAGTCACACGATGAAGCTTTGGGAGAGGATTATTGAGCAGAGGTTAAGATCTATAACACAGGTATCAAACAACCAATTTGGTTTCATGCCTGGAAGATCAACAACAGAGGCTATTTTTCTGATAAGGAGGCTTATGGAGAAGTATAGACAAAGCAAAAGAGATCTTCATATGGTGTTTATCGATCTAGAGAAGGCTTATGATCGAGTACCCAAAGAAGTGTTATGGATGGTTTTGAAGAAAAAGGGTGTGCCTATCCAATACATTGACTTGATCAAAGACATGTATGATAGCTCTACTACAAGTGTCAAGACTCCTGGAGGAGAGACACCAACTTTTCCTATTACAGTTGGGGTACACCAAGGATCCACACTCAGCCCATATCTATTCGTTCTGGTTATGGATGAGTTAACAAAGAATGTTCAGGATGATATTCCTTGGTGTATGTTATTTGTTGATGATATTGTTTTGATTGACGAAACAAAAGATGGATTGAATGATAAAGTTGAATGTTGGAGAAAGGCATTGGAATCAAATGGATTGATGATTAGCAGGAGCAAAACTGAGTATATGCATTGCAATTTCAGCCAATCTCACAGTGTGAATGATGGAGCCAAGTTGGATGGAGTAGATATACCAAAATGTGACAAATTTCGTTACTTAGGTTCTATTATTCAAATAGACGGGGATGTCCAAAATGATGTTTGTCACCGAATCACTGTAGGATGGTTGAAATGGAGGAGTGCAACTGGAGTTTTATGTGATCAGAAGATCCCTCTCAGGTTAAAAAGTAAGTTTTATAGAATAGCTATACGACCAGCCATGCTCTATGGGAGTGAATGTTGGGCGGTGAAGAAACAAGGTCTCAACAAGATGAACGTGGCTGAAATGCATATGCTGAGATGGATGTGTGGGAAGACAAGAAAAGATCGTTTGACAAATGACTATATCAGGAATAAAGTGGGGGTGGCGAGCATTGAGGACAAGTTGCGTGAGGGCCGACTCAGATGGTACGGACATGTGCAACGCAGACCTACTAGTGCGCCTATACGAAGCAATGCTATTGAGCCAAACACTATAAATAGAAGAAGAGGAAGGCCTAAATTAACATGGGATGAGCTTATAAAGAGAGATTTTGAATCTCTACATCTCAATCAGAATATGACCCATGATAGAGCTGAATGGAAACGAAGGATCCATGTAGCCGACCCCAACATAGTTGGGATTGAGGCTTAGATGATGATGATGATCTTAGATCCAATAGCTATTTAAAATTTCAGACCCCCTTTTGGTCACCCGATCAGTAGGCCTGGTCAGACTATCTAAAATGGGATGGAAAAATCTACTATAGGGGACTAGTCAAGTGATCTACTTATAGGTGACTCTTGTGTAAAATTTTATCCATCTGATCAGTTTATCCATGGGTCAACAAGATCCCTTTCGGTTAGAGATTTCCTGTGAGAAAAATTCAACCAAAAATCGATCAACTAAGTGTTCAATTAAGAAATCAAATAGGAAATTGAAATAATGAAATGGAAATGAAATCTAACTAATCTAACAAATATCCAATCTAAGTAGATAATTGTCAGGCTTCCTCCCAAAAAGTGTCATGTTTAACGTTGTGGCTCAATGCCTTGGTTCTCTGATAGAAATCGGACTGGCAAAGGGAAGTGGAGTCACATTCCTTGCTATAAAATCTTCATTCATGATGTATCTTTTCAGTCGGTGTCTATTTGCAAAAAAAAAAGTCTTTGACATTGTCTCACAAGACGAATGCACCATGTGGATAGATCTTATTCTCAAAATATGAATCATGCCATCGAGATTGTAGTTTCTTGGAATACAATCTCAAGCGGGAGTTGTAGAGAAAGACTTGGTCTCCAACTTGAACTTCCTTTCACTTTAGGTGGACATTGTGCCACATCTTGGTCTGGTCTTTTAAATGTGAGCTTTCTAATGACTAACATGCCCAATTATTCCAACTCTTATAATTAAAAGAAACATTTCTCTATAGTGAGAGAGAAGTCAAAGTTCAAAACTCAGATTGCCCATCCAATTTTTTGCTCTAGTTCATCTAGAAGATGGCAAGACTTACCATAGATTAGACAGAAAGGAGTAATACATGAATGCTATCTAGTATGCCCATACATCAACCATCAAGCTTCAATGCCTAATCTTTCCTTGTTCTCCCAACCATCTTCTCAAGGATGGCCTTGATCTATTGGTTTGATAGTTCAACTTGTCCACTAGTTTGAGGATAATATGGTGTATCTACTCGGTGATGCACACTATATGTTTTCTATAAAAGCTCAAACTTCTTTCTAGAAAGTAGGATCTCTGTCAGAGGTGATCGTGCGAGGTACCCCAGACCTAGGAAAATGTTATCCTTGGAATGCTTCATAACAGGCTTGGAGTCACTTTCAGCAATGGTCTTGCTCAACCCATTTTGACACATAGGTTACTACAACAAGAATGTAGGAATAGCCACAATAAGGTGGATATGGACCCATGTAGTCCACTCCCCAAACATCAAATATATCTACTCCTGCTAAGACGTCAAGGGCATCTTGTCATATCTATAAATGTTGCCCGATCTCTGGCATTAACCGGAAGAAAGGATTTACTCATAAGCATCTTTGAAAATTGTAGGCCAATAGAATCCACATAGGACGAGTTTGAAGGCTGTCTTCTTAGCACTCATGTGGCCACCCATTGAACCCAAGTGGCACTACTCAATAATTGTGTGTCCTCATTTCTCTATGACACACCTTCGGTGTAGACTATCACCACCAAGGTAGAAAAGGTATGGCTCATCCCAGTAGTTGTGCTTGACATCATGTACGAATTTCTTCTTTGAGTGGCTCATGTGCTCTGAGTGCAGGACACCTATAGAAAGGTAGTTTACAAACTCTACAAACCAAAAAATGTTAAAAGAGGCATTCATGATCCAGTCATTGGGACCATCATCAATTGGGTTGCTTTCATTGTTAGGAAAATGAATACATATGAGATGAAAGCACCACAATCTTCCTTCCTTTCTTATCATGAATTTCCAAATCAAATTCTTATAATAATAGGATCCATCAAATCAACCTAGGATTTACATTGTTCGTCATTATCAAGTAGCAAATGGAAACATGGTCGGTGTAGATAATCATTTTTGCATTGACAAGGTATAATATGAATTTTTTGAAAGCATACACAATGGCAAGCAACTCTTTCTTAGTTGTAGTTTAGTTCTGTTGTGCTTCATCAAGTGTCTTAGAGGCATAATAAATGATGTATTTCCTCTTGTAAATTGACTGTCCTAAGACTGGTTCCATGATGTAATTGCTACCATCACACATGATATAATAGGTTGAGAGCAGTCTAGTGCTCAGATGATGGGCATGGTAGTGAGAGAAACTTTCAAATTGGTGAATCTTTCCATGCAAGAGGCACCAAAATAAAAGATAACATCTTTTAGTATAAGATTGGTATCAAATTCACAATTTTGAAGAAGTCCTTGATGAACCTACAATAGAAATTGGAATGACCAAAGAAAGGCCAAACTTCTTTGACATTTTACCGAAGTACGGGTTTTGTAGTGACTTCAATTTTTCCTTATCAACTTTCATCCCTAAACTACTCACCCCGTGGACAAGTACAATGCCCTCCTTCACCATGAAGTGGAACTTCTCCCAATTCAACACCGGATGTACCTCTTTAGATTTGGCTAGCATAAGAGATAAGTAATGCAAACAAGAAACAAACGTCATCATAAATAAAAAAAATCATCCATGAACACCAACATTACAATTAATGTCAACTCGACAAAGATTGCTACCATACACCACTAGGAAGTGGTGGGGGCATTGCACAAGCCGAAGGGCATCCTTCTAAAGGCATAAGTGCCCAAAGTGAAAATGAACATGGTCTTGTGTTGGTCATAAGGATGGATAGGAATGTGATAGAATTTGAAGTCGTTGCCAAGATAACAAAAGAATATTGATGTATTAATCAGTCTAGGACTTGAACAAGTAAAGAGGGAAGTGGTCCTTCCTTGCAGCTTTATTGAGCTTTCTGTAGTCAATGCACATCCTCCACCGCATGACAATGCATGTGGGAATGAGCTCATTCTTTTCATTCTCCACAATAGTAGAGCCAACTTTCTTGGGAATGACCTACATGAGGCTTACCTATGGATAATCTAAAATGAGGTAGATAAATCCTATTGTGAGAAATTTCATAACTTCCAAATAGACCACCTCTTTATTTTGGGATTCAATTTTCTTTGGGGGCCTTTAGATGGTTTGTAGTCCTATACCATGGGGATCTTTTGCATACAATTAGCTTGATTAACACCTGTCCGATCATCCATTTTGTAACCCAAGGCTACCTTTCTCTTCTTCATCTCAGTCATCAACCTGTCTTGTTGTTCTTGCATGAGATGATGATCATAGAGCAAACTTTCTACTTGTCAAGAAAAACATACTTCATCCCTTCAAATAGGGCCATCATCTGTGGTGACTAAGGTGGCTCTGGTTGCTCCTCAATCAGAAATATCAATTTGACTCTTCAAATTCAGCATCTGGCTCTTTGTTAAAGGTGTCAAAATGAAACTTGCATTGGCTAAATTGCACATCATGAAATTGGAACCCTCTAGAATGGTGATGACTATTCACAATAGGTCTTAAATTATTTCACAATCCTATCTAAGATGAGATAGCTTGTCAATACAATCAAACTTTCAAACACCTTTAATTTGAATGTATCTTTTTCCAACCTCAAAAAATGGTTCCCGCCTTTACATAGATCAATGCTCAAGATGTATCTAGGAAGATGAAGTTGAAAATGAGAGGGTACGTGAGTTCCTCCTTGATTTCCATAATCACAAAGTCACAAGGGAAATAAGCATCCTTGACAACATTCATGAGAAAATCCTCTATCATACGCACAAGCTTCGTCATGGAGAAATCTGCTAGCTGAATGGTCATGGCAATGGGGAGCATCTTAGTGAATCCCAATATTTGGTATAAGCTGCATGGAATGATGTAAATGCCAAAACCTAAATCTACAAGCCATCTTATGCAAGTATTGTCAGTAAGTAGAAACCAATGCCAAAGGAACCGTGATCCTTTTACTTCTTAGGAATTTTTTTTAGGATGATTTTAGAAGTTTCTATGCTAATTTTATTGACTCATACTTTTAGTGGCGCACTTCCTAGTTGTAAGACCCCTGACCCAGCGTAGTTCTAGATCTTTCTTGCCTTGCATAATAATCTGCTTAAACATTAATATAATATTGTGATGCACCTTAATAACATGTGACATGTTTATGTGTTCAGTTTGGTCCAGTTTGGTTGATGTGTGAGATAGCCATGTTATATATGTGTTGCTTTTGGACCAATTTTCCATTTAACCATGTTGAGGGTTTATCTTGCAATTTTTCACAATTTGGATGAGCCTCTTGTGCCTTATCATCATAAGTGAGAGAATGATGCATAAGGTGCCTTGTTGGACCTAGGTTAATGAGGTGACATCATGTGTGTTGAGCTAGGGTTTGCATGGATGCATGAGTAGTTGATGGTGTCAACCATTTTGATGTTGTGTTTGTAGTACCCAATGTGTTTTATGAGTGTTGTGAATGATACACCTTGTTTTGGTTGGTTTGTAGTGACCCAAGGAGTTGTGGCTTTGTGGTGTGTTTGTAGCGACCGTTTTCTTTGGTTGGTATAGTGTTGCGGTCGCTACATGGTGACCTCCTTGCTTTGTTTTGACCAAAGTAGGGTGGTGGACCTAGTGGTCGCTACCAAGCCTTGTTCTTATCACCCTTTGATGCATGCATATCTAGAGTGCTTGCATGGCTGAGGTTTTGAGGGACATGTGTCATGAGTGGCACTAGTATCTTGACACCTCATTTCCTTTTACATCTCTCCTATCCTTGGGTACTTAGACCCATTGTTTCACATGCAAGTAACCCTTTTAGATCTCTTCTTTCTTGGAGTCAACCTTGAGCTTGGTGGTGCAAGTGGAGGTCCTAAGCTTGAATAAGGTGGCTGAATCCTAGCTTGTGGTGATCTAGGGTTGGAGCATCCTTCTTTGTTGATTCTTTGGTGATCCTTGTTCTTGGTACGTGGTTCATATTTCTTAGTTTCATTTTTTTTGAACCCTACCTCTCTCTTTCTTCTCTCAGCCAGACTATGGTTCTCCATGGTGTATTTCTTGAGGAATTTCTCTCCAAAAGAGGTTAGATCCATGGTTCTTCATGGGAGTACCTCAGTGAGATGAAGATCTCATCTTTCCCCCTTTCTTTTTCGGCATGGGTTTGTACCCTCTTCTCTTTGGGTTTCCTTTGACGTTAGTATGTTCTTCTTCTCTTGAGGTGATATGCTTGGATGTGGAGTTAATCCAAGCTTGGTGTTTCCTTATCTCTTGGAGCTCGTGGATTTGGGGTTGATCTTCACTTCAAGGCATGTTATATAATTCTCTCCTCTACTATTGTTTCACCTTATCTTGTTGCATGTTACTAATTCATCTCTAAAACATGATAATAAGTGGGTAGATGATGCTATCTTGATTTAGGGTTTAAGATTATGAAGTACTCTTGTATAGATTGCTCTTTCTCCTAAACCCTAATTCTTGTATCTGAGATGTAGGGATGGTGGAGTTACTAGACTTGCATGCATCCTCTTAATTGTTGGTTGTATCACCATGATCTTGGTTCAACTATCATATGGAAGACAGAATTTTGGTCCTTGTTACATGCGTTTGATGTTTAGTTTTCTCTCTAATACCATGGTTTTCCATGTTGAACCTTGTGATGCTTGTTCTAGGGTTTTTATGATCACCGTCTTCATGGAGTTATACCTTGGTGGCGCTTTTGTTTCCCTAATTTCATACTTCTATTTTGATCACTATCTTTGTCATGTTTCATGTAGTGACTATAATCCATAGTGGGGGTTGTGGTTTGGGTCTGATTGGTCACAATAATCCTAACTCTATTCACCTTGGTCTCTATGCCTTTACCAAATGTAGTGGTCTCCATGATGGAATGTTCTATGGATGCTACATATGAGTCTCTTGGTGGTCACTACATAAAGATTTGTTTCTTGTTGGTTAATACTCTTGGTTTTTTGTTGCAACTGTTATGTATGGTGTGTCATGGTCTCTACACCTTGATTTTGTGTGGATGGTCACTACATTGTAAGATCCTTGTTGGTCAATACATGAAGTGGTGTGTTGTGGTCGACACTGGGCTAATGTGTTACGATTGCAACATTTGGTTTCATCTCGAGGTCGCTATAAATGTTGAGTCATGCATGGTGGCTGCATGTGTAGGTCTCTACACTTGGTGATGTTGCGGTCGATAGTGATGGTTGTGTATGGTTTGGTCGCAACATTTAGGTTGGTTACATGATCGCTCAATTATGGTAATGATGATTAACCTAATATACTCCAAGAATGTGGGAAGTGACATACCTAGGGTTTCATGTTTAATGTGTTATGGAAACCCTAATCAACTATCTATGAGAAACCCTAACCGTAATTACAAGTACATGATGTAACACTTATCTTGCTTGAGGTGATTAGTATATAATGATGTTTTCTCTCTCCTATTTGTGTAACCCTAATGTTGAAGGTTGAATGAACATCATAGCTTGTGGTTGCTATGATATCTTTGATGTGACTCAGGGTGATGATTGTGAGCCTTTATAAGCCATGATGAGATAATGATGCTATGCAAGGACTATGTGTTTGGGTCTTATGAATTGGAAGAGACTTAGTGCCTAGTTTGAGTTGATGTCCTCTAATGAATGTGATAAGGGATGGTTATCCCATGATGATATGATGATGGCGATGGCCTGGTATAAGGCAATGAGATAGTGCCATGTGATGGTGTGATGAACTTCATGTTTAATACATGTTATATCTTCTGACATTGCAACCTACCCCTATCTTTGTAGAATTTGTTTTGGGTTTGTACATTGTAACTTGATTGATGCATTAAAATGTACCCAATTGACTTAAATAATCAAGTGAAACCCTGATCATGTAGGTTGCCCTGAGCTGTCAGACTCCATTTTCAGTGTCAGTACTTGTTGGATGGTGAAATGACTAATTCTTGTGGGAAACATAGAGCACATATTGTTGAATATGTGGGGGTGCAAGTTGAGGATAAATCCTTGCATCCACATTCAATGGTTTTATGGATGGATGTTTTCATGACTTGGCAGGAGAACAGTTGAGTATGTATCTCAGATAATATGTTTATAGGGATGGTTGAGATCATACCCTGGTAGGAGAATGATTGTGGTCGTATCTCAGTTTTCTAGCGTCGTGCCTACATACCAAGGCAGACTAAACTAATTTATAGTTTGACTCTATATGTCACTGAGACGGACTTGGACTGGTCGAGGGTGTGGGAGATCATAGGAGTCCAATTCTCCTAGATCTTGTATGGCATTGATTTTGACTTAGTAGTGGTTAGTTGGAGTATGAGTGGTATACCTCATCTCCACAAGGCATAATTAAAAGATATGATATAGCCGTGTAGTATACTTGCTTAGGGTCAAACACAATTCACATTGGATTACCCCTTTGCCTTGTTTCTTATACTGCTTAGTTGTTACCTTTTATACATGTTCTTTATATTCCTTCTATAAGTGTATGATGGTCTACTGATCAATTTGTAGCTGCTTAAACTGCCTAATATGTGTTATCAATTTTTAGTCATTCATTTAGCTGAATCTTCTCTAAATGCTTAATATGTAATAATTTATCTGTGTTAATATTAGTTGTTTACGAAGAGTTATATCTCTCCCTGGGATGTTGGTCTCACCCAATGGGTTCCCACATCTTGTAGGTGGTCGTGCATGGTGCGGTAGAGATTGTGCGGTTGAGGAAGAGCAATTATGATATTAGTAGTTGTTGAAGTTTGGATATGCTACTAATGTTTTGTAGTAGAGTCCTATGTGTCATCCCGATACTCTCAGGTCCTTGGGGGTGTTTTGTAGATGTTGTACATTGATATGAGGTTTTGGTAGTATGCCATGTTGTACATGCATGTCTTGTATATATAAACAAGTTATCTTTTGTAACAAGCTTGTGGAAAGATGGCCACTATACAATGATGTATATACCTTTATGGTATGAGATGTGATAAAGGTGGCTTAGTTTATGGACCCTGATGTCTGTGTTTCCGCTTGGGATGGTTATATATAAAATCAGTTTTAATTTTTTGTGTTTTCTGGTAATCTGGATGTTTAGTTATTAATTCTGCATTTTGTTTTGAGTGATCTCACTTCTGTGTGACCGGTGTGTCACACTAGTCAAAAAAGACTTTAGATTTTTTGACCAAACTAGAATTTTAAAGGGCATCCAAGAAGGGGATATCCATATGAAGCTTCTTCTTAGCTTCCTTGAATCTCATGAATCTAGCATTTGACCTTATTTACTTGAGACATGCTTGATAGGGAGGCCTGGGCTTGTAGACTATCATGTTTGATTAAATAGAATCAACATGTGGTTTCTCAACACTAGTATCTTTAGATACATAAACATCAATAGTTGTGTCCTGTAACTGTTCCTTCTCTACCATAACAATGGCATCATAAAAATTCAATAGGAACTGTTACAACCCACATTGAGGTTAGTCAGTAAGTACCTCAATTAGCGTGAAGTACCTTGATTAGTGCTAAGTACCTTGTTAAACATCATGGTTAATCAAGATAAGCTAAGATGTGAATCATTAGTCAAGAATGATTCATCTAATGTAATTAATGTTAACTGCAGTGTTAATTGTTAAGTTAATTACCTAAGATGATTAACCTAGATAAGATGGCTTATTTATTATGTTTTTATGCCTTGACAAGGTAGAGGATCTCGTTCTTGAAATTTTGCAAAAAGAATCACTTGATTTGGACCTTCGAGGCAAAAGTTATGGCATTTTTATATTCTTTGGACCTAAACTGCAAATTACCCATAAGTTATAACCCTTTCCCTTATCCCCTTCCTTTGGATCGGTCCAAGGCACCGCTTGACAACAGGTTGCCCGATCGGCTAGCAGAGGAGGGGCGTGGGGCGATTTTCGAACTCTATAGCTCCATTTATTACAGCGCTGAGCTCCTTTCTTCTCCTACCTCTCCTTCCTTCCTCCTCTACCTCGCCCAGCTGCGCCCTAACCTGCTACGGTGGCGCCCCCAGCAGTAGTGCCAACCGACCTTGCGGCACCGGCCAGGGGCCATCTTGGCATAATAAGCACCCCAAAATGATGCCTTTGAGTTCAGTTTTAAGGCCCAAGGTCGAATATGTCGTCTCCTAGCCACGCGCAGCGACACCCCGACCAGCTAGGGCAGTGCCCCGACCAGCAGCAGGTGTGGCGCTGCTGCCAGCATGGCCAGGGGCCCTTCAAGTGTGAGAAGCACCTCGGAACAACAACCATCGAGCTCGGCCGTGAGATTAGGACTTGATTTCCCAGCTCCTAGCCACAACCAGCAACCAACCGAACTCCTTTTTCCACGTGTGTGTGATGCAAGTTTGTTCCAGAGCAGTCCCAAGGTAGAAGACGACCCCGCTGATGCCCAGAAACAGGCTTTGGACACGTTTCCAGCCGATTTCGACCATCTCGAACCACTATGAGTAGAATTTCACTCACTAAGCAGTACTAACTCCATGAAACAGTCTATTTTTGGTTAGATCTGTGTTTTTTTTCACGGGTAACAACGTTTACCCAAGTGCCAGGCAGTCTTGGCGTTGCCTGACTTCTCATTGCATGTTTTTTCTTCTTCACGCTTTACATGATCCTAGTTTTCTCAATTTAAGAAATTGAAAATAGTGGCACGACTTATTTTTTACATGACCCCAGGGTTATAGTAGATGTACGGTTTGGGTATAAACTCAGGCTGAACGATTTTAGTAATTTACTAGTTGCACGGTTTCAAAGAAAAAGATGATGACCTACGATGTTCAATGGAAACATGTTTGCACGCTCCCTGTTTTAGTTAATGTGCGTGGTTTAGTTTTAACACGAATTGTCACGTTTCTCAAGGTCATCATTAGAAATTATCAGTTATTCTAAATAATTCTTTCTATGATAAGTAATTTACTCTTAATTAAGTTATGTGATGCACAACTCAGGATTTGGGTTGATGTGCACGTTTTCCAAGAAAGTGCAAATAATTTATAGGTGCTAATGATGATTACTCGTATGCCAAGTAATTAACTCTTATCAGTGTATTAAGAAGTTCAATTGCATGATTCTAGTGCATAAAGTGCCAAGTGGACATGTACTCTATTATTTAAGTATTTCAGTCTGCTTGCATGTATAAAATATTGATTTCTTAGTATATTACAGTGTTTTGAGTATACTACTCTGCCAAGTTTAGAATGATATACATGTTGTGTTATAAACTTCAAATAAATAAACACGGTACCATATAGATACCAGAGTCAAGTATAAGTAAGGGAAAAGATACAATATAGTAAGAGCTTTCTAAGAATAATAAAATAATAGACATAGGTGCCCTGAACACCATAGATTCCCTACAGATGTCTGCACTGTAGGGAGGAAACGATCCATCATGGCAGCGACCATTATACGGGGATCAGATCGCACCCACAAAGCGTGTCGGGAGACGAAGCCCTTGAGGAAGTCTCCTAAGAGAAGATAGGTTACCCAACATGAACTGGAGATCCTGGTGGTAACCCAGAGGCACCCACAGAGTGTACCAAGATGAGGCCCATAGAGCGTCTCAGACCCTCCGCCTATGTACTCAGCCTAGAAGGAGAGGTCCAGTTAAAGGCTAGTTGTTTAGCCACCTTAGTCAGATGTGACGGTTCGAGTCAAGCAGACCCAGATTTAGTTCTAGGCTTAGCTTTATGGGTTTTAAGCTAAGTCTTGTACAGTGAGATTGTAGTTCGCTGTGAGTCTTCATATGTAGAGTACACTGCATATGATCAGGGCATAAGCTAAAATATGTTCATATAATTTAAAAGAGTTTCTTATAAGTAAGAAAGGCTAAGAAAGATTCGAGTACAGTTTTACAATAGTTGTTCTTTAAATGTAAATTTTGGCAATATATGTTATTTTAACTATATTGTTTTAGATCTGCTCAGTGTAGAAATTTTTGTATTTTATTTCAGTTTAATTAACATAAAATGAGTTATCTACGATGGTTGGGTGAAATTCTATTCACTGAGCCAGTAGCTCACCAACCTACTGAAACATTTTTTAGGTCAGTGTCAGCACGAGGAAACTGAAGGATCTTATCATCCAAGCTCTTAGAAGGTAGTTTATAGTTAGAATAGAGGTCTCTTAGTCCTTTCCCCTCGGTCCTTGGGACATGTGGTGTGGTAGAGATAGAATGTAATGTAATATGTAGTTTAGTATTAAGTTATCTGTTGGGTTTTATATTCCACATGAAAAATGTAATGTTTCGTGAAATTCTGCTTTATCTTCCTAGTAAGGTAAATGGTAAGTTGTTTCCGTAGTTAATACAATTCGGTGTTATCCAAGTTTAAGATTTTCCTTTAGGTTAATTCTAATTGATTAAGAAAAGAAAAAGTTATGGGTGATCTTTATTTTACGTTAAATCCTCAATTTATGCCCTAATATCATGTTTGGTGGTAATTGTGAGATCGAGGTGTAACAACTTTGGTATCAGATCCAGGTCATGAGAGCATAGGTTGAGTACGTAGTTACTCTAAGTCAAGGTCCGGGGACGATAAGAGACTAATAGGACTAGGACTTAGGTGTTTTCCTTCTAACTACAATTTTCTAACAGGAAGTGTTCTATTATACTATTGCAGATGGCAGGAAGAGGACGCGGTCATGAGGACCAAGATGAGAGCCACATTGGACCTGATCCTTAGGTGAGGGGTCTAGGTGGTGGAGATGATGTGGATGAGGCATCAAGAATGTACAAGATGTTTATTGAGACCAGGGAAAAGTATAAGATGGAGAGGCGAGCTTCTACCTCGAGTAGCAAGGATCTGATGAGATCCTATGAGCTGGTTAAGAAGTTTGGATGTACCGAGTTCATTGGAACTACAGACCCTACAGTGGTAGCTGAATGGCTGAGACAGTTAGAGAGAGTGTTCTGTCTGATGGATCTATCTGAGGAAAGACAAATCAATCACGCAGTTTATTTGCTTAAAGGTGATGCAGAGCTCTGGTGGCATGGAGTGGAAGATAAAAGAAGGCACACGATATTGACTTGGAAGGATTTCGTTGATGAATTCCATCTTAAGTACTACCCACCTACCTTTTTGAGTGAAAAGATAAGACAGCTACAGAACATCAGACAAGGGAATGTGTCAGTGGGAGAGTACGAGGCATATTTCACCAGGTTGGTAAACTTCTGCCCGCAGCTCATCCCAGATGATGTGGAAAAGTGTAGATGATTCCAGGATGGATTGAGGCCCAAAATCCAGCATACTATATCTGCAATTGGCCGAAGAGAAAGAGAGAATTTTGGAGAGTTTCTTGAGGCAACAAGACGTTTAGAGGAGTCTGTGAACGCTGATAAGCACTATGAGAATACAAAGAGACCTAAAGACTTCGGAAGAGGACAAGCTAGTAGTGGACACTGAGGAGGTGGTGGTGGTTTCTTCTCGAAGCTTGGATGAGGATTTGGCTATTTCAGTAAACAAGGATCTGAAGATGTGATATCTTCTCAGAGTAGGGGAAGATCCAGTCTAGGGAGATGGAGCAACGCGTCTAGAGGAAGGTCTTCTAGATCATCGATTTCAGTGACAAGTCCACCAAGTCGAGAGACGCGAGCATGTGATATCTGTGGAAGACCACACTCAGGACAGTGTTGGGGAATAGAGTTTCAAGGATGTCATCAGTGTGGATAGATGGAACATTTCAAGAGGAATTGCCCCCAGTTACAATAGTCAACATCACAGGGTTCTCAGTCACAATACCAGAATGTTTCGAGACAGGCTCCAGCTGGAGGAGCAAGTTCTTCAGTAGCCTCAGGTTCCCGAGGAGGAGGTGCACCCAGTGGAAGGGAATGATAACGAGGACATCATGGGAGAGGAAGAGCTTCAGGATGCTTCTTCTCTCTAACACAACAAGAAGGTATTGTTTCTTCCCAAGTAATTACAGGAGAAATGCTTTTTTTAATAGCATTTCAATTACAGTTTTAATAGATTCGGGTGCTACTCACTCATTTATACAGTGTTCTTTAGCTTGTGAGCTTAACCTGTTAACCCAGGAGTTACCATTTGAGTTGTTGTTGAGGGTTTCGTTAGGTGAACCGACAGTGTTGACAGAGTATTGTCCCGGATGTTTGTTAACCTTTGGTGGTTACACCATTGCAGTTAATATTATACCCCTAGATATTAACTCTTTTTAAGTGATCTTAGGCATGGATTGCCTAGAGACATATTGAGTTTAGCTCGACTGTTGGAAGAAGGAGGCTGTCTTTTAACAGGGTAGATTTTCTTGTGTCTTTTCTGGAGACAGGAAAGTTTTGCCTACGTGTATCATATCAGCCATTGTAGCTGATAAGATGTTTCAGAAAGGTTGTGAGGCGTACTTGGCACATGTAATAGATACCAGAGCAGAGAAGAGCACAGTCAGTCTATGGGATGTGCCAGTAGTCTGTGAGTTCCCAGATGTTTTCCCAGATGAGTTGCCAGGTCTACCTCCTGAAAGAGAGATAGACTTTGAGATCCAGGTGTTGCTAGGTGGTCACCCTGTAGCACTTCCAGCCTATAGAATGGCACCTGTAGAGTTAAAGGAACTGAAAATCTAGTTACAAGAGTTACTGGATAAGCATTTCATTCGACCTAGTTCTTCACCATGGAGAGCTCCAATTTTGTTTGTGAAAAAGAAAGATGGTACTATGAGGTCATGTATAGATTATAGACAGTTGAATAAGATCACCATCAAGAATAAGTACCCGTTGCCAAGGATAGATGATTTGTTTGATCAATTGCGTGGATCAACAATCTTTTCTAAGATAGACTTGAGATCTGGATATCATCAACTGAGGATAAAGGCTGCAAATATTCCTATGTCAGCTTTCAGAATAAGATATGGGCATTATGAGTTTCTAGTCATGTTGTTTGGACTGACTAATGCCCCATCAACTTTCATGGATATGATGAACCAGATTTTCAAGCCATTCTTGGATCAGTTCATAGTGGTTTTCATAGATGACATTTTGATTTATTCTAGAGATGATGAGAAGCATGAGAAACATCTAAGGATAGCATTACAGTTGTTGAGACAACACCAGTTATATGCTAAGTTCAGTAAGTACGAGTTCTGGTTAACTGAGGTGTCTTTTCTTGGACATGTCATCTCAGGAGATGGAGTAAGTGTTGACCCTAAGAAAGTCGAATCTGTTCTACAGTGGGAGCAGCCTAAGACTCCTACTGAGATCTGAAGCTTCTTAGGATTGGCATGTTACTACAGGAGGTTCATCCAGAACTTCAGTCTTATAACGTCACCTCTGACACGCTTAACAAGAAAGGGTGCACCATTTGTCTGGTCAGACAACTGTGAGAAGAGTTTTCAGATCTTGAAGAAGAGGTTGACTACAACACCAACGTTGATCTTGCCCGAGGCAGATAAAGGCTACACAGTGTTTTGTGATGCTTCAAGGAGAGTTTTAGGTTGTGCGTTGATGTAGGAAGGCAAAGTAGTAGCTTATGCATCTAGACAGCTTAAGAAGAGTGAGGAGAATTACTCGACACATGATCTGGAGTTAGCTGCAGTAGTTCATGCTCTTAAGACATGTCATCACTGTCTTTATGGTGAGGCATATCAGGTGTTTACAGATCATAAGAGCTTGAAATATATCTTCACCTAGAAGGATCTGAATCTAAGATAGCGGAGATGGTTATAGTTGATCAAGGATTATGAAGTGACGATAGATTATCATCCTATAAAAGCGAATGTGGTAGAAGATGCCCTGAGCAGAAAGTCAAGTTCAATAGTTGATGTATTCTCTATGGCATGTTTTAGGAGAGACCTGCTAGTAGAGATGCAGAAGTTGAACTTAGACTTAGGAGTGACAGAATAGAGTGGTTTGATTGTATAGATGCAAGTCAAGCCTACCTTTTATGATCAGATCAAGGAACTACAGCAGAGTGACAGTGAGTTACAATAGATCATGCAGGACATGACAGCGGTAAAAAGACCAGAGTTCAGGTTTTCAGATGATGGTTTGTTGTATCAGCATGATAGGTTGTGTGTACCTGGAAATAGTGATTTGAAAGAACAGATTCTTGAGGAAGCACATGCATCGATGTATGCCATGCATCCAGGCAACACTAAGATATACAGGAATCTTAAGGAGTTGTACCGGTGGTCAGGTATGAAAAAGGATGTAGTTGAGTATGTGGCTAGATGTAGTGTGTGCTAGCAGGTTAAGGCTGAGCATCAAAAACCTATAGGTACCTTGCAATTACCAGAGTGGAAGTGGGAACATATCACAATGGATTTTGTGGTAGGGTTGCCCAGGACATCCAGAGGTTGTGACTCGATATGGGTAATTGTGGATAGACTGACTAAGTCTGCTCACTTTCTTCATGTTAAGTCAACCTTTGATGTCCCGAAATTGGCTAAGATATATGTGGATGAGATAGTCAGGTTGCATGGTATCCCAATTTCAATAATATCAGATAGAGATCCTAAGTTCACATCCAGGTTTTGGAATCAGTTGCATCATGCTTTAGGCACAAAGTTGAGGTTCAGTATAGCTTTTCACCCATAGATGGATGGCAGTCAGAGAGGACCATTCAGACTCTTGAGGACATGCCAAGAGCATGTGTCCTACATTTTAGTGGAAGTTGGGAAGAACACTTGAGCCTTATAGAGTTTGCATACAACAATAGTCACCATTCCAGTCTTAGTATGGCCCCGTATGAAGCTCTGTATGGCAGAAAGTGTAGATCACCTGTATGTTGGTATGAGGTGGGTGAAAAAGAGATTCTTGGACCAGAGATAGTGGATTTGACTACAGAAAATATTACAATGATCAGAGAACAGTTAAAAGCTACACAGGACAGGCAGAAGAGTTACGCTGAGAAAAGACGTAGACCTCTTGAGTTTGAGGTTGGTGATGAAGTGTATCTGAATGTTTCACCATGGAAAGGAGTGTTGAGGTTTGGCAAGAGAGGCAAACTGACTCCTAGGTTTATGGGCCCATATCCTATCATTGAGAGGATTGGACATATAGCCTACAGGTTGGATTTACCATCTGAGTTGGCTAATTTACATGATGTGTTTCATGTATCGATGTTGAAGAAGTGTTACCCTGGTATAGAGAAGATAGGGGACCCAGAACCTGCACAGCTCAGAAAAAATTGTGTCCTATGTTGAAGGACCAGTACAAATAGTTGATCAGAGGATCAAGAAACTCAAGAATCGAGAGATACCGTTAGTGAAAGTTCTATGGAGGAACCACAACCTAGAGGAAGCCACGTGGGAGCTTGAGTCAGAGATGTGTAACAAGTTTCCTTTTCTCTTTTAGGAATTTCAAGATGAAATTCTTATAAGGGAGGGAGGTTGTTACAACCCACATTGAGGTTAGTCAGTAAGTACCTCAATTAGCATGAAGTACCTTGATTAGTGCTAAGCACCTTGTTAAACATCATGGTTAATCAAGATAAGCTAAGATGTGAATCATTAGTCGAGAATGATTCATCTAATGTAATTAATGTTAACTGTAGTGTTAATTGTTAAGTTAATTACCTAAGATGATTAACCTAGCTAAGATGGTTTAGTTATTATGTTTTTATGCCTTGAGAAGGTATAGGATCTCGTGCTTGAAATTTTGCAACAAGAATCACTTGATTTGGACCTTCGAGGAAAAAGTTATGGCATTTCTATATTCTTTGGACCTAAACTACAAATTACCCATAAGTTATAACCCTTTCCCTTATCCCTTTCCTTTGGATCGGTCCAAGGCACCGCTTGACAGTAGGTTGCCTGATCGACTAGCAGAGGAGGGGCGCAGGGTGATTTTCAACCTCTATACGCAGGGCGATTTTCAACCTCTGTAGCTCCGTTTTCTGCAGCACTGAGCTCCTTTCTTCTCCTACCTCTCCTTCCTTCCTCCTCTACCTCGCCGAGCTACGCCCTGACCTTCTAGGGTGGTGCCCCCAGCAGCAGCATCGGCCGGCCTTGCGGAACTGACCAGGGGCCATCTTGGCGCGAGCAACACCCCAAAACGTTGCCTTTGAGTTTGGTTTTAAGGCCCAAGGTCGAATATGTTGTCTTCTAGCCACAAGCAACGACGCCCCGAGTAGCTAGGGTAGTGCCCCGACCAGCAGCAGGTGCGGCGCTGCCGCCAGCATGGCCAAGGGCCCTTCAGGTGTGAGAAGCACCTCGGAACAACAGCCATCGAGCTCGGCCATGAGGTTAGGACTTGATTTTGCAGCTCCTAGCCACGACCAGCAACCAACCGAGCTCCTTTTTCCACCTGTGCGTGAAGCAGGTTTGTTCTAGATCAGTCCCAAGGTAGAAAACAACCCCGTCGATGCCCGGAAATAGGCTTTGGACACATTTTCAGTCGATTTTGACCATCTCGAACCACTGTGAGTAGAATTTCACTCACTAAGCAGTACTAACTCCATGAAACGGTCGATTTTTGGTTAGATCTATGTTTTTTCACGGGTAACAGCGTTTACCCAAGTGCCAGGCAGTCTTGGTGTCGCCCGACTTCTCGTTGCACATTTTTTCTTCTTCACGCTTTACATGATCCTAGTTTGCTCAGTTTACAAAATTAAAAATAGTGGCACAACTTATTTTGTGCACGACCCCAGGTTATAGTAGATGTACAGTTTGGGTATAAACTCAGGCTGTACGATTTTAGTAATTTACTAGTTGTGCGGTTTCAAAGAAAAAGATGATGACCTGCGATGTTCAATGGAAACATGTTTGCATGCTCCCTATTTTAGTTAATGTGTGTGGTTTACTTTTAACACGAATTGACACGTTTCTCAAGGACATCATTAGAAATTATCCGTTATTATAAATAATTCTTGTTATGATAAGTAATTTACTCTTAATTAAATTATGTAATGCACAACTCAGGATTTGGGTTGATGTGCATGTTTTCCAAGAAAGTGTAATTAATTTATAGGTGCTAATGATGATTACTCGTATGCCAAGTAATTAACTCTTATCAGTGTATTAAGAAGTTTAATTGCATGATTCTAGTGCATAAAGTGCCAAGTGGAGATGTACTCTGTTATTTAAGTATTTCAGCCTGCTTGCATGTATAAAATATTGATTTCTTAGTATATTATAGTGTTTTGAGTATACTACTCTGCCAAGTTTAGAATGATATACATGTTGTGTTATAAACTTCAAATAAATAGACATGGTACCATATAGATACCAGAGTCAAGTATAAGTAAGGGAAAAGATACAATATAGTAAGAGCATTCTAAGAATAATAAAATAATAGACATAGGTTCTCTGAACACCGTAGATTCCCTACGGATGTCTCTACTGTAGGGAGGAAATGATCCATCCTGACAGCGACTAGTATACGGGGATCAGATTGCACCCACAGAGCGTGCAAGGAGACGAAGCCCTTAAGGAAGTCTCCTAAGAGAAGATAGGTTACCCAACATGAACTGGAGATCCCGGTGGTAACCCAGAGGTACCCACAGAGCGTACCAAGATGAGGCCCATAGAGCGTCTCAGACCCTCCGCCTGTGTACTCAGCCTAGAAGGAGAGGTCCAGTTAAAGGCCAACTATTTAGCCGCCTTAGTCAGACGTGACGGTTCGAGTCAAGAAGACCCGGATTCAGTTCTAGACTTAGCTTCTCAGGTTTTAAGCTAAGTCTTGTACGGTGAGATCGTAGTTCACTACGAGTCTTCATATGTAGAGTACACTGCATATGATCATGGCATAAGCTAAAACATGTTCATATACTTTAAAAGAGTTTCTTATAAGTAAGAAAGGCTAAGAAAGATTTGAGTACAGTTTTGTAGCAGTTGTTCTTTAAATGTAATTTTTGGCAATATATGTTATTTTAACTGTATTGTTTTAGATATGCTCAGTGTATAAATTTCTGTATTTTATTTCAGTTTAATAAACATAAAATGAGTTATATTTGATGGTTGGGTGAAATTCTATTCACTGAGCCAGTAGCTCACCAACCTACTGAAACATTTTTCAGGTCAGCGTCAGCACGAGGATTCTGAAGGATCTTATCATCCAAGCTCTTAGAAGGTAGTTTATAGTTAGAATAGAGGTCTCTTAGTCCTTTCCCCTCGATCCTTAGGACATGTGGTGTGGTAGAGAGAGAATGTAATGTAATATGTAGTTTAGTATTAAGTTATCTGTTGGGTTTTATATTCCGCATGAAAAATGTAATATGTCTTGAAATTCTACTTTATCTTCCTAGTAAGGTAAATGGTAAGTTGCTTCCGTAGTTAATACAATTCGGTGTTATCCAAGTTATAATATTTTCCTTTAGGTTAATTCTAAGTGATTAAGAAAACAAAAGGCTAAGGGTGATCTTTGTTTTACGTTAAATCCTCAATTTATTCCCTAATCTCATGTTTGGTGGTAATTGTGAGATCGGGGTGTAACAAGAACGGTGTCTGGTGTCACTAAAAAAGGAGGCATATACACATTGACTGAATGTGTAGAAATGATCTTCAACTACTTGGGATGATTAGGATTGTTCTCAGGTTGACCAAAAAAGGCACCAATAGAAGGTCAACGAGAGGCAAATAACTATGCAAAATAATAATCAATGGATTTCTGGTAAGATTGTTGATTAGATAGAATACTTTGTTGGGTGGAAATCATGGACTACTGAGATTGAAGAATCTTTTCAATGGATGAACTTATCATCCATTAAACAAGTAATCTACGGTATCTTTGGCACTTGGTTTGGATTCTAGAATTGTTGTCCCTGATTGTAGCCCCAACTATAAAATTATGTTGTGAATTCTATCAGAACCTGGGAGGACCATGGAATTAGTTTTTTCTTGGGTTGGCTACTTCTGTGATGTTTTCTTCATTCCTGTTGGATTGTGATACCAGAAAATAGGGTGATTTCTAGTTTGATTCAAGTTGTAGTAGACTTGGACATGAATGTTGTGAATGAAGTTGAGGTCCTCCATCTTTTTTTTGTCATCTTGAACCTAGGCGTTGTTCACCATTGCATTGTACACGACATGGAAACTGACAGTGGAGTGATCATAGACATTGCAAGATTCAAAGAAGATATCTATAGACTTCATTTGTTGGTGTAGTTGTTGTGGCTATCCTCTTCTTTCATATGCATTGAAAGGGGACTTGAGGTTGTCTTGCTTAAAGGTTATCTTCTTGAGGGACTCTCTGCGGATTTGAATCCTAAACTATCTTCAACTTTGGATACCTCGTAGACACCTCTATTTCCTCTATTAGAACAGGACCGTGACAAGTTTTCATGACCTCTTTTGACAACTTCGTATGCACTATCAAAGTTTTAGACATGAAATTTCCACCAGATGAGGAATCTAGGTCCTTATTCATCAACACCACCATAAAAGTTCTATATTAATTGGAGTTGTCAAATTCCATGGGGGTAATGGCAAAGAAGATCTTTAAATATCTCTTAAGAATTATCCAAGGATTCTCCTGGGACCATGAAGAACTACTAATCTGGCCCTTGATCTATTAAGTAAGGGATGTTGGGTAATACTTCTCCAAAATTTTGGATTTGAGACCCTCCCATGTACTTGAACAATTGAAGTTTGGGGACATCATTAAATAAGTCAGGTTTCTTATTCAAAGCACAAAGGTCGGCAAACCACTGCAAGTATCTCGACAATTATCACCTCTATTTCTAGAGAAGGTGTTGCTTTGTAGCATGGTGATCCACTGTGTGCGGATCTCAAACTATGGGGTGGTAATTGTAGGAGGCACCACTAGATGATGTGAATACGTAGCTTTAGGGACAAATAAGTCCTAATGCTACTTGTGACATTCCTCTTCAAGGGCGGAAGCCTCTCTAACTCTATTCCCTATGGCAATATCTGTTCTTGTTGTTTGGAAAAGAGCCTTACATTGGGCCATGATATCCAGATTCACTCTGTGGTTGATTTCTTCCTCACCCATCCTGTTTCGGTATGCTCGATTCAGGTAGTGAAAATTTCTATCAAAATCCACATCAAAATTGAAAGGTGTCAAGTCAATACTTTGGGAGTGTCACTCGTTCCTTTATTACTTGAAAAAAGAAATGACAATGTTAAATTTGAAGAAGGAAAAATTCTAGTAGATTTGAGTGAATATAAATTGGAAAATCAAAATCCTAATTATTCAAAACAAAGGGGTTCAAATCCTATTCCCTTATCTCCAACAATGGTGCCAAAATTATATGCAAGATTTATTACACACACAAATTCCCCAAAGAAGAATTATCCTATGTTTTAAAACCTTTATTACAATTGCAACAAAATCACTCACAAGAAGATGGATCAACTTTAGTATAGCAAAGGGTCAAACCCAAAAGATAACATTTTTAACAAATTTCCTTCAGAACCATTCATTAAGAACAATATTGAAAATCATTTGTCTAAGAATGATTATAACTAATGATTGAAATAAGGATTCCAATGCAAGGGAAAAATTAACAAGTGGTTGAAATCAATATTAAACAACACTGGGACAATTATATTTCACCACCATCATCTATGCACCTATTTTAGTCATTATAACTTGTTAATTTCAACTATCTTGACTAGGACCATGTGAATTCACCCCCTTTTGTAAAGAAAATTGCACAAGGACTAAGTTCCCCTGGTCTCGAGGTCTCATTATCCACTAGTCGTAATTAAATCATCTTGTAGGATCCCTTCTATGGCTGCATTTGGAATCATACACTTCCATTCGAGGATCTAATCCTAAGTTTCACTGTCTCTATGCTCATGATTATATCAAACATACTAATTGAAAGATCAATTCAACAATCAAGTATAAATCAAATGAAGAACAATTTGATATGCTGAGAAAAATTGAGTATGATAACCACTAAGATAGAGTATGAGTGATGGGGATACTCCCAATGGCACAATGAGGAGGACTATTCACTCATAGTCATGGTAAGAACACAAATATAAGAAAAGTGAGGAGAAATCATCTCATTGATGGAGAAGAAAGAAGCAGCCAGAGGTCTCTGGCTTTCATGATCCACTCCAACAATAACAAGTCTAAAGAACTCTGCAAGGATGGTCTTCTTCCTTGTCTTATCCTTTGACTTGTTCCTCTAAAATGTGCTCTAGAGTGAGATTCAACGGAATGGATGATAATTATGCCGTGCCTACTTTTGTTGCAAAATAGCATTTGGTTGGGGGTTGTGCAAATTTGTTTTGTCTTCCATGATACTCTGGCAATCATGTGGTCTGGTCATCAAACCACCCACTTGGCGGTGTGCCTCATGGACTTCTGGTTGTCAGACCAACAAGAATGATCGATCGATCATCATTCTAATAAGCCTCTATAGAGTGAGTGGATCAATCGATCCAAGTAGTAAATCGTCCAATCAAGTAGATGCTAGAGTTTTTGTCAGCTTCTAACTTTGGAGGTGTATATACTGGTCGACCAGACTAGAAAGTTGGATCGCTTGATCAACCTCATCTTTGAGGCACTATGCTATAGGTGGATCAGTCAATCAATAAGGGGGATCAACTGATCATTTGGTGTCCAAAATTCATCGGAGTTTACTGTCACTTGGAACGAACTTCTGAATTATCAACCAATGAAGGAGATTGGTTGATCTCTTGCTTTCCATGGAGATGGTTGGATGGGCATGTTAGTCAACTGATCAAGATATTTGGTCACTCGATCAACATGCCTGACTTGTGTTGTTTATATTTATATTTATTTAAAATTATTTGCATATCTTGAAACATGAATCTAGGAGAAGGGATCTATCTTGCTCCTAAGTTGATATGATCTTTCTTTTGCATAAGATCAAGAAATTTAATACAAAATCCTAATATTTAAGAACAAAAAATAAAATAACAAAATTAAGCAAAGTTTGATGCAAATGACAACCAAAGTGAGCAAAAATAATCTAGAATTTGCAATGAAAACGTGATGAATATGCATTCATCACTCTACAACTGCTCATGTGTCCATGGAAGATGGAAGAAAGGATATGACTCACCACTGTCATATCTAGATATGATTTGTGGCTTGAGAGAGATCCAACAAATAACGTGAGCCAGTTGGGTGGTCCTCATGCAGGAAGGGAAAGAGTGGGGGGGATGGTGGCCAGTTATGGTCTGTGCTGGTTTGGGTCCAAAAGGCTGGCTCAAAACCAGAAACGGGTAGAAAATATGTATAAAAATAGATGGAAAAAGGGAAATTTCAAATGGGATCTAAGTCTCATATTAGATCTGATTTGGAGAAAAAAATGTTATGATTGGGAGAGAGTCCTCTACAATATGGGTACAAAAGTAGGGAAGTGAGGTGTACATTCATGAGATAAAACTAGTAAGGAACAAGGTTATGTGTGATGAAGTTGAAAACTTAGGCTTCAAGTCAAAGTCTCACTATGCATTGAAGTACACAAGATAATTCAACTAAGAAACAAAAGCTAGTGAATCTTGAAATTACATGTAGAGAAAGAAAATAGAGCAAAGTAAATTTAAAGGGTACATACTTGAAGAGAAAGAAAATCCAGTCTATCACATCCTTCCCTCCTTAAAAGAATTTTCGTCCTTAAAACTGGACATCCTTGAAAAGGCCAAGAAAATGTGACTCCATATTGGACTTGAGCTCCCATGTAGCATCATCACTGCTCTGGTGCTTCTACAACACCTTTACCATATATATCTTGTTGTTTATGAGCTCCTTAGTATGATGGGAACCTTTTCATAAACAAGAGAGTTTCTCAGCACAATAGGTTCAAAATTCAAAATATGACTAGGATCCTTCACATATCTCTTGAGGTTGGTAGCATGAAATATGTTCTGCATCATGAATATTGCAAAGGTAGAAACATACAATATGTGTTGGATCTATGGTCTCTAGAGGGGGGTGAATAAATCTAAAAATACTTAAAGAAAAAACATTAGACCTTCAAGATATTTGCTAAAAGATATTGCAATATTGAAAAGCAAGGGAGAGAGAGATTGAGAAAGCACCAAGTGAAGGCTAAGATGTATAGTGGTTCCAACCTCCAAACTAAGAGATGAATATACTCACTACCTAGAGGGGTCAATCTCTAAGATTTTCAGCCATGTCACACTTTTATATTTCACTATAAGAGTTAAAAGCTTGTAGACCATCCTTTTCAAGAACTAGGGCTAAAATAGCATTCCATTTAGGGTCAAGGAGCCAATAACCATTACAAAGGCCTTACATACCTACCTACCAAGAATCTTTAGCCTTCGACAAGGTGTTACCCATTCTTGTAGAAGATCCTCAAACTTTGATCACCCTTCCTTTTTCAAGGAAGTCCACCTCCTTCTTCAAGGAGATCACCTTCAAGTCACCACTTTGCTAGAGAGAGGTCAGGAATAGGAGTGGACAACTTCACAAGATGCACATTGGAGTATGTGTTAATTCTTTTTTTTTTTTTGGGGGGGGGGGTGTTATATGGATTTCATGTGTCGTCTTGTTATGATCTTGAAGTTGTAAATGAATTATACACATGTTCTAAGAATATTTTGATTGCATACAATATTCCACATAGTATAAAGAAAATTATTTGGTTTATATAAGCTCTATCATTGTGATAATGCTTTAAATTTAGCTTAAGGATTGGTTATAAAAATGTATTTTTTTCTTTTCTTATAGTAAACAAGGTGATGATTCACTATATTATTTATCCTTATATATATATATATATAAAATAAATCTATATTCGATTATGTAGATTTTTTAGGTGATAAATTTCCATCACATCTTAGAAAAAAGGTAACTGTTAAATGTAAACTTTAATAGTGAATGATTGTTGTTGTTGTCATATATCTCATGCATATATCACATACAAGCATGACATCTTATATAAATTAGGTGACGTCCTTGGCCATCGACTTTAAGTGAAAATGTTAGAGTCATGAATGTAATATCTTTTTTTTGGTCGGTCAAAAATATGTGTTTCTATGATACCAAAACTTTGGGCATAAATACCCCATTACATGATTGATAAAAAACAGAAAAACTCATCTAAGGATCTATCCCCATGCAGGAGGAGAACTAGATCACTAGGGAATAAATCAAACACTCAAAAAGTCTATCTAACTTATCAATCTAAATCCAAGCATTCCAAGCAGATGAGGCCTTTTACAAGCAACAATTACATACATCTGTATACCCACAAATGGTAAGAGTTACTTGCACAAGAGCAACCACCCATTGTCCTACTTGAAGGTAATTCTCAAAACTTCAGACTTTTCCAGGTCTCAAACTCCAGGTTCCATACGGGAAGACACCCCACGAAACCCCATGACAACTAAGCAACAAAGAAGCTAGACAAGTCGAATAACAACATAATCAGAGCAAACTGCAGCAGATAGCAGCATGAATACAAAATGAAGTCAAACCATCATACAAAGCACAACACCCACTATCAATCAGAATACCCACAAAGTGTGGTGATGATCCAAGATTAGGGAAATCCTTCGAGTTTCCATTCCTGCCCACGACTCTATTTGTAGTCCTGTAATGATCATAACTATCATCAATTGGTCAAATCTCAGAGGACCAACCCCAAAGGAGCTCATAATAGTTGACAGCTTCTCAGATAGCCACTGTTTGCACAACAACATTCCATTGAGCACCTAAAAGATGTTCCTTCACGCAGCAGTAGGAGGTCCAAGGAGTAGAAGAAGAAGGATTTGCCCCCCTTAAACCTAACCCCACACGGAACCTACATGTGGCCGGAGGCCAACACCATATGAATCAACAGGGTAGCAAATCCACCGCACTGCTCCGGGCTATCAACTAGTTGACCTTAAGTCCCTGAAAGGAACCAGTAGCCGAACAAGCAGACAGCCAGAGTGAACAGAGGCGAGCCCATGACCTGGAGCATCGTCGGGCAGGTCAGAGAAGAAACTCGTGACCAGCTGCACTTTCCTTCGTCTTCCGCACTGCCGCAAACTCAGCCGGAAATGCCACGTCGTCATGAGCTTTTCTTCTGCTCGAGATCTGCTTGGACGACAGCTCACAACAAGACAACTCAGTGTCACCCTGTAGAGTTGGTCATCCGTGAACTTCAGGCCACTGAACCGGGAAGGAGACGGCGGTCGAGGTCAAGGAAGAAACTCGAGGACGAAATCGGTGCAGCCAAACGTCATGAATGAAATCTCTAGCATGTATAAGTAACATACACTAGTACATAACCTACCTTTAGTGTCGAATATTTAAGTCCTTTAGTGTCGGTTTCAATGTGACACCGATGTGGGCACCGCTAAAAGGCAAACCGTTAGGCGTCGGTTTCCAAACCGACGCCAGAAACCTTGGCGCGCCACCGAAAACGCACCAGCAGGGGGATATAGGCATCAGTTATTACTACAGAAACCGATGCCATAAACCTTCGCGCTACAGAAAGTGGCGCCATCTAGGATACCATTAGTGTCAGTTTATTATTGATAACCGACGCCATATCACCTGCTGCCATGGTCGTGCTGGCTAGCATGACCGTGGTGTCTGGCCTCATTAGGCGTCAGTTTTAGCTATTATCCGATGTTGTAAGCAACACCATATCACCTGTTGCCACAGCTGTGCTGGCCAGCACGGCTGTGGTGTCCAGCACGGCCATGGTGTCTGGCCTCATTAGGCATTGGTTTTAGCTATCATCCAACGTTGTAAGCATTTGTCGTTGGTTTTTTCAAATAACCGACGGCTATTGTATGTTTTTTTTATCAGGCTGCATGTCTGCTGTGGCTGGTCGCAGGATGAGAAACCTGCAGTTCAGTTATTAACTGCAGGTTTTACGACATTCATTGATATCAGCCAACAACAGGCCACACACCTGCAAAATTAAAAACATTAATTTCACACATTTAGCAACCTACAGTTCCATTCGATTTTCACACATGTAGAAACATTCATGTAGCAATCTGCAGTTCCATTCATTTTCACATTCACACATGTAGAAACATTCATATACCAACCATCAGTTTCATTCATTTTCACATTCACACATGTATAAACATTCAGACACATGTAGAAACATTCACACATATTACAATTCAGAAATTCATTTACAAAATATCATTCTTTAGTCATTATTCGCTATCAACATCCCAATTATATTTTAAAAACCACACTACTTGTATGGCTTTTGCCCATTCTTTTCTTACATCATTTAATTCTTCCGTCGTATAGGGAGCATGTACATCTAGTAAGGTCGTTCCTGTAGTGGGGTCAGTTTTAAACACCTGCAAAGAGAATGATGTATATATATAATTAATAATATATAAATAAGATTGATATATTTCATATTATCTAATGAGACTATATATAATACCTCAGGAATGGTATCGATGTCCACTGCGGAATATTTGATAATCATGTGCATAAATCGCATCACATAGTATACACATGCCCATTCGTTGTCTTATGTAGCACACTATAAATTGAAATATACAAAATATTAAAAAATACAACTAATTAAGCACTGTTCACATAAATAATATATACATTGGAGTCGGGAACTTACTTCCACGTTCTTCCAAATTATTGGCTGGTTCTTTTTCCTGGGGACCTTTCCTCCAGCCTTTTTGAACTCATCTAAACCCCTACATGTTAATGTAATACAGTAGTACATTGCATAAATAAATAGTAATGTAATAACATATGTTAACGGATATGAAAATGAAATATTTCTCACCGGAATAATGCCATTTTCATTTTGTGTCCATATTTTGAATTCACTTTAGTCCCCTTAGGATCTAGATAATAGACAGTGAACGTCTCGGGGACAATAACTAGTAACTCCCAATGCATACCCCTAGGGGTAAAAAAGTTAAAAATTAATAACTCAAAATCCACAATAAAAATGTAATTTTCTTAAGTCCAAATTATAAGCAAAGAAAACTTACTCCACGTTGAATGGAGCTATTATCACCGTCTTGTTATTTTGAGAAAAATTTGTAAAAGCATCACAACAGTATTGTTGAACTGACGTAGGGTCTTTAGCTACTAGACTAATCAAAGATGGAATCAAAAATCATACATATTCGAATGAAAAATCTGCACATATCTTGTCTAAGTAGCTGCAAAACATGTATTATGTATGCATTAATATATAAGAAACCAGATCACCAGATCCTACACAAGGTATATGGATGTATAAAGAAGATGTCGCCTTATCCATATCTCTATCACAGATGTATTCAGCCAATCATATCGAAACAACTCCAAAATATCTTGTATAAATAGTTTATTTTCATATGATTGACCTACAACATAAGCATCTATAGAAACAGTTATAGGGCAATTTATATCATGTTTGCCTAACCATATTGCCATACCCCTACAATTAGGACCTAACGGGATAGGTAGGTCCTATGGAACCCAACTTGGTAATGTAGGAGGTGGAGGTGGAGGCCTAGATGCTCTGGGTGTCTTCTTTTTAACCTATATATATATATATATATATATATATATATAATTTTAGATAAATTGACATCATATACACACACTAACAATTTAACGTAATGTAAATTTACCATACAATTTCAGTATAGACGACATCCACTTTTGGCCACAATATCACTCCGCCTTCTACCTCACCAAGCGTTTCACAATCTGGGTGGGCATATGGCAATGGAAGATCCATCCAACTGGGGAATATACGTAGTGGGCTCACACAAACCCAACCAGCTGGTAATGGAGACCCATCAAACATTTCCCCTAGTAGGGATGGGTAAGCCGACGCCTCTGCAATGACATATTCTTTACTTTTTAGACGACATGGCTTCAACCCCTACAAATTTGTGTAAAGAATGTTGTATACATATATACATATCATCTTGAAAACATATCATCTTGAAAAGACTAGTTACTATGTCATAAAAATACTTACAACGGATGTGATAGGTGGTGGGTCTACAGGATTACTACTCCCAACCTCTGCAGTAGGAGTAGAGCGGGAGGCCATAGGTACTGTCTGCTAAGTGTCAGTCAGAGATGTCTGCCACTTGCTCATTGCTTCATGGAGTGTCTTATCAACTGCTTCCTTGATTCTCTTATCAACTACTTCATCGACTCTCCTATCAACTATCTTATCTACCTATACATGGATAAAAGAAACGTTAGCTTCTGATTATTGAATTCTCTTTTACAGTAACATTCTAAAGAAAGAATAGGTTACCTCTTCTTGTGAAATTCCTGTTTTTGGGACATGTTTGTGCTGGGATGGCCCAAAGAATGCTTTGATGCCCACACCAGTGCCTGCAGCCCTAACACGTCCAGGATGCTCTGGGTTACCCAGAGCAACTGTCAATTCATCCCTTGTGCCCTCAGGGATGAACTTTCCTTGTTTCCTCAGCTCGTGCAGCTCCCACTAATCGCCAAAACAAAATTTTGTAATTAAGTAAACACCACAAATAATCAATATTCGAACGATTGCTCTAAGAATTGTATTTTACCATTTTTGCAGCTGCCTCAGCAGTTGCAGGCTTCCTTATTTCTCCCTTCTTATTTTGCCTCCCAGCTATCTAGACATCATGGCGAGGTAGAGGTGTGGTACCTATAGTAGAGGATTCCTGAGTAGCAGTAGACTGAGTAGTATACTCAGCCTGTAGTATTTGGCGAATGCCTGCATACCCCTTTGGACCCATTGTGTGGTCATGCACATTCAGTGCACGCCTTGCTCTTTGCGCCTCACTGAGGGCCTAGTTAGTATGCAAATTGATTTGGTTAGTAACACTAAATGTTAATATTGAATAGATGAATACAACGTATATTAATTAAATTGGGAGTGACGCCTAATACCTTGAATTCATCAGTTTTTCTTAAAGCAACAAACGCGTCCCATTCTTCTGGGTCCAGGAAGTTCCACTGTTCAGTGGATGTCTTCTTCCTCTTGTCACCTTCTTTTATGTTCTCAGGTGAGATTTGTCCTATAGTTCCTTAGGACTCTCCCACAGCATTGCATCACGCATTTACGATGCATCTTTTCATCCAATGCAAATATACTCTACAAAATAGAATTGCTATTAACTAGTATCCAAAAAATTAGTAATCTACAAAACAGAATTGTAAATTAATAATAATTCACGCATAAATCCTTCCATATGATGTCTTTCTTCCCCTTAGGAACTTTATTCTAATAATCTATCTTACAACCGCAATGGATACGAGTAACATACCCAAGATATGAAACAAACGAATTATGATTCACTCCAATTGCATTTCCTGCATTATCAAAATCCACAACAAGTTTGGGTCCATTGCCCCTTGGCGTTGTTAACTTATTCATCATAGTGATGCCCTTCTCTTGTCAACTTTTTGGTACTGCTCATCAAGTGCCTCAAGTGCTTCAGAGGGTACATGTGCATCATCAACCTAAAATTTGACAAAATAAACACACTTACAGGATATAACTATTAATGGACATATAGATATAAATATATGATATATTTTTAAAACTTACATTGTGAGGCAGCACATTGATGTCCTCACCCTCACGGTAATCATCAGCACGGTCATCAGGAGAATGCTCAGCCATCTGAAAGTTCACATTCACATTGTAAAGTTCACATTGTAAAGTAATTCACATTGTAAAGTTCACATTCACATTGTAAAGTAATTCACATTGTAAAGTTCACATTGTAAAGTAATTCACATTGTAAAATTCACATTGTAAAGTTCACATTCACATTGTAAAGTAATTCACATTGTAAAGTTTACATTCAGAAAATTGAAACATATAAAAAAAATATAAACATGCCTCTAATATTGCGATTTTTTATCAATTAACAATCCTTCATTTTGATCTCCATGCACATACAAGTCATCATTAGCTTCAATATTTACTAGTGTTGGAAACCCAACTGAGAATGGACTGGAGTCATCATACTTATCATAGTACTCTTCTTCATCTATAGGATCTTCAATGAACTGTCTTTTACCATGAAGAACAACCGACCATTTATCATTTGCAGGATCATTGATATAAAATACTTGTTTCGCATGTGATGCCAATATGAATGGTTCACCCTTCTCGCCAATCTTTTCAAAGTTCACTAAAGTGAAACCCAATTCATCCACTATAACTCCTTTGGTGTTATCAACCCAATTACATTTGAAGAGCGGAATTCTGAAATCTATGTAGTCAAACTCCCATATTTCTTCAATGACACTGTAATATGACATTTTAGCTTCACGTGGACCAAATTTAGGGTATAATAGATCAATCTTCTTCCACTGTGGGGAATCAGACGCATGTCGTAGGATCCCATCATTATTTTTCTTAACATCTGCATGCCACCTCAAATTCTTCACATCTATCGGATTGGCAAACAAGCGTTGAAACCGTGATATTATAGGTAGATACCACATCACCTTGGCAGGAGAACCAGTTTTGGACTCCCCCGAAGTCGTCAATTTATACCGTGACACACCACATTTTGGACAATCTTTCAAATCCACATAGTCCTTTTGAAATAATACACAATCATTCGGGCATGCATGTATCTTCTTGGCCTCCATTCCCATCGGGCACAACAATTTCTTTACCTGGTATGTTGAGATTGGTAGCTCGTTTCCTTCAGGAAGCATTTATTTCAACAAAGACAACAATGACGTGAAGCTTTTGTCGCTCCATCTATTGTTAGCTTTCAGCTTATACAATCTCAACACAGCGCTAAGCTTCGTAAACTTAGTACAACCTATGTATAACGGTATCTCATCATCATGCACAATGTTTCTAAATATGGGAGGTGGATCGGTGTGCTCTACCCCACAACTATCCAGCATCGCATCAACGATGTCTACTGGAACTGGTTCATTCACATCTACATCATCGGAGGCAATTTCTTCTTCCACACAAGCACTGCTATCGACATCCACTGGTTTCGGGTTTGAATCTCTCCATGCCAGTGTCATTCTGTATAGCCTTGTACAATCCCGTTGCACATGACATGACTTTTGATTTTGTCACCAGTGCTAACCTTCAAGTTGTTACCGCAATGCCTACATGGACAGTAGAACCTATCTCCAGGTTTTTTCCTATGTTCCTCGGAAAATCTAATAAACTGGTCAAGACCAGAAATAAACTCTGGGGTGCAGCGATTGCGAATGGACATCCATGATCTATCCATTCTATGATTAAAGAGAAAACAAGTATATATTACAACAAGATTAGGGTCTAGGGTTAACAAATACATGTGATGTCATTCTTATATATAATCAATGTGTACCACCTATCCTATTCTTGAACACCTAATCTCACTAGTAACTGTATAATGTGTATTGGGTTTTCGAGAAAATTTCGGCAGCATTTCGCTGTTGTTCTCTAAGTACATATGTACTTAGAGAACAAATGGGGAAATGCTACTGAAATTTTCTCAAAAACCCAATACACATTATACACTTACATCCTAAGTGAGATTAGGTGTTCAAGAACAGTCCCAAATCGGGGACTATCGAAGATTTACTCCTAATGAGTAAATCTTGGACGGGTTTCTAGGCCAACAAATAAATGTGATGTCATTCTTATATATAATAAATGTGTACCACCTATCCCATTCTTGAACACCTAATCTCACTAGTAAGTGTATAATGTGTATTGAGTTTTTAAGAAAATTTCGGTAGCATTTCCCCGTTGTTCTCTAAGTACATATGTAGTTAGAGAACAAACAGGGAAATGCTACCGAAATTTTCCCGAAAACCCAATAAACATTATACACTTACATCCTAAGTGAGATTAGGTGTTCAAGAAAAGTCCCAAACCGGGGACTATCCAAGATTTACTCCTAATTAGTAAATCTTGGATGGGTTTCTAGGCCAACAAACACAATGATAGATATGTACATGTTAGGGTTTCATCACAATTGATGTTAGGATTTCATCAATGTTAGGGTTTAATCAAATCAAATTAGGATGCTAGAATGGACAAGCTCAAATACTTATTTCAACATGCATCAAAATTTACTGAATTAGGTCAAGCATTAGGATTAGAAGCACAAATATATGCAAGCAAAAGATTTGTTCATATCCTAGGTTGATTTATAATAGCAACATCTAAATAAATAAACTCAAAGCATTAGATAAATAAATATAATCAATAGATAAACAAATACAAAGCAATAGATAAAAAAATAAATGAACAAAATACCCTCTTTTCTTCCTTCTCCCTCCTTACCAACACAGCCACGGCCATGCTTGCTGTTGGTAATGAGGGAGAAGGAAGAAGAAGAGGGGCATGGAGGAAGAAGAAGAGGGCTACCTGTCGAGCAGCTACCAGCGTGGAGAAGAGCAGCGGCGATGTGAGGAGCAGGTGCGAGAGTAGTGAGTAGGTGAGGAGCTCCAGAGAGCGGCGGCGCCGACCAGTAGGTGCAGAGAAGACGCGGCGAGCAGAGAGGGAGGGCGAGCAGAGAGGGCGGGCGAGCAGCTGATCGAGCTAGGGCGGTGGCCGGCGAGTAGAGAGGGCCTTCGTGGCGGCGGCCGGCCTGGAGCGCAGCGGCCGGAGGACCAACAAACGGAGGCAGTGGAGGCGAGTGGCGGCACAGGAGCGGTGAGCATAGGAATCGTCGCCGGACCCTAAATCCTCAATCGAGATGAATGAAACAGAGAAAGGGGAAGAGTCTAGCTCGTGCGTGTGTTGTTAAGTTAACTATATGCGTCAGTTATTAGAAACAACCGATGCTTCAAACTATAGGCGTCGGTTACCAACAAAAAACTGACACTTCTATTCGCTTATAGTCATCGGTTCAAACAAGAAACACCGACGTCTATATATATATGCCGACAAAAATAATTGTTCTCGAATTAAGACCATAGTCGTCGGTTTCCTTGTAAAACCCGACGCTATATGGTGGTGAAAATTTTCGCGATTAAACGCACGAAAACACATCGGCGCCGGTTACTGTAAGATAACCGACAACACAAATTGGTCAAATTTCTCTCCTGTAGTCGTCGGTTTCTTGGTTAATAACCGACGTTGTATGTTAAATTTTGGAAATAATTTTTTCACTCAAAAATTTGGATTTGGCGGTCAATTTTAGCATCGGTTTTTCTTATTTGGGAACCGACGCTAAATAAAAAGCGATACCCGTGTCTGGACGCCCTTCACAGATATATGTCGATTTCATTATTTTCCCGACGTTGTATGGTTTAGGCGTCGATTTTTGTATACAACCGACGCCTGTAAATGTGATGTTATAAGTCATTTCTGTAGTAGTGACACTTGACAAAACCTACATAATGCATAGTTTACACACAAAAGATGACCGTCAATCTTGTGATGTTCGATGATAACAACTAAACGTGAACAAATAAACCACAAGTAAAAGGAAACTATATGCTTAATTGTACATTTTAAAAAGCCGATTTTAATTAGAATCTAATTCTTGGGAGGTAGATCCCTGACAGTTGGTCATATCGCGTATGGCAAGAAGCTGCTCGGTGACTTCCAACATGGATGGTCTTTCGGCTCCCTTTTCGGTGGTTCATGCTTTAATGAGATCTGTTAGTGCAAGTATCTCAAATGATGTTGCATCTCCTTCTATAATGGTATTGTTTATATTTTCATCAGCCTTAGAGAAAATAGAATTTGCACATAACATATCTGGACTTCCTGAAGTTGTGAAACCCTCATTTTCTTCATATGTATTTTTAACAGCTCTTGCAGGCATTCTGATGGATCACGATTGTGCAGGACCCAGAGTAGTAGTATGCCAAAACTATACACATCAACCTTCTCAGTTAGCACCTGAGAATCCTTGTATTCTGGATCCAGAACTTCTGCAGCCCCTGTTGTTGGTGGATCGATTTTTCTAGTTTCATCTGGCAACAATAAAATAGAGTGTTCAAATCCAGAGAGCTTAGCATTGTAAGTCTCAGTTAGCCATATGTTTGAAGTTGTTATTTGTCGGTGAATGATCCTATCAGGACTTTTACTATGGATATAAGCTATAGCTTTGGCCACTTCTGTAGCTATCCATAAATGAACAGACCATGGTAGGGAGGAATGCTTGAGATTTATTTGGTGGTCGATAGTTTCATTTGAAGTAACAGTAATACCGAGGAAATGATGCAGAGAACCCATATCAGACATAGCAAACTCTTGGGATAAGAGAGAAATAAACCGTCACAAAAGAGTTGTAGAAGAAGTTGTCAGCACAATATCATCAACATACAGCAGGAGATAAGCCATATCAGTACTAGAATGATAGATAAATAAAGAATTGTCACAAGCACTGCCCTTAAAACCACATTTTGTAACATAGGTGGCAAATCTTTGGAACCATGCCCCGGGGGGCTTCTTAAGACTATATAAAGATTTCTGAAGGCGACACACATGCGTAGGTCGAGCAGGATCAGTGAAACTGGGAGGCTGGAACATGTATACAGTCTCAGATAAATCACCATGTAAGAATGCATTTGTGACATCCAGTTGATGGATAGGCCAAGAATTAGAAGCTGCAATGGTGAGTACTGTCTGAATAGTAGCAGGTTTAACCACTGGGCTAAATGTATCATCACAATCAATACCAACCTGCTGAGACTTGTCATTAGATACTAGGCGTGCCTTGTAACGTTGTAATGACCCATCCGAATTAAATTTGTGGCGAAAAAGCCACATGCACCGAATAATGTGAGCATCGGGAGGTCGAGGAACCAATGACCATGTATGTGTTTTCATAAGTGCATTATACTCATTGTGCATGGCAACATTCCAGTGAGGGTCCTGAAGGGCGGTGAGGTGGGATTTGGGTAATGGTGAAATGTTGGTGTCAGCTTGAGTGTGGAAACTAAAAGGTGTGTGAGGCTTGTAGATTCCATGTTTGGCACGGGTTATCATGGGGTGAGCATTGGTGGAAGGTGGAGGTGTTGGGGAGGGTGTGAGGGTAGAAGACGTGGTACAATGATGTGGTGGGGTGTAACGGGAAGAGGAGACTGGGACACTAGGGTTAGTAGCATGAATGGATGGGCTGGGTGGTGGGCTGGGAGGTGGGGAAGGTTGAGGTGAAGAAGGGGGGAAGGCATAGTGGTCAGAAAAGAGCAGTGGAGAGGGAGATGGAGAGGTGAGGAAGTCATATGAGGCGGTATGAGGTGAGGATTCAGCACATGGAAAGATTGATTCATCAAATGTCACATGTCAGGAAACAATGATTTTTCCCGTAGATAACTCAAGGCAACGATATCCACGTTGATGAGATGGGAAACCAAGGAAAACACATCTTGTGGATCGAGGAGAGAGCTTATGGGGAGATTTCACAGTTGTGTTGGGATAGCACAAACAACCAAATGTGCGTAGATGATCATATGTGGGATGGCGGAGGTAAAGAGCGGAGATTGGGGAACGAAAGTGAAGAGTTTTAGACGGAAGAATGTTGTGGAGGTAGAAGGCCATATGGAGCGCGTCAACCCAGAATTTTATGGGAAGAAAAGCGTGCATAAGAAGAGCACGAGTGATGCCATTGGTGCGACGTATCATACGTTCCGTTTTACCATTCTGAGAGGAAGTTTGTGGGCAAGAGAAGCGAAAAGCAAGACCACGAGCAGAAGCAAAATTGCGAAAGGAAGTATTGTCAAACTCACGACCCAGATCGCACTGAAAACATTTAATTTCACTTTCAAATTGTGTGCGAACAAAATTAGGAAAGTCTAGAAATTTGTTAAAAACTTGAGATTTAAGTTTCAAGGGAAAAATCCATAGATAATTGGTATAATCATCCAACAAAATCATATAGTACCGAATGCCAGTTTCACTAGGAACTGGGGAGGTCCACATATCACTATGAATAATGTCAAAAGGCTGTAAAATAGCATAATGTGAATCCAAAAAGGGCAAGCGAACATGCTTGCTTATTTGAAAAGAATGACAAAGCTTGGAGCGAAGCTCCTTATTACAGTGAATGAAATTCTTAGTACATAAACAATCTAAGATATTGTCTCCAGGGTGGCTGAGGCAGTTATGCCACAGGGACGTCAGAAGGACAGCAAAAGACATAGGCTGAGGCGAGCAAGATGGGACAATGGACGATGAAGAGGTAACTGGATATAACTCCCTGGAACTATTGCATCTCACAAGAATCCTCCTCGTGATTAGATCCTTCACAGAGAAACTGTAAGGGTCAAATTCAACGGATACAGAGTTATCAGTCGTAAACTTACGAACAGAAACTAAGTTTTTGATGATATCAGGAACAACTAAGGTATTCTTAAGGTGCAAGGGGTGGGAGGCTTGGTTAATAGTTTTAGTACCGGTTGCTGTTACTGGAATATGATTGCCCTTGCCAACCAACACAGAACGAACAACACTAGAAGCACCAGTAGAGTGAAGATTACCTGCATCGGACGTCATGTGCGATGTAGCACCAGTGTCCATGTACCATGCATCATCATGGGACGAAATGCTCATAGAATTATAAGCCTCCGCTATGTCATAAGGATGAAGGGAGTCTGTCGTGGGGGCAAGGTATGCCTGCTGTCCACGGACATACCCTTGCAATGGGTGTTGAGAATGAGATGGTGGCCGAGACGGAGGATGTCGTGGCTGAACCGGAGGAAGCCAGTAAGGTGAGGCCGGGAATGGGCATGGTGGGATTGCCCAGTTGGGATCCCAGCTCGGCTGTGGATGCATTGGATAAGGTGCCGGAGCAAAATGATAATCAACAGGACCGCCGTACGGCATCCGTAGTGTGACCGGAGCAGGAGAAGGCGACGATCGATGGTGCAAGCTGCTGCACCCACGTCCTCGACTACCCTGGCGATTGTTGCGGTTCGTCTGATAGCCACGATGGTTGTTGGAATGTGTATTTGTCGCAATAGGGGGCTGATCAGACTGTGCGGTAGCGGCAAGGGTAGTAGGGCCACCGGGGTTGGACTCTAAAGAGGCCTGCCGGGATCGACGTTGTTCTTCATTGTGCAACTTTGATCGCGTTGTATCGAAGTCCGACATAGACTGATGGATAAAGGAGGCTACCGTGTCATATTCAGCAGGGAGGCCATTGACTAGTTGTATGACTAGTAGTTTATCATCCATGGGAAACTCCAGATCCTTGAGCCGATCAGCGAAAGACTTGAGTTTGTCACAGTAATCATCCACGGAATTACAATCGGTAAATTTAAGATTAACAAACTTGCTCTCCAGGGTTGCAGCACGAGAGCCTTTATTATCTTGGAATAAAGCCTTCAATCGTTGCCATATTGCTTTTGCGGTTTCGCCGGCTTTAATAACAGTAAGCATCAAGTCCTTAGTCATCGTAGCAAACATCCATTGACAAACAAGGGCGTCCAACTGATCATGTGTCTCAACGTCAATGGTAAAAGGGCGAGCGGTGCTGGTAATGTGATGCTTGAGGCCATGAATTCACAGATTGAGGTTGAAGAGATCAGCCCAGGCGCCGTATTCATCGTTCTTGAGATCAAGTGTCACAGGGACAACAGTCTTGATGTTCGTAAGGGCAAACATAGGGTGCACGTAGGGTCGTTGAGGAATGTTTTCACCAGGCATCGTGAGGATGAAACACTACCAAAAAACATAGAATAGGTGACAGTCATGTAAAAAGTTATGCACTTTAGGTGACATGTTTGTACATGACTTATAATCTGTGCAGGACTACGTAAAATAGATGACATACATTTTTGTATATTTGAAAGGGTGACATACTTTAGGTGACATGCATGTATGTCACCTATAGTCTGTGCAACATAGGTGACAGACATTTTATCATACTTGAAAGGGTGACACACTATAGGTGATATACATTTGAATCACCTATGTTCTAATGGAGGTTTACACATGTATATGAGTCAAGTGTAATATACAATGAGACATAACATTTAGGTGACATGTATGTGTGTCACCAAAGTTATAGATGACATAAATTCATGTCACCTAACCTTAGAATTTTTACAGAATTACTATGAGAGGACACTGTCTTGATATGGGCCTTGAACTCTCACAAATGCATTACGGGGGACTTACTGTTAGAGGAAATTCTCATGATATGGGCCCCAACCCTCACATATGCATTTTTAGAGAATTGTTGTGAGTGGACATTGTCACTATATGGGCCCCAGTTCCTAAGAAATGTATTGAAAGGGACTTTTTGTGAGAAGAAATGTGTCATGGCTCCTCCCGAGTGTATTTTTGTTGGAATATATCAACACTTATTTGGTCATCGTGTGTTGTACGACGTCGCGATGCGAAGGCGCTGAGCCACTACACGTGACGCTGGCACCGATGACGATTCTATTTATCTTCCACCTACCTCTGATTAATTATTGCACCTACCCTGGTGTCACTAATGGCGGGGGTTCTCTGCTCGTCTCATTGCCCCACACCATACCATCCAGATCCGACTTCCATAGTGTCTCTCAAACGCGAATGGAAGGAAACCAGAAAGGTTCAGTGGTAACTTCAAGTCTGATTCAACTTATCAACTTTTGTTGGACTTGGCCAGACTGGCGGTGGATGCCCTTTTTTCGGAAGCCACGCCCATAGCAGCAAGGGATTAGGGCACGAGCACGCTCGGAGCATCCCTGGTGCCTAGCCATTATGGTCTCAGCACGTTGAGGATCGATACGATAGAGACCGACATCAATCCCCGGAGGTGACAGCCCATACACGATTCCCTATAGTCGTGTGTTAAGTAGGCTTGGCATTGGTCAACCCAGCAGGAAGGACTACCCTGCTGGCCGCCATACACGGGAGGGTTCCCTCCATGTCTCGGTTCTGCTCTCTTTAATGGAAAATTTTAGTTCTCCCACATCGGCAACGACACATTATGACTGTCTTGCTACGTCACAGGTGAAAAGTCGTGAGGTTGTTCCTGTGGTCCCTTGCCACGTGGGGCCTACATCCTGCATGGTTAGACCTACTGCACAAGTTTCATGTCCTTTTAGGAACCTCCATACATGCCGCGGCAAACCGTTAGCATCTAACAATTTTTCTAATCATCTTCGGGTTGTTCATTTATCTTCACTGAGTCGTGTTGATGGAATCCGTAAGGTGTTGGAGTATGTTGATGTTTAGAGGGCTTGGTGTTTTCTCTTTGTTCTTCCAAGTGTTGGATGTGTGGTGTATGCCTTGGCATCCTGCCATGGTCTAAAGCATATCCTCATCAAGCTTCTGATGGCTCTGATGTTATTACCACTCTACCTCGACATCCTGGTGAGGCATCACTCGATGTGATAGTTGGTTTGCCTGCTCCCATCAATTCTGGCTTTCCAGATTCTGTTCCTTGCACCCTGTCAACTCGTCAGCGTATTGAGCCACCGCCTCTTCCTGTTGACCAACTACAGCTCGACACAGATCTTTTAGATTATGTCTTCCGCACGGGTGTACCTACCATAAAGAGCATCCCTCTTCTTTGTCATTTTCCCTTTGCCGACACTCTTCGTGCTTGCTTACTCCACGTGGCTTCTTGCCCACGCTCTATTGATGCATGGATTCATCTTTTGTTGCTTCCAGCATGTGTTCTGTATCGCTTCTCCCCTAAGTCTACTCAAGATCAGTCTTCTCAAAAATGATCTCTCTACAACAACTTATGATCCTTAAGGCTTTGGAGACTTGGAATTCAGGACCTAAAGGCATTCAACGACTCTTGGCTCAGATTTTGGCTCATTGTTGTCCTATTAGGCGAGAACATTCTTCTGAAGCTTGTATTTTACGTGCCAAGTCTAAGATCAAAGATATCCAATTTTCTACCGCGTGTTCTATCCTCTAGTGGTGTTGCCCCCACAAAAGCTACTACTCATTCAGATCTTGAAACTAAACACCCTCAACCTCCACTGCCTTTGGTACAACCTCAGTCTGAAATTTCTAGCTCTCCATTTGTTGCTTCTTGCTCCATGGTTGAAGAAGCCATTTTATCATTCAAGAAAGGGACCACTTGTGCATGTGATGGCCTATGAGCACAACATCTGATTGATTATATGTGTGGGGATGTCACTGCGGTGAAAGATGATTTTTTGAATGCAGTTTCAACTATGGTGAATCTTTGGCTCACTGGTCATTGTCCAGATTTCCTAGCTCCCTACATTTCCAGTGCTCCATTGACTCGTCTTCTCACACTAGACAATGGCATTCGACCTATTGTTGTGGGTACTATTTGGCGGCGCCTTGTATCCAAAGTTGCGGAAAAGGGTGTAAGTTCTTATGTCGTCCCTTATCTTAAGGATCATCAGTGTGGTGTTGGCATTTCTGGTGGTGCTGAGGCCCTTCTACATGTTGTCATTCGACTTGTTATGAACAACAACACCGCACTAAGGTCACCATGGCTCTTGTTGACTTCAACAATGCCTTCAACATGGTTGATAGATCTACCATATTCTGAGAGGTTCATCTTCATTGCCCTTCTATTGCATGATGGGTTGAGTTTTGCTACAACTCTCCATCTCCTCTCTATATGGATCATGGCGAGCCTCCTTTTTATTCTACCGGGGTACAAGGTGACCCATTGGGCCCCCTTCTTTTTTCCCTGGGACTCCACCCTCTTATTTTACAGGTAAAGGATGCATGTCAACTTTACCTCCTTTCTTTCTACCTTGATGATGGTACCCTCATTGGGGACACAAAGGTTGTTTTGAAGGCTCTATCCCTCATTCAAGAGTGATGCCTGATGTATGGTCCTCATCTCAATACTAAGAAGATAGAGATTTTTTGGCCATCTGATGACCCTAGATGAGGATCGAATGTGGGCTTGTTTCCTACTGACATCTCTCGTCCAGAGCGTGGAGTGAAGATTCTAGGTGGCCCAGTTTCTACAGATGCATCCTTTACAAAGGAACTTCTCCAGAAATGTGTGATGAAGACCCTTGATATGATGGATCGCATGTACTCACTCCAAGACCCACAATGTGAGCTTCTTCTTCTTAGGTCTTGTGTTGGGATGCCCAAACTATTGTTTGGTCTTCGTACAACACCTCCTTCTATCACACATGTGTTGGATATTTTTTATCACGGTCTTCGTCATTGTCTGGAGCGTATTGTGGTTGGTGACGGCCCGTGTTTTGGTGATGTACAATGGTGTTTGGCTACACTTCCTATGCATATAGTGGGATTGGGGATCAAGTCCTCTCATGATGTCAGTAAATTTGCTTTTGTTGCCTCTCATATACACACTACAGATCTCCAAGACCATATGTTGTGTGAGGTCACATGCGTGCCTACAGGTCTCCCCTTTGTCTAAGCACATGCTAGCATATGCAATATCTTGCCATCTTTTTGTTGTTATACGTTTACAAGTACGCCTTCTGCCACCTCAAAGACCCAGTCTATTTTGACAGACGCTTAAATATTAGAGGATGTGAGAGGATGTCATAATGATATGGGCCCTGGTTCCTCCCAAAAACATATTCAATGACATGTTTTGAGATGACACCATCATGATATGGGCCATGTCTCCTTAGAAAATTATTTTCAGGGACTTACTGTGAGAGCACACTTTCATGATATTGGTCACATATCCTCCCAAATGCAATTACAATGACATGTTGGGAGAGGACATTGTCATGATATTAGAGGTGGCTCCTCTCAAATGAATTTTCAAAGACTTGATGTGAGAGGATGCCATAATGATATGGGCCCTGGTTCATCCCAAAAACATATTCAGCGACATGTTGTGAGATGACACCATCATGATATGGGCCCTGGCTCCTCAGAAATTTATTTTCAGGGACTTATTGTGAGAGCACACTATCATGATATTGGTCACATATCCTCCCAAATGCAATTATAATGACATGTTGGGAGAGGACATTGTCATGATATTGGAGGTGGCTCCTCTCAAATACATTTTCAAAGACTTGATGTGAGAGGATGCCATAATGATATGGGCCCTGGTTCCTCCCAAAAACATATTCAGTGACATGTTGAGGTCAAGACAGTTGGTATTGTTTTGGTTGTGATGGTTGGCCTTGTTTCATTTGTGGTGGTATGTTCTGCTTCTGGACGTGACACTTTGTTTTGGTCTGGTCGGGACACTGTGTTTGATGCAGTCGTGATGTTGTGCTGTGAGCGTGGATCGCGACGTTGTGTTGTGAGGGTGGGTCGTGACGTTGTGTTGTGAGGGTGGGTTGCGACTTACTATGAGATAACATTATCATCATATGTCCCATGGCACCTCCCAAATGTATTTTCAAGGAGTTGGGATGGTTTTGGTTGTGTTAGTTGGCCTTGTTTCAATCGTGATGGTCCATTCTATTTTTGGACGTGACAATCTATTTTGGTCTGGTCGTGACGTTGCGTTTGTTATGGTCGTGATGTTGTGCTCTAAGGGGCTTATTATGAGAGGAATATGTCAATATGGCATTGTGCTCTGACGTCGCGACACTACGTTTGTGAGAGGAGATTGTCATGATATGGGCCCAAACTTCGCCCAAATGCATTTTTAGGGATTTATTATGAGAGGACTCTGTCAATATATCGGCCCTGGATCCTCCTTAATGCATTTGAAGGTAGATGTTGTGAAAAGACATTATCGTGATTTGAGTCATGTCACCTCCCAAATGCATTTTTAGGGACTTGATGTGAGATAAAATCTATCTTGAAATGGGCCATGAAACCTCCCAAATGCATTTTTATGGACTTGTTGTGAGAGGACGTTGTCATGATATGGGACTTGACACCTCCCAAATACATTTTTAAGGACTTATTGTGAGATGACATTGTCATCATATGTGTCATGGCACCTTCCAAATGTGTTTTCAAGGACTTGGGATGGTTTTGGTTGTGATTGTTGGCCTTGTTTCAATTGTGATGGTCCATTATGCTTCTGGACATGACACTTCATTTTGATCTGATCATGACACTGCATTTCTTTCGATCACGACGTTGTGCTGTGAGGGTGGGTCGCGACGTTGTGTTGTGGGTTGGTCACGAAGATTATGTATAACACTGGCTGTGACGCCTTGCTTTAACACTATTGTATCGTGTTCTATCGCGGTCACAACATGCGTCGTGGAGGCAGTTGCAATGTTGTGTTGTGAGATCTAGTTTCCTTCTTGTTGTTAATCACTTTCAAATGAAGCATAATAATCCAAAACCAACTTTTAAACCCTCAAACCTTACTCTCCGCTTTAGGAACATAGCTCACATTAACATAGCTCTAGTACCCCCATCTCCCTGAGGATTGACCCTACTCTTGCCACTTGCCTATACTACAACACGACCCCGTGCTCATATGGGCATGTGTGATTAGTTAAACTAGTGTGTCGTACTAGGTCCATATATAAACTTTGAAAGATCCATCGTGTTTGTTGTTTGTAGGGTTGCATCTATTCAAACTCTAATTTAGTAGTGTGTAACACCATAGGCAGAAATGTATCAGTGCTCATTTTAGGGTTTGATATGGGACCTAACAACTCCCAGTTGCATTTTTAAGGACTTACTGTGAGATGACATTGTGATCATATGCTCCATGACACCTCCCAAATGTATTTTCAAGGACTTGGCGTGAGAGGACGATGTCATATATCGGCCCAAACTTCACTGAAGTACATTTTCAGGGACTTATTATGAGAGGACATTGTCAATATACGGGCCCTGTATCCTCCTTAATGCATTTGAAAGGACATGTTGTGAAAGGACATTATCATCATCTGGATAATGGCACCTCCCAATTGCATTTTTGGAGAGTTTATGTGAGATAATATTTGTAAAGATATGGACTCTGACACCTCTTAGATGCATTTTCATGGACTTTTCGTGAGAGGACATTGTCATGATATGGGACCTAACACCTCCCAAATGCATTTTTATGGACTTACTGTGAGATAACATTGCCATCATATGTGCCATGGAACCTCCCAAATGTATTTTCAAGGACTTGGCATGAGAGGACATTGTCATGACATGGGCCCAAACTTCATCAAAATGTATTTGTAGGGACTTATTATGAGAGGACACTGCCAATATATGGGCCATGTATCCTCCTTAATTCATTTGAAGGGACATGTTGTGAAAGGACACTAACACGATATGGGTCGTGGCACCTCCCAAATGCATTTTTAGGAACTTGATGTGAGATAACATTTGTCATGATATTGGCTCTGACACCTTCCAAATGCATTTTGATGGCCTTGTTATGAGAGGAAGTTGTCATGATATGGGACCTGACACCGCCTAAATGCATTTTTAAGGACTTACTATAAGATGACATTGTCATCATATGTGCGATGACACCTCCCAAATGTATTTTCAAGGACTTGGAGTGAGAGGAAATTGTCATCATATGGGCTCAAACTTCACCAAAATGCATTTTCAATACTTATTATGAGAGGACACTACCAATATATGGGCCATGTATCCTCTTTAATGCATTTGAAGGGACATGTTGTGAAAGGACATTATCACAATATCGATCATGGCATCTCCCAAATGCATTTTTAGGGACTTGACGTCAAATACAAATTTGTCATGATATGGGCTCCGAAACCTCCAAATTGCATGTTCATGGTCTTGCTGTGAGAGGACGTTGTCATGATATGGGACCTGACACCATCCAAATACATTTATAAGGACTTACTGTGAGATGCATTGTCATCATATGTGCGATGGCACCTCCCAAATGTATTTTCAAGGACTTGGCGTGAGAGGACATTGTCATGATATGGGCCCAAACTTCACCGAAGTTCATTTTTAGGGACTTATTATGAGAGGGAACTACCAATATATGGGCCATGTATCCTCCTTAATACATTTAAAGGGACATGTTGTGAAAGGACACTATCACAATATTGGTTGTGGCACCTCCCAAATGCACTTTTAGGGACTTGATGTGAGATAAAATTTGTCATGATATGGGTACTGACACCTCCCAAATACATTTTGATGGACTTGTTATGAGAGGACATTGTCATGATATAGGACCTGGCACCTCCCAAATGTATTTTCAAGGACTTCGTGTGAGAGGACATTGTCATGATATGGGCCCAAACTTCACCGAAATGCATTTTCAGGGACTTATTATGAGATGACACTACCAATATATGGGCCATGTATCCTCCTTAATGCATTTGAAGGGACATTTTGTGAAAGGACACTATCACAATATTGGTCTTGGCACCTCCCAAATGCATTTTTAGGGACTTGATATGAGATAAAATTAGTCATGATATGGGCACTGACACCTCCCAAATGCATTTTGATGGACTTGTTATGAGAGGACGTTGTCATGATATAGGACCTGGCACCTCCCAAATGTATTTTTAAGGACTTGGTGTGAGAGGACATTGTCATGATATGGGCCCAAACTTCACCGAAATGCATTTTAGGGACTTATTATGGGAGGACACTACTAATATATGGGCCATGTATCCTCCTTAATGCATTTGAAGGGATATTTTATGAAAGGACACTATCACAACATTGGTCGTGGCACCTCCCAAATGCATTTTTAGGGACTTGATATGAGATAAAATTTGTCATGATATGGGAACTGACACCTCGCAAATGTAATTTTAGGGACTTGATGTGAGATAACATTTGTCTTGAAATGGGCCCTAACACCTCCCAAATACATTTTTATGGCCTTGTTGTGAGAGGATGTTGTCATAATATGGGACCTGTCACCTTCCAAATGCATTTTTAGGTTGTGATGGTTGGCCTTGTTTCAGTCGTGATGGTCTGTTCTGCTTCTAGATGTGACACTTCGTTTTGATCTGGTTGCCACACTGCATTTGATGTTGTCGTGACGTTATGCTCTAAGGGTGGGTCACGACGTTGTGTCGTGGGTTGGTCGTGAAGCCTATGTGTAACACTAGTCATGGCACTTTGCTTTAATGTTGTTGTATCACATTCTATCACGGTCACGACGTGCGTCGTGGAGACAATTGCGATGTTGCGTTGTGAGATATGGGTCATGGCACCTCCCAAATGCATTTTTAGGGACTTGAGTTGAGATAAAATTTGTCTTGAAATGGGCCCTAAAACCTCCCAAATGCATTTGAAGGGACATGTTGTGTAAGAACACTATCATGATATGGGTTGTGGAACCTCCCAAATGCATTTTTAAGGATTTGATATGAGATAACATTTGTCTTGAAATGGGCCCTGACACCTTCCAAATGCATTTTTATGAACTTGTTGTGAGAGGACATTGTCATGATATGGGACCTGACACCTCCTGAATGTATTTTTAAGGACTTACTGTGAGATGACATTATCATCATATGTGCCATGACACCTCCCAAATGTATTTACAACAACTTGGGATGGTTTGTGGCTCTAGGGTTTTATGGTGTCTCTAGATATACCATATCAGTTTTGTGGTGTCTCTAGATACACCATATCAGTTTGTGACTCTAGGATTTCATCCCTATTGATTTGTGAAGGGAGGCAGGTTATATAACTCTATGCTCTCTTTGTTATTATCACCTTTTAGTTGTTATCTTTCTCTTGATCTATGGCTCATTATTGCTTGCATGCTAGTAACTTTTCCTTGGTAGCTTCGTGTTCTATTTTGGGAAAACGAGCTTGCTTAGTTTCTGCCTGCGTTGCACCTTCTTTTACCTTGTTTATAATGCTATCTCAAGGTTGAAGACGAAGTGGCCGATATGCTATAGAGGGCGACATGCTGCGAGGTCGATAGGTAGGGTAGGCAAATACATTTGGGTGGCCATCACGACTTGTGACGCCCCAGGATGTTACCTTTGTGGCAGGTCGTCACAACCTTGGTTAGATCTAGGACAACTCGTTCTGACCGTCATGCTTTTAGGAATGAGTGGGCCGATGTTATATGAGGGTGATAGTTTGTTGGTGGCTGTTGAGATGACGTGGTGTTGGATCGTGATACGTGGTGAGCTGGCTGATATGCCCTGGGCCGTCACGACTTAGTGTCACAACCATAAATGTGTTGCTTGAAGCGTGCTGAACCTTAAGAGGATCGTCGCTCTGCTATGTCGACACCCTAGGGCATTTTCCATTACCCCTGGTGACCGTCACACCTGTGTTGATGTTGCCAAATAGGAGAGGGTAGCCGATACACCCTGTTGCCCGATATCTGTGTGTTAGTAAGCCGTCACGATGGAGGTGTTGCTGCCCGATAGGACTAGGGTTGCGTTGCCCGACACACCTACGACCCATTGCATCGTTGTGTTATCCCAATATGTCGATGCCTGTTTTGCCTTGGAGACTCTACTTTTGAATTATTTCCTTTGTCCTTCCTCTCTCATGAGAACAACTAAAAGAAGACATAAAGATGAAGTAGAAACCATCCAACTTGCAAAAATTTGAGCACTTTCGTGCAAGATCGATGCCCACCTAGCAGAACGACACATGAGTCTTCACCATCCCTTCTAATGTTGAAGATAACAAAGAAAGAAAATTGTTAGCTGATGTGGGAGAAAGTATAAGCTTAATGCCATTAATACTAGCCTAAAGCCTTGGTCTTACTAACATGGTGGAAATTGATATGAGAATCCAGGTAGCTAGCCACCTTTATGTATCATGCACAATTGATATAGAAGTTTGAGAGGACAATTCCTCATTTACATGGAACCCCGGGGGTCACATTGGCATACAAGTCCTCCATCATGAACTACTTCTTACTCAGTTTATTTAGTTTGTGAGGAACCCAAGTGTAAAACTTGAAATAGTAGGTAAAATGGATCTCCCCTCTTAGTCCTAGGTCAAAGGGATGTAAATATAATATGATGAAAGTAAGTTTAGGGAATGTAAATTTTCCAGCAGCCCCAATTGACCCCCCCCGAATTGGTCAATCCCGTGCATCCTTCTATTTCCCCACTCGTGCATCGCTCTCTCTTCCCTATTTTGTCACCGCCAAACCGCCGCCCCTCTTCCGCCTTGCACCTCCCGCTTCATCCTACCCACAGACGGGTTGCACAATCTCACCCGGAGTCTCCATAGATCGTCGAGGAGTCCGTTAGAGGGTCGGTGCACCTTTGGGGAAGACACGATCAAACCGTCTTTCCCTGAACTGGAAACCACCGTCATCTCGGCACTAGGCACAGCTGCTGATGGCACGTCTCCCATGTAAGCTACAACGATTTTCTTTGTTCTTTTCCTCCAACATACCCTCTCCTTCATTTTCCCTCTATTTCTATATACTCTGATCCCTTACTTTTATTGTTACCTTGTGCTGGTGCCGACGAAGACCACATGTTCGATGAAACACCTTCCAGTACTGATGTGCCCTTCAGTCACAGAGATGAAGAGTGGCCCATGGTAATAGCCTCTGGGTTCAGATCAATGTCTTGCAGCCTAGCTACATCTGGGACATGGCCATGGGAAACTGATCGGATTGCCAAAAGACTCCTAAATGGATCTTGTACTGCAGCAGGACAGTAGGACGACGCCCCTCAAGCCAAGCTCAAGGCCTTCACACAAGGTAACAACAAACATGTCACACTGACGAAACTCACCCCTTTCAGTAGTTATGGATACAAAATTTCATTTTACAACTCATCATTATGCTAAAGGGCTTGTCAAAAATGCTACTCTAAGATTCACATTATTGCACATTCCCAATAGAATGCACCTACAAACTGACCTAGGCATCCTGGTAGACTCGAAAACTGCACTGGAATGATATGCCTCTACCATTCACTGACCTTCTAAGTGGCTCTTACTCTTAGCAGTCAAAACAAATATGGACACGAGTTTACAGTGAAAGTTGCAGACATAAAAAATAAATTTAATGTAATTTTCTTGAGTCTTGATCACCCTGTACAGCCGATGGCATAGCTGATATGTTTTGGTATGACAACATCATTAAATAAAACAGTGATTTCCGTCCCTAATAATTGTTTGTGTGATTTTTTGATAGAATCAAGGCTAGGGAAAATATGCTAGATTTTTGACAACCATTATGGCTCCACTATCATTTATGTACTCTTGTGTTTGAAATCTATGACTCACATGGCTTGTGATACAGAAATGTGGGTTGCAGCTTTGCTTCATTCATGGAACATGGTTGCTTATGACTCAGTTGTCTTGTGCTATATAGATATAAGCAAATTATACTAATAAGTATTTGGAACCACTAAGAAGTGAATGTACTCACATTAATAGAACACCGATTCTTGCTTGCATTTTCAATTTTCTTACTCTAGCCTTCCTATAATAGATTTCTATTTATTGAATCAACTCACTTGTAGGCAATCTTATTTCCCACACTACTCAAGTCCACCAAATCTGGTTGCACGACCGCCTGGATGACCTTGATTTATGTGATGCTGTGTGTAGACTAATGCAATCGATGTTACAGTACTAAGTGAGTTGCGTTAGCCATTTTTCTTGGCCCTTATTTTAATTGTCACTATGTTTGGATATCCTTGTAAAAGCACTGACTAGGATCAACAACTTCCATTTCCATCTATTATGGTCCTCTAAGCCAGTATGCTATTAGCTTCGATGAGGGAGTGAAATGAATCACATATATTATTCCTTTAGATAGCAACATGGTAAGTGTAAGTGTTCCTATCTCAATCACAAACCCAACACATTCTAGTCCTGTTTGGATTTCTCTAATTGATTAACTTTGGAGACGTTATCCTCTCTATATATAAGGGTAGGGCATAGGATTCTTTAATTTTTTCCTCACAACTCGACCACTCAAATTAGCAACTAAGGAACTTGAATTGCCACTTAGATGTCTGGTTTTGGTCAGCTTGAACACCATCCAAGCATAATCACTATGTGGATGCCTGTCTAGGTTGATAGTTGCTTTGTGGAACACTTAAACCCATGCTTCATTTACATGTCAATAATCCAGATTGTTGGTTGTGCGTCTTGTCGGGAGCTTCTTCTTTTGCTAAGTGAACAAACCTCACTTAGTGTCTTTTTTGGGAGCTATTATTTTTCCAAGTGACACAGCTTCACATCATGTTGAGTTTAGATGTCAGAGTGGTTATAATATAATTGTTAACATTAAATGTTATAATATAAATCTTGCCATATTTTCCATCCATAAAGTCTTTCATTTTGTTTAACATATGATTAATTAGAATAATATCAAACCCAATTAAATATTTCTATAGTAGACTATCACAAATATTGATATCCTTTTGTATAATACTAAATTCCCAATTATGTATTTCTATAGTTGATATTATCACAAACATTTATATTCTTTTGTAATGAAAACAAAAAGATTAAGAATGTAAAATGGAAATTAGTTGTAGTTGATTGTTGGGGGAGATCAGACAAGAAACTATGCTACATAATTGGCAATAGTGGGGACGTGATAATGCATTGCTTTTATTTTTCTAATTTGATAAAAAAAATGATAGAAAAAGAGTTAACCTACTGAGAGTGTCAAAAAATATTGTTGGCTTCAAAATATTAATCAACAAGGATAGATCGGGTGACATTAATAAACCATTTACTAAATTTCACTTGATTCAATTTGGTGTTGGGTTAAGAATAGGAGTATAAGGATGTATGAAGAAAGATGTATATTTGTTCTTGAAAAAGAAAGAAAGAAATAAAATATTAGTGAGAGGATTTTTTGAAAGAAAATTGTGGGTTGTTAAATTAGGATAATTAAACTTATATATGTGACAGATAATGATGTATACTGGATACGGATTTAGTATATCCTATTCCTAGAAATAATAGATTATTATTATTTCATATCTGCCTAACTATTATATACCCTCCCTCTTTTCTTATATTTCCCCTGATAATGTACACGAAGCCTGGTCAGCGCTATCAACTTCCAGATGTCCACTCCCGCTTTCCACGCTGTGATGCCCAAATGTCCGCCCGCATTTCCTCTCCCCTCTGTGCTTCCCACGCCGCGCATGTCTCACAGAGCGTGAAAAGGGCGTCGTCAACCCCATCTTCCACTGACCCCGATAACTCGGCATCTCAAACGGCCTTAACCCGCGGCCTATAGTTGGGATGCAGGGTCCGGACATTGTGGATTGGTGGAGACAATCTTGTGAAAATATTTCTTATCGGGGTGGAAAAGTAAGCCCCACTTTCAGTACAAGAAGGCGGGTATTGCCCACAGGAAAATTGGGGTAGTTTCTACCGAGTGCAGAGTTTGAGTTCGCCATTGGCTATGAGGCATGAACGATAAGACGCTATGCTTCTTTCCTCCTTAGGATAGATCCTATTTGACATTATGAATGACGCATTGGACTCTTACCTGGACGAAGATGAGCGATCTGACGTTTGCCATCATGAAGGAATTCTCCTTCAAAGGCTGTGGCGACCGATGGGTCCGACCCACTTTTCATAATAATCGAGATCTTCATTTGCAGCCTTGGTATTATATAGCATATAATACCATATAATGGAAATTGAGGATACATTTTCTTACTACTGGTTTGTCGCTTCTCGATCACAGACCTTTCTATCTGCCTTATAGACTCCACGAAGGTAGAAAACCTCTCCCGGTTCTCTAAAGTAGACACCGGAGTGGTTAATTCAGCGTTCAGCCCCTTCTCGAACCGCCGAATTCTCTCCTCAACATTATATGCCATGTGCGGATAGAACCGCAACAACTCCATGAACCTAGCCTCATACCCAATCATGTGCTCCATCTCCTCCACGATCGAGATTGCCGCCTTCAAGGCCCTGAAGTCGCGCCTTAGTATTTTGTTGTGAGTCAAGGAGTCCATATCTCGTCGTGTTCATACCCTAGCTTGGAATCAGGGAGACGATGCCCTAGAATCACTCCATATCTCCTGAAAGGTTCTTCTTTCACTTAAATTTGCTTTCCTCCAATCTCAAAAATTTCTATCACTTATGACTCTTATCAGTTTCTTCTAGCACAGTGATGAGCAACCACCGTTTGTAGCCGGGAACGACATCAGCCACCATCTCCAACTGAGACTCAGAGGACAATAGCGGGGGAAGGTGAGGTAAAGAGGACAATAGCAGTAGAATCCAAGATCTAGAGGACAACTACTTCGGCAGCAACAAAAGGACGATATTGCAGAAACATCACATGTAATTTTTAGTTCATGTTTAGTTTCTCCACTGCTCTGCTCCTCCACCCACCTTTCCATCTCACCCAATCACGACCCAGATACAATGACGATGACGCATCATCAGGTCACTAAATAATCACAACCTACATTCAAACTCTTCTACCCAGCACCCAATCATCACCCAACAACTACCACCATCACCCAATTACACCACCATTGACACCCAAGAGCTACTTTCACATCGGCACCAAGCTGCTGCTTCTGCCCCACCACAACTCACTAACTCCAGTCATAATGAAATGTCTCCTCATGTCTTGCTTCCCAATCTCGACCTCCCATTAAACACCTCCATACCAGCACCCCACCTCCGAAAAACACCTCACCTCCTACTCATCAGTAAACAAAATCTTCACCTAACCATCACCTCTACAGAAATAAATACTTGTTTAGGTAAGAGGAACATGTATTCATAATTTGATTTCAGACCTGTATAGTGTATACTACTAGCATTATTAGTTACCCGACTTACCCAGAGCAGCCAACTAGCAGTAAACTACCAACAATTGTAGTAATGGAGGACTATATCTTCTTTTCAAGGTTACAAAATAGAAAAAAGGCAATGATCTAGGATTCTAGATACATAAACTACCAACAATGCCTACTCCAAGAAACAAATCTTGATAGAATTAATAAGGAAAAAACGGAGGATACCACCTGATACTTATTGATATATGTGTGGAGACGTATCAGATAGTAGAACCCTGGATTGACGGTAACTTTGGATAAGAGCGCAACTATCTTTCTCGGAGACATGCTACTTGCTATTCCTTTTTTGTGTGAAACTTTTAATTGTATACAAGGAGCAAAACATTTACTTTGCTGGTAGGACCAAATCCAGTCCTAAGTTTAAGTTGCAGACCAACCAGAGAGCTAAGAGGCTGGCCCATCACCCATGGGTCCTGCAACAGAGAAATGTTGGAGCCAACACCAATCTTGAATCAGACCAGATGCAACATTTTAGTTCTCTGTTTTAACAGTGCCTTCCACATCCAACTGTCGCTGAGTTTGGGTGTGTATTGTTCTTTTTTCACCTATATGTTGTATCTTAAATGTCTTTCTCCTGTTCCACTCTCTCCCTTTCCAGCTGATAATGCAAATGTCTCTTAATATTTTCTCATGTTCTACTAACATAGGTGTGCTTGTCAATTGTGAACAAATGAAGCTTGGAATTCAAATTGTAGTCTGTTGGAGTCTATCATGATGAAAATAACTTAAAGATGTTCTATACAATGTTTCATTAATGATTTAAAGCAATTGACATTAAGACAATAATTGTTTGAATCTTAGTTATCAAGGCGCCCACCTAGGCGCCGCCTAGGCGTGCCTAGGCACCCTAGGCGTTAGGCCAGGCGCCTCAAACTAGGCGCCCGGCCTATTAAATGCATTAAGTGGGCGTCTAAGGCGATTTAGGCCCAAATTATGCAATTTAAAGGCTAAACTAGCATGAATCGAGTCTAGATTTGGTCAAATTAGATCACCTTTAGTCATTTCATGGTTGATATATGTGTGATTTAGAGTAAATCAGGTCAAATTTTGGCAAATTAGGTCTGGTCTGAGGAAAATCAGGTCTGATTTGGGGAAATGAGGATTGATTTGGGCCAAATTGGTATGTCCTCATAGCGTTGTTTGTTAAGTTTTTTCTACTTTTTCATATGTTTATTGTTCTTGCTTCTTTCTCTTTTCTTTTTTTTATCCATTCTCCTGCATCTTATTCCTGATTCCTGCTGCTATGTTTTTTCTGAGTTATTCATCCTATATTCCCTCCTACTACTATGCAAGCATGTGCATATTTTCTTTTTCAAATTTGTCCTATACATCCTGCTACGAAATCTACTACTACTATTTACATATCTAATTTTCTTTTTTTGATTTCTTCCTCCTAAATCTCCTCTCTTAGCCATTGTTGTTTGCATGTTTCCATTTATTTTCACTGACCTATTCCTTCCTCTATATTTTCTAATTCAGCACCTGCTACTGCTATTTTTTATTTTGTTTTGTTGATTCTTCCTCTTTCAATCTCCTTTTACTGCCCTTGGTTTGTCTTATTCTGACTTCTTCCTATAGAACGTCTACCATTTGCATGCTCTTTTTATCCCATTTTCTCTCACCAATTCGTACTTGTCTTCCTCTTACTGTTGTTTCATTTTCTTCATGTTAATTCTGTTGTCCCTGATTCTCCTATAGTTATCAATTCAAATTAGACTTACAATAACATTTAATGAATAAATAATACATTATCACATATAATATCATGTGTATGAACATTTAAATATGTAACTGAAAAAAAAAGTAAAAACAAAAACGCCCAGAAAAGCCTAGGCACCCGCCTAGGCGGGCTAGGCGCCCCTTAGATTAAACCCACCGCCTAGACTCCTTGACAACCATGGTTTGAATCTCTAGTAAGCACATATATTAGATAATTTGTTATAGGATTTCCAATTTTTTTTGCATAAATTCTGGCCCATGTCTTTCATTGCCCTCCGTGGGCTCCTACGACCTATTACAGTTCATATAAGCCATTTCTCATGGTGAATTAACTTAATTTCAGTTTGATTTACATTTTGTTCAGAATGTGATATAGGTTATTTGTAATCTTGAATGCATTTAGTGCTTGATGAATACTACTATAATATATTTTAGTTAGGAATATAAATCAATAGATTAAGGAAAACAACAATAGTTGCATTAAACTAATTTAATATCTCCTTCCTCCTTTCCTTCCATTTCTCATCTCTGTTTGATTTCTATGTCCTCTTTTTCTATTTACTCCCTTCTATGTCCAGACCTCCACCTTTCTTCAACGATTTTTCATTCCTCCTCTTTCTTCCTTTTTTTATGTTCCTCCTACCTCCTCCCACTTTTCCAGCTGTCCTACTTTCTTCTTCTTCCCTAAAATTAATCCCATGTTGCATTCTTCGCACACGTGGAGAGGCCATAATATAGAAGGCATAGATGAATGTTGCCTTACTAGTCACTAAGAGCAATGTTAGAAAATAATTACATCAATAGGAAAACCCACACATATACATATACTTATGTGTATATATATGTATAATTTCTTTCCATTAAACTAATTTAATCTCTCCTTCCTCCTTTCCTTCCATTTCTCCTCTCTGATTTTGATTTCTATGTCCTCTTCTGCTATTTACTCCCTTCTCTATCCATACCTCAACCTTCCTTCAACTATTTTTCCTTCCTCCTCTTTCTCTATTTTTTCTTTCTTTTATTTTCACATATCCTCCTCCGAGTTGGCAATATAAATTTTGAAAATTTTAAAATAGACCACCAATCATACGATGATATTATCTATTGATTGGTTTCCTTGTTGGATAATAAATTTATATGGTTGTCTTGTCATTTAGAATTGTTGGTGGGAAAAGAGACATAAGTAACCAAGTGTTGTTCATACCAACATTTTCTACTAACATTCTTAAGACTACTTGGTATGCAAAAATATAGAAAGTGTGCTGAAAATTTTGAACAATTTTCTTCATTACATAACAATTGTTTTCTTGCACTCTCTATTGTATCTTTGTTTCTTATTTTTCAAAAATTAATGGTACACATGTTAAAAATAAAGTTACATGGTTTATTTTAGGAAACATGGATAAAAGTTGGATTAGTAGAGGAAACTCTAAACATGACCGTTGCAAAAGTACATTCATGACATGATTTACTTCCTTCTTGGACTTTGCTTTTAGGAATCATGTTGAGGTAAATTTCCCATGTGTGAAATGTGAGAATAAATTTTTCTACGATAGAAAAACAATACAATGACATGTTATCAAATATGGATTTTTACCGACCTACACTAATTGGCTGTATCATGATGACATACAAGATCATTTGGATAACGAACATGTTGATAAACCATTTGATGATATAGATGGCTTGATTAATGATGCTTGCTATGATCATGTAGAAATGAATGGAGACGATGTTGGGAATGATAGTGAACACCCTCTACTAAATGATAATAGATTTGATGAACTATTGAAAGAAGCTTGTGAACCCTTATATCCGGGTTGTGATAACTTTTCAAAACTATCATTTATCGTTCACCTTTTCAGACACAAGTGTTTGAATAAAATAAGCAATAAGGCAATGTCTGATTATCTGGAAATTCTTACTCAAGTGCTACCTAAGGGACACAAGTTTCCAACAACATGGTACGAATGTAGAAAGCTCATGTCTTCATTGGGTTTGGATTATCAGACCATCCACGCCTGCCCCAATGATTGTGTGTTATTTAGTGGTGATCACTTAGACTTGGATAGGTGCCCAAAGTGTAATACTTCTAGGTGGAATGATAGTTATAAGGGGAGAAGGATAAAGGTCAAGAGAAGGACCCCACAAAAAGTGCTTAGGTACTTTCCTTTAACTCCAAGACTTAAAAGATTATTTAATTCAACAAAGACTGCTCCTCTAATGATTTGGCATTCCACTAGTCTGACTGGTAAGGTAGGTGAAATGGCACATCCTAGAGATTTTGAGGCTTGGAAGCATTTTGATATTAATCACCCATTATTTAGCAATGAGCCACGCAATGTTAGACTTGGGTTAGCAATCGATGGATTTAGTCCTTTTAATATTGCAATGGGAAGTAGTAGAAGCATATGGCCTGTAATCTTAATTTTCTATAATCTTCCCCCATGGCTTGCTATGCATCAATCATTTTTGATGTTGTCTCTTCTTATCGATGGGCCAAAATCACCTGGAAACGATATTGATGTGTACCTCCAACCATTAATTGATGAATTGAAAATGTTGTGGGATGGTGTCAACACTTTTGATGCTAATAAAGGAGAAGTATTTTCTATGAAAGCAATGCTTTTGTGGACCATTAGTGATTTTCCAGCATATAGTATGTTGTCTGGTTGGAGTACTAAAGGTTACAAGGCATGCCCTTATTGCCATGTTGATCACAGTTCCCTTTACCTCCCGTATAGTCGAAAGTGTGTGTATCTAAGGCATCGTCGCTTTCTACCTATGGATCACCCATGGCGTGTTGATGAAAGGAGCTTCAACGGACATGAGGAAAATGGACATCCTCCACAACCGTTAGATGGTGAACAAATCCAACATCTATGGAAGGATTATGATAACATTGTCTTTGGAAAGTTTTCAAGTAATGATTCCCGAAGCCGGCCTGAATTACCTGAAGGGTGGAAAAAGCGAAGTGTCTTTTTGAGCTTCCTTATTGGAGCTCATTGTTGGTACGACACAATCTGGATGAACTTAACAAATATCACACCACCTTGTGTGAGAATTTGATCAATCACATGACCATGGAAAAGGCGCCAAAGCAATATATATCAATGTCACATTGAGTGAAACGAGCTAGTGTACATAAATTTGCATTCTATCCTTTCTTCGTATCCATTCCTGCAAATAAAGTTGACTTTTATTAGTTCGTAATGATATTCATGTCGTCTAAACAATGAATGCAACAAATGTATGTCACAGTTTGTGTTGCCATATACATATACCCATTAAGATATGAATGGTGCCCGTAAAGCATCCCATTCTTCTGCCGCATGCACTGCATTTCAATGTGGTGGTGGGGACCTGCAGAGTGGTGGTCTGGAAAACAGAGCATGAATCTTGAATATCCCCTTGGGTCCCATGTCATTTTCTAAAGTTGTTGTATTTGCTATTCATTGCAGAATTGGGTTAAGATTTCATGAGGGCACTGCAAGATGTTGCAAACTTGGTCCATGCTATTATAGGGTCCATGAATTCATGTTCTTTATTTCAGTTTGGTCCCATCCACCTCTCTAAGCCAAAACTAGGAAGGTCTTGGCATCATTAACGGTAGCCACACAACCAAGTCATATGTTCCTTATTACCCACTTCATCCTTCTTCATGAAAACTTGATATGACCACCTACCATGAATCAGTTTCATCATGTGCACGCATCCACGTCCCGACTTTCTCCCCGCTCCTGTCATGATTTGATTCCAACATGGGACATGTTGTTGGGACTGTATGCTTCTAGCAATAAGCATATGTATGGAAGTGAAATAATAGGGAATGAGGCTGATTTATAACGTCAGTGGTCTTGAAATTGTGAATAACTAATTGCATGCATTAAGCAATACAAAATATTAGCTACCTTATTTAATTCTATCTGTTAGTTAAGTACGTACACGACACATAGGAGAGACTCATCTATAGAACGACTGTGTTTGTCAATGGCAGGGAGAGGGAAGGTCTTAGAAATGGATAACGCTATTCCCGCAGAGATTAAAGTTCTTCTAGTCGATGATAATCCGATATGTTTATCGATCATGACAACAAGACTCAAATCAAACGGTTATCATGGTATATTCCAAAGCTCCCTCTCTTTTCCTTCCGACTCATTCAAAATCCCTATGTAATGCATGTATGCCTTCAATCGCAGTGACGACATGTTTGAGCGGGGAGGAGTCTCTAGCCAAACTACAGGCCTACAAGGGGAAGTTCGATATGGTTTTAATGGATTTGCAAAACCACACCATGGACGACCTCACATTACTCCAAAAGATCAGTGAGGAGGACGTTCCCATTATTGGTAAGTTGTACTTGCTCTGCTTATTCGGTGATTTATGGCATCAATACATATACTGATCTATATCTTCTCTCCCTGCATATATGAAGACAGGAAGTCGGTCATGAAGGTTGTACTCAACGGTGCTTGCGACTACCTTGTGAAACCTCCGGATGATAAATCCTTCAAGTTCTTATGGCAGCACGTCTTGAGGAAGGCGATGACTAAGTAGATACAAGAGTTCAAGTTGACTTGTGGTGATCATGGGGCAGATACAGGTGCACAGGCAGCGGCAGCCCCATCAATGCAGCAGACTAACAATGGCACCGACGCCACTGTTGGAGCATGGGTTGAGAGGGTTACACAGCAGACACTGGTGGCGGTGGATAGAGACGCCGACAGTAGTATTTATGTTGCGGATGTGGCAACTAATGCTCCCCGGATCAAATCTTCTAGGCCGCTGAAGCCACAGAGGATTTGGAAGGGAGAGTACCGTCATAAGTTTCTTCAGGTCTCGGAAGAAGAAGGCTCAGAACGTAAGTTGCTTTTCTTGTTCATTCATATATGTATATAGTTGAAATCAGTCTGTAATCCATATATATAGTTCTTCTCACAATTAACTAAATATATTATAAGTTGGACGACAACTACTTTTTATGTGCTTTCGTTGGGTTTTGATTCGATCCAACACATTAAATATGTTCCATTTTGGTTGATGGATTTCCAAATTTTGCTCAGACATAATGTTGTTGGCTCTAGATGCATTAAGAGAATACTTGTAATTCCTTAGTCAAATATGATTGGTTATAAGAAATTATTTAACCTAAAAAATAGTTGTTCTCTCAGTAGTGACATGGTGGCATAGTTCTTTTGCTGTTCATTATATTTGGGTGTAGCGCATGCAATGTTTAGGGATAGGGTTTATTTAGACTAGATGGCACTTATATTCTACCTTCTGTTATGGTTAATTGCCTGTTTTGTTTGATGCTTCTTGATTTCTGCATGTATATTTTCTTTTTTATTCATTGATCGAATTCGGATGCGCCTTTCAGCATATAATTAATTAGTTAGCTAGGTACCTATTTTTGTATGTCGTTGCAAATGTGGGATTCCTCATTTTTAGAGACCTATTTTCTTTATAATTTTGAGAGGGCAACAAATTGTTAATTTGTTTGAACATTTTTTTGAACTTTGCTATATTTTAGACACCAATGATGCGATGCTCTTACATCAACCCTAATGACAGGTGTTAAGATCTAAATTTGGATATTTTGTTTCAGGATGCTTTGCAAAGAGACTATATGGAAAACTGAAACTATCATTCCATGGCATAACAAAAGAGTAAGTCTCCTGCCAGCTGCACGTAAGATCCACATAGAACTCATTCTTTTTCAGCTTCTAAAGAATCTTTTGATAAATCTTATTAACAATTTGGTTAGACAAATTAAAAATATAGTAATGGATATAGTGTATAACAACTATAGATTACTATGATCAATAACATCAATTATTCATTGATATTTCAATATCTGTGGGTACAAAATTACCGACTTGAACAGAAGGCCTTTAGAATGAAAAACAAGCCGCAAGGAATATCCTCAAAGAATGATGGCCTTGCTACTCTCCCCAGTCAAGCATGCAATCCACCACCAAGCAACATGATACACTCATCAAACAACGATGCTGCTCTCAACCCAGATGCCATGCCACCCCTTTTTTCCCCAACTCAAACACAACTGATGGGTTTAGCAAAAGAAGCAGCAGAGCAGTCACAGCTGTACACTTGAATAAGACACAACAGATCAATATTTTGCTACACCCACAAGTGGGTTTTCCACTTGGAGAAATGAATTATGCAGCTTGTAGCCAACAACCTGCATTGCATCAGAACTTATGGTAGTTCCCTTCGGCACATGGGTCAGCTCAATTGTGGGTTTTCTTCATCTGTAGACTCGACGTGTTTGAACTTTATCTGTGGTGGTTTCCAGGTTGTATTTGCCTCATGCGTATGAGTGCTGGATGTAAAACAAATTCAACATGATGACTATGTAAGAGATTATTTATTATTAGAAATAAAAGTTGTTCATTATGCATTTGTAGTCTCCGATTGATAACTCGTGTAAAGTTTCATGTTAAATCAATTTGAATTTCTTACAAAAAAAATCTGCATGATCTGAATGGTGTTCGCAATGTGAAATTTTTTGTCCATTGTTAGGCATTACATGTATATATATGTACATGCCTATCACGTATTGGCTTTTTGATAATGACTTTGTCTTTACTTCTTATGAAATAGGTGACATCAACCTGTGTGGTTTTTTCAATGTGGGTGATATCTTATGCTGTCACGTATTGCCTTGATTTGGAATACCAGAACCCCCAATAGATGACGTACATTCAAATAGGCTACATTGCACAAAGCCCATCCTTAATAGGTGACATCCATTTTATAAGTGATGGATAGTCATGTCACCTTTTCATCTAAAGATTACATATTTGAAAGTCACATATACCCCATTTTTTAGTAGTGAAAGGCGGAGGCGGCCGTGAGGACAGGATGTGGCGGCAGACGCGTTGGCACCAAGGGCGGCCAACGGAGGGATACGAAACCTAATCTGATACCATGTAAGTTTCCGAAAGTTTTCCTGTCTGGGATTTCTGTATTCACTACTATGTATAAGAGTTTACAAGGGTACATTGGTAATTAACAAATTACATTTATATACTCTATCAGGTACGCATACACAAGAATTGTGTTTTCCTCTTCTTTCATACAGTAGCCTAAGAGTGTGTCCACGTTAAGATGGCAGATGCTAGACAAAGCTTCTATCTCTGTTTGGCATTATAGAGAAAAAGTTTATAGAAATTCGTTGAACACCAGTATGGTCCTCAAGGATTAATCCAATATACATTCCATTAGATAATTGCGTGGTAAATCCATGAGTGGCTTGGTAGAGTTCCAGGAAGTCGAACACTTTAGGTAGAGGACGCATGTCACGGATGGTGTAGAGTTGTTTGGTGACTTGTATCATGCTCGGTCTTTGAGCTCCTTTTTCTCTCGTACATTCTTGTATAAGACTCTCAAATGCTAGTACTTTTTGGCCTTTTGTTACCTGAGCTCGCGTTCTATTGTTCATTGCTGAGTCAGTTACCGTAAAGAAATCCTTCTTTAAGTTTATAGAATCATTTCCATGCAATACCCATAGTAATAGTACGCCAAAGCTTTAGACATCGCTTTTCTCAGTGAATGCACAAGCAGAAACGTATTCTGGGTCAAGATAAAACAATGAACCTGTTACTTTTCCTTGTATCCTAGTCTCGTCTCATGGCAACAGAAAGTCAAAACCAGAGAGCTTAGCATTGTAATTCTCGTCCAGCCACACATTTGATGGATTTATATCACAATGGATTATGGGTTTCGTGGGGTTGAAATGGAGGTATGCCACAACCTCTGCCACTTGAATGGCAATCCGTAAACGGTCATACCATGGCATAGGATCGTCCTCTTTAATATGCCGCTCCAGGGTGCCATTCGGTGGAAATTCATATACAATCATTGGCTCTGGTGCCCCCTGGCAATAGCCCAAGATCTGTATGATGTTTATATGTCGGATGCTAGACAAAATCGTTATATCTGTTGTGAGTATCTTTTCTCGACCCCCTTTTGTGAACTGGGAAACTCTAAATTCCTTTACAGAAATGAGACGACCATCAATAAATCCTTTGTAAGTGTAGTTAAAGCCATTTTCAATGATGTTTTCTGCGTCAAACCCCTCTGTGATGTTGTGGAGCTCCTTGGCGGTGAAAATTCTGAGAGGGTTAGCACCTCCCCAAACTCCATCAGATTGTTTATATAAGGAAATCCTTGTTGGCTAAATTGGACATTAGTATAATCCCTTTGTTTCGATGATGACAAACATTTCGTTCTTGTGAATCTAACGTGCTACTTGAGTGTTGCAGGAATTAGGTGGATGACAAACTACTTGGAAGATCTATATGCTCAAATTGCTTTAATTCATGATTGTAATCAAATGTAAAAACTTGTACAAGTATATAATGTACAAGTACTTAGATATCATGTAAATCAAGCGTTTAGATCTTCCCTAGCCAATCAAAACACTTAGATAGGTCATTCCCTATAATAGTGTCACATCTGCACACTCATACACACACTTAGTATCTAGTTCAAAACATTGAAACAGGGTCATTCTCGGTCGACAAACTCCTCGACCGAGACACTCTCGGTCGACAAATTCCTCGACCGAGATTGACCCAAGTAGCCGTTAGACCCAGCAGACAAGGTGGTTGGGAGTTGGAAATAAACGTTGTAAACACTTGCTCCAGGACGTCCCTCGGTCGACAAATCCTCGACCGAGAAGGACTCTCGTTCGACAATTATTCGACCGAGATGAGTTCTGTCTGCACTTTTGAGAATTAATTAACTAGCCGTTGTTAAAGCAACTAATGGTTACCTAACGGCTAGTTAAGCACTAAGAACCCCCTAGAAGGTGTCTAGAACGTCCTTAAGCATCCATAGGCCATTCCTATAAATAGGACAAGCCATAGGACACTCAACATACACTTGTGCTATACTTGAGCATTCATACTTGCATTTGCAATTCATTCTTGTGAGCAATTGAGCAATTCTAACATTGGCTATACATTTCCATTGCTCTAATTTCGTGTCCTATAGGCTAGCATCTCCTACCCACAACACTTACACTTTCATATACATTGGTTAGGAGATCAAAACGCTTGATACAGGAAATCAAGCCTTGTGCTACAACGGTATTGTAATTTCTATTTTTCCTTCTTGTTCCTTTATATCTTTTGTACTCTCCTTGCTACTCCTAGGGTTGGAGGCTGCGGATTGGAGAGGGTTTGACTTCTCAGGTGGAGAAGGGTCTTCTCGGTGGAGAAGGGTCTTCTCGGTGGAGAAGGTGGACTTTGGACTACTTCAAGAAGGCTGTCTCAACGGGAAGCTACTTCAAGAGGAAGGCTACTTCAAGGGGAAGACTACTTCAAGGGGAGCTTGAGGTTACTTCAAGGAAGGTTGCTTCGAGGTTGGTGAGACTACTTCTAGGTGAAGGCTGTCCGAAGGGTTTGGTGAAAGTATTGTAATTTTATGTAACATCCTTGCGAGGTAATAAAATTAAATACTTTCAAAATCCCGGTTGGGTAAGCAACCGGGTAGTGGATTGACTGCCTTAGTATTTGCTAAGGTTGGAACCACTCTAAATACTTGTCCCCTTGTCCAATCTTTTTGTGGTTGCTTGCTTTGAGTTAAATTATTTTAAAATAATTATAAAACCCTATTCTCCCCCCTCTAGTGTTTTTTCAATCCTCTCACGCAATAACAACGCGCTGAAGTCTGGATTTGCAATTATCAGGGAATTAGAAAGCTTTTTCTGAAGCCATTGCATCAATACCCTCCTTGTAAGAGAAAATATAGAACACTATTTAGGCACGCTCACGCTGGTCAGCGCAGCTTCACCCGCGTCCAAACCAGTCTCAAGCCAGTGCCCAAATCACCACCACGTGACAGATGCTAATTGGGTGGGTTTTTTAAAATTATGCAATAGGCAAATAAATTTGTTTCGCTTATAACTTTTGAACCGTAATTAATTTTTTAATAAAATAAAAATCGTTGGTTTCGTTACGAAAAATACAATCTAACAAGCCTAATATTGACATATTTTTGAGAAAAAAATATAAAAATGATATATATAGGTTAATTGACAACTAACTATGACGTCCATAAATGGTTATTGACACCCAAAAATGGTTAGTTGACGTCCAAAATGGTTCATTGACACTCAAAAGTATAAAGGTGACGCCCAAATAAGGTATTGACAACTAAAATAACTATTTAACTATTTTTGAGCGCTATTTAGCCATTTTTAGATGCTATGACGCCCATAAAAGGTTATTGACACCAAAAAATGGTTAATTGACGCCTTGACGCCCAAAATGATTCATTGACAACCAGAAGTTTAAAATGACGCCCAAACAAGATATTTTTGGATGCTATGGCGCCCATAAATTATTATTGACACCCAAAAATAGTTAATTGACGCCCAAAATGGTTCATTGACACCCAAAAGTATAAAGATGATGCCCAAATAAGGTAATTGACGCCCAAAATGGTTCATTGATACCCAGAAGTTGAAAATGACGCCCAACGCCCATAAATGATTATTGACACCCAAAAGTGGTTAATTGACGCCGAAAATGGTTCATTGACACCCAAAAGTATAAAGATGACGCCCAAATAAGGTAATTAAACAAATCTTCATAGTTCCAACCAACCAAGGTGATGAAGCGTGTGTGGAAGAAAATGGACAATAAATGAAAACCTTGTTGATTCTGCAAAATACCGAGAGTTTGAGATCAAAATTTGTTGATTTCAAAGAAATACCAAAAATTGAGAGATATGAGGGAAAGCCATTGATTTTTTTTCAATCACAAAATTGGATGACAGAATGTCTTACAAGTATCTAAAAAGTAAACTCTAGTCACAAAACCCTAAGGAAAAATAACAAAAAGGTCAACTGGTGCAACCGAGCAAGTTGGGAAAGTAGGATTGGTGAGAAATTTCTTTTTGTTTCACTTGCCCAATTTGATTGGGAAAAGGATTGGTATTTGATACCAATTAGAAACAAAAGAGGGAAAGTCAATCGGGAAATGATCAGGACCACGAACCGATCGGTTCAGAAATGAACCGACCGGCTCATGGGTCCCAACCGATCGGTTGAGGTGTCAACCGACCGGTTCAGGTCCCCAGCCGACCGTTTTAGTTGTGAAACGATCGGTTCAGGTTGCGAGTTGGTTGTTTTTGTGGAAAATCGCACCTAAAATGGTTCCTTGACACCTAAAAGTTTAAAATGACGCCCAAATAAGAGATTGACAACTAAAACAACATAACGACACCCAAATAGGTCTGTTTACACCAAAAAATCACTTGATGGCACCCAAAATGGTTAATTGACACCTAGAATTATAACGACGCCCATAAATGACTAATGACACCCAAAGATGGTTAATTGACGTCCAAAATGGTTATTTGATGGTTCATTGACATCCAGAATAACATATTCATATCATTTTTATATTTTTTTGTTAAAAATATATCAATATTAGTCTTGTTGGAATGCATTTTTCATAACGAATCCAATGGTTTTTGTTTCGTTAAAAAATTCATTACGGTTTAAAAGTTAAAAACAAAACAAATTTATTTACATATTACACAACCTCTACCAACACGTCCAATTAAAATCCGCCACATCATCACCCCCAAATCAGCCTCTCCCACCGCAATACCACCCTCTCCCGTGCGTAGGTCGCGCTTGCCCCAGCAGTGTGTGACGAAATCATTTCTGTAAAATTATATATCTACTCGGAGTTCAGTGGCATGAAATCCCCACGTAAACTTTCAGAAATATGACACCCGTAAGAAAATTTCGATAAAACGGACACGAATCAGAGACCAGTTGCGGCCCTCCCGAGGTTACTTACCTTTCAGTTGGCGAAAACGGTACGTCCTCGCCATCATCAGATTGAGAATTATCTAGATATAGAGAAGATCCGCACGGTTACACACAAAAGATGACAGTCACTAGGTGGATGATTATCAACCACGTCACACCTATTAGGCTAAAGGTGACACACTTGACTGTCATATGTGAACTGTTTTTTAGTAGTGAACTTTGTGAATGATATCCTTCGCAGCAAACTGGCAATTGACTAAGATGGAGATATTTAACAGAAGATATATATAAAGACATGTATGCCAAATTAATTACACTTGCGACATGTAATTACTTGTGATGTTCGATGATAACAAGTAAACGCGAACAAATAAACCACAAGTAAAAGGAAACTATATGCTTAATTGTATATTTTAAAAAGCCGGTCTTAATCAGAATCTAATTCTTGGGAGGTATGGCGTATGGCAAGAAGCTGCTCGGTGACTTCCAACATGGATGGTCTTCTGGCTCCCTTTTCGGTGGTGCATGCTTTAATGAGATCTGTTAGTGCAAGTATCTGAAATGATGTTGCCTCTCCTTCTACAATGGAATTGTTTATATTTTCATCAGCCTTAGAGAAAATAGAATCTGCACATAGCATATCTGGACTTCCTGAATTTGTGAAACCCTCATTTTCTTCATATGTATTTTTTAACAGCTCTTGAAGGCATTCTGATGGATCACGATTGTGCAGGACCCAGAGTAGTAGTATGCCAAAACTATACACATCAACCTTCTCAGTTAGCACCTGAGAATCCTTGTATTCTGGATCCAGAAATTCTGCAGCCCCTGTTTTTGGTGGATCGATTTTTCTAGTTTCATCTGGCAACAATAAAACAGAGTGTTCAAATCCAGAGAGCTTAGCGTTGTAAGTCTCAGTTAACCATATGTTTGAAGTTGTTATTTGTCGGTGAATGATCCTATCAGGAGTTTTACTATGGATATAAGCTATAGCTTCGGCCACTTCTGTAGCTATCCGTAAACGAACAGACCAAGCTAGGGAGGAATGCTTGAGATTTATGTGGTGGTCGATAGTTTGATTTGAAGGATACGCATACACAAGAATTGTGTTTTCCTCGTCTTCCATACAGTAGCCTAGGAGTGTGACCACGCTCAGATGGCAGATGCTAGACAAAGCTTCTATCTCTTGTACGGCATTACTAGAGAAAAGCTTTACAGAAATGCGTTGAACACCAGTATGGTCCTCAAGGATTCCAATATACATTCCATTAGATATTTGTGTGGTAAATCCATGAGTGGCTTCGTAGAGTTCCAGGAAGTCGAACACTTTAGGTAGAGGATGCATGTCACGGATGGTGTGGAGTTGTTTGGTGACTTGTATCATGCTTGGTCTTTGAGCTCCTTTTTCTCTCGTACATTCTCGTATAAGACTCTCAAGTACTAGTATATCTTGGCCTTTTGTTACCTGAGCTTGCAAACTATTGTTCATTGCTGAGTCAGTTACCGTAAGGAAATCCGTAATTAATGTTGTAGGATTATTTCCATGCAATACCCAGAGTAACAGTACGCCAAAGCTATAGACATCGCTTTTCTCAGTGAACTCACCAAAATAAACGTATTCTGGGTCGAAATAAAAGTAAGTTCCTCTTAGTCTTCCTTGCATCGTAGTCTCGTCTTGTCGCATGGCAATAGAACAGTCAAAACCAGAGAGCTTAGCATTGTAATTCTCGTCCAGCCACACATGTGCTGGCTTTATATCACGATGGATTATGGGTTTCGTGGCGTTGAAATGGAGGTATGCCACAGCCTCTGCCACTTGAATGGCAATCCGTAAACGGTCAGACCACGGCATACGATCGTCCTCTTCAATATGCATATGCAGGGAGCCATTAGGTGGAAATTCATATACAATCATAGGATTTGGTGTTGTTAATAATAGTTTGATGTCGTTCATGCAACAGCGTCAGGTGCAAATTAATTAACAGTGCAGGCAGATCCAAAATAAGATTCGAAGAACAAGCAATGCAGGAGAACAAAATTAAGGGTTAGATTCGCAAACCAGATCGTTCGTTGAGAAACGAACGGGTTACTTAAAGAAACCAGTGCCCGGCAATCCTCGCGGATAGGCACCGTTCTCCCAGTCTTGATCCGGCACGAACCTGGAAGATGTTGCACGTCTTGCTCGCGCACGTTGCACCGCTACCAGTGCAGCACAGCCACCGCAGGTACCACCGCCTGACAGCTGCGTCTGAAGGGAAGGACGAGTTTCGCTTCGCACAGGAGGACAACTCCGCAAAGCAACTCCAGGGACGACGACTCTCGCACTCGGGTTTAGGGTTCACAAAACACACGGCGGCAGAAGCTGTTTTTTGTGTGTTTAACCCTAATGACCGGAGTCATATAAATAGTCACGTACGTCCCTAATCCTATTCCCAGTTAGACGCAACACTCGGTTGCTCTCGTACACAATACGGGAATAATCCGTAAAAGAGAAACACTTTCTAATTAGGATTTAAGAAATCCGAATAAGAAAGCAACAATTAATTACACGAGTAATTAATTACGTGGTTGTATCCTAGTGCAAAAAGAAGACGGAAGACGGAAGACATTCTCCACAATCCACAATCCACAATCCACAAGCCCGAGCCCGGCCCGGCCAGGCCAGGCCAGGCCAGGCGAGGCGTGGCGTGGCGTGGCGCGCGCGCGCGTGCGTGCGTGCGTTGTGATGTGGTAACCCCACCCACCAAGGAGGTGAGCATACCTCCTTCCTAGGACTTCTTTGGACACTAGTGCCCCATGTGATCCTACATATGAGGACCACAAAAGTTCTAGGTGTGAGCAATATGGGATAAACTTCTTTGCCATTTGCACTAGAAACAACACTACATTCTCACATGTACTTGCTGCACTACATTGGGCTTAACCCATGCTAAATAAATGATTACCACAATAGTATAGCTACATTAATGAGCTGCTACAGTAACTAACTATTAGTTACAGCAGTTACGTAACTACTAACCAGCGTAACCATTTATCTAACAATCCCCCACAAAGTCCAATGTGTAGTGTGCCCTACCATTCAGTCCTCCATATTGTGCTTTCAGCAGATACCTTTCGGTTTGAATCTACCTAAGTTATCCAACTGTGACTCTCGTAGGAACTAGGTGAACAAAAGTCTTGAACCTGAACCTTGGGTACAAGAGTATAGGTTGGTAACAACACAATAAAGACATGGTAGAAAAGGAAAAACAATGCATTAAGGCCATGCATACAAAATATAAATCATGATTGATAACAGAGAACAACCCAATTCTCCTGTTGCGGCCTACACAACATCAATCACTTAGCTGGAGTCTCCAAGGATGTACTGCTAACATCCTGTCCTAAGACTTGACACCATTAAGAGACTACTCTCTTACTATCTTGCAGTCATGACACTAACAGGTTTCCCAGGGAAGAGACACACAGATGCAAGAAGCATCAAACAAGAATACATAGTGTCATCTGATTTACCCGACAGCTTGTTATTACCACATTGAACCCAATTTGTGGGATCTCCACTCTTTTGGGTTGGGTTGCTACTGCCTGCAAATCTATAGGGGTTTCAGTCCCATTCCCAACCTGGATTTTTCCACTAAAGCCAAGGTAAGACCTTTAGTGAAAGGATCAGCTGTATTATCTTTGGTACCGATGTAGTCCACAGCCATGACCCCATTAGACACTAACTCCCTTACAGATTTCAATCTGACTTGGATGTGTCTACGCTGTTTTTGATTGTACTTGGAACTCTTTATCTTAGCAATAGTTGTAGTGCTGTCACAGTGAACTGAAATTGCAGGAAGCGGCTTCATTACCATAGGTAAACTAGACATAAGTCCATGTAGCCATTCAGCTTCCAATCCAGTTTCATCTAAAGCACACAACTCTGCCTCAAAAGTGGACCGAGACAATATGGTCTGTTTCTTAGACCTCCAGGAAACAGCTCCTCCTCCCAACAGGAATACATATCCTGAGACACCATTACTCCCAGAATTCACGGCAATCCAGCTTGCATCACTATATCCTTCGACTACAGAAGGATGTTTACCATAATGCAGCCCAAGGGAACATGTTCCCTTGATATACCTCAGAACTCTGTCAAGAGCTTCCCAATGGGTCTTGTCGGGACAACTGGTGTATCTACTTAACTTGTTCACGGCAAACGCAATGTCTGGACGTGTACAGTTCATAAGATACATCAAACTTCCGATAATCTGAGAGTATCGTAATTGAGACACTGGAACCCCAGTCTCATTCTTGAACAAGGGTTTGGATGAATCATATGGAGTCTTAACAGGTTTACGTGATGTGTACTCAAACCTCTCCAGTATCTTCTCAACATAGTGAGACTGAGAGAGAGTTATACCATCAGTAGACCTTATGATTTTAAGCCCTAAAATCACATCAGCGACACCCATATCCTTCATCTCAAACTTGCTACACAAGAATGACTTTGTCTCTTTTACTACTTTCATATCGGAACCAAAAAGCAGGATATCATCGACGTATAAGCATAACAAAATGAATCCATTATCGACAACCTTGCAGTAGAGACACTTATCAAATTCATTTGAAATAAAGCCAAATGATGATATCACAGAATCAAACTTCTCATGCCATTGCTTAGGGGCTTGTTTCAAGCCATATAATGACTTAACAAGTTTACACACTTTGGACTCATTCCCACAACCCACAAATCCCTCAGGTTGTTCCATATATATCTCTTCTTGAAGATCACCGTGTAAGAACGCGGTCTTCACATCCATCTGATGGATATAGAGGTTATAAATGGAAGCCAATGCTATAAGCACTCGGATTGTGGTCATACGGGAAACAGGTGAATAGGTATCAAAATAGTCTATTCCTTCCCTTTGTGTGTAACCCTTAGCAACTAACCTAGCCTTATACTTATTGATTGTCCCGTCTGCATTAAGTTTCTTCTTAAAAATCCATTTGCAACCAACTGCAGAACAACCAGGAGGCAAATCCACCAATTCCCAAGTTCCATTCGAGAGAATTGATTGGATTTCATCATTAACAGCTTCTTTCCAAAACTTAGCTTCTGGAGATTCCATAGCTTGTTTGAAAGTAACAGGATCATCCTCAACATTGTAAGTGAGAAACTCACTTCCAAAGTCCTTTGATGTCCTAGGCCGTTTACTTCTCCTTGGTTCAACTATTTCTTCAGAATCATCAGATTCAGAATTAGCTTGTTCTGAGTCGCCCCCCACATTTGTCATCCTTTCCACGTGCTCGGGAATGGAACCTGTGGTAAATGAATCTTCTTGAGAAACTTCATTGGGCACACCAGTTTTCATAGGAAACACATCCTCAAAGAATGTAGCATCACGTAATTCCACAATTGTATTGACCTCAATGCCAGAGATATCTGATTTTACAATCAGGAATCTATAAGCATAACTTGTCTCTACATACCCTAAGAATATGGCATCAACCGTTTTCGGTCCTAATTTCTTCCTTTTGTGTTCAGGGACAAGTACCTTAGCAAGGCACCCCCACACTCGAAGATATTTAAGACTCGGTTTCCTTCCTCTCCATAACTCAAACGGACTACTTTCTGAATGTTTATGGGGAACTCTATTCAGAATATGGCAAGCCGTATTCAAAGCTTCCCCCCACATAAAGTTGGGTAATCCAGATGTTTGGAGTAAGGTATTTACCATATCTATTAAGGTTCGGTTTTTACGTTCAGCTATCCCATTTGATTGTGGTGAATAAGGAGCAGTTACCTCATGAACTATTCCATGTAATTGGCAAAATTCCAAAAACAAATTCGAGGTATACTCTCCTCCCCTATCAGACCTTAATCGCTTAAGTACTTTACCGGTTTGAGTTTCAACTTCTTTCTTATAAATTTGAAATTTATCCAATGCCTCATCTTTACTTCTAAGTAAATAGACATAACAGTATCTACTCGCATCGTCAATAAAAGTTATAAAATAACGCTTTTGATCTCTTGTAGCAACACCATTAAATTCACAGATATCTGTATGAACTAAATCCAAAATTTCCGAATTCCTATTCACAGAATGAAAAGGTTTCCTAGGCAATTTAGCTTGTACACAGATTTCACATTTATTGTTGCTAACTTCAGATTTAGGGATCAAATCTAGATTCATCATACGCTTCATTGAGACAACATTAACATGTCCCAAACGTGAATGCCATACATCGAATGAAACAAGATTCATGCAAACAGAACTATAATCATTCAAATTTAAAACGGAATTTGAAACAGGTTCAACATGAATCTTAAACAAGTTCTCCACGTCACATAAGTACCCCTTGCCAAAAAACAAAGAATCACGAAGGCGTGTAATAATAGCCTTATTACATTTGCAGTCTACTCTATAACCTTCTCTAACTAATATGACGCCACTAAGGATATTGCGTCGAATGGTTGGAACATGTCTAACTCGGTTAAGAGTCAAAACCTTCCCTGAAGGGAACTTCAAGTCCACCCGTCCTTCGCCTTTGACTTCTGCAGAGCTGGAATCGCCCAAAGTCACGGAACGACCTCGAGAGGCCTGGTAAGACACAAACAGGGACTTATCAGCACATACATGTACATTAGCCCCAGTGTCAATTATCCAATAAAGCGGTTCAAAAATAGAAAGAATTTCAGGTTTAATAGACACGTACCCATCATTGAGGTTCAAGGATGTAGTCATCATGTTGACCACAGCCTCCTCAGTTGCAGATGCGGTAGCTTTCTTTGCCTTCTTATTAGGACAATCCTTGTTCCAGTGGCCAACCTGTCCACAAGTCCAACAAGGTTTGTTCTTCGGTTTCTTTTGGATCTTTGCCTTGGGTTTATGTGTATTCTTAGATTTCTTATCTTTGGTGTTTTTCGCAGAAGTAAAATTGACTGTCGGGTTAGCTTCAGTAGGAACCTTGACTCCTTTTTCCTTTAGGTGTTCTTCTTGTATATTTATATCCATCATTAATTCATCCATTGATTGTGTCCCTTTGCGATGCTTCAGGGTCATACCAAACGATTCCCATGATTTAGGGAATTTTTCAATGATAGACATAACAACAAATTTATCAGGCAACACCATCTTGGCATCTGCTAATTCATGAACTAGGAGTTGCAGATCATGGGTTTGATCCGAAACTGACTTACCCTCAACCATCTGAAACTTAAGAAATTTAGACACACAATATTTTTCAACACCCTGATTTTCAGTGCTAAAATTCTTAATTAACAATTCCCATAAAACCTTGGACGTAGTGACTGGCGGCTTTGAGTAAGAATCATACAGTTTGTTATTTAAACCAAACAGAATCAACCCTCGGCACGTTTTGTCACCCTTCTTCCAATTAGCAATTTTAATTTCATTATCAGGAATTGTTTCATCAGATTTGGGTTCAGTTTCTGTTAAGTACTGATCATAACCCGCAATATTCAGCCAAATTTCCATACGACTCTGCCAACGGGCAAAGTTCGTACCGGTGAATTTTTCAAGCATACTGCTTGTGTCAATCTTATTTCCCGAACCACCCTGACCGGCCATGTTAATTAACGACAGAAATTGGTTTCTTTAAGACTGTTGTTAATAATAGTTTGATGTCGTTCATGCAACAGCGTCAGGTGCAAATTAATTAACAGTGCAGGCAGATCCAAAATAAGATTCGAAGAACAAGCAATGCAGGAGAACAAAATTAAGGGTTAGATTCGCAAACCAGATCGTTCGTTGAGAAACGAACGGGTTACTTAAAGAAACCAGTGCCCGGCAATCCTCGCGGATAGGCACCGTTCTCCCAGTCTTGATCCGGCACGAACCTGGAAGATGTTGCACGTCTTGCTCGCGCACGTTGCACCGCTACCAGTGCAGCACAGCCACCGCAGGTACCACCGCCTGACAGCTGCGTCTGAAGGGAAGGACGAGTTTCGCTTCGCACAGGAGGACAACTCCGCAAAGCAACTCCAGGGACGACGACTCTCGCACTCGGGTTTAGGGTTCACAAAACACACGGCGGCAGAAGCTGTTTTTTGTGTGTTTAACCCTAATGACCGGAGTCATATAAATAGTCACGTACGTCCCTAATCCTATTCCCAGTTAGACGCAACACTCGGTTGCTCTCGTACACAATACGGGAATAATCCGTAAAAGAGAAACACTTTCTAATTAGGATTTAAGAAATCCGAATAAGAAAGTAACAATTAATTACACGAGTAATTAATTACGTGGTTGTATCCTAGTGCAAAAAGAAGACGGAAGACGGAAGACATTCTCCACAATCCACAATCCACAATCCACAAGCCACAAGCCCGAGCCCGAGCCCGAGCCCGGCCCGGCCAGGCCAGGCCAGGCGAGGCGTGGCGCGCGCGCGTGCGTGCGTGCGTTGTGATGTGGTAACCCCACCCACCAAGGAGGTGAGCATACCTCCTTCCTAGGACTTCTTTGGACACTAGTGCCCCATGTGATCCTACATATGAGGACCACAAAAGTTCTAGGTGTGAGCAATATGGGATAAACTTCTTTGCCATTTGCACTAGAAACAACACTACATTCTCACATGTACTTGCTGCACTACATTGGGCTTAACCCATGCTAAATAAATGATTACCACAATAGTATAGCTACATTAATGAGCTGCTACAGTAACTAACTATTAGTTACAGCAGTTACGTAACTACTAACCAGCGTAACCATTTATCTAACAATCCCCCACAAAGTCCAATGTGTAGTGTGCCCTACCATTCAGTCCTCCATATTGTGCTTTCAGCAGATACCTTTCGGTTTGAATCTACCTAAGTTATCCAACTGTGACTCTCGTAGGAACTAGGTGAACAAAAGTCTTGAACCTGAACCTTGGGTACAAGAGTATAGGTTGGTAACAACACAATAAAGACATGGTAGAAAAGGAAAAACAATGCATTAAGGCCATGCATACAAAATATAAATCATGATTGATAACAGAGAACAACCCAATTCTCCTGTTGCGGCCTACACAACATCAATCACTTAGCTAGAGTCTCCAAGGATGTACTGCTAACATCCTGTCCTAAGACTTGACACCATTAAGAGACTACTCTCTTACTATCTTGCAGTCATGACACTAACAGGTTTCCCAGGGAAGAGACACACAGATGCAAGAAGCATCAAACAAGAATACATAGTGTCATCTGATTTACCCGACAGCTTGTTATTACCACATTGAACCCAATTTGTGGGATCTCCACTCTTTTGGGTTGGGTTGCTACTGCCTGCAAATCTATAGGGGTTTCAGTCCCATTCCCAACCTGGATTTTTCCACTAAAGCCAAGGTAAGACCTTTAGTGAAAGGATCAGCTGTATTATCTTTGGTACCGATGTAGTCCACAGCCATGACCCCATTAGACACTAACTCCCTTACAGATTTCAATCTGACTTGGATGTGTCTACGCTGTTTTTGATTGTACTTGGAACTCTTTATCTTAGCAATAGTTGTAGTGCTGTCACAGTGAACTGAAATTGCAGGAAGCGGCTTCATTACCATAGGTAAACTAGACATAAGTCCATGTAGCCATTCAGCTTCCAATCCAGTTTCATCTAAAGCACACAACTCTGCCTCAAAAGTGGACCGAGACAATATGGTCTGTTTCTTAGACCTCCAGGAAACAGCTCCTCCTCCCAACAGGAATACATATCCTGAGACACCATTACTCCCAGAATTCACGGCAATCCAGCTTGCATCACTATATCCTTCGACTACAGAAGGATGTTTACCATAATGCAGCCCAAGGGAACATGTTCCCTTGATATACCTCAGAACTCTGTCAAGAGCTTCCCAATGGGTCTTGTCGGGACAACTGGTGTATCTACTTAACTTGTTCACGGCAAACACAATGTCTGGACGTGTACAGTTCATAAGATACATCAAACTTCCGATAATCTGAGAGTATCGTAATTGAGACACTGGAACCCCAGTCTCATTCTTGAACAAGGGTTTGGATGAATCATATGGAGTCTTAACAGGTTTACGTGATGTGTACTCAAACCTCTCCAGTATCTTCTCAACATAGTGAGACTGAGAGAGAGTTATACCATCAGTAGACCTTATGATTTTAAGCCCTAAAATCACATCAGCGACACCCATATCCTTCATCTCAAACTTGCTACACAAGAATGACTTTGTCTCTTTTACTACTTTCATATCGGAACCAAAAAGCAGGATATCATCGACGTATAAGCATAACAAAATGAATCCATTATCGACAACCTTGCAGTAGAGACACTTATCAAATTCATTTGAAATAAAGCCAAATGATGATATCACAGAATCAAACTTCTCATGCCATTGCTTAGGGGCTTGTTTCAAGCCATATAATGACTTAACAAGTTTACACACTTTGGACTCATTCCCACAACCCACAAATCCCTCAGGTTGTTCCATATATATCTCTTCTTGAAGATCACCGTGTAAGAACGCGGTCTTCACATCCATCTGATGGATATAGAGGTTATAAATGGAAGCCAATGCTATAAGCACTCGGATTGTGGTCATACGGGAAACAGGTGAATAGGTATCAAAATAGTCTATTCCTTCCCTTTGTGTGTAACCCTTAGCAACTAACCTAGCCTTATACTTATTGATTGTCCCGTCTGCATTAAGTTTCTTCTTAAAAATCCATTTGCAACCAACTGCAGAACAACCAGGAGGCAAATCCACCAATTCCCAAGTTCCATTCGAGAGAATTGATTGGATTTCATCATTAACAGCTTCTTTCCAAAACTTAGCTTCTGGAGATTCCATAGCTTGTTTGAAAGTAACAGGATCATCCTCAACATTGTAAGTGAGAAACTCACTTCCAAAGTCCTTTGATGTCCTAGGCCGTTTACTTCTCCTTGGTTCAACTATTTCTTCAGAATCATCAGATTCAGAATTAGCTTGTTCTGAGTCGCCCCCCACATTTGTCATCCTTTCCACGTGCTCGGGAATGGAACCTGTGGTAAATGAATCTTCTTGAGAAACTTCATTGGGCACACCAGTTTTCATAGGAAACACATCCTCAAAGAATGTAGCATCACGTAATTCCACAATTGTATTGACCTCAATGCCAGAGATATCTGATTTTACAATCAGGAATCTATAAGCATAACTTGTCTCTACATACCCTAAGAATATGGCATCAACCGTTTTCGGTCCTAATTTCTTCCTTTTGTGTTCAGGGACAAGTACCTTAGCAAGGCACCCCCACACTCGAAGATATTTAAGACTCGGTTTCCTTCCTCTCCATAACTCAAACGGACTACTTTCTGAATGTTTATGGGGAACTCTATTCAGAATATGGCAAGCCGTATTCAAAGCTTCCCCCCACATAAAGTTGGGTAATCCAGATGTTTGGAGTAAGGTATTTACCATATCTATTAAGGTTCGGTTTTTACGTTCAGCTATCCCATTTGATTGTGGTGAATAAGGAGCAGTTACCTCATGAACTATTCCATGTAATTGGCAAAATTCCAAAAACAAATTCGAGGTATACTCTCCTCCCCTATCAGACCTTAATCGCTTAAGTACTTTACCGGTTTGAGTTTCAACTTCTTTCTTATAAATTTGAAATTTATCCAATGCCTCATCTTTACTTCTAAGTAAATAGACATAACAGTATCTACTCGCATCGTCAATAAAAGTTATAAAATAACGCTTTTGATCTCTTGTAGCAACACCATTAAATTCACAGATATCTGTATGAACTAAATCCAAAATTTCCGAATTCCTATTCACAGAATGAAAAGGTTTCCTAGGCAATTTAGCTTGTACACAGATTTCACATTTATTGTTGCTAACTTCAGATTTAGGGATCAAATCTAGATTCATCATACGCTTCATTGAGACAACATTAACATGTCCCAAACGTGAATGCCATACATCGAATGAAACAAGATTCATGCAAACAGAACTATAATCATTCAAATTTAAAACGGAATTTGAAACAGGTTCAACATGAATCTTAAACAAGTTCTCCACGTCACATAAGTACCCCTTGCCAAAAAACAAAGAATCACGAAGGCGTGTAATAATAGCCTTATTACATTTGCAGTCTACTCTATAACCTTCTCTAACTAATATGACGCCACTAAGGATATTGCGTCGAATGGTTGGAACATGTCTAACTCGGTTAAGAGTCAAAACCTTCCCTGAAGGGAACTTCAAGTCCACCCGTCCTTCGCCTTTGACTTCTGCAGAGCTGGAATCGCCCAAAGTCACGGAACGACCTCGAGAGGCCTGGTAAGACACAAACAGGGACTTATCAGCACATACATGTACATTAGCCCCAGTGTCAATTATCCAATAAAGCGGTTCAAAAATAGAAAGAATTTCAGGTTTAATAGACACGTACCCATCATTGAGGTTCAAGGATGTAGTCATCATGTTGACCACAGCCTCCTCAGTTGCAGATGCGGTAGCTTTCTTTGCCTTCTTATTAGGACAATCCTTGTTCCAGTGGCCAACCTGTCCACAAGTCCAACAAGGTTTGTTCTTCGGTTTCTTTTGGATCTTTGCCTTGGGTTTATGTGTATTCTTAGATTTCTTATCTTTGGTGTTTTTCGTAGAAGTAAAATTGACTGTCGGGTTAGCTTCAGTAGGAACCTTGACTCCTTTTTCCTTTAGGTGTTCTTCTTGTATATTTATATCCATCATTAATTCATCCATTGATTGTGTCCCTTTGCGATGCTTCAGGGTCATACCAAACGATTCCCATGATTTAGGGAATTTTTCAATGATAGACATAACAACAAATTTATCAGGCAACACCATCTTGGCATCTGCTAATTCATGAACTAGGAGTTGCAGATCATGGGTTTGATCCGAAACTGACTTACCCTCAACCATCTGAAACTTAAGAAATTTAGACACACAGTATTTTTCAACACCCTGATTTTCAGTGCTAAAATTCTTAATTAACAATTCCCATAAAACCTTGGACGTAGTGACTGGCGGCTTTGAGTAAGAATCATACAGTTTGTTATTTAAACCAAACAGAATCAACCCTCGGCACGTTTTGTCACCCTTCTTCCAATTAGCAATTTTAATTTCATTATCAGGAATTGTTTCATCAGATTTGGGTTCAGTTTCTGTTAAGTACTGATCATAACCCGCAATATTCAGCCAAATTTCCATACGACTCTGCCAACGGGCAAAGTTCGTACCGGTGAATTTTTCAGGCATACTGCTTGTGTCAATCTTATTTCCCGAACCACCCTGACCGGCCATGTTAATTAACGACAGAAATTGGTTTCTTTAAGACTGTTGTTAATAATAGTTTGATGTCGTTCATGCAACAGCGTCAGGTGCAAATTAATTAACAGTGCAGGCAGATCCAAAATAAGATTCGAAGAACAAGCAATGCAGGAGAACAAAATTAAGGGTTAGATTCGCAAACCAGATCGTTCGTTGAGAAACGAACGGGTTACTTAAAGAAACCAGTGCCCGACAATCCTCGCGGATAGGCACCGTTCTCCCAGTCTTGATCCGGCACGAACCTGGAAGATGTTGCACGTCTTGCTCGCGCACGTTGCACCGCTACCAGTGCAGCACAGCCACCGCAGGTACCACCGCCTGACAGCTGCGTCTGAAGGGAAGGACGAGTTTCGCTTCGCACAGGAGGACAACTCCGCAAAGCAACTCCAGGGACGACGACTCTCGCACTCGGGTTTAGGGTTCACAAAACACACGGCGGCAGCTGTTTTTTGTGTGTTTAACCCTAATGACCGGAGTCATATAAATAGTCACGTACGTCCCTAATCCTATTCCCAGTTAGACGCAACACTCGGTTGCTCTCGTACACAATACGGGAATAATCCGTAAAAGAGAAACACTTTCTAATTAGGATTTAAGAAATCCGAATAAGAAAGCAACAATTAATTACACGAGTAATTAATTACGTGGTTGTATCCTAGTGCAAAAAGAAGACGGAAGACGGAAGACATTCTCCACAATCCACAATCCACAAGCCACAAGCCACAAGCCCGAGCCCGAGCCCGAGCCCGGCCCGGCCAGGCCAGGCCAGGCGAGGCGAGGCGTGGCGCGCGCGCGCGTGCGTGCGTGCGTTGTGATGTGGTAACCCCACCCACCAAGGAGGTGAGCATACCTCCTTCCTAGGACTTCTTTGGACACTAGTGCCCCATGTGATCCTACATATGAGGACCACAAAAGTTCTAGGTGTGAGCAATATGGGATAAACTTCTTTGCCATTTGCACTAGAAACAACACTACATTCTCACATGTACTTGCTGCACTACATTGGGCTTAACCCATGCTAAATAAATGATTACCACAATAGTATAGCTACATTAATGAGCTGCTACAGTAACTAACTATTAGTTACAGCAGTTACGTAACTACTAACCAGCGTAACCATTTATCTAACAATCCCCCACAAAGTCCAATGTGTAGTGTGCCCTACCATTCAGTCCTCCATATTGTGCTTTCAGCAGATACCTTTCGGTTTGAATCTACCTAAGTTATCCAACTGTGACTCTCGTAGGAACTAGGTGAACAAAAGTCTTGAACCTGAACCTTGGGTACAAGAGTATAGGTTGGTAACAACACAATAAAGACATGGTAGAAAAGGAAAAACAATGCATTAAGGCCATGCATACAAAATATAAATCATGATTGATAACAGAGAACAACCCAATTCTCCTGTTGCGGCCTACACAACATCAATCACTTAGCTGGAGTCTCCAAGGATGTACTGCTAACATCCTGTCCTAAGACTTGACACCATTAAGAGACTACTCTCTTACTATCTTGCAGTCATGACACTAACAGGTTTCCCAGGGAAGAGACACACAGATGCAAGAAGCATCAAACAAGAATACATAGTGTCATCTGATTTACCCGACAGCTTGTTATTACCACATTGAACCCAATTTGTGGGATCTCCACTCTTTTGGGTTGGGTTGCTACTGCCTGCAAATCTATAGGGGTTTCAGTCCCATTCCCAACCTGGATTTTTCCACTAAAGCCAAGGTAAGACCTTTAGTGAAAGGATCAGCTGTATTATCTTTGGTACCGATGTAGTCCACAGCCATGACCCCATTAGACACTAACTCCCTTACAGATTTCAATCTGACTTGGATGTGTCTACGCTGTTTTTGATTGTACTTGGAACTCTTTATCTTAGCAATAGTTGTAGTGCTGTCACAGTGAACTGAAATTGCAGGAAGCGGCTTCATTACCATAGGTAAACTAGACATAAGTCCATGTAGCCATTCAGCTTCCAATCCAGTTTCATCTAAAGCACACAACTCTGCCTCAAAAGTGGACCGAGACAATATGGTCTGTTTCTTAGACCTCCAGGAAACAGCTCCTCCTCCCAACAGGAATACATATCCTGAGACACCATTACTCCCAGAATTCACGGCAATCCAGCTTGCATCACTATATCCTTCGACTACAGAAGGATGTTTACCATAATGCAGCCCAAGGGAACATGTTCCCTTGATATACCTCAGAACTCTGTCAAGAGCTTCCCAATGGGTCTTGTCGGGACAACTGGTGTATCTACTTAACTTGTTCACGGCAAACGCAATGTCTGGACGTGTACAGTTCATAAGATACATCAAACTTCCGATAATATGAGAGTATCGTAATTGAGACACTGGAACCCCAGTCTCATTCTTGAACAAGGGTTTGGATGAATCATATGGAGTCTTAACAGGTTTACGTGATGTGTACTCAAACCTCTCCAGTATCTTCTCAACATAGTGAGACTGAGAGAGAGTTATACCATCAGTAGACCTTATGATTTTAAGCCCTAAAATCACATCAGCGACACCCATATCCTTCATCTCAAACTTGCTACACAAGAATGACTTTGTCTCTTTTACTACTTTCATATCGGAACCAAAAAGCAGGATATCATCGACGTATAAGCATAACAAAATGAATCCATTATCGACAACCTTGCAGTAGAGACACTTATCAAATTCATTTGAAATAAAGCCAAATGATGATATCACAGAATCAAACTTCTCATGCCATTGCTTAGGGGCTTGTTTCAAGCCATATAATGACTTAACAAGTTTACACACTTTGGACTCATTCCCACAACCCACAAATCCCTCAGGTTGTTCCATATATATCTCTTCTTGAAGATCACCGTGTAAGAACGCGGTCTTCACATCCATCTGATGGATATAGAGGTTATAAATGGAAGCCAATGCTATAAGCACTCGGATTGTGGTCATACGGGAAACAGGTGAATAGGTATCAAAATAGTCTATTCCTTCCCTTTGTGTGTAACCCTTAGCAACTAACCTAGCCTTATACTTATTGATTGTCCCGTCTGCATTAAGTTTCTTCTTAAAAATCCATTTGCAACCAACTGCAGAACAACCAGGAGGCAAATCCACCAATTCCCAAGTTCCATTCGAGAGAATTGATTGGATTTCATCATTAACAGCTTCTTTCCAAAACTTAGCTTCTGGAGATTCCATAGCTTGTTTGAAAGTAACAGGATCATCCTCAACATTGTAAGTGAGAAACTCACTTCCAAAGTCCTTTGATGTCCTAGGCCGTTTACTTCTCCTTGGTTCAACTATTTCTTCAGAATCATCAGATTCAGAATTAGCTTGTTCTGAGTCGCCCCCCACATTTGTCATCCTTTCCACGTGCTCGGGAATGGAACCTGTGGTAAATGAATCTTCTTGAGAAACTTCATTGGGCACACCAGTTTTCATAGGAAACACATCCTCAAAGAATGTAGCATCACGTAATTCCACAATTGTATTGACCTCAATGCCAGAGATATCTGATTTTACAATCAGGAATCTATAAGCATAACTTGTCTCTACATACCCTAAGAATATGGCATCAACCGTTTTCGGTCCTAATTTCTTCCTTTTGTGTTCAGGGACAAGTACCTTAGCAAGGCACCCCCACACTCGAAGATATTTAAGACTCGGTTTCCTTCCTCTCCATAACTCAAACGGACTACTTTCTGAATGTTTATGGGGAACTCTATTCAGAATATGGCAAGCCGTATTCAAAGCTTCCCCCCACATAAAGTTGGGTAATCCAGATGTTTGGAGTAAGGTATTTACCATATCTATTAAGGTTCGGTTTTTACGTTCAGCTATCCCATTTGATTGTGGTGAATAAGGAGCAGTTACCTCATGAACTATTCCATGTAATTGGCAAAATTCCAAAAACAAATTCGAGGTATACTCTCCTCCCCTATCAGACCTTAATCGCTTAAGTACTTTACCGGTTTGAGTTTCAACTTCTTTCTTATAAATTTGAAATTTATCCAATGCCTCATCTTTACTTCTAAGTAAATAGACATAACAGTATCTACTCGCATCGTCAATAAAAGTTATAAAATAACGCTTTTGATCTCTTGTAGCAACACCATTAAATTCACAGATATCTGTATGAACTAAATCCAAAATTTCCGAATTCCTATTCACAGAATGAAAAGGTTTCCTAGGCAATTTAGCTTGTACACAGATTTCACATTTATTGTTGCTAACTTCAGATTTAGGGATCAAATCTAGATTCATCATACGCTTCATTGAGACAACATTAACATGTCCCAAACGTGAATGCCATACATCGAATGAAACAAGATTCATGCAAACAGAACTATAATCATTCAAATTTAAAACGGAATTTGAAACAGGTTCAACATGAATCTTAACTACTTTCATATCGGAACCAAAAAGCGCCACGCCTCGCCTCGCCTGGTCCATGGAAAACCAGGAGCAGCAAATCCTAAAGGAGATAAGATAATGGAAGAGAAAACGTACAGATGGGCTGGGCTGACTTTTCGTTTGTATAACTTGGGAAATTATGTATTGTCAGCAATCACGATCTGCAGAGAACCGATACCCCCGGCCGAACCGCAACCTACACCCCCGGTCGAACCGCAACCCACACCCCAAATCAACACCCAAAATTTGACCGTTCGCTTGGAATCTTTTTCTCCGCCACCGGTCTCTCGGCGCCCGCCTGCTGCTACCGCCAACGGTCTCTCGGCGCTCTCACCAGAGGCATCCCAGCACGCAGCTGCAAGAGTCTACGCCGCCGCTCCGTCCCCGCCGCTCAACGCACGGCTGTGGGATCCCGAACGGTCCAATAACGCTTCTTACAGCATAAAATAACGGCCGGCTAACGGTTAGTTCTTCTTTTCCGCTCCCTTTTTCGCGGCGATCGATTTATCCTCTCCCTTTTTCGCGGCGATTCTCTCTACCTTTCTCCCTCCTTGTAGTGGACTACACCGCAGTGATTACCCTTGCGTGACTCGTCCACCCGGAGCTGGAGGTGCCACTATAGATCTTCCGGATGTGGCTCATCTTCAAGGATGGGCCATTCAATTTCAGCAGTCCCTGGGCAGTCAAAATTGGGCCGTACGATCGGCTGGTCGTGTTCTTCGGACGCAAGTGTGTGACAGACGGGTCGACAACCGTTACGGCGTACGCGGTCAGATTTGGCGGCGGCAACGATAGCTGTGGGAGGAGGAGGAAGTAATGCGATGATCTTGTGGATATCTCATCTCGAGTGCTTCAAAAATAACCACCGCGTCGCCGTTGATCATGGCTGGCAATGGGTCCGGTTTGTCAGACCCGACCCGAACCGTTTTTTAAAAAAAAAAAATAAAGACCCAAAATGTACCCGACTTGAAAATTTAGACCCGACCAGACTAGAAATACCTCAAAATCATTTTGAACCATATTTTCCAAGCCGTTTGGCCGAACCCAAAAGATTGGACCCATCTTTGACCCGACACAACCTTGTACTTGTCAAATTATAAACATTGTTTAACATACTTGTACGGGCTTTTGTCAGCGTTTTATTGTTACATCTCTGTCTTCATATTAACAAATTTTAGATTAACAAATTTTAATTCAAACCCAGCAATTACTGTCACACATATCCAATCATATTCAATGAATAGATGATCAAAATTAATCAACAATTCTACAGAAAGAATTGAAAGATATTCAAGACCACTCAAAACGTACAAATGACCTCTAATTTGCTTGCTTCCCTGTTCATACATATCAAATATCAAATTTTTTTTTTAATACATATAAACTTTGTACACAGCAGATTTCCGCGGTAGATGTGGATGTATTTCCCAAATTGTATATGCCAAAAGAAACTATTTGGATGTCCTCGGTAGCAGCAATGATAATTGTATTAGAAGGGGGTAAATCCCAACCCCTATTCGATAGCACCGAATTACAAGATGAATAGAAGAAGAAACAGAACTGTCCTCGGTGATTATGTAACAATTGCATCACCGAAGAATCGGAACAAAATCTACCGCAGACTCTTCTTGAGCAGTAGTTGTCCCGTAGAACAAGAATAGGGAGAAGCCAGGAAGGAACTTTCTGCAGAGGACGGTGGCAGGACCTTGGCTGCTGGCTCCACAACAGTCGGCGACGGCTGGAAACGACGGGTCCGGTTGCTAGTGCACATTCCTAGGTTGAGGTCGTAGTGTGGCCATTTCACTAGCCTGGGCCGTAGCAAAAAAAGAAAAAGAAAAAAGAGAAACATCCATCAATTGTACACTATAACAATTTCTATTGGATCCTACCATGTTATTATAAACTGGTCCTATAATAAATTTTATCATATCGTAGCAAAAAACATACTATAGGATTAGTTCTATATTAATTTTTTTTGATAAAACGGTCATACAATTCTATTAAAGATCTTAAAGGCTACAGATCTGCAGGTTATCACCTGCCAGGTCACAAGTCCGGTTTCGATACAGTAGTAAAACTAAGATAAAAATAAGCGATGAAGATAAAAGTTTTTCATGGGGAGGCAACCCTTAGACAAGCCTCAAAGTGATGTAGATAGAACAAGAACTATGATAAAGCTAAAGATAATCATCAACCCTTTTCAGAAGTCTGATTCTTCCTCCAATATCTCCTCCAGGGTGTAAAAAATATCTCTAGTAGCAGCTTTGTTTTCTGGACTATCTTCGGCTGGGGTCATCCTAGATGACGTCGGCGCCTGTCCTGCAACCATGTACAATATCAAGATCTGATTTGATCTTAAGCAGAATGATGTTCAGAGGATTTTTTCTATTATTAAATTTTTTATGGTTCCGCTCTATCCAAATGTGCCATAAGATGACAATAACAATGTCTTCTGGGTGGAAGCTCGCAACTCTTTAGAGGGGTTTTATTTTGAAAGAGATAGTGTATAGATTTTGTTGATCAGTTATGTAGTCCAAAAAGTTTTTGATGATGAGTTGTGTGACTGAGCAGTTTTTGAATAGATGATCTGTTATTTCTGAGTTTTTTTGGCAGAGATAGCATCTCGATGGTCCTACAAAACCTCTCTTGGTGATGTTTTGATCAGTAAGGAACTTATTGTTTTGAAGAAGCCAAAAGAAAATTTTATACTTTTGTGACCATTTTTGAGTCCAAATGAGTGAGTGATTTGGTATGGTGCCTCTAAAAGTGAGAAAGGTGCAAGCAGCCTTTGGGGAGTAGGACGTTCCCCATTTCCAGACTATCTTGTTTTTTGTGTTGAATTCCAACTCATGTATGATATTACTGATTTCTAAATTATCAAGATATGTGAGGAGGAAACGCTTGAGAACATTTGATTTTTTGCTGGTGAGGAGATTAAGGGATTTGGCTGTAGTAATGGAAGATAATTTTTTTGATATAGACCAAAGATTATGCTGGTTTTTGATGGAGTTATGATGTAGCCAAGGGTCTTTCCAAAAATTTATGTGGCAATGGACGTGAGGAGGGGTGTACATGAGATTTCTGATCAAAGGGATATGCTTATTAATGTATTTCCATAGAGGAGAAGCATATCGTTTTGTGGTTTTGTGCCATGGTGGAATTTTTTTGTAGTATTTGTTCTGAATAAGGTCACTCCAGATTTTTCTCTTGTTGTTTGCCAAGCTAATGATGATATTTATCACTAGGCATAGGGCATGGGTTTCAATGTCAAGGATGCCCCATCCACCAAAGCAAGTGGGGGCAGATATAGTATTCCAATTGACCAGGTGGAAGTATTTTTTGTTGTCTAGAGTCTGTTTGTGGTTATTCCAAAGAAAATCTCTTTTGATTTTGTTGATGGTATTTTTTGTTTTGGTAGGAAGTGGAATGCAGCTGAGATAATGAGTGGTGATGGGTGTTATGACACTATTCAGGAGAGTGAGGCGGCCAACAAAGTTTAGGAAGTTGTTTGTCCAAGAGTTTAGTTTGGTTTTGATCTTGTCTATGATGAGAACCCATATAGAGTGAGTGATGTTGTGGGGAGTGATGGGTAAGTCAAGGTAATTTGTCAGAAATTCTTCATGCTTACATCTGAGAAGGGTTTTATATCTATTGATGATGTGTTGCTCAGTGTGAACACCAAAGATAGAGGATTTTTGAAGGTTTTTTTTAGTCCAGATATGTAAGAAAAAATACCAATGATTCTAATGGTATTTATGATGGTATCATCATTTGGTGAAACAAGAATGATGGTATCGTCCGCAAACTATATGATGTTTTCCTTACATTCTGGAGGTGAGGAAGTAAGACCTTGATCAGAGCCAAGGTTGATCATTTTTGTGAGGATGGAGGACACAATAATGAATAGGTAAGGGGATAGTGGGTCACCTTGTCATAGCCCATTTGTATTTTTGAAGTAACCAAATGGTGATACATTTATGATGGTGGAAAAATGATTTGTTGATATGCAGGCGTATATCCACTCAATCCAAGCATCTGGGAAGCTAAAACTAGCCACAGTTTTAATAAGACAATTCCAGTTGATGTAGTCAAAAGCTTTCTAAAAATCTGGCTTGATTGCAATCAGACGGGTTTTGTTCACATGACATAGATGAATTTTCTCATTAACCATCAAAAAGGCATCTTGGATATTTCTGTCTTTTAGGAAGGCATTTTGGTAAAGGGGAATGATGTTGTTGATGTAAGGTTTCAATCTATTTGATATGGTTTTTGCTATGATCTTGTATGATGTGTTGATGAGACTGATGGGACGGAATTGTGTAATGTATTCAGGATGGTTAGTTTTTTTGATGAGGGCAATGAAAGTTTTATTGAGATGTTTCAGGATGTTGCGGGCGTTGTTGTGTTTGTGGATTTCTTGAAGCAAAGCTAGGAAGTCCTTTTTGTAATGATTCCAGATTGTAAGGTAGAATTCCACATTGAGTCCATCAGGCCTAGGAGATTTGTTTTTTCCAAGAGATTTTATAGCAGCATCAAGCTCCTTTAAACAAAAAGGTTTGGTTAAATTTGATGGTGAAGCAATCTTGATAGGGCAGAGAGTCTGCCAGTTAATAGAGTTAAGGAAGGCGGGATTATGATGAGTGTTAAAAATCTTCCTAAAGTGATCAACAATGTGAGAAATAATCATGTATTTATTTATGGTAATGACCCCTTGTATTTCCAAAGAATCAATTGTATTTCTCCTATGATTATTGTTGTAAACTTTGTGGAAGAATTTTGTATTTTTGTCACCTTCCTTGGCCCAAGTGATCTTAGCTCTTTGTATCCACTTGATGTCAATGCAATTTTTATATAGTCAATCTCTGAATTTATGGTGAGGATTAGAGCAGGATCGGATGTGGGGTCACTATCCACAAAGAGGTGTTGTTGTTCAAGATTTTTAAGAGTTTTTGTAAGGTTATGGGGTTGGCTGTGCGTCCAATCCAAGATCTTGTGTTTCATAAGTTTGGTGTTTCTCTGAATGTGATATCCCAAGTTTCTAGTTCGTTGATCAGCAAAAACCCAACTGTTTTCACATAGATTGCCTAATTGTGGGTTTTTGAGCCAGAAGTTTTCAAAGAGAAAGGGTTTTTTCTCCCCAGATTTCCCTATGGGTGTCAATGATTAGGGGAAAGTGGTCAGATATAGGTCTATGGGCGATGTGGACAGAAGCAAGTGGAAAATTTTCTTCCCAAGAGGGTGAGCAGATGAAATGGTCAATCCTAGCTCTAGTATTGTTTCTTGACCAAGTGAAGCCTGCATTTGAGGGAGGCAGACCTGTCATTTTGTGATTTGATATGAGATGTGTAAATGTTTTGTCAATAGGAGAGAGGATAGTAGTTGTGGTGCTTAAGTTTTGTCTGTCAGTGATTTTGGTTATAAGGTTGAAATCACCTCCAAGAAGCCATGGTTTGTGATGAGTGGCTTGCATGATATCTGATAGTTCCAATAAAAAGAGAGATTTGTTGTAACCTGGCTCACCATACAAACCTGTGAATGTCCAGCTGGAGTTATCAGATGTATTAGTCAAGGATATAGAGATGGAGAAGGTTTTGAGATCCCAGTGTAAGAGGGAGAAAGTGTTTTTATTATATCCTACAAGAAGTCCGCCTTTGAAACCATCAGGTGAGATTGAATCCAATCAGTGATCTTGTTTCCCCCAATTGTCTTTAAGGAAAATTTTGAAAGGTAAGTTTCGGTCTCTTGAATGGTAATGATGTCAATATTATTTTTATAGATATGATTTCTAATCTCTTTTCTTCTACGTGCGTTGGCCGCACCACATACATTCCAGGATGTAATTTTCAACTTTTACAGTAAAACTGATGTAGAGAATTTATGTGATACTCAAAAAATTTATAGGACAACCAATCACAATGCACTATTCCCCCTCTCCCACCTCTTTAAAACCCATACCCTCAAAAAAGATAAAGAGAGAAACATCTGTCGATTGTACACTATAATGAATTTATATTGGATCCTACCATGTTATTATAGGACTGGTCCTCCAATAAGTTTTTCCAGGCCGTAGAAAGAAAAACATACTATATGACTGGTTCTATATTATTTTTATAGGACAACCAATCACAATGTACTATTTCGTCCTCTCTCTCCTCTTCAAACCCCACACCCCTAAAAAATTAAGAGAGAGAAACATCCATCCATTGTACACTATAACAAATTTATATTGGACCCTACCATGTTATTATAGGACCGGTCCGAAAATAAGTTATACCGAGCCATAGCAAAAAACATATTATAGGATCGATTCTATATTATTTTTATAAGACAACCAATAACAATGCACTATTTCCTCCTCTCTCTCCTCTTCAAACCCCACACTCCTAATAAATAAAGAGAGAGAAACATCCACCCATTGTACACTATAATGAATTTATATTGGATCCTACCATGTTATTATAAGACCAGTCCGATAACAAGATTTTCCGGTCCGTAGCAAAAAAGATATTATAGGATCGGTTCAATATTATTTTTATAAGACAACCAATAACAATACACTATTTCCTCCTCTCTCTCCTCGTCAAACCCCACACACCTAAAAAATAAAGAGAGAGAAACATCCATCCATTGTACACTATAACAAATTTATATTGGATCCTACCATGTTATTATAAGACCGGTCCTATAACAAGTTTTTCTGGGTCGTAGCAAAAAACATACTATGGGATCGGTTCAATATTATTTTTATAGGACAACCAATCACAATGTACTATTTTTTCCTCTCTCTCCTCTTCAAACCTCACACCCCTAAAAAAATAAAGAGAGAGAAACATCCATCCATTGTATACTCTATAGCAAATTTATATTGGAACCTACCATGTTATTATAGGACCGATCCTATAATGAGCTTTTCTGGACCGTAGCAAAAAAACATACTGTAAGATCGGCTATATATTATTTTTATAGGACAACCAATCACAATGCATTATTTCCTCCTCTCTCTCCTCTTCAAAACCCAAACCTAAAAAAATAAAGAAGAGAGAAACATCCATCCATTGTACACTATAACGAATTTATCTTGGATCCTACCATGCTATTATAAGACCTGTCCTATAACAAGCTTTTCCAGGACGTAGCAAAAAAACATACTATAGGATCTGTTCAATATTATTTTTATAGGATAACTAATCACAATGTACCATTTCGTCCGCTCTCTCCTCTTCAAACCTCACACCCCTAAAAAAAATACAGAGAGAGAAACATCCATCCATTGCACACTATAACGAATTTATATTGGATCCTACCATGTTATTATAGGACCGGTCCTATAATAAGTTTTTCTGGGCAGTAGCAAAAAACATATTATAGGATCAGTTCTAGATTATTTTTATAGGACAACCAACAAGAATACACTATTTCCTCTTCTCTCTCCTCTTCCACACTCCTAAAAAATAAAGAGAGAGAAACATTCATCCATTGTACACTATAACCAATTTATATTAGATCCTACGATGTTATTATAAGACCGGTCCTATATCAAGTTTTTTCGGGCCGTAGCAAAAACATACTATAGGATCGGTTCAAAATTATTTTTATAGGACAACCAATCACAATGCACTATTTCCTCCTCTCTCTCCTTTTCAAACCTCACACCCCTAAAAAAATAAAGAGAGCGAAACATCCATCCATTGTACACTATAACGAATTTATATTGGATCCTACCATGTTATTATAGGACGAATCCTATAATAAGTTTTTTCGGGCCGTAGCAAAAAATATAGTATAAGACCGGTTCTATATTATTTTTATAGGACAACCAATCACAATGCACTATTTCCTATGCTCTCTCCTCTTCAAAACCCACACCCCTAAAAAAATAAAGAGAGAAAAACATCCATTCATTATACAAAATAATAAATTTATATTGGATCCTACCATGTTATTATATGACCGGTCCTATAATAAGTCTTTCCGGGCCATAGTAAAAAACATACTATAGGATTGGTTCAATATTATTTTTTAAGGACAACCAATCACAATGCACTATTTCCTCCTCTCTCTCCTCTTCAAACCCACACTCCTAAAAAATAAAGAGAGAGAAACTGAAACATCCATCCATTGTACACTATAAAGAATTTATATTGGACCCTACCATGTTATTATAGGACCAGTTCTATAATAAGTTTTTCCGGGCCGCAGCAAAAAAATATTATAGGATCAGTTCTAAATTATTTTTGTAGGACAACTAATAACAATGGACTATTTCCTCCTCTCTCTCCTCTTCAAACCCCACACTCCTAAAAAAATAAAGAGAGAAACATCCATCCATTGTACACTATCACGAATTTATATTGGATCCTGCCATGTTATTATAAGACTGGTCCTATAGTAAATTTTTCCAGGCAGTAGCAAAAAACATACTATAGGATCAGTTCAATATTATTTTTATAGGACAACCAATCATAATGCACTATCTCCTCCTCTCTCTCCTCTTCAAACCCTACACCCCTAACAAATCAAAGAGAGAGAAACATCAATCCATTTTACACTATAACGAATTTATATTGGATTCTACCATGTGATTATAGGACCAATCCTATAATAAGTTTTTCTGAACCGTAGCAAAAAAATACTATAGGACCGATTCTATATTATTTTCATAGGACAACCAATCACAATGCACTAATTCCTCTTCTCTCTCCTCTTCAAAACCCACACCCCTAAAAAAAATAAAAAGAGATAAACATCCATCCATTGTACACTATAACAAATTTATATTTGATCCTACCATGCTATTATAAGATAGGTCCTATAATAATTTTTTTCGTGCCATAGCAAAAATACATTATAGGACCCGTTCTATATTATTTTTATAGGATTATAAATCACAATGCATGATTTCCTCCTCTCTCTCATCTTCAAAATCCACACCCCTAAAAAGAATAAAGAGAGAGAAACATCTACTGTACACTATAACGAATTTATATTGGATTCTACCATGTTATTATGGGACCGGTACTATAATTAATTTTTCCAGGCCATAGCAAAAAAGATACCATATGACCGGTTCTGTATTATTTTTATAGGACAACCAATCACAATGCACTATTACCTCCTCTCTTTTTTCTTCAAAACCCACACCCCTAAAAAAATAAAGAAAAAGAGAGAAACAGTCATTGTACACTATAATGAATTTCTATTGGATCCTACCATATTATTATAAGACCAACACTATAATAAGTTTTCTAAGCAGTAGAAAAAAATATACTAGAGGACTGATTCTATATTATTTTTATAGAACTACCCATCACAATGTACTATTTCCTCCTCTCTCTCCTCTTCAAAACCCACACCCCTAAAAAAATAAAGAGAGAGAAACATCCATTGTACACTATATTGGATCCTACCACGTTATTATAAGACCGGTCCTATAATAATTTTTTTCAGGCCGTAGCAAAAAACATACTATATGACCAGTTCTATATTATTTTTATAGGACAACCAATCACAATGCACCATTTTCTCCTCTCTCTCCTCTTCAAAACCCACACCTTTAAAAAAATAAAGAGAGAGAAACAACTATTTATATTGGATTTCTATTGGATTCTACGATGTTATTATAGGATTGTTCCTACAATAATTTTTTTCAGGTTGTAGCAAAACACATACTATAGGACCGGTTCTATATTATTTTTATAGGACAACCGATCATAATGTACTATTTCCTCCTCTCTCTCCCCTCTTCAAAACCCACACCCCTAAAAAAATAGAGAGAAACATCCATTGTACACTATAATGAATTTCTATTGGATCCTACAATCTTATTATAGGACCGATCCTATAATAAGTTTTTCCTATCAGTAGCAAAAAAATACTATATGACCGTTTCTTTATTATTTTTATAGGACAAACAATCACAATGCACTATCTCCTCCTCTCTCACCTCTTGAAAACCCACACCTCTAGAAAAATAAAGAGAGAGACACATCCATTTTACACTACAACAAATTTCTATTGAATCCAACCATGTTATTATAGGACCGGTCCTATAATAAGTTTTTCGGGCAGTAGTAAAAAACATACAATAGGATCGGTTCTATATTATTTTTACAGGACAACCAATCAAATGCACTATTTTCTCATCTCTCTCCTCTTCAAAACCCACACCCTTAAAAAAATAAAGAGAGAGAAACATCCATTGTACACTATAACAAATTTCTATTGGATCCTATCATGTTATTATAGAACTGGCCCTATAATAAGTTTTTTCCCTAGAAGTAGCAAAAAAAATATAGGACCGATTGTATATTATTTTTATAGGATAACCAATCACAATGCACAATTTCCTCCTCTCTCTCCTCTTCAAACCCCCAACCCTAAAAAAAATATAGAGAGAAACGTCTATTGTACACTATGACAAATTTCTATTAGATCCTACCATGTTATTATAGGACTGGTCCTATAATAAGTTTTTCCTTGCAGTAGCAAAAATCATACTATAGGACCGATTCTATATTATTTTTATATGACAACCAATCACAAATGTACTATTTACTCCTCTCTCTCCTCTTCAAAACCCCCACCCCAAAAAAATAAAAAGAGAAACATTCAGTGTACACTATAACGAATTTTTATTGGATCCTACCAGGTTATTATAGGACTGGTCCTATAATAAGTTTTTCCTGGAAGTAGCAAAAAAATACTATAGGACCGGTTCTATATTATTTTTATAGGACAACCAATCATAATGAACTATTTCCTCCTCTCTCTCCTCTTCAAAACCCCCACCCCTAATAAAATAAAGAGAGAAATGTACATTGTACATGATAACAAATTTCTATTGGATCCTACCACGTTATTATAGGACCGGTCCTATAATAAGTTTTTTCGGGGCCGTAGAAAAAACATACTATATGACCGGTTCTATATTATTTTTACTGGACAACCAATCACAATGCACTATTTTCTCCTCTCTCTCCTCTTCAAAAAGCCCACCCCTAAAAAAAATAAAGAGAGAGAAATGTCAATTTTATACTATAACAAATGTCTATTTGATATGACCATACTATTATAGGACCAGTCCTATAATCAGTTTTTTCGGACAGTAGCAAACACATACAATAGGACCGGTTCTATATTATTTTTATAGGACAACCAATAACAATGTACTATTTTCTCCTCCCTCCCCTCTTCAAAACCCCCACCCCTAAAAAAATAAAGAGAGAGAAACATCCATTGTAATGAATTTCTATTGGATCATACCATGTTATTATAGGACTGGTCCTATAATAAGTTTTCCGGCCAGTAGAAAAAAGTACACTATAGGATCGACTCTATATTATTTTTATAGGACAACCAATCACAATGCACTATTTCTACCTCTCTTCTCTTAAAAATCCCCACCTCTAAAGAAAATAAAGAGAGAGAAACATCCATTGTACACTTTAAGAAAATTCTATTAGATCTTACTATGTTATTATAGGAACGGTCCTATAATAATTTTTTTAGGCCATAGAAAAATAATACCGTAGAATCAGTTCTATATTATTTTCATAGGACAACCAATCACAATGCACTATTTCCTCCTCTCTCTCCTCTTCAAAACTGCACCCCCTAAAAAAATAAAAGAGAGAAACGTCCATTATATACTATAACGAATTTCCATAAAATCTTAACATGTTATTATAGGAGCGGTCCTATAATAAGATTTCCCGGGCACTAGAAAAAAAAAACAAACTATAGGATCAGTTCTGTACTATTTTATAGGAAAACCAATCACAATGCACCATTACCTCCTCCTCTTCAAAACCCCACCCCTAAAAAAATAAAGAGAGAGAATGTTCATTGTATACTATAACAAATTTCTATTGGATCCTACCATGTTATTATAGGACTACTCCTATAATAAGTTTTTTTGGGTAGTAGAATAAAACACACTATAGGACCAGTACTATATTATTTTTGTGGGACAACCAATCACAATGTACTATTTCCTACTCTCTCTCCTCTTCAAAACCCCACCCCCTAAAAAAAGAATGAGAGATAAACATCCATTGTATGCTATAACGAATTTATATTGGATCCTACAATGTTATTATAGGACCGGTCCTATAATAAGTTTTTCCGAGTTGTAGCAAAAAATATACTATAGGACTGGTTCTATATTATTTTTATAGGACAACCAATCACAATGCACTATTTCATCCTCTCTCTCCTCTTAGAAACCCCACCCCCCAAAAAATGCAGAGAGAGAAACTTCCATTGTATACTATAATGAATTTCTATTGGATGCTATAATGTTATTATAGGATTGGTCCTATAATAAGTGTTTCTGGGCAGTAGCAAAAATATACTATAGGACCTTTTCTATATTATTTTTATAGGACAACCAATCACAATGCACTATTACCTCCTTCTCCTCTTCAAAACTCCAACCTAAAAAAATAAATGGAGAGACGTTCATTGTATACTATAACAAATTTCTATTGGATCCTATCATGTTATTATAGGACCAGTACTATAATATGTTTTTCCGGGCAGTAGCAAAAAAATACTATAGGACCAGTTCTATATTATTTTTATGGAAAACCTATCACAATGTACTATTTCCTCCTCTGTCTCCTCTTCAAAACCACACCCCCTAAAAAAAATAAAGAGAGAGAAGCGTCTATTGTATTCTATAATGAATTTCTATTGGATCCTACCATGTTATTACAAGACTGGTCCTATAATAAGTTTTTTCGGGTAGTAGTAAAAAGCATACTACGGGACCAGTTATGTATTATTTTTATAGGACAACTATTCACAATGAACTATTTCCTCCCCTCTCTCCTCTACAAAACCCCACGCCCTAAAAAAATAAAGTGAGAGAAACGCCTATTGTATGCTATAACAAATTTCTATTGGATCCTACAATGTTATTATAGCACCGGTCCTATAATAAGTTTTTTTGGGCAGTAGCTAATAACATACTACATGACAGGATCTATATTATTTTTTTAGGACAACCAATCACAATGTACTATTATCTCCTTCTCCTCTTCGAAACCCCACCCCTAAAAAAAAGAGAGAAAGAAACGTTCATTGTATACTATAACAAATTTCTGTTGGATCCTACCATGTTATTATAGGACCAGTCTTATAATAAGTTTTCCCGGACAGTAGTAAAAAACATACTATATGATCGATTTTATATTATTTTTATAGGACAACCAATCACAATGCTCTATTTCCTCCCCTCTCTTCTCTTCAAAACCCCATCCCTTAAAAAAATAAATAGAGTGAGACGCCCATTCTTTACTATAACGAATTTCTATTTGACCCTACAATATTATTATAGGATGGGTCTAATAAAAAGTTTTTCCAACCAGTAGCAACAAAATAATATAAGACCGGTTCTATATTATTTTTATAGGACAACCAATCACAATGCAATAATTCCTCCTCTCTTTCCTCTTCAAAACCCACCCCCTAAAAAAAATAAAGATAGAGAAGCGTCCATTGTATACTATAATGAATTTGTAATGGATCCTACCATGTTATTATAGGACCGTTCCTAAAATAAGTTTTTCTAAATAGCAGCAAAAAACATACTATAGAACCGGTTCTTTATTATTTTTATTGGACAACCAATCATAATACACTATTTCTTCCTCTCTCTCCTCTTCAAAACCCCACCCCCTAAAAAACAAAGAGAGAGAAACGTCCATTGTATACTATAACAAATTTCTATTAAATTCTATCATGTTATTATAGGACTGGCCTATATAAGTTTTTTTGGGCAGTAGCAAAAACATACTATAGGACCAGATCTATATTATTTTTATAGGACAACCAATCGCAATGCACTATTTCCTCCTCTCTCTCCTAAAAAATAAAGAGAGAAAAACGTCCGTTGTATATTATAACAGATTTCTATTGGATCCTACCATATTATTATAGGACCAGTCCAATAATAAGTTTTTCTGGGCAGTAGCAAAAAACATACTATAGGACCGATTCTATATTATTTTTATAGGACAACCAATCACAACACACTATTTCCTCCTCTCTCTCTCCTCTTCAAAAACCCCACGCCGAAAAGAAAGATAAAGCGAGAGAAACGTTCATTGTATACCAGAGTTTGAAAAACCGAACTGGATCAGCCAGTCTGACCGGTGAACTGGAAGTTGATCGGTCCAGAAGCCTAAAAAACCGGTTATGTATTTTTTCCGGTCCAACCAGCCGGTCGGATGAAACTGGATTGAACCAGTAGTTCAAAGAGAATAGAAAATAGAAGGTAGAATACATCTAAAAACCCTGGGGGACTCGGGTTCGAATCCCCCTGAGCGCACTGTAATTACCAACTCCTTGGGTCATCCGGGCTCTGACACCTATTTGAGGAGGGGGAGCGGGGTCTCCCTAAGACTCACATTTTTTTTACATATACGTATATATATTTATTGTATGTATGGGATTAAGAGAGAAAGATTCCCCCCACCCTCTCCCATAACCCGTGGCGGAGGTCGGACACCCAGGAGGGTGATAAATCAAGAGATGCTTCTCCGTGTGGTTTCGAACCCGGGTCCCTTCATTAGGGACCATCGAAATTTGCCAACCGAGCTATTCCCTTCGTGGCGTATTTATGTATATATATATGTAATACATGTAATCTATATGTACTCGGGTACACAATTCTTTTAGCCTATATATATATGTGTGTGTGTGTGTGTGTGTGAGTGTATGCATCTATACAACAATATATATGTATACACATTTATTTATATATATACATATATATACAATGTATATATATTCAAATATATATATTAATTCAAATATATATATATATATATGTATATATATTGATATATATATATATACAATATATATGTATATATATACAAACAATATATATATATATATATATATATATATATATATATATATTGACACAATATATATATATATATATATTATATATAGAGATAGTTTTAGTTGCCCGCGCGGGTAACAAGATTACGCTACCCGACAGCAGTTGCGGAGCGGAAAAAAAGAGACCGGCGCGCGGAGAGAGCAGCTAGCGAACCCCAATTCGTCGTCGTCCCCATCGAAGCAAAGCCTCAGTTCGTCGCGCCGTCCCCACCGAAGCAAAACCCCAGTTCGTCACCCTCCCCAGTGATTTTCCCGTTCTCGCGCACCTCCTCAGTCATCACCACCTCCTCCGTCGTCATCTCCTCCAATCACTCCTTCATCCACTCGTGGAGATGACGAGGACGAAGAAAGCCTCGCGGAAATCGTCGATTATGCCTCTGTGGAGAAAGAACAGACCGACAATGGTCGAAATAGACGACGATGACTTCGAAATGCACCAGTTTCAAGCCGACGAGAAGATGGACAAATAGGGAGAAGAATCAGGAAAAGCAGCATCGGTCGCGGAAAGGGAAATACACGACCAGACTACTCTGACAACTCCGAAAGAGGATAAGAAAGAGGCTACCAAGGCCACAGAAGCGGAAGAAGAGGGGAAAGAAGAAGTTGCAGAATTGGAGAAGGGGTTTGCTACTGAGACTCCTCAGACAATACAGAAAGAGGTCAAAACAGGAGCTGTGATTGCTACTGAAGGAGATAAGCAAGCTACTTCTTCAACAACTAAGACACAGAAGAAAGGCAAAAAAAGAGGGGTTACAACTCCCCCATGGATCAAACCTCAATCAAAAAGTGCAAAGCGCAATAAGGTTGCCACTGCTGGTCGTGGAGTCAACAGAGCAACTGAGAAGAAAGAATCTGCGCGCAACAAAGCGGGAAAAGTTGAACAACAAGGTAATGCTCGAGTGACTGGAATTAATGCTTGAGTAACCGAGAGTAATGCTTGAGTAACTGATAGTAATGCTTGAGTAACTGATAGTAATGTTTGAGTAACTGAAATTTATGCTTGAGTAACTATTACAAAATGCTTGAGTAACCGACATTAATGTTGAGTAACCAAGATTAATGCTTGAGTAACTATTACAAAATGTTTGAGTAACCGAGAGTAATGTTTGAGTAACTGAAATTTATGCTCCGAGTAACTATTACATAATGCTTGAGTAACCGAGATTAATGCTTGAGTAACTAATAGTAATGTTTGAGTAACTGAGATTTATGCTCGAGTAACTATCACATACTGCTTGAGTAACTGAGGGTAATGCTTGAGTAACTGATAGTAATGTTTGAGTAACTGAAATTTATGCTTGAGTAACTATTACATAATGCTTGAGTAATCGAGAGTAATACTTGAGTAACTGAAATTTATGCTCGAGTAACTATCACATATTGCTTGAGTAACCGAGAGTAATGCTTGTGTAACCGAGAGTAATTCTTGAGTGGATAGGGTTGTTCAGTTACTCAACCATTACGTTCATTATTAATTCGAGTAACTGAAAAAAGCCTGCGAGTAACTGGAAAAGGACTGCGAGTAACTGAACAATGCACGTAATGGTTGAGTAACTGAACTGCGAGATTAATGCTTGAGTAACCGAGAGTAATGTTTGAGTAACTAAAATTTATGCTTGAGTAACTGATAGTAATGTTTGAGTAACTAAAATTTATGCTTGAGTAACTATTACATAATGCTTGAGTAACCGAGAGTAATGTTTGAGTAACCGAGAGTAAACTATAAAACAATATTGTTAAGCTAAATACTACATTCTTGGAATAACTGTATTCGTATGCAGGAGAAGAAAGCAAAGGGGATGAGGAGAGTACAAATGCAAGTCAGAAACAGAAAGAGACAGAAAAGGCTAACGAGAAAGGTAAGATTGTATGGATTTGTAATTGTTTTAATTTTCAGTTACTTACAGTTTATTAAATTGCTTTTACAAAATAAACAATGAGCTCTAACGATAAATTTTGATATGTTTGTAGTGGGAGTAAATAGACTGTACCACAGGTGCTCCTTAAAGAGCTACATCAACACCAGCAAGAGCATGGTTTATACAAAGGAACAACTTATGATGCTGAGCTCAACAACCTTTGCAAACCTCGTAAAGATGCCAAATCTTGCGGTTGACATAGGCTTGTTAGAGGATTTAATAGATAGATATGTCGATGAAGACATATTTCTACTGGCCAACGGAGAGGAGAGAAGGATGACAGTAGATGACGTGGGGATAATTCTAGGTATCCCCAGCAAAGGTATAGAAATAACACAAAGGAAAAATTCTGACATAGTAAAGTCGATATGGCAAGAGTTTGCCAAGGCGACTTGTAAAAATAGAAATGAAGGTGAGACCTCAAAGAAGTTGAGAGAAAAAGATAACCTGCATAAGGACGACTTAACAAAACTTTGGCAAGAATATGCCAAGACCAACAATCCAGCGGACAATACAAATATGTGCCGTGCGTGGATGTTGCACCTGCTGGAAACATTCCTAATCCCAGACACTAGCTATTGCACACCAATCTACATTATCCACTACCTAGATGATGTCACTGCCACTGGGCAGATGAATTGGGCAAAGCTGGTGCATGGGAGTATCTTCAAGAATATGAAGATGCTGAAGGAGAATGTACAACTAAGAAGGAAAGGAGATAAAGGGGCTAAGAGCACCCTGTACACAACAGGTTGTGTCATGTGCCTATGCGTAAGTGAATAAAATCATATTCATCTACATTGATACAATACTGACTATGGGGGGCAGTTACATATGCATTATATTTTCTATATATTACATGCAGGTTTGGGCATATGAGATGACAAAGATGGCAAAGCCAACATTCCTTGACTCCAAGCCAAGGATAAAGAAGTGGGCTGCGCCGGTCGAGAAATTGATGGAATTAGGGGCAGTGGACCCTAAGGATGTAAGATTATCTAATCTTTGCTACAAAATCTAATATACAACATAATCATACATGTTTCATTTTGTGACACAGTATTTTTAATTATATGTTGGACAAGTTTGTCAAATGATAGTGGTAGACCAGGGAGATGATTGGCAGGCTGCAAAATCATCGAAGGACATGCCAGAAAAATGTACGCCAACAACCAATGAGGCACCAGCAAAGCCAATCATCGAAGAGGGAGACACTATTGACACCTCCACCCTGGAGACAAGAATCCAAATGTTGGAGGAGGAGCTCAAAATGCATAAGGAGATCTGCACAAGAATAAGTGTTGAGAAATTCACAGAGCTGCAATTGGAGAATAAAAGGCTAGAAGAAAGAATAGCCAAGTTAGAAGAAGAAAATAAAAATCTAAAAAGAAAGTGGGAAGATGAGGGTGACAAATCACAGTCACCTGAAAGTGGATTCAAAGAATTTGTAGAGGGTTTTGTCTCGGTGAATGTAGATGAACCAAAAGACACACCGAAAAAGGATGTCGACCCACCGACGAAACGAAGAAGGCTGACCCTCAGAAGAAAATACGTGGAATCAGAAGATCACAGTGAGGACAGGAAAAATGCTGATGAAGAGGAGAAGAAAGAAACAAAAGACAACAATTCTGAACAACCAAAGTCTGCAGAAGATGCAGACCAAAAGAAACAAGAAGAAGGGAGCGAACAGCCGGAGAAGATAGTAGAAGAAGAAGAAGGGCAGAAGAAGCCCAGAAGAAGATTGAAGAAGAAGAAGATGATGGAAGAACTAAAGATAGGAAGCATAGAGAAAAATGTGAATAAAAGAAGGGAGGAAAAGGTAAGTTTCATCTCCTTTCAAGTATATCATAACTGCAAGTAATGCTTGAGTAACTGAACCTAAAGCTTGAGTAACTGAACCTAATGCTTGAGTAACTGCACGTAAGGCTTGAGTAACTGAATATAATGCTTGAGTAACTGAACATAATGAATGAGTAACTGAATGTAATGCTGGAGTAACTGAATGTAATGCTTGAGTAACCGAGAGTAATGTTTGAGTAACTGATAGTAATGCTAAACTAACTTGGGAAAAATGAAGATTGATTCTAACATGGATTTCTCTATTGTTGTTGACAACACAAGATGTCAAACTTCATAGGTTTTGCACATTTCAAAACAAAAGAAGCCAAAGAAATTGTCCATCACTTCATGGACAACATAGAAGAAATGTAAGAGAATTGGTTATTGTCAAGTGTAAAATGATAAAACATGTTTCAATATCCAACTCGTATGTCTAACATCTATAAAATAATTGGCAGGTCAAAACGAGAATGGAAATTCAGTGAAGACACTTGGTGCACGGGGAAGGACCTCACCGCCCTCCTGTACAAGGATCAAATGACACAATCACCTGTAAGAAACAAGAACGTAGTGTAACTCTTTGAAATAGATAATTTGGATTGCTAAACTGATAAAGCTTTTGGTTTTATTTAGGTTCTCGACTGCTTTGTACAGATGCTCAAGGAGAGCACAAGCAAGCGGAGGAGGAAGGGGTTGACGTGGCACTGCATGAGCACTTATGCTCCGGTAAGACAAATAAACTTTGTATACAAATTTACATGAAATTACAATATAGAAACACAAACTGAAACTTATAGATGTGAATTTTAAACTCTACATTTGCAGCAAAAGCTATCATTTAATATTGAGGACATCACCTTGGAGCAGATAGACATGCTATCTCCACAATTCAACGTTCCAATGAAAGATTGGGACGCAATGGACTCAGTATTCACAATACTAAACAACGACAACCATTGGCACTTGTATGAAGCAAGTTTCAGGGATGGAGCACACCGGTCTTATAATTCAATGAGTTGGAGTAGCAACTCAAGAAAAGAATTCAATAGATGGGTAAGTGATCTATAAAAATTAAGTCTATTATAAGTGGATTGAAAGGATTAATGATCTTTAATTGATGATGAATAAATGTCTTGTTTTTTTAATGCAGGTGGGTATAGTGCACGAATTCTTTAGGGGTGCACCGGAAAAGGGAAGCCAGTTGTCGCAGTGGGAACGGGAGTACCCGATATGCCCACAGCAGGAAGAAGACTCACTTGACTGTGGGATCTTCGTCATGAAGTACCTAGAGTGCCTAGTCAATGGAAAAACTATGGACTTCACCTGCAAAGACATACCGACAATAAGGGCTGATGTTTTTCAGTGAATGATGGCAAGGGGGCAGCTGCAACCTCTAAGAGATGATGAAAAAGATGAAAGCGAAGACATCAAAGAAGGTATATCTGATGATAACAAGGAAGGAGAAGCTGAAGCTGATAAACAACAAGAAACAGAGAAGAATGAAGAAACAACAACAAAAATGGATGCAGAACAGATCTCAGAGGAAGAAATAGTTACAAGCCTTGATAAATGGCTAAAATAAGAACAATAGCCTTCTGTTATTCTGTTGTATAAGTTGTGTATAGCTGAATGTACAACTGCTCTTAAATGTACAACTGTTAAAAGTCTGAATTTACAACTGATCTTGATGTACAGTTGATCTTGATGTACATGTCATCTTGAACAATATTGATTTTGCCCTTATATTTTGGCTAAATGTACATCTGATTAAAATGGATTATTTATTAGTGTGCTGCAAAAAGACTGAATGTACAGCTGATCTTGAATTCTTCGAATACATTTATGGTGTGAATGCTTATGTTCTTGAATGCTTTAAATACCTTTATGCTTTGAATGTTGTAAGAGTAACTCTGAAACTACTACGAGTAACTGAGCTGAAAGTAACAGAATGCTTGAGTAATGCTTGAGTAACTGAGAGTAATGCTTGAGTAACTGAAAGTAATGCTTGAGCAACCGACAGTAATGATTGAGTAACATAACAAACACTTCGAGTAACTGAAAAAACCCTGGGATTAGCTCTTGAGTAACTGAGAGTAGTGCTTGGGTAACCGACAGTAATGGTTGAGTAACTGAACAATCACTGCGGGTAACTATCACAACCCTGGAGTAACTGAAAAACACTACGAGTAACTGGAAAATGACTGCGAGTAACTGAAAAAGGACTACGAGTAACTGAAAAAGGACTGCGAGTAATTGAAAAAGGACTACGAGTAACTGAAAAAGGACTGCGAGTAACTCAAATAGCCTGCGAGTAACTGAACAATGCGAGTAACTGTCACAACTGCTCCGAGTAACTGGAAAAACACTCCGAGTAACTCAAAATAGCCTGCGAGTAACTGAACAACCCTCTACGAGTAACTGACCAAACACTGCGAGTAACTGAACAACCCTCTGCGAGTAACTGAACAAACACTGCGAGTAACTAAACAACCCTCTCTGAGTAACTGAACAAACAATGCGAGTAACTATCACAACCGCTCCGAGTAATTGGAAAAACACTGCGAGTAACTCAAATAGCCTGTGAGTAACTGAACAACCCTCTACGAGTAACTGAACAAACACTGTGAGTAACTGAACAACCCTCTGCAAGTAACTGAACAAACACTGCGAGTAACTAAACAACCCTCTCCGAGTAACTGAACAAACAATGCGAGTAACTGTCACAACCGCTCCGAGTAACTGGAAAAACATTGCGAGTAACTCAAATAGCCTGTGAGTAACTGAACAACCCTCTACGAGTAACTGAACAAACACTACGAGTAACTAAACAACCCTCTCTGAGTAACTGGAAAAACAATGCGAGTAACTAAACAACCCTACGAGTAACTGAACAACCGCTGTGAGTAACTGAACAAACACTGTGAGTAACTGAACCAACACTGTGAGTAACTGAACCAACGCTGCGAGTAACTGAACAAATGCTGCGAGTAACTGTATCAACACTGTGAGTAACTGAACAACCGTGCGAGTAACTGAACAACAAACATGTATTGGCGACAACCATACGAGTAATTGAACCCTATGCGAGTAACTGGACAACCATGTGAGTTACTGAACCCTCTCCGAGTAACTGAAAAAACACTCCGAGTAACTGAAAAAAACTCCGAGTAACTGAAAAAGGACTACGAGTAACTGAAAAAACATTGTGAGTAACTGTGACAATACTGCGAGTAACTATGACAATATTGTGAGTAACTGAAAAAATCCTGTGAGTAACTGTAATAGCAGTTAGAGTAACTACGAAAACACTACGAGTAATGGTCCTACGAGTAACTGTCCTGCGAGTAACTGTCCTACAAGTAACTAAAGAAACACTGTAAATTACTTAACTGATAGTAATGCTTAAGTAACTTATATGTATTTTTTCGCATGCTAACTGAAAGTATATATAATCAGACAAAAACACTACAGCTAAACATTCAAGATTACAACATTCAAAGCATAAAACATTATATATTATACAACCAGATCAACTATAAAGAAGGTCCATCAACTGAACATAAAAATACAAAAAATACAGCCAGATCAGCTATAAAGAAGTTCCATCAACTGAACATAAAAATCAAATAGCTCAGGGGGTCGGATCCATCCCTGGCGATAGATATCATACACACAATTCCCTCCATTGCAAAGCATATACATCAAGCCAAAACACACGTTCGTATCTGAGAAGTTCATATCTATTGTAAATGAGTGAACCTGTAAAGGATTTACCCATGAGTCATAAATAGGTTTTGAGCCCAGGATGGTTGGGGGCGGTATAGATAGTGATGGGGAAGATTATCGACCAAAAGGCTAAGAGAAAAGGGTGCTGGTACATACCTATTTGTGAAAGGAAGGTTGGACAGAAGAAGAAGCCCTATCTTCTGCAGATGTTGAGGTTTCCGCTGTTGTAGATGAGTCAAACTAAACGGGATTTACAGCTGATCCCAGCGCTGCTTGGTATTTGTCCCTAACAAAGAGCTGATCTGCAGAGTCGTCCGATCCAGAGAATACTTCGTCTCCAGGCATTCTGAAGAGCGGAATAAGCTCGGTTGGTGTTTCTAAGAACTGATCTGTGATCCATGTTGTGATAGTCTGGTGATCAGTTGGCTTGAGGAAGATGATCCAACCTTTGCGAATATTGAGCTGTGCGATCATCCTTTTCCAGCCCTTAGCAGTTGAAAGTGATCTGTTTCTATTCTGCATAAGGGTTATCTGGAATGTCTGGTTTCCGATATGGAAGGTGGTCTTACCTGGTTTGATGTGAAAATGGAGATGGTTCCATTCTATAGGAAGTTGAATGGATTCCATTGTCTTGTCGTCAATGGTGTAGTTGATGGGCTGGATGAACGGCTCCATGGTAGGCTGTGTTGAGGGTTGTGAGAAAACTAGTAATGGTAGAAGAAGGTAGGCTGTGAAGAAGGTAGGTTGTGAAGAAGTTGGCTGTGAAGAAGGTAGGTTGTTCGTGTTGGCATCAACTTAAAGGAAGATGGCACCAGTGCTCTGTGCTGTTGATGCTGCAAAGATGGGCAACAATGCTCTGTGTTGTTGGTGTTGCAAAGATGGCAACAGTGCTCTGTGCTGTTATGACAACACAACAGTGCTCTGTGCTCTGTGTCTATGCTTTTACATCGTACAACAGACTCTTGTACATATCTTTATAGCTCTGTGCTCTCTTTTCTTCACTTTTCTGGTTCCTTCTTTAATAAAGTTAGTTTTTGAACGCTAGAGTTACTTTTTGTTTTATCACAATTACTCTTATTACAGTTACTCATTGTGCTCCTACTATTACTCTTAGTGCTGATACAGTTACTCATTGTGCTCCTACTACTACTGAACAAACACTGTGAGTAACTGAAAAACCCCTGCGAGTAACTGAAAAAAGCACGCGAGTAACTGAAAAAACCCTGCGAGTAACTGAACAAACACTGTGAGTAACTGAAAAAAGCACGCGAGTAACTGAAAAACCCTTTTGAAGGTTACTGAACAAACACTGTGAGTAAGTGAAAAACCCCTGTGAGTAACTGAAAAAAGCACGCGAGTAACTGAAAAAAGCACGCGAGTAACTGAAAAACCACTACGAGTAACTGAAAAACCACTACGAGTAACTGTGACAACCCTACGAGTAACTCTAACAACAATAAGAGTAACTGTGAAACACTACGAGTAACTATGACAACAATAAGAGTAATTGTGCAACACTAAGAGTATCCATTGTACACAAAGACAAGCACATATTATTCGAAAAGAATAACAATTGATCAGAAAACATTCTTTGTAACATATTCAGAGTATACATACAACTGCTGGAGCACAAGGTAACACAAAGATAGATTACAAACACAAGTGAAGTACTTCGAAGGTTACAAAATCACTTTCACAAAACTACACAAAAAGAACAACCCCATTACAGATTTGATCATGCCTCACTGACACACTGGTCAACTACAAACTCCACTAAAAAAGATAGAACCACATATACATCAATAGCAGCAGCAACATCACCAGAACACGAACAGTAGAAATAGTAGCAGCAAATCCCAATCATATAATGCACTACTTCTTAGGACAGTTCCTGCTGTCATGGTTAACACCAAACTCTAAGCAATTCTTGCACTGCCTCTCTCTTTTAGACTGGGCAATCTCAACTCCAGATTTAAACCTCGCATCTCTGAATTTGGGTCTCCCCTTAGTTTTGCAAACATTGGGGATATGAACCTTGACAGCGGAAGAAAAAGCTATATTTGAAGCAGTTACACCAGCACCTGCATCTGCACAAGTATCAGCGAGATCCAATTCTAACAGCTCCTTTCGCAAGGCTAGCAGTTTTTCATGGCAAATATCTACAGCATTGTTCCTACACGCTATGTTCACAATCGAATTGTAGGCAGAAACAAGCTTAAGAGTCCTCCCAGTGGATAGATGACTAACTGACGCTTTGCCAAAAATCAAAGGATGTTCTCTGTAGCCTTTGGTCCACCTCTTGTATATGTATGGCTCGGGAAGGGTGCAAAAGTCACGACTCTTCAAATAAGACATGATGTGCCTGCAAGGGATACCTTTGAATTCCAACATGTAATAGTTGCAATAAACAATCTCACTCGATGGATTTTTCTTCAAGATGCGGGCAGATCCAAGGCCACCGACACGATACACATCAAACACACCTTATGAAGCTTCCTTTACATTATATATCATGCTTTGATGAACCTCACTCTGAAAGATCTTAAAAAATTTTGTGTATATACCTCTCATCTGCTCCTCCAGAGGCCACAGTGATGACAAAGGGAGATTACTATACTCGTCTTCAAAGTCTTTGAAATTTTCAATCTCCCGTACATGAGAGTAAGCAGTCTCCAATGAGCATACAAGTTCAAAGAGAGTCTTCTTACTATTCACATGGCTTCTAATGAGCGCATTCAAGCTCTCGCTCCTTTGCGTTGTCCTCATGCCCACGAAGAAGGAAGACTGCATATAGCACGGAACCCAATCTGAACGCATCACATACATATCAGACAGCCAAGTAATGGACGACAGACCATACTCCTCAACAACAGAATGCCACCTCTCTTCAAATATACCGACATCATCCACATTCCACACGCAATCATTCAAGGAGCTTATGATCTGCTCCTTGTTAGGAAGACCACCAAGCTTAGAGGGAAGCTTTTGTAGGATGTGCCAGCTGCAGAACCGATGCTTGCAATTCGGAAAAACAGTAAGGATAGCAGCATTCATAGCCAGGTCTTGATCGGTTATGATGGACACCGACTCTTTGCCAAAACAAAGTAGATACTGCTTGAAAACCCAGACAAATGACTCGTACTTCTCGTCAATCATAAGAGCTGAAGCAAACAAGACCGTCTTACGATGGTGATAAACACCACCAAACATTCCAAAAACCATCGAATACTTGTTGGTGTGGTAGGTGGTGTCAAAAACAATCGCATCGCCAAACAACCCGCAGTCATCAACAGAAACAGGATCAGCCCAAAACAGATGAGTCAAGCAACAATCAGAATCGTTTTGGTATGTATAGAAGAATTTCTGATCGAGTACCTTAAACTTGGCAAACCGATCCAATACCATGTCGACGTCATACTTAGCCGACTATTTCCTCTTGCTACTGATGTGTCAATGAGCTTGTCTGCTAGTAAATGTCAGATTTTCATAGTCGCTAGACTCAGATGCCATCAATGCAATTTGTCTCGATACATGTATGTTAGCTTGGCTCATGGAAGAAAGCATATCTTTTTGAGTTTCATCAAGAGATGAGTTACACTTCAGGTAACGGAGATGTGCATCATCAACAAGATCGTGGTTGTGTTCCTCAACAAAGGCAGTCACAACCCACGTGGATGAGGACTTGTCTAGTGTGAATCAGATCATGGCTCCACAACCACACCTCTTCACAGATCGCTTGTGCTTCATAGACAGATTTTCCTACAACTTACCCATTTCATCACAAACGGGGCTCAGAAGCCCTCTTGACCTCTTAGAACGGCCCATTGTACCCTGCTTGTCACAAACCAGATCTTTGGCAATGAGAATCAAAGTTCCCCGTTCATACCTGTTTGAAAAAGGACAGCGGAGAATGGTTCCCTTCTAGGTAGGGCGCCACTTTCAGATTGGGGCACTGCTCTACAGGAAAGATGGGCAAGATGCAATAGCCGCACCGTCAATGTAGCTTAGGAAGCAGTCACTATGCAGTTGGGGGCAATGCAGGGTGATATGGCTTGACGGCGGAATAGCCTGTATGGAAGCGTCTTTCGCATCGGATTGGTGACGACAATGAGCGCCGCGCAGACGGAGATTCAAGGCCGCCTGCGTCAGGTAACGAAACTAAATTACCCCTACGGGAAGGATGGGCAAAATGCAATAGCCACGCCGTCAATGTAGATTAGGAAGCAGTCACTATGCAGTTGGGGGCGAAGCAGGGCGAAGCAGATATGGCTTGACGGCGGAATAGCCTGAATGGAAGCGTCGTTCGCGTCAGTTTGGCGACGAGAATGGGCGCCGCACAGACGGAGAATGAAGACCGCGTGTGGAGCGAAGCAAGGCGAAGCAGATGTGGCTTGACGGCGGAATAGCCTGAATGGAAGCATCGTTCGCGTCAGATTGGCGATGAGAATGGGCGCCGCGCAGACGAAGAATGAAGACCGCGTGTGACGGGTAGCGAGGGTAAGTTACCCGCGTGGGTAACAAATATTTAGCCTTATATATATATATATATATATATATATAATATGCCCGGTTTAATCGTTTTGACCGGTCCGACCGCTAATTGCCTTTTATCATGGTGACCGGTTCGATTTTTCTAGTTCAAATTTTTTTTATGTCATGCTGACATCATTTCCGATCCAACTGGTTCAACCACTCCGGTTGAACCTGACTCAATTCGGTCTGAGTCAGTACCGGTCCGACCACCGGTTCGGTTCTGAAAACATTGTTGTATACTACCATGTTATTATAGGATCGGTCCTATAATAAGTTTTTCCAAGAAATAGAAAAAAGTACTACATGACCGATTCTTTGTTATTTTTATAAGACAACCAATCAAAATGCACTATTTCCTCCTCTCTACTCTTCAAACCACCCCCCCCCCAAAAAAAAAAATATATATATAGAGCGACGTCCATTGTTTACTATAACAAATTTCTATTTGATCCTACAATGTTATCCTATAATAAGTTTTTCCGGGCAGTATCAAAAAACATACTATAGGACCAATTCTATATTATTTTTATAGGACAAACAATTACAATGCACAATTTCCTCCTCTCTCTCCTCTTCAAACCCCCAACCCTAAAAATATATATAGAGAGAAACGTCTATTGTACACTATGACAAATTTCTATTAGATCCTACCATGTTATTATAGGACTGGTCCTATAATAAGTTTTTCCTTGCAGTAGCAAAAATCATACTATAGGACCGATTCTATATTATTTTTATATGACAACCAATCAAAAATGTACTATTTACTACTCTCTCTCCTCTTCAAAACCCCCACCCCCCAAAAAAAAAGAGAAACATTCAGTGTACACTATAACGATTTTTTTTTTGGATCCTACCAGGTTATTATAAGGATTGGTCCTATAATAAGTTTTTCCTGAAAGTAGCAAAAAAATACTATAGGACCGGTTCCATATTATTTTTATAGGACAACCAATCATAATGAACTATTTCCTCCTCTCTCTCCTCTTCAAAACCCCCACCCCTAATAAAATAAAGAGAGAAATGTACATTGTACATGATAACAAATTTCTATTGGATCCTACCACGTTATTATAAGACCGGTCCTATAATAAGTTTTTTCGGGGCCGTAGAAAAAACATACTATATGACCGGTTCTATATTATTTTTACTGGACAACCAATCACAATGCACTATTTTCTCCTCTCTCTCCTCTTCAAAAATCCCACCCCTAAAAAAAATAAAGAGAGAGAAATGTCAATTTTATACTATAACAAATGTCTATTTGACATGACCATGCTATTATAGGACCAGTCCTATAATCAGTTTTTTCGGAAAGTAGCAAAAAACATACAATAGGACCGGTTCTATATTATTTTTATAGGACAACCAATTACAATGTACTATTTTCTCCTCCCTCCCCTCTTCAAAACCCCCACCCCTAAAAAAATAAAGAGAGAGAAACATCCATTGTAATGAATTTCTATTGGATCATACCATGTTATTATAGGACTGGTCCTATAATAAGTTTTTCCGGCCAGTAGAAAAAAGCACACTATAGGATCGACTCTATATTATTTTTATAGGACAACCAATCACAATGCACTATTTCTACCTCTCTCCTCTTAAAAATCCCCACCTCTAAAGAAAATAAAGAGAGAGAAACATCCATTGTACACTTTAAAAAATTTCTATTGGATCCTACTATGTTATTATAGGAACGGTCCTATAATAATTTTTTTTAGGCCATAGCAAAATAATACCGTAGGATCAGTTCTATATTATTTTCATAGGACAACCAATCACAATGCACTATTTCCTCCTCTCTCTCCTCTTCAAAACTGCACCCCCTAAAAAAATAAAAAGAGAGAAACGTCCATTATATACTATAACGAATTTCCATAAAATCTTAACATGTTATTATAGGAGCGGTCCTATAATAAGATTTCCCGGGCACTAGAAAAAAAACAAACTATAGGATCAGTTCTGTACTATTTTATAGGACAACCAATCACAATGCACTATTACCTCCTCCTCTTCAAAACCCCACCCCTAAAAAAATAAAGAAAGAGAAGGTTCGTTGTATACTATAACAAATTTCTATTGGATCCTACCATGTTATTATAGGACTACTCCTATAATAAGTTTTTTTGGGCAGTAGAATAAAACACACTATAGGACCAGTACTATATTATTTTTGTGGGACAACCAATCACAATGTACTTTTCCTACTCTCTCTCCTCTTCAAAACCCCACCCCCTAAAAAAAGAATGAGAGATAAACATCCATTGTATGCTATAACGAATTTATATTGGATCCTACAATGTTATTATAGGACCGGTCCTATAATAAGTTTTTCCGAGTTGTAGCAAAAAATATACTATAGGACTGGTTCTATATTATTTTTATAGGACAACCAATCACAATGCACTATTTCATCCTCTCTCTCCTCTTAGAAACCCCACCCCCCAAAAAATGCAGAGAGAGAAACTTCCATTGTATACTATAATGAATTTCTATTGGATGCTATAATGTTATTATAGGATTGGTCCTATAATAAGTGTTTCTGGCAGTAGCAAAAATATACTATAGGACCTTTTCTATATTATTTTTATAGGACAACCAATCACAATGCACTATTACCTCCTTCTCCTCTTCAAAACTCCAACCTAAAAAAATAAATGGAGAGAAACGTTCATTGTATACTATAACGAATTTCTATTGGATCCTATCATGTTATTATAGGACCAATACTATAATATGTTTTTTCGGGCAGTAGAAAAAAAATACTATAGGACCAGTTCTATATGATTTTTATGTACAACCTATCACAATGTATTATTTCCTCCTCTGTCTCCTCTTCAAAACCACACCCCCCAAAAAAAATAAAGAGACAGAAGCGTCTATTGTATTCTATAATGAATTTCTATTGGATCCTACCATGTTATTACAAGACTGGTCCTATAATAAGTTTTTTCGGGCAGTAGTAAAAAGCATACTACGGGATCAGTTCTATATTATTTTTATAGGACAACCATTCACAATGAACTATTTCCTCCCCTCTCTCCTCTACAAAACCCCACCCCCTAAAAAAATAAAGTGAGAGAAACGTCTATTGTATGCTATAACAAATTTCTATTGGATCCTACAATGTTATTATAGCACCGGTCCTATAATAAGTTTTTTTGGACAGTAGCTAATAACATACTACATGACAGGTTCTATATTATTTTTTTAGGACAACCAATTACAATGTACTATTATCTCCTTCTCCTCTTCGAAACCCCACCCCTAAAAAAGAGAGAGAAAGAAACGTTCATTGTATACTATAACAAATTTCTATTGGATCCTACCATGTTATTATAGGACCAGTCTTATAATAAGTTTTTCCGGACAGTAGTAAAAAATATACTATAGGACCGATTTTATATTATTTTTATAGGACAACCAATCACAATGCTCTATTTCCTCCCCTCTCTTCTCTTCAAAACCCCACCCCTTAAAAAAATAAAGAGAGTGAGACGCCCATTCTTTACTATAACGAATTTCTATTTGACCCTACAATATTATTATAGGATGGGTCTAGTAAAAAAAATTTCCAGCCAGTAGCAACAAAATAATATAAGACCGGTTCTATATTATTTTTATAGGACAACCAATCACAATGCAATAATTCCTCCTCTCTTTCCTCTTCAAAACCCACCCCCTGAAAAAAATAAAGATAGAGAAGCGTCCATTGTATACTATAATGAATTTGTAATGGATCCTACCATGTTATTATAGGACCGTTCCTAAAATAAGTTTTTCTGAATAGCAGCAAAAAACATACTATAGAACCGGTTCTTTATTATTTTTATTGGACAACCAATCATAATGCACTATTTCTTCCTCTCTCTCCTCTTCAGAACCCCACCCCCTAAAAAACAAAGAGAGAGAAACGTCCATTGTATACTATAACAAATTTCTATTAGATTCTATCATGTTATTATAGGACTGGCCTATATAAGTTTTTTTGGGCAGTAGAAAAAACATACTATAGGACCAGATCTATATTATTTTTATAGGACAACCAATCACAATGCACTATTTCCTCCTCTCTCTCCTAAAAAATAAAGAGAGAAAAACGTCCATTGTATATTATAACAGATTTCTATTGGATCCTACCATATTATTATAGGACGAGTCCAATAATAAGTTTTTCTGGGCAGTAGCAAAAAACATACTATAGGACCGATTCTATATTATTTTTATAGGACAACCAATCACAACACACTATTTCCTCCTCTCTCTCCTCTTCAAAAACCCCACGCCGAAAAGAAAAATAAAGCGAGAGAAACGTTCATTGTATACCAGTGTTTTAAAAACCGAACCGGACCAGCCAGTCTGACCGGTGAACTGGAATTTGATCGGTCCAGAAGCCTAAAAAACCGGTTATGTATTTTTTCCGATCCAACCAGCCGGTCGGACGAAACTGGATTGAACCAGTAGTTCAAAGAGAATAGAAAATAGAAGGTAGAATACATCTAAAAACCCTGGGGAACCCGGGTTCGAATCCCCCTGAGCGCACTGTAATTACGAACTCCTTGGGTCATCTGGGCTCTGGAACCTGTTTGAGGAGGGGGAGCGGGGTCTCCCTAAGACTCAAAAAAAAAATTTACATATACGTATATATATTTATTGTATGTATGGGATTAAGAGAGAAAGATTCGCCCCCACCCTCTCCCATAACCTGTGGCGGAGGTCGGACGCCCGGGAGGGTGATAAATCAAGAGATGCTTCTCCATGTGGTTTCGAACCCGGGTCCCTTCATTAGGGACCATCGAAATTTGCCAACCGAGCTATTCCCTTCGTGGCGTATTTATGTATATATATATGTAGTACATGTAATCTATATGTACTCGGGTACACAATTCTTTTAGCCTATATATATATATATATATATATATATATATATATATATGTGTGTGTGTGTCTGTGTGTGTGAGTGTATGCATCTATACAACAATATATATGTATACACATTTATTTATATATACACATATATATACAATATATATATTCAAATATATATATATTAATTCAAATATATATATGTATATATATATTGATATATATATACAATATATATGTCTATATATACAAACAATATATATATATATATTGACACAATATATATATATTATATTATATATATATATATATATATATATATATATATATATATATATATAATATGCCCGGTTCAATCGGTTTGACCGGTCCAACCGCTAATTGCCTTTTATCATGGTGACCGGTTCGATTTTTCTAGTTCAAATTTTTTTTTTTATGTCATGCTGACATCATTTCCGATCCAACTGGTTCAACCACTCCGGTTGAACCCGACTCAATTCGGTCTGAGTCAGTACCAGTCCGACCACCGGTTCGGTTATGAAAACATTGTTGTATACTACCATGTTATTATAGGACCGGTCCTATAATAAGTTTTTCCAAGAAATAGAAAAAAGTACTATAGGACCGATTCTTTGTTATTTTTATAAGACAACCAATCACAATGCACTATTTCCTCCTCTCTACTCTTCAAACCACCCTTCCCCCCCCCCCAAAAAAAAATATAGTGCGACGTCCATTGTTTACTATAACAAATTTCTATTTGATCCTACAATGTTATCCTATAATAAGTTTTTCCGGGCAGTATCAAAAAACATACTATAGGACCAATTCTATATTATTTTTATAGAACAAACAATCACAATGCACTAATCTCTCCTCTTCAAAACCCAACCCACTAAAGAAAAAAGAGAGCGAAATGTCCATTGTAAACTATAACGAATTTCTATTGGATCCTACCATGTTATTATAGGACCGGTCCTATAATAAGTCTTTTCTGGGCAGTAGCAAAAAGCATACTATAGGTCCAGATCTATATTATTTTTATAGGACAACCAATCACAATGCACTATTTTCTCCTCTCTTCTCTTCAAAATCCCAACCCCTTACAAAAATAAAGAGAGAGAAACGTTGCATTGTATACTATAATGAATTTCTATTGGATCCTACCATCTTATTATAGGACCAGTCCTGTAATAAGTTTTTTTGGGCAGTAGTAAATACATTCTATAGGACCGGTTCTATATTATTTTTATAGGACAACCAATCACAATGCACTAATGCCTCCTCTCTCTCATCTTCCAAACCCCACCCACTAAAAAAATAACGAGAGAAAACGTCCTTTGAAAACTATAATGAATTTTTATTGGATCCTACCATGCTATTATAGGACCGGTCCTATAATAAGTCTTTTCTAGGCAGTAGCAAAAAGCATACCATAGGACCAAATCTATATTATTTTTATAGGACAACCAATCACAATGCACTATTTCCTCCTCTCTTCTCTTCAAAACCCCACCCCCTACAAAAAATAAAGAGAGAGAAACGTCCATTTTATACTATAATGAATTTCTATTGAATCCTAACATGTTATTATATGACCGGTCCTATAATTAGTTTTTCTGGACAGTAGCAAAAAACATACTATCAGACTAATTTTATATTATTTTTATAGGACAACCAATCACAATACACTATTTCCTCCTCTCTCTTCTTCAAAACCCCCACCCCTAAATATATACAGAGAGAGAAACGTCCAATATACACTATAATGAATTTCTTTTAGATCCTACCATATTATTATAGGACAGGTCCTATAATAAGTTTTTCTGAGAAGTAGTAAAAAACCTACTATAGGACCGGTTCTATAATATATTTATAGGACAACCAATCACAATGCACTATTTCCTCCTCTCTCCTATTCAATAATACACCCCCTAAAAAATAAAGAAAGAGAAACATCCATTGTATACTGTAACAAATTTCTATTGGATCCTACCATGTCATTATAGGACCGGTCATATAATAAGTTTTTTTTAGAAGTAGCAAAAACCATAGTATATGACTGCTTCTATATTATTTTATAGGACAACCAATCACAATGCACTATTTTCTCCTCTCTCCTCTTCAAAATCTCACCCCCTAAATATATAAAGAGAGGCAAATGTCCATTGTATACTATAACGAATTACTATTGGATCCTACCATATTATTATAGGACCGGTCCTATAATAAGTTTTTTCGGACAGTAACAAAATACATACTATAGGACTGGTTCTATATTATTTTTATAAGACAACCAATCACAATGTAAAATTTCCTCCTCTCTCCTTTTCAAAAACCCCACCCCTAAAAAAATAAAGAGAGAGAAACATCCATTATATACTATAATGAATTTTTATTGGGTCCTACCATGTTATTATAGGACCGGTCCTATAATAAGTTTTATCGGACAGTAGCAAAAAACATACTATAGGACTGGTTCTATATTATTTTTATAGCACAACCAAAAACAATGCACTATTTCCTCCTCTCACCTCTTCAAAACCTCACCCCCTAAAAAATAAAGAGAGAGAAATGTTCATTGTATAATATAATGAATTTCTATTGGATCCAACCATGTTATCAAAGGACCGGTCCTATGATAAGTTTTTCTGGACATTAGCACTAAACATATTATAGGCCCGATTCTATATTATTTTTATAGGTCAACCAATCACAATGCAATATGTCCTCCTCTCAGCTCTTCAAACCCCCATCCTCTAAATAAATAAAGAGAGACAAACTTCCATCATATACTATAATGAATTTCTATTGGATCCTATCATGTTATTATAGGACCGGTCCTATAATAAGTTTTTCCGTGCAGTAACAAAAAAATAATATAGGACCTTATTTGTATTAAATTTATAGGACAACCAATCACAATGCACTATTTCCTCCTCTCTCCTCTTCAAAATCCACTGCCTAAAAAAATAGAGAGAGAAACGTCCATTGTATACTATAACGAATTTTTATTGGATCCTACCATGTTATCATAGGACTGGTCCTATAATAAATTTTTTTAGGCAATAGCAAAAAAATACTATCGGACCGAATCTATATTATTTTTATAGGACAACCAATCACAATGCACTATTTCCTCCTCTCTCTTCTCTTCAAAACCCCACCCCCTAAAAAAATTAAGAGAGAGAAACGTCCATTGTATTTTATACCAAATTTCTATTGGATGCTAACATGTTATTATAGGACCGGTGTAACAAAATGAAATTCATGTGTAATATTCGTTTCAGCCTTTTTCTAAGCTTGATGTCTTTGATGTTGAATTAGTGGAAATTATTAAGGTTTGGTGTACATTTGTTCCCAATATTTTACTTTATAAGGAGTAAAGCACAAATATCTCAGTGAAAGCTTACTAATGGGTTTAAATCGCAAAATGACCACTTGAGAGATATAAGGATAAAATAAAAATTGATCTAGAAGTTTCTATGGCTTTTGTGTGGGAAAAAAAAGAAAATCCTAAAAGTGAAGATAATGTGACAATAAATGAATATATTTACCCATTGAATGAATATAAGGACAAATTGCCTAAAAATTACAAAAGTGGACACTTAGAGGATAATTCTTAACTGAAATTCATTTCCTTTGAGTATAAGTTTGCTTGGGTGATAAGTTTTACAACTTCTAGAAAATTGGTAATTATAATTGAATTATTTGAAAGAGGAAATAGGAGATAACTTAAAATGAAAAATAAAATCTTTAATGACTCTAAAAGTAACAATGGATGCCAAATTTGTGTTCTACATATTAAAATATACCTTTGGGTGAATTTTCACTCAATTTGGAGAATATTTGATTAAAGAGGGAAATTAGGTGTGAGAAAGTGTATAGAACCTTCAATATATTAAATAAATAAACAAATGATCCCTACATGTAAAATTAATGGAAAACTCGTATCCAAGGCACTTAATGTGACTTGTGGGTGAAGTTTCACCAAATTTGGAGAATTTTATCACCATTAGTGAAGGAGGAAAGAGAAAATACGTTTTGATTTACTTAACACATTAAAAGTTCCCAAAAGGCAAAACTAATTGCATATTTGGATTCCTCATATCAAAATTAGGCTTAGTGTCAATTTTCATTTAATTTGGAACATGTTTGCCCCTTCAAATGAGGAAAGAGAAAAAGGGAAATTAATATATCCACACTTTAGTCCTATTTGGTTTATGAATGCATTTATCTTGTCACACGGTATTTTTCCTTTTTTTTTTTCATGCCAGTGGACAGCCAGGATGAGAGCAGATGATCACTACCTATGATCTGACAGTCCTCCACCGCCGTCTAGCTCGCGATTGAATAGGAAAATTGGAACAGTTACAACACGATTTTCACATCGTGATTTCTTCCTCCCTACTCAATATTTTTTCATGATTTCTTATCCTACAGTTTCCTAATATGATTCCACACATGTTGATCCATGCTTTGTGGGGGTTTTTTGGACTATTTTGGGAAAACCCAAAACATATTCTCCTAACAAGTTCGGTCTCTACCCTCTTCGCTTCAACCCTCAACCCCACCTATAAATATCCCTACCTGAGGTTTGCTGAGTTCCCTTGCAACTAAACCATACCCTCAATTTCTCTCATGCTCCCGTGGTTGTTCGTCAGTGATCAAATTTTGTCCCTACTCTTGCGGTGGAGCGTTCTTCCTCTTCTCGTGGTCTCTGGGTGAATTGGAACCTTCAGTGAGTTCGTCTTCCTTTCCTTTTTCTTTTCTTGCTCTCATTTTTGGGTTTGGTCGCATGACGCGGTTTTGCCAAAATTTTGGGGTATCACAACAAGCTCAAGCACCATCCATGGCGTTAGCTACTGTGGGAGACAATCCCATGGGTGTAATACCCGTTGTACCCCTCTCGTTTTCTTCTTTCCCTCATTTTCCACCTTAGGGCACAGATGTCTTTTTGGCCGATTTTGTTTTTCTTTGGGTGAGTCAAGGTCGTGCCTTTGACTCGTGACTTGTCCAGCTTTGATTGGGCCAAGTCAGTGAGGCGGTTTCCCTCTTTGCTTTTTCTTTGGTGCTTTGCGATCACTTTTGCCTATGTGGCATGCTCTTATTGGCTGATTTTTATAAAATCATAACTAATTATTCCTATGTCTAAAATTAAAATAAAATACGTCCTAAACTCAAAAAATATCATATTTCTAATAAAAATAGTTCTAAAGGATGATTTCAAGTTTTGTCAAAAGTAATTTTCAGAAAATGAATTAAATGACTAAAAATCACCAAAAATACACCTAGATATTCATAACTCCAAAATATACAATATTATATGTTTTCTTAATCAGAAAAACCTAACTATGACAATGGTGATAGTTTTAGAGTCAAAAATGAGGATTTGTTTGAAAATTCCAAAAGTTAGGGCCTCCTTGCCTTTATACATGAGTGAACCCTAATTTATGTTTAAACATTGGAAAATAGGAAAATAAGCTTTGGGAATCGATTAAAGTAGTGAAGAAGAAGTACTCAGATCTTTTAAGAAAAGGTATGTGCTTTCCTTACACCTAAGTTTGGAAAATTTGTAACTTAACCTACTTTCTCTAATGAGGCTTCTATAAAACCATAATTTCTCTTTTGACAATTCCTTAGTTATATTTGCCTCAAAATCAATTTTATTAGTTATTTCTTGGGTCTTGTACCCCACTTCCATGTTTAGATTTACTTGATGCTTATACTTGCCATATTTCTTAGCATGTTGATATTATTAGACTATTAAACTAGTGTAGTGGTACTTTTCTACAACCATCCATAGATAGGGCATGTGTAAATTTGCCTTGGGGAATGTGTTACTCTTCCTAATATAGAATACTTGTAGGTGAGCGGAATGTGTTACTTTCCCTCACCTATTGGTTGAGGTTAGGTAGGTGTCTCAACCCTACATAGTTTAGGTAGTCAATATCAATCATACATGCAACCTTTTATTATTTTTATTATGGTAAGCATTTGTTTAGTTATGCCTCAGTCTTTTGACTATCTTCATCTTATGATGAAATCGAAGCCTTTATTTCCTTATAATTTTCTTATCTTTTGTCCTTGTTCATTTTCTTTGACATATACCTTGTTTTTCTTTCCCTTTTGATGAGTTCTTTCCCAACCACCCAGGGTTAGATTAAGGTGTTGAACAAGGCCAAGAGGACCATGTTCAGGAGTAGTAGATTCAAGTTTTGCTATCAAGGATGCCTAGGTTGCTCATTCCTAGATCCTATATTTCTTTTTGTTCTTTTCTTTTTCAAAGAAACTCATGTAGTGAACAAGAGTTCAAAAACAATGTAATAACTTACTTTCTTTCCGCTGCTATTGACATTTCGTATGTAACTGAATCATGCTTATTTACTTGGAATATTATGCATGCATTCCGCAATGTCTATTTTTCTTAGAAAAACTAGATGTTTTGTATTTCCTTTAGATTTTAGTAAGGAGGTGATCTCACCTTTTTACAAATGCTATCAGAGCCATAAAGCCTCTAGTAGGTGGGGCCCACATGGGCATGTGGCATGCCAATCTTGAGCCGTGCGGCCCAGACATGTTGGAAAGGGCTGCAATGGTTGATGTAGCCACCCTTACACTGGTATTCTATGATCAGGAGCTGGGTGTCCATGGTCCCTTGTGGGTCTATACTGAAATGGGGAAATATTATGAAGCCATATAGTTGAGACTTGATGAGGATGTCAAGAGTCTAAGTGGGGGAGATTGTAACGTCTCAAGATTTGAGGCCTCAGAGAAAATGATCTTAAAAGGAATGATTGGACTACCCATATCACCAAGGTGCACCTCCTTTTCTGGGATCCCATCTCTAAAGAACTCCATAGTTAAGTGTTCACATCTTGGAGTAGTACTAGGATGGCTGACCAGTCGGGAAGTTTATCCTGGCCTGCGTGTAAGTGAGGAAAAAAAACACAGTTAAGGCTAGTGGTGGTCAGTGGGGCCAATCTTCATTCCTGAAACTCTACTAGAGCCTTGGGTAGTGGGACCAAGTGTTACAAAATTATAACGTCCCAAGATTTGAGGGCTCAAATAAAATGATCTTAAAAAGAATGATTGGACTACCCATATCACCAAGGTGTACCTCCTTTTCTGAGATCCCATCTGTAAAGAACTCCATAGTTAAGTGTACTCAGCTTGGACTAGTACTAGGATGGGTGACCAGTCGGGAGTGTGTGAGTAAAAAGCGTACAGTTAAGGCTAGTGGTGGTCTGTGGGGCCATTCTTCATTCCTAAAACTCTACTAGAGCCTTGGGCAGTGGGCCCAGGTGTTACAAATAGTATGAGAGCCTATTGGACAACTACTAGGGCATAAGTTGAAAGCAAGGGTGTCTAGAATGGATCAGGGTCTTGGGGCTGACAATATTTTACTCCACACCACTAGCTTGGTTTACAGGGACTCCCGGATCCATATGATACCAGCCTGGCCTGTGCTGATACTGATTGCCTGAAATAGTATGCTCAGACGAAATAGTAGCCTTAGCCATCCTTGTTACCTACTCCTATTATCTTATGTCATACCCTTATCTTTCAGGAAGGAAGATTTGTTTGGAAACATGAACAACTCTTCTTCTGGAGCCACCTTTGACAACATCGACAACTGGGATACTCCGGTAACTCCCTCCAACATTGGGACAATACCTACTACCCATGTTGGCACCCCTCTTCTGACCCCTGAGAAAGAGTTGATCATGTTGCACTAGCTACTCTCAACTACCTTGGTAGGACAACTCTCTAATTCTACTGTTGCAGCCAAGCCAAAGGAGTTCACCCCTATGGACTTCATCGAGATGCAACCACTGTACTTCAAGGGCGAGAGTGAGTCAAACATGGTGGATAAAGCTAATGACTGGGTTCTGGCTCTGGAGTGTACCTTCAAGGGCATGGCATGCCCTCCTCACCAGAAGGTTCGCTTTATGACATATGTACTAGATGGTCTGACACAAGTGTGGAGGATGGGTATGTCTTGTACCGTGATACTTCAAGCATGTCTTGGGAAGAGTTCCTCAATCTCTTCTGTGAGAAGTATATCTGCCCCGCATACCTGAAGAGGAAGGAAGCAGAGTTTTATAGTCTGCATCAAGGAAGCTTGAGTGTCTCTGAGTACGTGTAGCATTTTCTTCTCTTGAAACACTATGCGGTGGACCTTGGAGCTGAAAGGAGGTCAACTCTATTTCTTGAGGGGTTAAACTACAACGTAGGACAAAACCTTGTTCCCCAATTGTCGTTGACCTTTCAAAAAATGGTGTATAAGGCTTTGGTGATCGAGTCGTACCCCAGGTTCCAATCCTCCGGGCACAACAACAAAAGAGGAAGAATGTTAGTGGGAACCAAGGACATGACAACTGCAACTATTGCTCGCATTCTCACCCGCCAGGAAGGTGTCCTATTAGGAATGGTCAATCCCTTAGAGATGATCGACCTACACCTATCTGCTAGGAGTGCGGTCAAGCTGGACACATTTGACCCAACTTCCCTAAGCTTATACGAGGAACAACGCCAGTTTAGTAGCCTGCTCAGCAGCCATAACAAGTCAGAATCCGCCTCTAAAAAACAACAACCAGAACCGAAAAGGTCGACAACCACTTGTGGAAAGGCAGAACAGAAGGGTGTTTGCCCTTAATGCTAAGTACGCTGAAGGAGATAATGAAGTCATCGGATGTACTCTTCATCTTAATTTGCATCCAGTTAAAGAACTCTTTGATTCTGGTTCATCGAATACGTTCATATCATCTGAGTTTGCTTCCCTGTTAGAGATAGAATTAGAATATATAGATCATGTTTTAGATGTAAAAACCCCTAGTGGTAGGGTTTGCTCTTCTTATCTCAAATTCCCGACCATGGACCTCTGTATCTCTGGTATAATATATCCCTTGGATTTCATCTTGCTTGACATGATCACCTTTGTTGTCATCCTGGGGATGGATTGGTTGAAGAAGTACAAAGCTATTTTGCTTTTTGAGGTATCAAAAGTCAGTTTGTTACATCATGTTGTGGAAAGGATGTGTGTCAAGGGTAGGAAGCGAGAGGATAGACAGTTTGTCATCTCCACCATTAAAGCCGAAAATCTTATCTCGTAAGGGTGTAGAGAATACTTAGCTTCTATCGTCCTTGATGCTACACCTCCTGCTCTAAATCACATAGATATTGTGAAGGGCTTCCGCGATGTTATTCCTAAGGAGTTGCCTAGCTTGCCCCTTCGTGAGGTGGATTTTTCCATCGAGATTGCATTAGGAACCTCTCCCATCTTAAAGCCTCCTTATCGCTTGGCCCTTGTAGAACTTGCCGAGATTAAGAACTAGCTTCAGGAGCTTCTCGACATGGGCTTTGTACGCCCTAGTGTTCCACCTTGGGGATCCCCTATTTTGTTTGTGAATAAGGATGGTCCGTTGCGTATGTGCATGTATTATCGTATGCTTAATCAAGTGACGATAAAGAACCGCTATCATTTGCCTCGCATCGATGAACTGTTTGACCAGCTGAAGTCAACCACTGTGTTCTTGAAGATGGATCTACGAAGTGGCTAATACCAGATGCATGTGAAGGATGAGGATGTTTCAAAGACAACTTTTAGAACACATTATGGGCATTGTGAGTTCTTGGTCATGCCTTTTGGTTTGACTAATGCCCCTGCTGCTTTCATGGACTTGATGATTCAAGTGTTTCGTCCTTACCTCGATCAGTTCATGGTGGTTTTCATCGATGATGTGTTGGTCTACTCTGAATCTAAAGAACAACATTGTGAACATTTGCGGATCATTCTGAACACACTGAGAGAAAATCAACTGTATGATAAATTCTCAAAGTGTGAGTTTTGGATCAAGGAAGTGATGTTCTTGGGTCACGTGATTTTTGTCGGATACATTGTTGTTGATCCTGTAAAAGTAGAAGCTGTGATTGAGGGAAAGCTTCAAAGACCCCATTTGAGATCCGTAGTTTCCTCAATTTAGCAGGTTACTATCAGAGGTTTATCAAGAGTTTTTTTGAGTTGGATCTTCCTCTAACAAAGTTGACAAGAAAAGAAGTCAAGTTTGTGTGGACTCGTGAATGTGAGGACAATTTTTAGAAGTTGAAGAGTTGTTTGACGTCTGCTCTTGTACTTGCTCTACCCGTTGAAGGCAAACCCTACATAATCTTCATAGATGCTTCTAAGAAAGGATTATGGTGTATCTTGATGCAAGAAGATCGAGTGATCACCTATGCTTCGCCCCAGTTGAAACCTAATGAAGAGAATTGGCCTACCCATGATTTAGAGCTAGCATCTATCGTGCATGCTGTAAAGATCTGGCGACACTATCTGTATGGAGTGAAGTTTGAAGTTTTCTCAGATCACAAGAGTTTGAGGTATCTGTTGACACAAAAGGATCTGAACCTGAGGCAACATAGATGGATGGAGTATCTCAAGGACTATGATTTTACCATCACCTATCATCCCAGTAAAGCGAATGAAGTTGTCGATGCATTGAGTTGAAAGAACAATGCAGCATGTGCTGCCATGAACTTGGATTTTTTTTCCTATTGGAAACCACAACTTGATGATGATGAATAAGATGAAAAGTTGTGTGTGCACATGGGTAGTTTGTCCATTACACCTTCTTGGATTTCAGAAGTTGTTGCTGTACAACTTGAAAGTTCTGAGCTTGAAGAGATGAAAGCCTTAGTTGAGAAGCCACAATCTGACTTTTCAGTTGGAGTGGATGGAGTTGTTCATTTTTGATAAAGGTTGTGGATACTTGAAGTTGGAAACTTGTGATAGAAGGTTTTGAGTGAAGCCCATGGGTCTAAGTACACCATACACCCTGGTACTACCACGATGTACAAGGACTCACAGTGAAGTTTTTGGTGGAAGAACATGAAGAAGGATATTTCTCTATTCGTCACGAAGTGTTTGACTTGTCAAAAAATCAAGATTGAGCATCAACGACCTGGTGGTCTTATGCACCCACTTGAGATTCTGAAATGGAAATGGGAAAATATTAATGTGGACTATGTCACTAGTTTCCCTAAGACCAGGAAGGGTTTTGATGTTGTGTGGGTTGTGATTGATCGTCTTACTAAATCTACCCACTTTTTACCTTTCAAGTCCACTTACAAGGTTGATGAGATGGGTCAGTTGTACATGGATTGGATCATTCATCTGCATGGAGTTCCAAAAGTGATAGTGTTTGATCGTGACCTGAAGTTCACCTCTCGTTGTGGAGTCAGATTCAAGCAAAGATGGGTACTGACTTGCGTTTCAGTACGACCTATCATCCTCAAACTGATGGTCAATCCGAAAGGACAGTGCAGACTTTGGAAGATCTTCTTCGTGCCTATGTTATGGATTGGGGAGTTGTATGGGATAAGTTTCTTCCATTAGTAGAGTTTGCTTATAATAATATCTACTAAGCTAGTATTGGTATGCCACCTTATGAAGCTTTGTATGGAAGACCTTGTCGTTCTCCGTTACATTGGGATGATGTGGGGGAACGTGCTCTAGTGAAGTCTGATGATATGCAGATGATGATAGAGAAGGTTTAGTTGATCATGAAGTGTATCAAAGCTACTCAAGATCGACAGAAGATGTATGCTGATAAGAAAAGGTCTGACGTGGGTTTCTTAGTAGGAGAATATGCCTTCTTGAAGATCAAGCCTATACATTTTATTGCAAGATCTAAAGTTAAAGGCAAGCTTAGTCCCCACTATGTTGGACCATTTGAGATCTTGGATAAGGTTGGAGACTGTGCATACCATTTAGCTCTTCCTCCCACCAATGACAAATTCCATAATGTGTTTCATGTCTCTGTGCTGTGAAAGTATGTGAAGGACTCTTCTCATGTACTCTCAATTGAACCTCTAGAGATTCAGGAGAATCTCACTTATGAAGAGTTACATGTGAAGATCCTTGACTCCTGAGTTAAGCAATTGAAGAACAAGGAGATCGAGTTGGTGAAGGTTTTATGATAGTATCATGGTTTGGAAGAAAACACTTGGGAGCTTAGAGATGAGATGTTATGTACTCACCCTTCCCTTTTTGTATGAGATTTCAGGGATGAAATCCTTTTTAACGGGTGGAGTGATGTAACGAACTAAAATTCATGTGTAATATTAGTTTCAGCCTTTTTCTAAGATTTATGTCTTTGATGCTGAATTAGTGTAAATTATTAAGGTTTGGTGTACATTTGTTCCCAATATTTTACTTTGTAAGGAGTAAAGCACAAATATCTCAGTGAAAGCTTATTAATGGGTATAAATTTCAAAAACCACTTATGAGATACAAGTATAAAATAAAAATTGATCTAGAAGTTTCTATGGCTTTTGTGTGGGAAAAAGAAAGAAAATCCTAAAAGTGAAAATAATGTGACAATAAATGAATTTATTTTCCCATTGTGTGAATATAAGGTTAAATTACCTAAAGTTTATAAAAGTGGAACTTATAGGATAATTCTAAACCCAAATTCATTTCCTTTGGGTATAAGTTTGCTTGGGTGATAAGTTTTACAACTTTTGGAAAATTGGTAATTATAATTAAATTATTTGAAAGAGGAAATAGGAGATAACTTAAAAATAAAAAATAAAATCTTTAATGACTCCAAAAGTAACAATGGATGCCAAATTTGTGTTCTATATATTAAAATATACCTTTGGGTGAATTTTCACTTAGTTTGGAGAATATTTGATTAAAGAGTGAAATTACGTGACAGAAAGTGTGTAGAACCTTCAATATATTAAATAAATAAACAAATAATCCCAACATGTAAAATTAATGGCAAATTCGTATCTAAGACACTTAATGTGACTTGTGGGTGAAGTTTCACCAAATTTGGAGAATTTTATCACCATTAATGAAGGAGGAAAGAGAAAACAAGTTTTGATTTATTTCACACATTAAAATTTCCCAAAAGGCATAACTAATTGCATATTCAGAATCCTCATATCAAAATTAGGCTTAGTGTCAATTTTCATTTAATTAGGAACATGTTTGCCACTTCAAATGAGGAGAGAGAAAGAGAGAAATTAATATATCCACACTTTAGTCCTATTTGGTTTAGGATTGCATTTATCTAATCACACTGTATTTTTCCTTTATTTTTGCTTTTTTTATGCCAGTGAATGGGTAGGATGAGAGTAGATGATCATGAACCATGATCCGACGGTCCTCCACCATCGTCTAGCTCACGGTTGAATAGGAAAATCGGATCAGTTGCATCACGATTTTCAAATCGTGATTTCTTCCTTCCTACTCAATCTTTTTTTGCAATTTCTACTCCTATAGTTTCCTAATACGATTTCACACATGTTGATCCATGCTTTTTTGGGGTTTTGTGAATTATTTTTGGAAAACCCAAAATGTATTCTCCTTGCAAGTTTGGTCTCTACCCTCTTCGCTTCAACCCTCAACCTCGCCTATAAATACCCCTACCTGAGGCTTGCTGGGTTCCCTTGCAACTCAACCATACCCTCAATTTCTCTCATGCTCTCGTGGTTGTTCATTGGTGATCGAATTTTATCCCTATTCTTGCGGTGGAGTGTTCTTCTTCTTCTCGTGGTTTTTGGGAGAATTGGAACCTTCGTTGAGTTCGTCTTCCTTTCCCTTTTCTTTTGTTTCTCTTGTTTTTAGTTTTAGTCAGATTATGCAGTTTTGCCCAAATTTTGGGGTCTCACCGCAAGCTCGAGCGCCAGCCATGGCGCGAGCTACTGTGGGAGACAATCCCATGGGTGTAATACCCATTTTACCCCTCTCATTTTCTTCTTTCCCTCATTTTCCACCTTAGGGCATAGATGTCTTTTCGCCCGATTTTGTTTTGCTTAGGGCGAGTCTAGGCTGCGCCTTTGACTCCTGACTTAGCCGACTCTGAGTGGGCCAAGTCAGTGAGGCAGGTCCCCTCTTTGCTTTTTCTTTGGTGCTTTGCGATCACTTTTGCCTACGTGGCATGCTCTTATTAGCTGGTTTTCATAAAATCATAACTAAATATACCTATGTCCAAAATTAAAAATAAAATGTGTTCTGAACTCAGAAAAATTTCATCTTTCTAACAAAAATAGTTCCAAAGGAAGATTTCGAATTTTGTCAAAAGTGATTTTTAGAAAATGAATTAAATGACTAAAAATCACAAAAATAAACATAAATACTCATAAATCCAAAATATACAATATTATATATTTTGTTAATAAGAAAAACCTAACTAAGACAATTGTGATAGTTATAGAGTAAAAAATGAGGTTTTGTTTGAACAGTCCAAAAGTTAGGGTTTCCTTGGCTTTATACATGAGTAAACCCTAATTTATGTTTAAACATTGGAAAATAAGAAAATAAGCTTTTGGAATCGATTAAAGTAGTGAAGAAGAAGTATTTGGATCTCTTAAGAAAAGGTATGTGCTTTCCTTACACCTAAGTTGGGAAATTTTGTAATTTAACCTAGTTTCCCTAATGAGGCTTCTATAAAATCCTAATTTCTATTTTGACAATTCCTTAGTTATATTTGCCTCAAAATCAGTTTTATTAGTTATTTCTTGGGTCTTGTACCCTAGTGCCATGTTTATATTTACTTGATGCTTATACTTGCCATATTTCTTAGCATGTTGATTTTATTAGCCTATTAAAATAGTGCAGTGGTACTTTTCTGCAACCACCCATAGATAGGGCATGTGTAAATTCACCCTAGGGAATGTGTTACTCTCCCCAATATAGAATTTTTGTAGGTGACTGGAATGTGTTACTCTCCCTCACCTATTGGTTGAGGTTAGGTAGGTGCCTTAATCCCACATAGTTTAGGTAGTCAATATTAGTCATGCATGCAACCTTTTCACTATTTTTGTTATGGCAAGCATCTATCTACTTATGCCTCATTCTTTTGACTATCTTCATCTTATGATGAAATCTGAGCCTTTATTTCCTTATAGTTTTTTTATCTTTTGTCTTTGTTCATTTTCTTTGACACGTACCTTGTTTTTCTTTCCCTTTTGCTGGGTGCTTTCCCAACCACCCAGGGTTAGATCAATGTGTTGAATAAGGCCAAGACGACCATGTATACGAGTAGTAGATTCAAGTTTTGCTATCAAGGATGACTAGGTTGCTTATTGCTAGATCCTATAGTTTCTTTTTGTTCATTTCCTTTTCAAAACAACTCATGTAGTGAATAAGAGTTTAAAAGCAATGTAATAACTTAGTTTCTTTCCACTGCTATTGACATTTCATATGTATCTGAATCATGCTTATTTACTTGGAATATTATGCATGAATTCCATAATGTCTATTTTTCTTGGGAAAAGTGGATCTTTTGTATTTCCTTTAAATTTTAGTAAGGAGGTGATCTCACTTTTTTATAACCGGTCATATAATAAGTTTTTTTGGGCAGTAGCAAAAAACATACTATAAGATCGATTCTAAATTGTTTTTATAGGACATCCAATCACAATGTACAATTTCCTCCTCTCTCCTCTTCAAAACCCCACCCCTATAAAAATAAAGAGAGAGAGACATCCATTGTATACTATAACAATTTTCTATTGGATCCTACCTTGATATTATAGGACCGGTCCTATAATAAGTTTTTTTGGCCAGTAGCAAAAAACATACTATAGAACCGGTTCTATATTATTTTTATAGGACACCCAATCACAATGCACTATTTTCTTCTCTCTCCTTTTCAAAATCCCACCCTTACAAAATAAAGAAAGAGAAAATTCCATTGTATACTATAACAAATTTCTATTGGACCCAACCATGTTATTATAGGACCGGTCCTATAATAAGTTTTTCTAGATAGTAACAGAAAACATACTATAGGTTCGGTTCTATATTAATTTTATAGGACAATCAATCACAATGCACTATTTCCTCCTCTCTCCTCTTCAAAGCCCCACCCCCTAAAATAATAAAGAGAGAGAAACTGTCGTTGTATATTATAACAAATTTCTATTGGATCCTACCATGTTATTTTAGATCAGTACTATAATAAGTTTTTCTGGGAAGTAGCAAAAATCATACTATAGGACCAGTTCTATATTATTTTTATAGGACAACCAATCACAATGCACTATTTTTTCCTCTCTCCTATTCAAAACCACATCCCCTAAAAAAATAAAGAGCGAGAAACGTCCATTGTATACTATAACGAATTTCTATTGGATCCTACCATGTTATTATAGTCTTATAACAAGTTTTTCAAGGCAGTAGAAAAAGACATACTATAGGACTAGATCTATATTATTTTTATAGGAAAACCAATCACAATGCTTTATTTTCTCCTCTCTCCTCTTGAAAACAACACATCCTAAAAAATAAAGAGAGAGAAATGTCCATTGTAAACTATAACAATTTCTATTGGATCTTACCTGGTTATTATAGGATCGGTCCGATAATAAGTTTTTGCCGGCAGTAGCAAAAAACATACTATAGGACCAGTTCTATATTATTTTTATAGGACAACTAATCACAATGCACTACTTCCTCCTCTCTCCTCTTCCAAACCCCACCTTCTAAAAAAAATAAAAAGAGAGAAGCGCCCATTGTATACTATAATGAATTTCTATTGGATCCTACCATATTATTATAGGACCGGTCCAATAATAAGTTTTTTTGAGCAGTAGAAAAAATATATTATAGGACTAGTTCTATATTATTTTTAGAGGACAACCAATCACAATGCATTATCTCCTCCCTCCCCTCTTCAAAACCCCAATCCCTAAAAAAATAAAGAGAGAAAAATATCCATTGTATACTATAGCAAATTTCTATTGGATCTTACCAAGCTATTGTAGGATCGATCCTACAACAAGTTTTTCTGGACAATAGCAATAAAACATACTATAGGACCAGTTCTATATTATTTTTATAGGACAACCAATCAAAATGCACTTTTTCCTCCTCTCTCCTCTTCAAAACCCCACCTTCTAAAAAAATAAAAAGAGATAAGCGTCCATTGTATACTATAAAGAATTTTTATTGGATCCTACCATGTTATTATAGGACCGGTGCTATAATAATTTTTTCCAGCCAGTAGCAAAAAACATACTATAGGACCGGTTGTAAATGATTTTTATAGGACAAACAATCACAATGCACTATTTCCTCCTCTCTCTCCTTTTCAAAACCCCACCCCCTAAAAAATAAAGAGAGAGAAACGTCAATTGTATATTATAATGAATTTCTATTGGATCCTACCATGTTATTATTGGACCGGTCCTATAATAAGTTTTTTCGAGCAGTAGCAAAAAATGTTATATATGACTAATTCTATATTATTTTTATAGGACAACCAATCACAATGCACTATTTCCTCCTCTCTCCTTTTCAAAACCACACCCCTTAAAAATATAAAGAGAGAGAAACATCCATTACATATACTATAACAAATTTCTATTAGATCGAATCATTTTATTATAGGACCGGTCCTATAATAAATTTTTCTGGGAGTAGCAAAAAATATACTTTAGGACTGGTTCTATATTATTTTATAGGACAACCAATCACAGTGCACTATTTCCTCCTCTCTCATCTTCTAAACCCCACCCCCAAAAAAATAAAGAGAGAGAAACATCCATTGTATACTATAACAATTTCTATTGGATCCTGCTATGTTATTATAGGACCGGTCCTATAATAAGTTTTTCCAGCAAAAACATGCTATAGGACCGGTTCTATATTATTTTTATCAGACAACCAACCACGTTGCTCTATTTCCTCCTCTCTCCTCTTCAAAATCCCACACCCAATAAAATTAAAGAAAGAAAAACGTCCATCGTATATTATCTATACTACTATAAAAAGAGGGAGTTATTTGAACTAATTACAAACACATGCCATTCTACCCCTCTTAGCCAATCACAACACACTGTTCTAAAATGATGTTCTCTCCTTCACCCTCTCTCTTCTCACATTTTTTTACAACTTTTTTTAAATTTTGTTGGCTTTTCTCACACACGTCACCCCACTAAATGACATATTTTCACACTTAAACTTCATGTTTGTTTTCCCAATCTTAACGGCAAGTATGACCACGTCAACAATTCATCATTAATTCTCTCCTATTGATAGGCACAATTTTCTCTCACCGCTTTGGGCAGGCGTGTCTACGTTTCTAATTCGCTCCAATAAATTTCCATGGCCCTGTATCTACTGATTTCTCTCCTAAAATATGCCCATTAAATCCTCCACTTTGTGAAACCTGTTTTGTCTTTTACTCCCTCTCTCTCACACACCTCATTCTATCAAACGGTTCCGTAATTCTCTCCAACTTCCTTGCCTATTAAGCCATTCTCCTGAAAAAGAATAGCACGCCTCCCCTATGTCTTCCCATTACTTCATCTACTCTTGGCATGACGGTACCTCCCATAAACTCAAGGTATTGACCCTTTTAAAAACAATTAATCCAAACCAACATATTGAATCTTTTTATTAAACACAATTTAATCTTCTCTTCATTTTGTATTAAACAAAATGAAAAACAAATAAATTGGGAGATATTTATTCACTTCCGATTTTCATGTTTAGTTTCAATACACACCCTCACTCCACAAATTGGGAGAAAACAATTAAGTCACATGCCATATTTACTGAAAACACGGTTGTATTTGACCAACTCCTACGACATGTCTCTACATCCTGATTCACCACAATAACTGCCCCCACAATCCCATGAAAAACATCATTATCCCCGTGATGCCAAACAAACTAATAACCATCCATGGCATGGAAGGTGGCAGCTCTCACCACATGGCTACATCGTCTACCTCATCACATTTGCAAAAATCACCCGCTTCCTCTCTTCCACAGTTCACCCAGATACCTCTACAGTCTGCTCTCTCCACACTCCGCACCACCACCATTGAGATCATGGTCGGAATACATTAACTAGCCGCCTCATCTCCTTTTTCCGTCATAGGTTATAGGTCTCCACTAGGGGCACACCCCATTCACAAGTAGTCTGCATCCGCAACATCTGCATAGGTGACCATCGACAGCTCCAGCAGTGCCTCTGACTCTTCACTGTTGTGCATGCGGCCTCACATTCACCATTCCAGGGATCATTATCTCATGTCGTCGCTTCCTGCAATGTTGCCTTGCCTGCACTTCTGGTAGAAGCATTTATGCTGCGAGATTTCAAGCAAATGGTGGCGTCAGTAGTGTTGAAGAGCGTCGGGGTGATAGATCACGGGTTGTGCAAGAGACAGTGAGACCATGTGGTCGTTCGGGCACGGACGTGAAGGATCCACTGTTGAGAACGTGAAGGCATACAACCACAACTACGGTAAGGGCACGATGAGTAAGCCAAGAGGCCCGAGAAACCTCTTGATAATATTTATTCTTTATATTTAATGGCGAATAAAAGCCTGATGGATGGATATAAAGGAGGTTTACATGTCAAATTCCCAGCCGTGATCTTCTAAGTTGCTTCTGCATGTATATTAAATCAACAATACATTTGATATATGCCGTAAGTTTATTGACATGTATGAATACCACGTAAATGGATACGTTTCGCTACATGCTTAAGAATCATCTTCTTTTATATGTTTGTTTTTGAGGTTTGTCATTTTTGTGCTACGGACATGGTTCACTTGTGTTCGTAAACATGGAGTACATGCTAACATGTGGATGCCTTCAAATTGTTTGAATTCACGACACCATTGTGGTGTTGATACTGTGAAACCATCTACCCTTGACATGTCTTTAACTAACTACACTGGTGACATCAAATCCAGGTTCACAGATGCGACAACTTACTCTATCGACGAACACCATGCAAATAACATATTCTTCATATAAACTTTCTTGAATTAAGAACCAGATTAGAAAGATCCATGTCCAATGTCAGTATTTCCAGCCATGGAGTGATACCGTTGCATAAAAAGATGATATGGCAAACATGGCGTTCTTTCTAAGGCCTCATTGCCACATGTCCTGCCAACTAGAAAAAGATAGATAATGGTTTCTACGTAATTAACATATTGATAAGAATATTTGTTTATGTCTACTCAATTTGTGTTTATAACTAATTACTATCAGGTCCAAGTTTTTCTTTATTTGTTTTTATTTTGAAGTCACGAAGCACAAATTGATGTATACATATTGTTGATAGCTGCAGAAGAAATCTACCCATTAATAAAAATGCCATTTATGACAAGTGGTGCTCATCACCGTCGATGGAGGGCCACTATTATTGACTTGTAGTTGAGGATAACAGTTTCGTTCTGTTATATTAGATCCATGAAATAACCTGATATCCAATATATCACATGTGTCCGACTACTATGGACTTGAGTATGGGTCATTTATTCAGTGAAGCTCATTACGATTATCTATGTAACATTTATATAAATTTTTAGGTCATATATAACTATATAATTAAATAACTAAATGTACATGGTATGAATATATAAAACTTTAGTTAATAAGTTTCATTTGTACACAGAGTTACTCACTTCAATTTGTTAATGGCAAATAAAAAATTTGAAAGTGAATTTCTATTTGACATTGGACTTCTAATGTAGTTGATTGGTACAATATTACATGCATTTCAAATCTAACAACGAGTATCACCTCCCCTTTAGATGCTTTATAGCCGTGATTCTTCTTTTTCCTACATATATATAGATACGTAAATGGATGCCTTTTAACTTCCATATGGTAAACTTATGTACACATTTGAGTATGGGAGGTTGTGTCTTCAGAAGTGTAATGTCACTGTCTAAGTTGTATCTATTTTATTATGTGTAAATTTACTAATGGTTGTCATTATGATTGACATTAGAAAATGCATATATTGTCCATTATATATATGAGCTTAACCAAATTGTTAACTCCAATTAGATTTAGAAACTACTGTAACTTCAATTCATCATTTTGAGATGTTTGTAATATTGCTAGAATTTAGATGATTTGTATATTTGTCTATTTTCATATAAGTGCATGTTTGTATTCCTATTGAATTTATCCAAAAAAAATATATGGAGTTTAATTACATACTAAGATATACATTGTAGTTTTTGTCTTGATTTCTTCCTTTTATTTCAAATGATATTTACTAAACTATTTGATTGTCTAGCTTTTACAATGCATCTATTTTTCTTTGAAACTTAGACATCAAATGATATATTTAAATTACAAATATCACTTTTACATATTTTAAGTTGCAAGAGCCTATTCTATTAATGAGATAATGGTATCTCAAAAAATTACTAAAATTTTTTTACAACTTCTCATTTTATATGATTTTCTATATTTCACAAATTATATTTATTTATTATATAAATAATCCTAACACTGAACAAATTAAAACAAAAAGTCTCAGAATTTTAGACCACTCACTCCACTCTCACATTTGTTGGTCCTTTTGTCATTCTATTCTTAATTTTACCTTTCATCTCACTCATCTACCCATTATATACCATATTACATCCTTTCATTGCCTTTACAATGTTGTAAGAAAGTATTTATTACAAAACGTAATTGTCTCAGTTAACTCTTTATTCTTTCCTAAAAACTAAGTTGTAAGGTGTCATTTTTCTTTATCTACTTACTCTCTCAACTCTTCTATCAACTTTGACTCTTTATATGGTGATTATAGTCTATTGATTTACTATCCTTTATAATGAAACTTCACATTTATTTCAAACATTTTATCTCCCTTCACTTACTATTTTTGTCCCTTCCCAATTTGCTCACTCATATTGAATAATATCATAGTATTTGAAGGATTTGAAAATTGTATTATATAAGTTAATACAAGTGTTTTTTATAAGGTTTGAGAAAAAGAACGTGACCTCATTTATTTTTTAAATAATTATCTAATATAATTTTTCTTCTTTAGTGAGGCACGTGCATTTGCATGTATGTATTTACTAGTGAAAAATATATATTGGATCCTACCATGTTGTTATAGGACCGGTCCTATTATAAGTTTTTCGGAATAGTAGCAAAAAACATACTATAGCACTGGTTCTATATTATTTATATAAGACAACCAATCACAATGCACTATTTCCTCCTCTCTCCTTTTCAAAAACCTTACCCCCTAAATAAATAAAGAGAGGCAACTGTCCATTGTATACTATAATGAATTTCTATTGGATCCTACCATATTATTATAGGACCGGTCCTATAATATATTTTTCCAGGCAGTAGCAAAAAACATACTATAGGACTGGTTCTATATTATTTTTATAGGACAACCAATTACAATGCACTATTTCCTTCTATCTCCTCTTCAAAAACCCACCCCCTAAAAAATAAAGAGAGAGAAACATCCATTGAATACTATAACGAATTTCTATTGGATCCTACCATGTTATTGTAGGACCGGTCCTATAATAAGTTTTTCCAGGCAGTAGCAAAAAATAGACTATAGGATGAGTACTATATTATCTTTATAGGACAACCAATAACAATGCTCTATTTCCTCCTCTCCCTCCTCTTTCAACCCCCATCCCCTAAAAAATAAAGAGAGAGAAAACCTCCATTGTATTTTATAAGAAATTTCTATCTGATCATACCATGTTAATATAGGACCAGTCTTATAATAAGTTTTCCCGGGCAGTAGCAAAAAACATACTATAGGACCGGTTCTATATTATTTTTATTTGACAACTAATCACAATGCACTATTTCCTACTCTCTCCCCACTTCAAAACACCACCCCCTAAAACAATAAAGTGAGAGAAACATCTATTTTATATATAATGAATTTCTATTGGATCCTATCATGTTAATATAAGACCGGTCCTATAATAAGTTTTTCTGGGCAGTAACAAAAAAATATTATAGGACCGGTTCTATAATATTTTTGTAGTACAACCAATTAAAATACACTATTTCCTCCTCTCTCCTCTTCAAAACCCCACCCTCTAAAATAAATAAAGAGAGACAATCGTCCATTGCACACTATAACAAATTTCTATTAGATCCTACCATTTTATTATAGGATCGGTATTATAATAAGTTTTTTCGGGGAATAGAAAAGAACATACTATACAACCGGTTCTATATTATTTTTATAGGGCAACCGATCACAATACACTATTTCCTCCCCTCTCTCCTCTTCAAAATCCCACCCCATAGAAAAAAAGAGAGAGAAACACCCATTGTATTTTATAGTGAATTTCAATTGGATCCTACCATGCTATTATAGCTTCGGTCCTATAATAAGTTTTTTTAGGGAGTAGCAAAGAAACATACTACAAGACCGGTTCTATATTATTTTTATAGGACAACCAATCATAATACACTATTTCCTCCTCTCTCCTCTTCAAAACCCTTCCCCCTAAAAAAATAAAGAGAGAGAAAGCTCCATTGTATACTATAATAAATTTCTATTGGATCCTACCATGTTATTATAGGACCAATCCTATAATAAGTTTTTCCGGACAATAGCAAAAAAATACCATAGGACCGGTTCTATATTATTTTTATCAGACTATCAATCAGAATGCACTATTTCCTCCTCTCCTCTTCAAAACCTCACCCCCTAAAAAAATAAAGAGAGAGAAACGTCCATTGTATACTATAACAATTTCTATTAGATCCGACCGTGTTATTATAGGACCGATCCTATAATAAGTTTTTCTGGACAGTAGAAAAAAAAATACTATTGGACCATTTCTATATTATTTTTATAGGACAACCAATCACAATGTACTATCTACTCCTCTCTCCCCTCTTCAAAACCCCACCCCCCAAAAAAAATAAAGAGAGAGAAAAGTCCATTGTATTTTATAATGAATTTCTATTGGATCCTATCATGTTATTATAGGACCGGTCCTATAACAAATTTTTCAGGGCCGTAGCAAAAAAATAGTTGGTTCTATATTATTTTTATAGGACAACCAATCACAATGTCATATTTTCTCCTCTCTCTTCTTTAAAATCCCACCCCCTAAAAAAATAAAGAGAAAGAAACGTCCATTGTACACTATAACTAATTTCTATTGGATCCTACCTTTTTATTATCAGACTGGTCCTATAATAAGTTTTTTTGGGGAAGTAGTAAGAAACATACTATAGGATCAATTTTATATTATTTTTATAGGACAACCAATCACAATGCACTATTTCCTCCTCTCTCATTTCAAGACCCCACCCCCTAAAAAAATAATTAGAGAAATGTCCATTGTATACTATAACAATTTCTATTGGATCTAATCATGTTATTATAGACTAGGTCCTATAATAAATTTTTCCAGGCAATAGCAAAATGCATACAATTGGACCGGTTCTATATTATTTTTATAGGACAACCAATCACAATGCACTATTTCCTCCACTCTCCTCTTCAAAACCCCGTCCTCTATCACAATCAAAGAGAGAGAAACATCCAATGTATACTATAATGAATTTCTATTGGATCCTATCATGTTATTATATGACCGGTCCTATAATAAGTTTTTCCAGGGTAGTAGCAGAAAACATATTATAGGACCCGTTCTATATTATTTTTGTAGGACCACCAATCACAATACACTATTTCCTCCTGCCTCCTCTTCAAAATCCCACCTCTAAAAAATAAAGAGAGAGAAATGTCCATTGTATACTACAACGAATTTCTATTGGATCCTATAATGTTATTATAACACCGGTCCTATAATAAGTTTTTTCTGACATTAGAAAAATACATACTATAGGACCGATTCTATATTATTTTTATAGGGAAACCAATCATAATGCAGAATTTTCTCCTCTCTCCTCTTCAAAACCCAACCCCATAAAAAAATAGAGAGAGAAACATCTATTTTATATGACAATGAATTTCTATTAGATCCTACCATGTTATTATAGGATCGGTCCTATAATAAGTTTTTTCGGACAATAGCAAAAAAAATATTATAGGACTGGTTCTATATTGTTTTTATAGGACAACCAATCACAATGCACTATTTCCTCCTCTCTCTCCTCTTCAAAACCCCATTCTCTAAAAAAATAAAGATAGACAAACATTCATTGTATTTTATAACGAATTTCTATTGCATCCTACTAGGTTATTATAGTACCGGTCCTATAATTAGTTTTTCCGGGCAATAGAAAAAACATACTATAGGACCGGTTCTATATTATTTTAATAGGATAACCAATCACAATGCACTATTTCCTCTTATCTCCTCTTTAAAACCCCATCTCCTAAAAATTTAAGAAAGAGAAATGTCCATTGTATACCATAACGAATTTATATTGGATCCTACCATGTTATTATAGGACTGGTCCTATAATAAGTTTTTACCAGGCAGTAGAAAAAAACATACTATAGGACCGGTTCTGTATTATTTTTATAGGACAAACATGTTGGGTTTTAGGGGAATCAGAGAAGGCAGCGGAAACAAAAATTTTCTCCTCCCAAACCCAGAACAAGGAAACGCGTCGACATCTATACAATAGGAAAGGATGGTTTGCGGAATCATACCTTGTCTCGAGGCTTGTTCGGCGACAATACCTCGCGGCTTGCGCGGTCTTCACCTCCGGTCTTGGACGGTGTCTTTGTAGCTCCTGGTCGCACCGGGACTGACGACTCCTGGTCTCACCGGGACTGTCGGGATTGACAGCTGTCCTCCGAGCGGCAGAAATCTCCCGCCTCTGAAGTAGTCCACACGGACCACTTGGAACTCCAATCTCCTTATCCCACAAGGAATTGGAAGGAGTCGCACCCTCCTGTCGGCGTACTAGTCACCGATACACTCTCCTGCAACCAATCGCTTTCTGCAGTTGTCTTTCCCTTGTTGTGCCTCCCTTATTGGGTAGCACTTGCTCGGGCTCTCTCGGTTACCAAAACCAGAGAGAACGACAACTTTACAGAGCAACTGGTTGCACTAAGTTGTTCTTTGAGAAGCCCTCAATACCCCTATATATATAGGAGGGTCATGGGACAGGGTTCTCTATCCCGGGCAATGTGGGACTAAAGCAGGAGTAGAAGGGTTTGAGATTTTTCCACAAAAACAACCAACTGCGCAACCTGAACCGATCGTTTCATTTCTGAAATGGTCGGTTGGGGACCTGAGCCGGTCGGTTGACACCTCAACCGATCGGTTGGGACCCATGAAACGGTCGGTTCACTTCTGAACCGGTCAGTTTGTGGTCCTCATCAGTTTCCGATTGACTTTTCTTCTTTTGTTTCGAATTGGTACCAAATACCAATCCTTGTTCCAATCATATTGGGAAAGTGAAACGAAAAGAAATTTTGTCACCAACCTGACTTTCCCAACTTGCTCGGTTGGACCAGTTGAGCCGATCGTTTCAACACTTGAACCGATCGTTTCACCCTGTCCATGAGCCGATCGACTCACCACCTTAGCCGATTGGTTCACCAAGCTCAGCCGATCGGTTCATCACATGAGTCGATCGGTTGGGAGTGCAAATTGTGCAGAAGCAGACAATTGCAGTTTCAATCATTCGATACTCTAATCAATCGGTCCAACACCTTGAATATTATGATATTGAGCTATCAATCAATTGATTGAGTGTTTAATTGAACTACTAAACTCCTTTACTAATCAATCTAAACATTGTTTATGGATAAAACTCCTCTTCCAGGTTAAATCCTATGTGTGTGACCCTGCAGGTCCATTTCACGTTGGCAGTGAAAGTCCATAACACTTATGACTTCACAAGCAAAGAGCGGTGCCTAGTCACACATCAGTGCTACCCAAGTGAAGTAGAAAGTTGGAGAACAACTTTCAATCCTACAATCCGTGAATGGTGTTACATTGAATGTATAATTCCTTTGTCACTGATATCCCGAATGAACTCGAGGCATGGAACAGTCATCCTGTCAACGTTCATTCACTTTCTTGATCTCAGAGTAGATTGGAAGAGATATGTTATGACATCAGTATCACATACTGATTCACACATGCGTGCACGCCTTTCTCAATCCTACTCATCAAGTGGCCATGGATATCAAACTCCTTCAGGAGGGACAAATCCCATATCTATCACTCACCCCTCAAAAGCCCCATGTGTCAAAGCCACCCAATCATCACCTTTATAACAACCCATGTTTCAGGACTGCGTTTGATGATGTCAAAGTGTGCCCAATGACATGTGTTGAGTGTAGTGATTTCAGGTCAAAGAATCACACTCACCACCATCACTATGAGTACTGACTGTGACTACCATGTCATGGTTCCATGTGTCAAACTCACGGTGGGTCTGTCCGGTACACTTGTTCTCTAACAAGTACCTATGTGTTTGGTTTGATATCTCTATATCATGACTAATGAGATTCTGTCATCAACCAACACCAAAATCTAGTCTTGTGTGTCATTGCTGTCTATCTACCTTCCACAATGACATCCGACTAGGGACATAACAAGAATGTACAAACTCTTAGCATCCATATGATCTCATCGTTCAGGTCCTTAACCTGAAGGCATACGTCATTGAGTACTGTCATTTTCTAGACATTCAATCTGTTCTATCACTATCTCATATGACTGAACCAGAAAAAATTGGAAGCTTGCCTTTGTTGTTTATCAAATCAATCTTAATGTATCCCACCAATCATCCTATGATTGGCTCTCAGGGCATACATACCAACAGACTCCCACTTGCACTGCGAGCCAATCACCCTTGAATCGTATTCATAGTGATCTTCAAACATGTCCCACATGTTACTGTGCTCTAGTGCGAACATAGTGAGTTATGGCAACACCTTGCCAAAGTCAGTTTTTAACTGCATATCTCTCATCTCTTCGTTGTACGTCACACGTATGAGATGGAGTTGTTGTAATATGCGATCTAGTATTCCTTTGCTAACCTTTAGCCACATTGCATGATCAAGGATTCCATACTTGTCATCAATGACCGGAATATCTATAAGTTCATCTCATGAACTTCCAGACCCATATAGTATCCACTGTTGTTCTCTAACACATGGATACTCGGCATTTCCCTTTTAAATGGTTTTATTGGAACACTTCCAATTATCAACAAACTTTCACTTTCATATATCCTATGTATATTTTGCGATTAATTTTCTGTCCTTTTCGGAAGTTCACAGCAGTGTAACTCTTTACATTGAACTCTTCCTTATCTCCATAGAACTAGTACTTCACAAGTACTTATCAAGTTCTCATGGTATTCTAGTAACCCTTACTGGAAGTAGACAGACATCCACTCGTCATGTCTCACATACGAGTTATCAGGATGAGCACATCATATTGCCATGTCCTACATACAAGATGATGAATGCATTTTGTTCTTGCCATGTCGATACATGCAAGATAATGGGATGATTACATACATGATAGATCCATATCTATTCTTAGTGTTCCCATTCTTCATAAGAATTGGACACTTGGCCTTGGGATACTAACTTCATGTAACATGGACAAGTTTTCTCCCACTGAATCTATGCATACTGAACCCTTTAGTACAGATTGCCAACGTATGCTTTCTCTTTTCAGGTCAAGAGGTTTTTCGAGAACTATCTCTATAGATCTCTATTCCTATCACATAGGAAACATCTCTATCTTACTTAAAGATAATTTCCACCTTTGGATTTCCATTCTAGAACATTTCCATTTCACATCAACATGTGGAATGTGAACACGCTCCCACTAAATCACTGATCCCTTCTTTATCTTTGACATATCAGTCAAACCCTTTGGCTATATCATCAAAGTAAAGATCCAATTCTGAGTTGCTTGTACTCAATCAATCACATTGATTAGTCCATTGTAACTTATAGACTTCATTTGCATTAGTGGATTCATAAACCTTATAGGTTGTGTCACGTACACATCCTTGTTTTATTCCTCATAGGAATGCGGTTTTAGTATCCATATGCCAAATGTATTAGTCATTAAGTTGCAATAAACAAGCATCATCCTTCTCAAAATGTTATCCATGTGTCTTAACACTTAAGATTCATTTGCACTTATGGATTTCATCCAATGGGTGCTACCATCAAGGTCATACCTTATGGTTCACATGGATGTCATTTAGGATGTAATGGTCATAAACCATAACTCAAAATTCGGTTCCTCATCATCTAGATAGTTGAATCATAACATGAACAACTCATCACATAGATAAACGAGGTGTATCCGTCAAGGATATAAGAACTTACAACTCCTTGTGATTCTTAATGTCCTTTATTAGTGTGGGGTATTCTATTATTAAGAAGAATTCAGTTATTTGATAATCATTCTCTAACTCCTTAGAGTATGATTCCTTCTTGATTTAGACATCACCATGCCTTAATCATGAGTTCACTATGATACACTATCATAATCACTCATAAGGATCTCAAACATTTGGTCCAAGTATTTCATTCATTGATCTCATCAAGAATTAACACTTTACCAAATTTGCACTTCATCTATGATAATCTTGAACACTTCAAGATATTCATATTGGTATTTCTCTAAACACCATTTGAAGTATTAGCATTTGTTCCAATAGGTATGTAAATACATTACATGTATCATACCTAATAGGATAATCATTCTCCCACTACCTTTAGTGAAGATTGATTAATCATGTCCAAGATATTCATGTCTCTTACTGGTTCTCTAACCAAAAGAGTCTAGATTTATCCATCACATGGAAACTAGAAATGAATTTTTCATGATTGATGCTAATTTGATTGTTTGAGTTATCTATAACTTTTAACTATCATTTTATCTTATGCATATCAAATACCACAAGATAAACAAGGCATTCCCACAAAGATCATATCTTTAGAAATTGAAACATCTCTTTATTGATTGCCATCATTGTCATACAATAAAGTGTTTCTATCTATTGGAAAATATGAAATAGCAGTTCATAACAGTATTACATGCCTTTTAGGCTAAAAATAAACTAAAGTACTCCTATCTATGGCGGCAACACTTGCCCCATTTATTGAGTGCTTTACACTTTACATCTTGGTATCATATACCTCAAAAGTGTTACAAGTTTACTTTCATGACACCTTTAAGTAGAGACGTCTGTCGCCTCCTTCTTCTTTTGTTCTTCCAGATAGAGAGGACAATTCCTTTTCCAATGTCCTGGCTTTTGACAATGGTGGCAATTGCCTTTCTTGGTCACGCCTCCCTTGGCCTTGAGAGATGAAGACGACTTGGGCTCCTGGCTAGCATCAAAACCTTTCTTAGCTTTGCCCTTACCCTTGCGCTTGGACTTTCCTTTCTTGCTCGTGATCACCATCACAGACTTAGGCTTGTCCTTCTTCATCTGTGTCTCGGCTGTCCTCAACATGCCCAACAACTCTGACAGTGGCCTATCAAAGTTGTTCATGTTGTAGTTCATCACAAACTGACTGTAGGATTCTGGCAACGATTGTAGTATCACGTCAGTAGCCAACTCTTGGCTCAGTGGAAATCCCAGTCTTGGGATCATATTTTATGTCAAACAAATAGAGTCCTTGAATCAAGTGTACAAGGTGACTTTCAATCCCAATATCTCAGGGTCCTAGCTTCTACATTAGCCTAGGTGGGGTTATACATCCATGATTTGAGATTTCACATTTCAACATTTTGAGACAACATTATATTTTCAATATCACTATTTCAAGCTCAAAATTAATGGGAAGGTCCCACCCTAGTCCTAATGAGAGCTAAACCCTAAGTCATTAATCGAGAGGGTCAATATAGTCATCATTTCAAAATTTCAAGATTTGGGATTTTGAAGCCATTAGTCATATATCTCAATATCCAAATAGTGTGATCATAGGATTTGTATCATTATTGAGATTTGATAATCGTGAGTCACAATATTATATATCAGTATCAAGAGTCGAGATTTTTGGACATCAAATGTCATAGGTCTAGAATTTTGAAGCTAGGGTTTAGATTCCTATTTAGACCTTAGGGGAAATCACTCATCTATGTTTCATTTTGAGCAACAATATTCAAGCAATATTCGATCAACATATCAAAATTTCATTATCATTGTATCCAAGTTTGATGAATGATCTAGACCTAGGTCTATCTAGGAAGTCAACCACAAGCTATGGTCAATATTGTCATATATCAAGATCACTATCAAATCAATATTCAAGATCGAGTATCAACCATGGGTTTAACCTATTAGGCTTAGGTCAACCAGTCCAAATAGGGTGGAAGGGAATTCCATTCCAAACTCTAAATAATAAAAAAGGTGAAAATTTTGAGGTAGTCATAATAGGGATGTGACCTAGGTTAGGGGAGTCATGAGTCAAGTACTACCCTAATCTAGCACATTACCTACATTAGTCATTATCCATTGAGCTTATTTAAATGGGGAAAGTACCAATGATCAAAGCATGTTTTACAAGGTAATAACATCAAAATTCAAGATCATAATAGGGCAATAATGTCAAGATTTTTCAAGATTGGGGTCATAATTATATTATCTTTCTTTTATGATCAAGATATAATTTGAAAATAGATGCATTTAGGTCCGTGCTCATCAAATCAAAATTGCAAAAGGCATCAATAGTCAATAGGAAACTGCTTTTTGCATCATAGTCTTAAATCATGATTTTGTGAGTCATAAGATTAATAATTTGATGGCATAATCATGATGTGTATCAAATAGGGAAAAGTTTGCCTAACTATGGTTGAGGTTTAGTCAATAATAGGGCAACATGGACATAAATCAAATAGGTACCTTATTAACAATAAGGTATAGATCCTTCTTATTTCCCCAAATCAAGATTCACATCAACATAGAAAACATGTAGTCAGGTTTTGGTTAAATCAAGTTTTCATCAAGGGTCATACATGAGTATTTGGTTTTAAAATTAATTGATCAAAATCGAGTTTTCAAATTCAGGTCAGATCATGGTATCAACTTTCAAGATTTTGCGATGTTCACTTTTCCCATACATAAGCTACCTATAATCGAGACATCATGTGGTAAAAGGTCACAAGAAAGGACCACATGAGGGAATGAGAAGACTACCTAATCTTCATCTAAATGGGTGGCTTAGGATAGTCCTTACATAAGAGATGAGATGCTTGAAAACTCTCTAGGGTTTCAAAAGATAACCTTTTGATCCAGTTCTGGATCAATTAAGGCTAGGTAGAGCGGGGGATCTCAGCCACTGTGAAAAGTGATAGGAGAAATTATGTCAGGACCCCGAGCCTAGAAACCTCAATTTTCACCATTATGGACTTTAGGGTTTCTTGGGTGTAAGAGACTTGAGAAATTATTTACTTAAAGTATATGGGAGTGTGTAAGCTCTGATACCATTTGTAACGTCTGGGCCCACTTCCCTTGTCTCTAGTAAAGTTTTAGGAATGACGACTAGCCCCACAGACCACCACTAGCCTTAACAAGGCGTTTTTTTCTCACTCACGCGCAAGCTAGGATTAACTTCCCGACGGGTCACCCATCCTAGTACTACTCAAAGCTGAGCACGCTTAACTATGGAGTTCTTTAGTGATGGGCTTCCTGGAAAGGAGGTGCACCTTGGTGATATGGGTAGTCCAATCATTCCTTTTAAGATCATGTTATCCAAGGCCTGAAATATTGGGATGTTACAAGTTCAGAAGACTCGACCCCCTCATTTTATTCCACAGGAGTCATTCGACTCCTTAGGCCCTAACTGCCAGACGTTGTCATGATGGTTATACACTATAGACCAAACAAATACCATTGTGATTAGCCTTGGAGAGGATATGGTAGGTGTACAATGGAACAATGTTATAGTGTTGACAGATGTTTCTAAGGAATTCAAGTATGATTGGATGAACACATGAGTGATAGAACTTTGTATATTGTGAGTGAGAATATCATGTCATATGTGAAAATGGTTTAATTTTTTCCTACATATAAATTGAGTATTGACTATATAATATATTTCATTTATTTGTATTGCGTGGCTCGTGACTTCATAATAGCAAATATGGGATTTCTCATTCCATCATTTATTAGTGATGTAGTTAGAGATCCAAGTGGTGTCAAAGAATATGTGACTACTGTGATGTAGTATTTTGGTGCTTCCAAGAATGTGATCTTCGCTCCCTTCAACATTAAGTAAGTTTTTGGCTTTGTTGTTTATATGTCTAACCTATTATAAAAATTTTGTTTTGAGATTTATTTTGTTATTTTATAAGCCATCTATTCACCCAGAGATATGCACTAGAAATTGTTAGTAATTGTTCTCGAGACTTGGAGGGTGTATCTCTTTGATTCTTCAGGTGAAAAAATTATCACCAAATGAGGGACACCCAATGAAATTGGTGATTCATGCATAAGTATAGTTTCTCGGTGCCCAACATATATGTTAATGGTTACATCATAATGGCGGTTTAATAATGCTACATATATGTTAATTTAACTTATAGGGGTGTGAAAGCATTTTGTGATGGTAGAGGGAAGGTAGATAAGAAAAGAAAATTAGTAACTTGGACGAGTGTTGATGTCTAGTCTTCTCATTCCATTTGCATAATATATGACCGACTCTACTTGATTACATTTATTAATGTAATTGCAAATCTATAGGCCCCTATACAAGACAATGGTTGGGCATGTGCATATTACGTGATGTTGAATATGCAAGTGACTATCAGTCATGCGGAACAAATCAAATGTATAGAGAATGTAGTTACTAGTCTTGGATAATATTAATGTAGTCTCATTACAAACAATCAAATATGACTACAAGTCTCATTCTCTTTGTAGTTCTTTTTAGAAGACTAAACCCTATACATTAGAGTAGTTGAATGACCTACGTGAACGATGGCCAACCTACTTCATCAGAAATGTGGATTTGAATGAAAAATTTGAGGGTTGATTTATATTTTTTGGTAGTTCAAAGTTTGATGTCAGATTTTTTATATGTATTTTGTGAGTGCAAATTGAATGTTGATATGTAACATTGTTACTTAAAATATGAGATGGCAGCTTATATTGATATGTATTTTGTGACTGTGAATTAAATGTTAAGTGCATATGTATGTGTGAATTTGAATTTGATATATGAGTAAAAGAATGATGTTTGTTCCTGAATATATATGTATGAATTTGAAGTGTGGCTGAGATGGAAATAATTAAGCTATGAGTTCATGGATTTGTGTGCAATTTGAATTGAAAAAAATGATACAATGTGGCTTGTAACTATGTATAATTTTATCTTTTTCTTGTAGGTGTGTAGGCTTGATGCCGTGATGCTTGTAGAGAGCATGTTGTCCTTCGTAACTTTCAGTTCTGAAGAACAAGGATCTAGACAGGATAGCATGTTGTACAATAGGTCTACAAGTATGTTATATAAAAATGCATACACATTTATCATCAATTATTTGGTAATAACTGACTATATACACATTCTTTGTTGGTTATTTACAAAAAAATGATGGTATACAGCCAAAACTTCAATGTTCATTCATTGATAAAACCAATATCAAGAAATTTAGCATCAGTTATTTTTCATTAGACTACCGACAAGGAAATATTAGTAGTGTCGGTTGATTTCCTAAAAACCAATGAGAAAAGTTCTAAGTAGACCATAATCCGTCGCCCACTACGAGTTACATGATCGGTTCTTCCCTACCAAAGAACTATCGACTTAAAATTCTTTTTATCAGTTTGTGTCATCGACGAAAAATGGTTGAGTTTTATCGTGGCCCACTTGGTCATTGGTTTCACCAAAAATAACTGACATTATATCCCCTTATACAATAGTGAAATACTATCCCAAGTCTGTGATGCTCATCAACAAAGGAAATAGTAAGTCAAAGGGCAAATGGAAATCTAAGAAGAGTTCTAAAGCTGGTCAGAAGCCCAAGTCTTCTGCACTTAAAGCAAAGGGATGGGTCATAAAGGGAGATACTTGTCACCACCATCACCAGCCTGAACACTGGAAGAGGAATTGCCCTCTTACCTGGAGGAACTAAGGAAGAAGGAGGGATGGAGATCTCCACTCTAGGTATATACATTATTGAGATGAATTTGTCTACTTCTTCATCTTGGGTACTAGATAGTGGATGTGGATCTCACATATGTTTGAATGTACATTATGTGAAAAGAAGTAAATCTTTACAAAAGGGTGAGGTAAAACTATGAGTCCCAAATGGAGAAAGAGTTTCCATCACTGTAGTTGGAACCTATAATTTATCTCTGCCCATAGGGCTTGTAGTATAGTTAAGGAAATGCTATTTTATACCTCCCATTAATAGAAACATTATTTCTGACAAAGATGGATATAAATTTCATATAAAGAATGGTCAATTTCTATTTCAAATGATGAATCCTTTATGGAAGTGCTCAATGTCTTATGCTCTTTATTTGTTGGATCTAGTTAAAAAAGTTTATAATGTAAATATCAAAAGATTAAAACTCAATAACTCAAATAATACATATCTTTGGTATTTTCGTCTACGACACATCAATGAGAATCACATTTCTAGACTCCATAAAGATGGTTTTCTAGATTCTTTTGATTTTGAAATTTATAGAGACATGTAAGTCTTGATTTTGGGAAAGATGAGAAGGACTCCCATCATTGGTAGCAGTGAGAGGGACATTCATCTATTATGACTCATACATACTAATGTATGTGGCCCTTTTAGAACAAGTGCTAGAGGTGGTTATCAATACTTTATTACCTTTACAGATGATTTCATTAGTATGGTTATGTTTACTTGATGAAACATTAGTAAGAAACTCTTGAAAAGTTCAAGGATTTCATGAATGAAGTGAAGAATACTTAAACCCAGAGTTTGAGTACTTTCTGCAAGACTGTTGTATTGTATCACAATGGACTCTGCCTGAAACTCAACACCATAATAGTTTATCTGAAAGAAGGAATCACACATTATTAGACATGGTGAGATCAATGATGGATTTAGGTAATCTTCCAACTTCCTTCTGGGGTTATGCTCTAGAAACCACTATGTTTACACTAAATCATGTACCATCTAAATCAGTTCAAATGACACCATATGAGATATGGTATGGGTAGCATCCCAAAGTCTCTTTTACGAAGATTTGGGGATGTGGAGCTTATGGGAGAAAGTTGTTTCCCAAATATATTGAACCCAAATTGGATAAATGTTATTTCATTGGATATCCTACGGAAACCAAAAGATACTACTTATATACTCTGTGTAATAACAAAGTGTTTGTTTCCAGGGATGATGTATTCCTAGAAAAAGAAATCATTTCCAAAGGAATCTATTCGAGGAAAGTAGAACCTGAAGAGGTTCGAGACCAACAAGAAAAATTGAACCTATGGAGGTACTAGCAGAACATACCAAGTAAAAAATTGTTGTGAAATCTCAAATTCCTCACGTAACAAAGGAACCTCGCAAATCTAGCAAGATAGGCCTTGAGCCATATAGATTTGGTTATCTTGTGACTCAAGAAGGCAATGAGTTGGTCATTGACGGTGAGCCAAAAACCTAACTAGAAGTTGTTAAGAGGCAAAATCTGAGAAATGTCTTAAAGCCATGAGATATGAGATGGAATCCATGTACACCAACAAGGTATGGAACTTGGTGGATCAACCTGAAGGGGTAAAACCCATAGGGTGCTAGTGGGTCTTCAAGAAGAAGACCAAAATGGATGGCAATGTACAAACTTACATAGGTAAATTGGTTACAACAGGTTTCATACAAGTTCAAGGTGTCGACTATGACAAAACCTTTTATCTAGTTGACATTGTTAAGTCATGTGGATCATGCTTGCCATTGCATCTTATCATGACTATGAGATTTGGCAGATGGATGTTAAAACTACATTCCTTGATGGGAATTTCCTTGAGGATTGTAAAAGACACAACATGAGGGTTTTATAAATCCAAAGGATGCAAATAAATTATGTAAGATGCAAAGGTGAATCTATGGATTACGGCAAGCATCTTGAAGATGGAATCTTTGATTTGATGAAACAGACAAAGAGATTGGGTTTAGTCAAATTGAGGATGAACCATGTGTTTACAAGAAGGTTAGTAAGAGAACAACTATATTCCTCATATTGTATGTAGATGACATACTATTGGTGGGGAATGGAATCCCTTGTTTACAGATGGTAAGGACCTAGCTGGGAAATATATTATCTATGAAAGACTTAGGTGAAGCATCATGTATCTTAAGAATTAAGATCTGTAGAGATTTATCTACAAGGCTTCTTGGCCTAAGACAGAGCATATACATTGACAAAGTGTTGAAAAGGTTCGGCATGGAGAATTCAAAGAGAGGAAACTTACCCATGTCTCATGGAGTTAATATCTCTAGATCTCAATGTCCTAGTTCTTGTGAAGAACAGGAGCACAAGAGTAAAATTGCATATGCATTTGCAATTGGATATATTATTTACGCAATGTTGTGTAATCACCATGATGTCTCACATGTAGCTTCTTTATCGCTTCCTTAAACTTCATGAAACTTGAATCCAGTAGTGTCTGAGCTAGACGGCTTTGGTAGGTACCTTGAGGTTTGTGGACGGGAACCACAAGCATGGGGGGAGAGGTTAGTGCAGCTTCCGATGCCCTTTGAGGATTGGGCATTTTGTCTGGCATTGGATATTCAATCACTGGTTCTTCCAGGATGGCTATTGGTATAACATTGAAGTGACTTCTTCATCTTCATCATATTCAAGATAAACCTATTATTGTTGAGGACTGGGGCTGGAGGTTCTAGTAGCACATGACCAGAGTGTGTGCTTACTTCCTTTAGTTGTTCCTCCTGGTGCTTGGGGTTGCCTTCATGTTGGTTAGAAAATGAGCCCAGGGGAGGCCTTATTGCTATTGCATCTGATCAACCCGGGCTTCTAAAGACTTTATGTAGGCTTGTTGGGATTTTTGGTTTGGTTCTTGTTCTACTTGTTGGGCTGCTAACATCCTTTTAGTCACTTCCAGATGACCTTGATCATTGGAGGATGGAAAGTTTTGTTGGTTGCCTTGACCCAGGAGGAGTTATCATTGCTAATTGTAGGGCCATTGCGCCTTCTGGTTGTATTGTTTCTATTGGTATGTATGCCCTGAGAGCCAATCATGGGATGATTGGTGGGATACATTAAGATTGATTTGATAAACATCAAAGGAAAGCTTCCAATTCTTTCTGGTTCAGTCATATGAGATAATGATAGAACAGATTGAATGTCTAGAGAATGACAGTACTCAATGACGTATGCTTTCAAGTTGAGGACATGAATGATGAGATCATACATATGCTAAGAGTTTGTACATTCTTATCATGTCCCTAGTCGGATGTCATTGTGGAAGGTAGATAGACAATAATGACACACAAGACTAGATTGTGGTGTTGGTTGATGACAGAATCTCATTAGTCATGATATGGAGATATCAAACCAAACACATAGGTACTTGTTAGATAACAAGTGTACCGGACAGACCCACCGTGAGTTTGACTCATGGAACCATGACATGGTAGTCACAGTCAGTTCTCACAGTGATGGTGGTGAGTGTGATTCTTTGACCTAAAATCACTACACTCAACACATGTCGTTGGGTACACTTTGACATCATCAAACACAATCCTGAAAAATGGGTTGCTATAAAGGTGATGATTGGGTGGCTTTTACACATGGGGCTTTTGAGGGGTGAGTGATAGATATGGTATTTGTCCCTCCTGAGGGAGTTTGATATCCATGGCATTTTGATGAGTAGGATTGAGATAGGCGTGGACGCATGTGTGAATAAGTATGTGATATTGATGTCATACATATCTCCTCCAATCTACTCTAAGATCAAGAAAGTGAATGAACATTGACAGGATGATTGTTCCATGCCTTGAGTTCATTCGGGATATCAGCGACAAAGGAATTATACATTCACTGTAACACCATTCACGGATTGGAGGATTGAAAGTTGTTCTCCAACTTTCGTTTTCACTTGGGTAGCACTGATGTGTGACTAGGAACTGCTCTTTTCTTATGAAGTCATAAGTGGTATAGACTTTTATTGCCAACGTGAAATGGACATACAGGGTCACACACATAGGATTTAACCTGGAAGAGGAGTTTATCCACAAATGATGTTTAGATTGATTACTAAAGGAGTTTAGTAGTTCAATTAAACACTCAATCAATTGATAGCTCAGTATCATAGTGTTCAAGGTGTTGGACCGATTGATTAGAGTATCAGATTGATTGAAACTGCAATTGACTGATTTGCACAGTCTGCTACTCCAACTGATCAGCTCATGAGATGAATCGATTGACTCAGGTTGTTGAACCGGTCAGCTCAAGTTGTGAGTCGATCGGCTCATGTGTCATGAAACGATCGACTCAATTGTTGAACTGGTCGATTCGTGTGACCAACCGAGATCATTTGGAAAGTCAGAAGACTATTTTTCAAATACAATTTGTTTCACTTGTACAAATTCAATTTGGACAAGGATTAATATTTGATTAGTTGGAAACAAATTTGAAAGTCAATTTGAGTTAGACCAGGACCACAAACTGATCGACTCAGAAGTGAACCGATCGGCTCAGGGCCCCAAACGATCGGTTTAGGTGGTGAACCGATCGACTCAGCTCACCAACTGACCGTTTCAAGCTTGAAACTATCGATTCAGGTGGCGCACTTGGTTGTTTTATGGAAAATCTCGAACCCTTCTACTCCTTATTTAATCCCGCATTTCTCGGGGTAGAGAACCCTGTCCCATGACCCTCCTATATATATAGGGGTAGTGGGGGCTTCTAAGGAACAACAACTTAGAACACCTATTGCTCTACAAAGTTGTCGTTCTCTCTAGTTTGGGTAATCGAGAGAGAGCCCGAGAAAGTGCTACCCGATAAGGGAGGCACAACAAGTGAAAGACAACTGCAGAAAAGCGATTGGTGGTAGGAGAGTGTGTTGGTGACTAGTACACTAATAGGAGGGTGCGACTCCTTCCAATTCCTTGTGGGACAAGAAGATCGGAGTTCCAGGTGGTCCATGTGGACTACTTTAGAGACGGGAGACTTCTTCCACTAAGAGGACAATTGTCAATCCTGACAGTCTCAGTGAGACCAGGAGCTGCACAGACACCGTCCAAGACTGGAGGTGAAGACAGTACAAGCTGTGAGGTAATGTCGCCGAGCAAGCCTCGGGACAAGGTACTCCTCTACAAACCATCCTTCCTACTATATAGACGTTGACGCGATTCCTTTATTCTGGGTTTGGGAGAAGAAAATTTTTGTTTCTGCTGCCTTCTCTATCTCCCATAAAACCCAACAGTGGTATCAGAGCCACTTCAACTGCTCTATACTTTAGGATTATTGATATGATCAATTTTGGTTTATCACCTTTATTTATTGCATATGATGCAAATAAAATAGGCTTTATGCATGTCCAATCTTAAATCCACAAATTGCAATACACATATATGATATGTAATATTAATGCACTTGATACGCGTCGCCCTTAAATGAGTTTTGTGGTGGGTATATAGCTTGGTTATGGCCAATAAAACCTATGTATGTGTTCTTGGTTGTATGTGGTTGCTTGCGTCTCAGTCTATGCACTGATTCCCTATCTCCTAATCCTAATGTAACTCGAGATAATTCAAGATTTCTTTCCTACCTTTGCTCCCCCCGAATGTAACTCGGGGTTTCCCAATAAAAATGTTAAATTGGACATATCTTTTTATTTCCTGTTATGTCAAAGAACGGAGGACATCTGACGACGACTGAGACGATCGGTTCAAGGCATGAACCGATCGGTTGGCAATCCATATGACCGATTCAAGGAGCAAGACGATCGGGTGGTAGCCATGAGGATATGTATGACGACCAGGCAAATCGATCGGTTGGAGGAGCCAACCGATCGGCTGGTGGCACCCAGATGACCGGCCAGGGCGAGCAGGTCATTCATGTGATGAGTTGATCAACTCGGATGGCTATATCACTTCATCATGGATATGTTACATGTGATGTAGAACTAGATGACCGTGATTCCTCTTGGCTCGAGGAATCACATTAGGATGTCCATAATCATCACTTTTATCGTTTTGGAAGTTTTCTGTGGGATATAGCATGTATATGATACGTACTATATATTATGGTGATTGGATATGTATATGTACCTATAAAACCAAATCTCTCATTAAATATTAAAGTTTTAGATGCCTTCCAAATGTGACACACATGAAAAGCTTGATCGGCCAAGTGTGGGCACGCCCTAGCATGGTGCACCATCTATCTCGTGGAAGCATTAAGGATGGATATGTGGGTCTGCCCTAGAAGGGTGCATATTCATCGTGTTGGCTTTGGGTCGGACTTAACAAGGTGACCTAGATAGGATCTAGCACCTTGAGGCATGGAGGTGATCATGGCAAGGAGTTGCGCATGACATCTTTCAAGAGTTGCATATGATGCAATTGGCAAGAGTTGCCTACCTGGAAGATCTAAGTTGTGAGTGACATCCCTAGCTGGTCCATGACTCAGAGGATTTCAGGATCTTGACCCACTAAAAGATTGTACGCTGCAATCTTCCAAATTGATGGGGAGGGCTATCAATTTGAACAAAAATAGTGGGAGCGATAATTAATTAAAGACCTAATTATATCATCAACCTTTCAAATCAATCAAATTAGTCAAAATTGAGTTTTGGACTAAACTGCATATTTTTTCTTTTGTAGTACAAATGACAACAAACAACAATCACTTTTCATTGCGATCGGTCATTGAAAAGGACAAGCTAAATGGGACTAACTTCCACAACTGGTTTAGGACATTGAGAATTGTTCTCACTGAAGAGTGAAAGCTCTATGTCCTGGATACTCCAATTCCAGAGGAACCTGCTACTACCGCACCAAAGGCAGAAAGGGATGCTTATAAGAAGCATTCTGATGATACCATTGATGCAAAATGCTTGATGTTGTGCTTCATGAATCACGAGTTGTAGAGACAACATGAGAACATGGGTGTCATTGAGATGATTCAGCATCTCAAGAACATGCATGAAGGTCAAGCACGGCAAGAGAGATATGATGTCTCTAGAGCGTTGTTCAAGTGTGTCATGACAGAAGGAGATCCAGTTGGTCCTCACACGCTCAAGATGATTGGGTATGTGGAGAACCTAACGAGATTGGGATTTCCCCTGAGCCAAGAGTTGGCAACTGACGTGATACTGCAATTGTTTATAGAATCCTACAGTCAGTTTGTGATGAACTACAACATGAACAACTTTGACAAGCTATTGACAAAGTTGTTGGGCACGCTGAGGACAGTCGAGACACAGATGAAGAAGGACAAGCCTAAGTCTGTGATGATGATCAACAGCAAGAAAGGCAAGTCCAAGCACAAGGGTAAAGACAAGGCTAAGAAAGGTTCTGATGCTAGCCAGCAACCCAAGTTGTCTTCAACTCTCAAGGCCAAGGGAGGTGTGACCAAAAGAGGCAATTGCCACCATTGTCAAAAGCCAATACATTGGAAAAGGAATTGTCCACTCTATCTGGAAGAACTAAAGAAGAAGGAGGGGACAGACGTCTCCACCTAAAGGTGTCATGAAATAAACTTGTAACATTTTTGAGGTATATGATACCAAGATATAAAATGTAAAAGACTCAATAAATGGGGAAAGTGTTGCTGCCATAGATAGGGGTACTTTAGTTTATTTTCAGCCTTGAAGTCATGTAATAGAGTTATGAACTGCTATTTCATATTTGGCAATGGATAGAAACACATTATTTTTGCATATTGTATGACAATGATAGCAATTAATAAAGTTGACGTTTTTGTGGCAATGCCTTGTTTATCTTGTGGTACTTTCTATGCATAAGATAAGATGATACCTAAAGGTTATTGATAACTCAAACAATCAAATTAGCATAAATCATGAGAAATTCATTTCTAGTTTCCATATGATGGATAAGCTAGACTCTTTTGGTTAGAGAACCAGTAAGAGACATGAATCTCTTGGACATGATTGATCAATCTTCACTAAAGGTTATGGAAGAATGATTATCCTATTAAGTATAATACATGTGATGTATTTACATACCTATTGGACTAAATGTTAATACATCAAATGGTCTTTAAAGAAATACCAATATGAATATCTTGAAGTGTTCAAGAATATCATAGAAGAATACCTTGTGGGACGAGGAGATCAGAGTTCCAGGTGGTCTGTGTGGACTACTTCAGAGGCGGGAGACTTCTGCCGCTCGGAGGACAACTGTCAATCCTGACAGTCCCGGTGAGACCAGGAGTTGCACAGACACCGTCTAAGACCAGAGGTGAAGACCATGCAAGCCATGAGGTAACGTCACCGAGCAAGCCTCGGGACAAGGTACGCCTCTACAAACCATCCTTCCTACTGTATAGACGTTGAAGTGATTCCTTTATTCTGGGTTTGGGAGAAGAAAATGTTTGTTTCCGCTGCCTTCTCTGTCTCCCCTAAAACCCAACAGTTTCTTCCCTTGATTGTAGTTATTTACCTAGTTGAGATTGTTACTATATTGTCCAGGGTTGTAGTTATTCTGGTGGTAGTTTTGATTTTGTTGGAAGCCATGAGGACTGTGAAATTGGTTTTGGTTGGGTCCTTGTTGAAGTTGTTGTGCATTTGCTGCTATGTCTGGGTTCCCATATTGGAACCTTGAATGGTTTCTTGGACTATTGGGGGATGTAGTACCCCTATCCTAGAATGGAGTTGACAGCATTAACTTATTCAATGACTGGAGCACTATCAAACTGGGGTTGGATCATGTTCATAGTCGCATGGTTGAGATGGTTGTAGTACATGCTTGTATGGCCTTCTGCACTACAAACTTGGAAGATCTCTAGGGCTACCTTAGGTCGAAAGGACGATTGACCTCTTTGCCCACTGTTTAGGAGATTATACTCTAGGTTGTTTGTCTTGAGGGTAAGAATCTTTATGGATTTGTTGATGGCTTTTAGTTCAGATTTATATTTTTCCATTGCCATTTGAGAGTGCCTCCTTTATGATATGAGCCCCAATTGGCTTGGTTCTCAGCTCCCCTACTGATGACCTTCTAGGCATCATCAAATATTTTCTGCATGAAGTCTCTACTAGAGACAACATTGAGGAACTTCTTGATATCATCATCAACTCCCCTATAGAAATATTTGAGAAGTTGTGAAGGATGGATGTAGTGGTGGGGAAGTTTTCACAACAACTCCATGAATCATTCCCAGGCTTCAAAGAGAGTCTCTAATGGATCATGCTTACAACTAATGATTTCCCATCTGAGTAGATAAGTGAGTGATGGTGGAAAGAAATTCTCAAGAAACTAGTTCTAATGTTCCTCCCAATTTCTGATGCTACAATCATCTAGGGAGTTGTACCATGCCCTAGCCTTGTCGTTGAGGAAGTAATAGAACAACCTTAGCTTCATTGTTTGGAATGTCGGCTTGCTTTCTCATTCCACATATATCTTTGAAATTCTACAAATGAGCATGGGCATCTTTCTCGATGTGTCTAGAAAAGTTGTTGTTTTGCATCATTGTCACCCAATATGTTTGGATTTCAAGATTTCGAGCTTGGATGGTGGGTTGGACTATGGGTTGCGTACATATGCAACCTTTGAGATAGAAAATTTTCTTAGTTTTTTTTACCTCTCCACTTTGATGGCTTCTTGTTTCTCTAATTGTATAGTGGCTCTCCCTTCAGTCATGAGCCTCTCTCTTTATACAGTTAGGGATGATTGTACGCTGTGGTTGACCTCCTCATCATTCATCTTGGCTCTTTGTTCTTGAAGGAGCATATGATACATTGTTTCAATCTCAAGGTCAATGGAATTCAATGAATTAACACTACAGGAGCATCGCGTGCATGAGAATTATCTCCTAAAAATGAGAGATACCAAATTCAAATGGTTTGAAGATAATTTTGATTCAAGACGAAATGCAACAGTATCAATTGAAAAAGAAAAAAACCTAAACAATCCAAGTTAGTTACAAAGATAAGAAAACTCCTTTGTCCCTAGCAATGGTGCCAACATTTGATGAGATATTATCGCACTACAAATTCACTAGGAATGTAATTCCTAGAGTTTACCAAAACTATTGTGCAATAGTGCCACTTGCAATCATAGGGGTCTTACGTAGTACATTTGAGGATTGAGTCCCAAGGGACAACTTGTTTAAGAATTGTCTGATCAAAGTAACCTATCAAGAACTAGTATTTATTACAAAGTTGAGTTAGGTTGTTTCACTAAGATTGCAAGAATGAAAGAATCTATATTAAGATTCTAGTTATTAATAGATGGAAACACTATGGTGGAACTGGGTTTCACTGCCACTACTTGAATTAGTCCATTCATTCAAATCCAAACACACATGAGTTATAATTGGAGTTATGCAAGTTTCCCCTATCGGTGTTTAGATATCCATGTAAGATCAATGTCTCATTACTTACATATCCTATATGACTACTTTAGATACTTCATGTCAGAGGTTCTCGTTAGGGAATCAACCAAAGATAACCATTCAGGTAAAGTGGGTGATCAATCCACAAAACATTTAATAAACAATTAAATTAAATGAGTTCATACAAGTATTGGTAAATGAAGGAAATTGGAGGAGACATGTAGTGGGGCTAATCCCCACACCCTAGTGAAAAGACTACTCCCTCGACATGGTGAGATTAATATCACTACTAGAGGAAAGGGACACAGTCATGGTCATGATTGTAGCATGAGTAGCTCAGCATGGTGTGCGATGGCATCTTCCTTTCTTTTCTCCCTTCCAGGCATTAACCTTGACTTGTAGTTGAAGTAGGTAAACAAACAACATATCGGGAAAGAGATCAATCACCCAGAGAGGGAGGTTGAATGCCTTGCATGTGTAGAGGTCGACACTTGGAGTTGTTTTGGTCGATGGGAGTCACCAAGTCTATAGGTCGATGGCCATGCTAGGTCGATAGAACTAGATTGGTCGATAGAACTAAACTTTGCTCTCATTTTTGTGTCAGCCTTTCCACGTAATCTATCTCTAAAATTCTGAGATGAGTTGAAGTGTTGTGTTGGGGGTCTATTTATAGGGTCTTGGTAGTCAACCAATGGTGTTTTCCTAAATATTAATCATTGGTCGTTGATCGATGTCAAGTGACTCTTGAGCTTCCAGTCATTAACCTTGACGGTCGATGGGTGTCGGTCAACACGTTTGATCCTAAATATTTGATTGATGGTCGTCGATGGAGCTATCAACCAATGATGGATGTTGGTAGATGGAGATGTCGACCCAGGGGTTGATGGGCCTGAATGTCAATCTTTTGGATGTTGAGCATCATTGTGTCAACTAGGGGTCGATGGGTCATCATCTTGGAAGGTCAATGGGTTGATAATCAATGAAAATTGAAGGTTGATTTACATGTCAATCTATGGGTTGAATTTGGCCTTAGGCATAAAAAAATTCATCAACATGCTTTCTCGAAGTGCTCAAAAATTATTCATCGATGTGCCTTCGACGGGGCCTCCTAGGCAAACTTGTTGCGGGGTGATATAATTCAAAACTTACAAAGTGAGTAAAGAAAAGTGTCAAATTACTAAAAATTAACACAAAACCCTATGTGGATTAAAACAAATCTATTTTAATGAAATTCAAGAGATTTGGATGCTAATTCGACTAATTATGTAGCAAAAATGGATGAGTAAGCATTCACCTCTAGACAGAAAAGGTGAGAGGACCCAAGCACCCGTGCCTAGACTGGGTCACATAACATATGCATGATTAAATACATAATCAACACCATAGAAAAAATAATGTATAAAACAACATGGAACATCAAAACAATCTAAACTAGTACTTGACAACAAGATCATAACCTTTTCTAGATATCAAACTATGTGGATGGTTCATTTGCATTTCATTATATATCATAAGAGTGAGTGTAACACCCCATTCTTTTGCAACATTTAAATTATACTGAGCGGGACCCCTCTTACTCAAGGGGGTGTCATAGAATGCTAATCATTGCAATTTGAATAAATGAAACGATCTACATTGAATGAAGTCATATTCATACATAGTTCTTGTCAAAAGAAAACTACATTATTTTTTACATAAAATATAATCTATTTCGTAGCATAACTAAGCATAATAAAAATATGTCTAAACTTTGGATCATCTTGGTAATTGGCACCCCACCAGGCTCTGCTTGGAAATCTCCTAGTCCTTTTCTTCTTCTTTTCATCATCAATTCCTCCAAATCCTACAGACATCGCATCCCCAGTCATGCATTGGGAAAAAAACATCACTAGAGTAAGTGACATGAGTATTCCAAAATTTACATTACTAGATAACCAGAATGCTACAAAAATTCTTGGAAATTATACACAGGAAACTAACATTTGGCTCAGAGTAAAATCTAAAATATACTACCAATTCTTCCTTTATCTAAATTCTTATCTTTCTACTTTATCTTTCTCTAGAGACCTCTAATCTGGTACCTTGGTCTCATGATCTGTAGAAAAGTGTCTGGGTCATAGTTATCTTATATGAATATCTCTCATCGTTCTCATGGATGAGATTATGGGCATGCTCTAAACTAAGGTATTTTTCATTTATAATTATTATCTGATTGTGGCCACCGTTATAGAATAAGTCCTCCTCTGTTGACATCGAAGTGTCCTCTATGGTGCAACACACCCTCTGTTGGTACTGAAGTACCTATGAAATGGAGTAAACACTCCACTGAATTGGCAACATATGCCTCTAAATCATCTTGTGACTCTCTGAATGAGGACTTATCATATAATGTATTATGGGAAGGTTCTAAATTAATTATCTTAAGTCTAAGCTTACTAAATTTTGAATCTGGATTTATCTAACACTGAATTTTGAGTACTGAATAAGTACTAAATTCTGAATATGATTCTCTTCTCTGGAATTTTGAGCCAGATCTATATTCGAATATGAATCTCAACTACTACATAACTAATATTGGGTCTAAAACCCTTATCATGTATCTTTATTCAATATCTAGCTACTCACATATTGAGTAACCCAAATCAGGTATTCTTATTATCTAAATAAATCTTAATCTAATATTTTGACTTGACAGAATGACTTAACTAGTTATCTAGATATATGACAATTGAGTCTCAAGACTTAGGAAAAGGATCTGAACTAAATATAGAAATACTAAGTATATGAGAGTAACTTAAGTATCAAATATGCAAAAATGTGAGTTCTGAAAAGGTGGCTTAGTCTCCATAAAATCTCATTAAATATAATCTGAACGCATTCATATGAACTAAAATCTTAAATATTAAAATAGCAATCTTATAGAATCTCATCTTGAAACTTAATCGTGACTTAATGCCTCATAATATGATAATATCATCATAAACTCAAGTTACAATATATTCTAATCCCAATAGTACCTTTATCTTGAAACCTACACCATGTCTTAATATGTTCAAAACTCATTCTCACATTGTACAAAAATTTTAGACACTAATCATTCTAAGGAATCTATTTAACTTTTTAATATTTAGATCTCTACATACATAAGAAATATAGATGCATGTTTCTACTTGAAATCTTTATACATGGTTATATCTATTAATATGAGGGATCATAATATCATGCTTTTATTTAAAATCTTAATACATGGTTATATCACATAACCATGGAAGTATGGAAGTCTTACTTGCATTTCTTATCTTGTAGCCTTGAGCATTCATATGAAACATTAATAAATATATATACTTTTTCCTTCTAGATTATGGATATTAATCATCCCATGACACATCTCTTATTAATATATTGTGCTTAAGATATGTCATAATCACAAAGTACTAGAAAATCTTGCTTGCGTACCTTGATTGGAACATTGGACATGGAGGTATTATTTAAAGCATGTAAATGTACTAGGTATGATAAAAATAAATACTCATCGTCATGAACCACTTACCTTTAACTTAGAGAAAGCCCATTTTCACTTCCTAAGTTGAAGAAACCCTGGTCATGTTCATGGGGTTCATTGAACCCTAAACATCTTGGTCATAAAATTGAGCATAACATTTTATATTTCACTGAAAACCTTAAACCCTAATTCTAACACCTTAGGAAACTAGGTTTTTTTAAAAGGAAACAAACTCTAAAAACAACTCTAATTGATAAAAAAAAATCAAAAATCCTTTCCAGTGCATATTTTTGTATATTTGACTAAGCAATGATTTACTATGAATTTTAGAAAATATGACCAATGAGAATTTGAGAAAGATCCACATCAGCACCATGACTCATATTATCCATTACGAGCCCATCATCCAGTTGGCCAATGACATATCACCTTGTCAGCATTGCATTTCACACCCAGGAAAGCGAGTGGCGGCATTCAAAACCCTAAAATACCCTTGTGACATTGATAATGTGATTGATCTCGCAAGGGCATCAATGTCCAATCATGACCTGGCTTGTTCCTGCTTCATGCCATGGATTGTGAGCAGTAACTGTGGTGATCTCAGGACAAATAGGAGGATCATTAATTTGTCTTGTTACTGAGAATCCAGTGACCCCTTGATAAGGGCCAAGACACGGCCAGAGCTATGACCTTGACTCGTCAGAGAAACCACAAAAAATACATATGGCAAGAGGAACGAGACAAGAAGGAAAATGAGGAAAAACTTGGGTCCCCATGACCAAACAAGCACAAGCTAGCATCTGGCGAAGTTAGACCAAGGAGGCACAAATTGATACATGGAGAAGAACATCATATGCGTCAATGTTAGGAAAATCATCACAGAACCAAGAAAAGATATAGGTTCTTGAGGTATACCTCAACATGGTTCCAGCAATGATTCGGGCACACTTCCTGGAGGCAAAACGAACTCAAGATAGGTCTATTTGGGGTATGAGCACCGCCAGGATGGGGGGACAAGGAGGCAACCACCAGCCAAAGACTCAGCCAAATTATCGGGTACATCATCTCAGGTAAAATTGGGGTGAGAAGAAGATCAGATGACATCAAAGCAAACCAAGGAAGTTTAGTGATGCATCAATTTCTATGAAGAGGGTGAAGGATGTTGGGATGAAGTGGTACAAGTCAAATATACAAATCAGGTAGGTCACAACATTGAGAAGGGTTGGAGGTCAAATCAATGGTGGAGGAGAACTCCTCAAGGCCCGTTGGGTCTTTTGGTACCCTAAAAGTAGGTGTGGGTGGTGTTGTGGTGGTGACAGCTAGACAGTGGTAGTGAGAGGGTGAGCACCATGATTAGGCATTTTATCTATACAGAGCAGGAGGAGGCAAACTAGGGATCTTTCAATTCAAAATGTCACCTTCGATTTAGAGGAGAAGAAATCACAAAACGAGGTGAAGTGACAAGGGAGAGAGGGCTCATCAAGAGAAACACTGGGAAACTGGGTTTAAATAGTAAAAATTTTAGAGGAATATGATGATAAGAAGGTTCTCAGATGATGAATGGGAAATAAGATCTCAGGAGTGAAAAGAAAAGGAAATAAAAGAAGTGAGTGACAGCTAATGACATACTATAGTAATTCTAGTGCATTTAATGTATATTGAAAATTTTTCCTATTAAATCATATACAACAATTTCCTATTTTGATTAGAGGGTCAAACAAAGTCCAAATAGTACCAAAATCTAACCACACATTAATAGGTAGTCAAGAGATTTCTTAGTCAATATAATTTAGTTTTGCACATGCTTTTCCCATAATTTCTATTTTTGTTATTAATCTTTATTTTATGCATTATAGGAATAGATAATATGTAACATTTTTCTATAGTTATTCTTTTGACTCCACAAATGAGATTATTAAAGGTTCTCTACTCTTATGTCTTTTTATGCCCTTGTAAAAAAACTTTCTTGGGGAAAAGAGGGTAAAAAAGTTAATTGATATTTTCTTCTTATATTAAAATCCATAAAAGGAAAAAGGAAGACTTCCTGCCAATGGTCTTTATTCCATATACATATATTTAAATTCTAAGTCTTTCTCTTTCCATGTTATTTCCTTTAAACATTTTCAAGTTTAAAAGAGAGGGAACTACTATTGACTTAATAGTAACACATAATGCATGGATGAAGGGGAAAATCTATTTTGAATCCCATTTTATATTTTCTGATTTTAATTTGTAACAAGAAATACCATCTCACTTTCTTTTTGCATTAAGACCCTCACCTATTTTTATTTAAGAAAAAGCACATTCTTAAACTTAAATTTGTCTCAAAAATGTGGGATGTTCCAATTCTACCCACCTTAAAATAAATTTCATCCTCAAAATTTTCTTTAGGCCACTACCCACTTTAGTGTTTTTTTACCTCTTCATTCACTGATAGTTAACATATCAAGGTCCAAAATCTCTTTTCAAAAGATATGTAACATGTGACATTCAAATATCATAAAAAGGATCGATGTGAACATGGATTAACCATTAACTTGGTCTTCTTCTCAAGCCATACTCAGGGTTTATGAAAACAAACTAAGCACTATACTTAGGGCATCTACCTTTAACCTTGTCAAGATATTTTGTCGTTAGGTGTAGGGGATTATCTAATCTTAGGTTCTTTAGGTAACTCCTACATTTCTTGATATGTGGTGATTAGGCACATACCCAGAAATGTGGGATCTTCTCATGCTACCCCTCACTAAACTACTAGTACATGTGTCCCATACCACATGGACTAGTAAGAAAGGAGGGATTCATCAAAGTCTATTTCTTATGACATCCCTCTTCAATTCTCAATTGGCTGGTCATAACTATTGAGAATGAAGAGGCTACCTCACTAGCTTGGGTTGGGCTGATACTTGAGACCTAAACTAGGTAAACATCTATCTCTCAAAACATCTAAGGTGAAAACTCTTAGTCATTCTAGGTCATGGTATCTATCTTTGGGGATCTATCCCAAAACCCTAATCTCGTATCTTTACCCTAGGGTGACTATGAGAATCATATCTGCCTTGTGGCCATTTAACAAACTTCTCTGATACCATAATGTAATAGATCATTTTTTACAACATTTAAATTCCATTGAGTGGAAGAACTCTTATTCAAGGGGGTGTCACAAAATGTTAATCTTTGCCATTTGAATAAATGAAACATTCTACATTGAATGAAATTAGATTCATACATAGTTCTTGTCAAAAGTAAACTACATCATGTTCATACATCAAATATAATTTATCTGGTAGCATAACTAATCTTAATAAAAAGATGTCTAAACTCTATAACATCTTGGTAAATGGCACCCCACCAGACTCTACTTGGAAATGTCCTAGTCCTTTGCTTGTTCTTTTGATCATCAATTGCTCCAAATCCTACAGACATTGCATCCCTGGCCATTCATTGGAAAAAACAGTCGTTAGAGTAAGTGACATGAGTATTCTAAAATATACATTACTAGATAACTGGAATGCCACAAAATATTCTTGGACATTATATACAGGAAACTAACATCCGGATCTAAGTAAAATATGAAACATACTATCTCTTATTTCTTTAACTTAATTCTTATCTTTATACTTTATCTTGCTCTAGAGATGTGTACTCTAGTAACTGGGTCTCTTAATCTATAGTAAAGTGCATGGGTCATAGTTATCTTATTTGAATCTCTCTATTCATACTCATGCATGATATTATGGGCATGCTCTAAATCAAGGTATCATTTATTTATGATTGTTACATGATTGTGGCCATGATTATAGAATAACTCCTCCTATGTTGACATTGAAATATCATCTATGGTGCAACATACTCTTTGTTGGCACAATGTGCCCTCTATTGACACTAAAGTGTCATCTATGGTGCAACACACCCTCCGTTGGTACTGAAGTACCTCTAAAATGGAGTAAACAATCCTCTGAATTGGAAGCAGATGCCTTTGAATCATGTTGGGCCTCTTTGAATGTGGACTTATCCTATAATGTATTATGTGAAGGTTCTGAAATAATTATCTTAAGTCTAAGCTTACTAAATTATGATTTTGGACTTATTTGAAACTTCATTCTGAGTATTGAACAAGTAGTGAACTCTAAATCTGAATCTTTGCTCTTAAATTCTTAACTGGATCTATATCCAAATATGAATCTCTATTACTACATAATTAAGATTGGTTCTAAAACCCTTATCATGTCTCTTTATTCAATATCTTTCTACTCACACAATGAGTAACCTAAATCCAAATCTAAATCAAATATTCCTATTATATAAATAAATCTTAATCTAATACTTTGACTAAATAGAATGAATTAATTGACTTTGATACTAGACATCTACAATTGAGTTTGAAGACTTAGGAAAAGAATCTGAACTAAATATAGAAATACTAAGTATATGAGAGTAACTTAAATATAGAATATCTAAAAACTTTATTTCTAACAAGGTAGCTCTGTCCCCACAAAATCTCATGAAGTATAATCTTAAGGCATTCATATGAGCTTAAATCTTAAATCTTAAAACAAGAATCTTATAGAATCTCATCTTACAACTTAATAGTGACTTAGTGCCTCATAATATGATAATATCACCATTAACTCAAGTTTCAATATGTTCTAATCCCACTAGTACCATTATCTTGAAAATTGGACCATGTCTTAATATATTTAAAACTCATATTCTCACAACGTACTTAACTTTTAGATGCTAATCATTCTAAAGAATCTATTTACTTGTTAATTCTTAGATATCTACATACATAAGAAATCGAGATATATGTTTCTACTTGAAATCTTTATACATGGTTATATCTATTAATATGAGGGATCCTAATAGCATTGTTGTATTTAAAATCTTAACAAATGGTTATACCACATAACCATGAAAGCATGGCAGTCATGCTTGCATTTCTTATCTTGTAGACTTGAGCATTCATATGAAACATTACTAAGAAATATGATAGAAATATATATATATATATATATATATATATATATATATATCCTTTTGTCCTTCTCAGTCATGGATATTAATCATCCCATGACACATCTTTAGTTAAGATCTTATGCATAAGACATGTCATAATCACAAAGTACTAGAAAATCTTGCTTGCATATCTTGATTAAAAAATTGTACATGAAGGTCTTATTTAAGAAGCATGGAAATTTACTAGTTTTGATAAATATAAATACTCATGGGTATGAACCATTTACCTTTCACTTAAAGAAGGCCCATTTTCTCTTATAGTTTGAAGAAACTCTGATAACATTCATGGGGTTCATTGAACTCTAAACATCATGTTCACAACATTGAGCATAACACTTTGTATTTCACTCATTAGCTTAAATCCTAATTCTAAGTCCTACAATCTAGAATTCATACATTGGGAAACAAACTCTAAAAATAACTCTAATAGATAGAAAATCAAAAATCCTTTCCAAATACATATTTTTGTGTATTTTCTGACTAGCCAATGATTTATTGTGAAGTTTGGAAAATCTAACCAATCAGAATTTGAGAAAGATCCACATCAGCACCATGACTCATATTATCCAATATGGTCCCATCATTTAGTTGGACCAATGATAGATTGCCATGTCAGCATTGTGTTTCACATCCAGGAAAGCGACTTCCAGCATTCAAAACCCAAAAAAACCCTTGTGAAATTGATAATGTGATTCATCTCGCATGGGTTCCAATGTCTAATCACGACCTAGATTGTTCCTACTTAAGGCCCTGGATCACGAGCAACAACCATGGTGATCTCCACATGCGATTTTCATGGATAAACTAGCTCAAGCGATGTGGAGAGGAACATTAGCTTCGGCTTGTTACTGTGAAGCCAGTGATCCCTTGCTAAGAGCCAAGACATGGCCAGAGTTGCATCCTTGACTCATCAGAGAAACCATAGAAAATAGGGATAGAAAGAGGAACGAGATGAGAAGGAAAAGGATGAAAAAGTCGGGTCCCCGTGACCAAATGTACACATACTAGAATCGAGTATATTCAAAGTAAGGAGGTGCAAACTGATACATGGTGAAGAACATCGTCAACGTCAATCCTAACACTACTACAGAAATGGATTATACTGTCACTTTTAAAGGCGTCGGTTGTATAAATGCACCGACACCTAAACCTTAAAGCCTCGGTTTAATAAGCAAACAGACATCTATCGACCAGACACGGGTATCACTTTTATTCAGTGTCAGTTCCCTAATAATAAACCGACGCCTAAAATTAACCGCCAAATCCAAAATTTCCAGTGAAAAAAATTACCTCCAAAATTTAACATATGGCGTCGTTTATTAACTACTAAACCGACGACGAAAGGTTATTCACAAAATAGAAATTGGGCACATTTTGGTCGTCGGTTTTTCTACAATAACCGACATTTATGGGTTTTCCCACGTTGTTCCCGGGAAATTTTTCACGCCCTTTGAGCGTCAATTTTTGAAAGAAATTGACGACTATGGTCATTAATTGAGAACAATTTTTTAAACGGCATATGTAGAGATAGAGGTCGGTTTTTTCTAGTAAAAACCGACGACAATCATTGAGAATAGGTGTCGGTGTGTTTGTAGAACCGACATCATTAGTTTTTATGTGTCGGTTTTATTTAGGAACCAACACCTATTGTTAACTTAACAACACCTGCGCGAACCCGACTCTTCCCCTTTCTTTGTTTCATTCGTTATTGCTCTACTCCAGGGTTTGGTCCGACGATCGATTTCTCCTCTGTTGCTGCTCGCTACCACTGCCTCCACGCCTTCTGCTGTCACCACTCAGGCTGCCGCCTCCGCTTCCGCCATGCCGCCACCTCTGCTAGACCTGCAGCTCACCGCCGCTCAACACCTACAGCTCTCCGCCGCCGCCATTCGATAGAGGAGGTACCCTCTTCGCTTTCTCCCTCTCTTTTGCTTGCTCAACACCTGCTCGCCCTGCCGTTCTGCTGCCTGATCCTCTGCCTGGAAGCAACATGAGGAGGTCACGACCGTGTGGGCCTCCACCTCTTCTTCTTCCTCCACCTCTTCTTTTTCCTGCTCCCTCTCCTTACCAAATGGATTAAAGTAAGGCCACGACCGTGTGGGCTGGCCACGGCATGGCCATGGTAGGCCAATACAGCCACGGCTGTGGCCAGCCCACACGGTCGTGGCCTTGCTTTTATCCATTTGGTAAGGAGGGAGCAGGAAGAAGAAGATACATTTGCAATTGAATACTAATGCTTGACCTAATTCTATAAATTTTGATGCATGTTGAATTAAGATATTTAAACCCTAATACACATTTCGCCATAATCTTGAATTAAGTATATTGTTGAAATCTTGTGATCAATCTATGTAAGATATTAAAACCCTATTGTTAAATCTCTGATTTTGTAATGATGTGTCACCCTAACATCTACATGAATCCCTATTATATGATGTAGATTGATGATAATGCATGAGCTAGTTTGAAATTTTGAAATCAATTATGAATCTCTCCATCCCTAGCTAGGTCATACTAATTTATGTGTAATCTTTATCTTGATGATGAACATGCATGGACACTCGAAATGTTGAAATCAATGTTATAGAATGACAACACATGTATTTTTTGGCCTAGAAACCCATCCAAGATTGACTCATTAGGAGTAAATCTTGGATAGTCCCCAGTTTGGGACTGTTCTTGAACACCTAATCTCACTTAGGACGTAATTGTAAAATGTGTATTGGGTTTTCAAGAAAATTTTGGTAGTATTTCCCCGTTTGTTCTCTAAGTACATATGTACTTGGAGAACAACGGGGAAATGCTGCCGAAATTTTCTTGAAAACCCAATACACATTATGCACTTAATACTGAGATTAGGTGTTCAAGAATGGGATAAGTGGTACACATTTATTATATATAAGAATGACAACACATGTATTTGTCGGCCTAAAGTTTTAACCATGCAAAAACTCTAATCTGTTAACCCTAGACCCTAATCTTGTTGTAATATATACTTGTTTTCTCTTTGATCATAGGATGGATAGAACATGGATGTCCATTCTCAATCGCTACACCCCAGAGTTTATATTTGGTTTGACCAGTTTATTAGATTTTCCGAGGAACATAGGAAACAACCTGGAGATAGGTTCTACTATCCCTGTAGGCATTGCGGTAACAACTTGAAAGTCAGCACTGGTGACGAAATCAAAAGTCATGTCATGTGCAAGGGGATTATACAAGGCTATACAAAATGGCACTGGCTTGGAGAGATTTCAAAGTCGAAACCAGTGGATGTCGATAGCTGTGCTTGTGTAGAAGAAGAAATTGCCTCCGATGACGTAGATGTGAATGAACCAGTTCCAGTAGACATCATTGATGCGATGCTCAATAGTTGTGGGATAGAGCACACTGATCCACGTCCCATTTTTAGAAACATTGTGTATGATGCTGAGATATCATTATACACAGGTTGTACTAAGTTTACAAAGCTTAGCGCTATGTTGAGATTGTATAAGCTGAAAGCTAACAATAGAGGGAGTGACAAAAGCTTCACGTCATTGTTGTCTTTGTTGAAAGAAATGCTTCTTGAAGGAAACGAGCTGCCAATCTCAACATACAAAGTAAATAAATTGTTGTCACCAATGGGAATGGATGCCAAGAAGATACACACATTCCCGAATGATTATGTATTATTTCAAAAGGACTATGTGGATTTGAAAGACTGTCCAAAATGTGGTGCGTCACGATATAAATTAACGACTTCGGGGGAGTCCAAAACTGGTTCTGCTGCCAAGGTGATGTGGTATCTACCTATAATATCACGCTATCAAGGCTTGTTTGCCAATCCAATAGATGCGAAGAATTTGAGGTGGCAGGCAGATGTTAAGAAAAATAATGATGGAATCCTACGACATGCGTATGATTCCCCACAATGGAAGAAGATTGATGTATTGTACCCTGAATTTGGTGAAGAAGTCAGGAATCTAAGACTTGGGCTTTGTACAGATGGGATGAACCCGTACGGGACATTGAGCAGCCAACATTGCACTTGGCCAGTCATGCTTGTTATATACAATCTTCCTCCTGGACTGTGTATGAAAAATATGTACGTAATGCTACCGTTGTTGATATCGGGCCCTAAACAACCTGGAAATGATATCAATGTTTATCTTGAACCTCTGATTGATGACTTAAAGAAATTCTGGGATGAAGGTGTGATTACCTATGATGCTTCACGAAGAGAGACATTTCGTTGCATTCTATGTTGTTTTGCATTATTAATGACTTTCCGGCATATGGGAATTTGTCTAGATATTGTGTCAAAGGAGCTAAAGTGTGTCCTATATGTGAAGAGAACACAGATTCAACAAGACTAAAACATGGCGGTAAGACTGTATATCTCAGTCATCGAAGGTTTCTCACAAAATTCCATCAGTATCATAGGAAGCACAAAGCATTCAATGGATCGAATGAGAAATGGAGTGCACCTAAACCTATACCAGGGGAGGTTGTTTATGAAAGAGTAAAAGACTTTGTCAATGAATTTGGTAAGAGATCACAATGCACTATGGCCACACAGAGTGACAAATCTTTATTCAAGAAGAAGTCAATATTTTGGGATCTTCCTTATTGGAGTTCTTTGACAGTCAGGCATTGTATCGATGTCATGCACGTTGAGAAAAATGTCTGTGATAGTGTCATTGGTACTTTGTTGAATATACCGGGTAAGACTAAAGATGGGCTAAAATCCAGACTGGACCTACGTGAAATGGGAATAAGGTCAGAATTAACATAATTACGTAAAATGGGAAATCAGAGAACATACTTACCTCCCGCTTGTTACACATTGTCTAGAAAGGAGAAGAAAGCTTTTTGTGAATGTTTGGTAAAGGTTAAGGTGCCACAGGGTTACTCATCCAACATCAGTAGATTGGTATCAATGAAAGATCTGAAGTTGATAGGTCTTAAATCTCATGATTGTCACACTCTAATACAACAAATATTGCTTGTGGCAATTCGATCTATATTGTTGAAGCATGTAAGGTTTGCAATCACCAGACTTTGTTTCTTTTTCAATAGTCTGTGCAGCAAAGTTATTGACCCTGATACTCTCGATAATTTGCAAAGAGAAGTGGTTGTTACCCTATGTCATCTTGAGATGTATTTTCCTCCGTCATTCTTTGATATCATGGTACATCTAGTTGTCCACTTGACTAGGGAAGTGAAAATGTTGGGAACAATTTTCTTGCTTTGGATGTATCCCTTTGAATGATACATGAGGGTTTTTAAAAGTGATGTTCGAAACCGTTATCGGCCTGAAGGGAGTATTATTGAGGGTTATGTGGCGAGAGAGGTTATGGATTTTTGCAATGACTTTCTCAGTGATAATGACACTCCTGGTGATGACAAGAATATTGAGGAGCAATTTGGCAAAGGAATTTTGGGATCACGTGTGAAAGTAATCAGCCGTGAGCAGTTGGAACAAGGTCACTTGTATATTCTACACAACATGGATGAAGTGAGTGTTGATATCGAGGAACATACCAATTGCATCAAGAGACAATATCCTCGAGCCAATACAATGTGGCTTGCTAGAGAGCATAACAAGACATTTATTAAGTGGTTCGAAGAGAAAGTCTTACATCAACTATCTCAAACACCGGATGATATTACTGAAACTATCAAATGTCTCGCCTTTAAACTGAAATTGACTATTATGTCTTATGAAGGGTATGTCATTAATGGATTCACATATTACACAAAGTGCCAAGATGATAAGAGTGTCGTCCAAAACAATGGGGTCACCCTTCAAGCGTCGACTATGTTTTTTGCAAGTGCAAAGGATAAGAGTCCACGTGAAGCTAAAATTTTATATTATGCTGTCATTGAAGACATATGGCAGTTTGACTACATAGATTTCAGAATTCCGCTCTTCAAATGTAACTGGGTTGATAAAACCAAAGGAGTTATAGTGGATGAATTGGGTTTCACTTTAGTGAACTTTGAAAAGATTGGCGAGAAGGGTGAACCATTCGTATTGGCATCACAGACAAAACAAGTATTTTATATCGATGATCATGTAAATGATAAATGATCAGTTGTTCTTCATGGTAAAAGACAGTTCATTGAAGATCCTATAGATGAAGAAGAGTACTATGACAAGTATGATGACTCGAGTCCATTCTCAGTTGGGTTGCCAACAACAACAAATATTGAAGTTAATGATGACTTGTATGTGTGCGGAGATCACAATGAAGGATTGTTAATTGATAAAAAAATCACAATATTAGAGGCATGTTTATATTTTTTATATGTTTTATTTTTCTGAATGTGAACTTTACAATGTTAATTACTTTACAATATGAAAGTGAACTTTACAATGTGAATTTTATAATGTGAATTACTTTACAATGTGATTGTGAACTTTACAATGTGAGCTTTACAATATGAATTACTTTATAATGTGAACTTTACAATGTGAATATGAACTTTCAGATGGTTGAGCATTCTCCTGATGACCGTGCTGATGATTACCGTGAGGGTGAGGACATCAATGCGCCGCCTCACAATGTAAGTTTTAAAAATATATATCATATATTTATATCTATATGTCCATTTCTAGTTATATCCTATAAGTGTGTTTATTTTGTCAAAAGTTTAGGTTGATGATGCAAATGTACCCTGTGAAGCACTTGAGGCACTTGATGAGCAACACCAAAAAGTTGACAAGAGAAGGGGCATCACTATGATGAAGAAGTTAATAGCACAAAGGGGCAATGGACCCAAACTTGTTGTGTATTTTGATAATACAGGAAATGCACTTGGAGTGAATCGCAATTCGTTTGTTTCATATCTTGGGTATGTTACTCGTAGCCATTGCGGTTGTAAGATAGATTCTTGGCATAAAGTTCCTAAGGAGAAGAAAGATGTAATATGGAAGGATTTATGCGTGACTTATTATTAATTTGCAATTCTATTTGTTAGATTACTAATTTTTTGGATACTAGTTAATAGCAATTCTATTTTGCAGAGTATATTTGAATTGGATGAAAAGTTGCATCGTAAATGTGTGATGCAATGTTGTAGGAGAGTCCTAAGGAACTATAGGACAAATCTCATCTGAGAATACATAAAAGAAGGTGACAAGAGGAAGAAGAAAGCCACAGAACAGTGGAACTTCCTGGACCAAGAAGAATGGGACGCATTTGTTGCTTCAAGACAAACTAATGAATTCAAGGCATTAGGCGTCACCCCCAATTTAATTAATATACGTTGTATTTACCTATTCAAGAATAACATTTAGTGTTACTAACCAAATCATTAATGTGCATACTAACTAGGCCCTCAGTGAGGCACAAAAAGCAAGGTGTGCACCGAATGTGCATGACCACACAATGGGCCCAAAGGGGTATGCAGGCATTTGCCAAATACTACAGTTTGAGGCTAATGCTCAGTCTGCTGCTACTCAGGAGTCCTCTACTATAGGTAGCACACCTCTGCCTCGCCATGATGTCTGGATAGCTAGGAGGCAAAATAAGAAGGGAGAAATAAGGAAGCCTGCAACTACTCTTACAACAATCGTTCGAATATTGATTATTTGTGGTATTTACGTAATTACAATTTTTTGTTTTGGCGATTAGCAGGAGCTACACGAGCTGAGGAAACAAGGAAAGTTCATACTTGAGGGCACAAGGGATGAATTGACTGTTGCTCTGGGTAACCCAGAGCATCCTGGACGTGTTAGGGTTGCAGGCGCTGGTGTGGGCATCAAAGCGTTCTTTGGGCCATCCCAGCGCAAACATGTCCCAAAAGCGGGACTTTCACAAGAAGAGGTAACCTATTCTTTCTTTATAATGTTACTGTAAATGAGAATTCTATAATCATAAGCTAACGTTTTTTTATCCATGTATAGGTAGATAAGCTAGTTGATAGGAAACTCGAAGAAGCATTGAGCAAGTGGCACGCATCTCAAACTGCCACTCAGCAGACAATACCTATGGCGTCCCACTCTACTCCTACTACAGAGGTTGGGAGTAATCTTGTAGACCCACCACCTAGCACATCCAATGTAAGTATTTTTATGACATAACAACTAGTCTTTTCAAGATGATATGTATATATGTATATAACATTCTTTACACAAAAAATTGTAGGGGTTGAAGCCATGCCGTCTAAAAAGTAAAGAATGTGTCATTGCAGAGGCGTCGTCTTACCCATCCCTACCAGGGGAAATGTTTCATGGGTCTCCATTACCAGCTGGTTGGGTTCGTGTGAGCCCTCTACGTATATTCCCCAACTAGATGGGTCTTCCATTGCCATATGCCCACCCAAATTGTGAAACGCTTGGTGAAGCAGAAGGCGGAGTGATATTGTGGCCAAAAGCGGTTGTCCTCTATACTGAAATTGTATGATAAATTTACATTACAATAAATTGTTAGTGTGTGTATATGATGTCAGTTGATCTGAAATTATATATATATACATGTTAAAAAGAAGACCCACATCAATTAGGCCTCCACCTCCACCTCCTACATTACCAAGTTGGGTTCCACAGGACCTACATAGGCCCTGTTAGGTCCTGATTGTAGGGGTATGGCAATATGGTTAGGCGAACATGATATAAATTGCCCTATAACTATTTCTATATATGCGGATGTTGCAGGTCAATCATACAAAAGGAACCTATTTATACAAGATATTTTGGAGTTGTTTCGATATGATTGGATGAATACATCTGTGATAGAGCTATGGATAAGGTGAGATCTTCTTTATACATCCATATACCTTGTGTAGGATCTGGTGATATGGTTTCTTATTTATTAATGCATATGTAATACATGTTTTGCAGCTACTTAGCCAAGATATGTGCAGATTTTTCATTCGAACATGTAGGATTTTTTATTCCATCTTTGATTAGTCTAGTAGCTAAAGACCCTCCTTCAGTTCAACAATACTGTTGTGATGCTTTTACAAGTTTTTCTCAAAATAAGAAGACGTTGATAATAGCTCCATTCAATGTGGAGTAAGTTTACTTTCCTTATAATTTGGACTTAAGAAAATTACATTTTTATTGTGGATTTTGAGTTATTGATTTTTAACTTTTTTTACCTCTAGTAGTATGCATTGGGAGTTACTAGTTATTGTCCCCGAGACGTTCACTGTCTATTATCTAGATCCTAAGGGGACTAAATTGAATTCAAGATATGGACACAAAATGAAAATGGCATTATACCGGTGAGAAATATTTCATGTTCATATCCGTTAACATATGTTATTACATTACTGTTTAATTATGAAATGTACTGTGTTACATTAACATGTAGGGGTTTAGATGAGTTGAAAAAGGCTGGAGGAAAGGTCCCCAGGAAAAAGAACCAGCAAATAATTTGGAGAAATGTGGAAGTAAGTTCCCGACTGCAATGTATATATTATTTATGTGAACAATGCTTAATTAGTTGTATTTTTTGATATTTTGTATGTTTCAATTTATAGTATGTTACACAAGACAACGAATGGGCATGTGCATACTATGTGATGCGATTTATGCACATGATTATCAAATATGCCACAATTGACATCGATACCATTCCTAAGGTATTATATATAGTCTCATTAGATAATATGAAATATATCACTCTAATTTATACTCATTATATATATATTTATATATATACATCATTCTCTTTGCAGGTGTTTAAAACTGACCATACTACAGGAAAGGCCTTACCATATGTACATGCTCCCTATACGACGGGAGAATTAAATGAAGTAAGAGAAGAATGGGAAACAACCATACAAGTAGTGGGGGTTTTAACATATAATTGGGATGTTGATAGTGAATAATGACTAAATAATGATATTTTGTAAATGAATTTCTGAATTATAATATGTGTGAATGTTTCTACATGTTTGAATGTTTCTACATGTGTCTGCGTGAAAATGAATGAAACTGCTGGTTGCTATATGAATGTTTCTACATGTGTGAATGTGATAATGAATGGAACTACGGATTGCTACATGAATGTTTCTACATGTGTGAAAATCAAAGAGAACTGCAGATTGCTAAATGTGTGAACATTTATGTTGTTAATCATGTAGGTTTGTGGCCTGTTGTTGGCTGATATCAATGGATGTCATAAAACCTACAGTTCAAAACTGAACTGCAGGTTTCTCATCCTGCGACCAGCCATAGTAGGTCTGCAGACTGACAAAAAAAACATAAAATCGTCATCGGTTATTTGTATAAAACCGACGACAAATGGTTACAGTGTCGGTTGCCCTACTAGTAACCAACGTCGATTTCCCTAATGAGACCAGACACCACGACCGTGCTCGCCAGCACGGCTGTGGTAGCGGGTGAGATGGTGTCGGTTATCACTAATAAAGTGACGTCGATAGTGCCCCAGATGGCACCCATTCTGTGGCGCGAAGGTATATAGTGTCGGTTTCAAAGTTAATAACTGACGCCTATACCCCCCTGATAGCGCGTTTTTGGTGGTGCGTGAAGGGTTGTGGCTTCAGTTTGAGAACCGACGCGTAATGATTGGGCTTTTAGCGGTGCCCACATAGGTGTCACTTAAAAACCGACACTAAATTCCTTAAATAACCGACGCTAAAGGCCGGTTATGTACTAGTGTAAGAAAATCATCATAAAACTAAGCAAAGGTATAGGTTCTTGAGATATACCTCAAAATGGTTCCAGAAAGGAGTCGGCAAACTTCCTAGATGTGAAATGAACTCAAAATAGGGTAACTAACACTAGGGGGTCAGGACGGAAACCGTCAGCCAAAGAATCAACCGCAGTTATAGGATACAGTGTATCAGGACAAACCAGGGAAAGAAGAAGATCTGACAATGATCTGAGCAAATTAAGGAAGTTGAGTGATGTTTCAATTTCCATGAAGGGGGTGAAGGATGTTGGGATGAAGTGATACAAGCCGGAGATACAAATTGGGTAGGTCACAACATTTGAAAGGGTTGGGGTCTAATTTATGGTGGAGGAGAATTCCTCAGCAGCCCACTGGCTCTTTTGTAACCCTAAAAGTAGGTGTGGGTGGTGTTGTGGTGGTGATGGCTAGGCCATGGAGGTAAGAGGGTGAGAACCATGATTAGGCATTTTATCTATAGAGAGGAGGAGACAAACTAGGGATCTTTCAATTTGGAAAGTCACCTCAGATTTAGGGGAGAAGAAATTGTGAGACGGGGTGAAGTGGTGAGGGAGAGGGGGCTCGTCGAGAGAAACACTGGGAAATTGGGTTCAAATAGCAAAAGTATCGAAGGAAGATGATGATAAGCGAGATGTCAAATGATGAATGGGTGGTCAAATCACACAAGTGGAAAGAAAAGGAAAATAAAAGTAGTGTGTGATAGCTAATGATATGCGGTTTGTAGTAAATCCAGTGCATTTAATGTATATTGAACAGTTTTTCTATTAAATCATATTCAAACATTTCCCATTTTGATTAGAGGGTCAAACAATGTCCAAATAATACCAAAATTTAAGCATGCGTTAAATAGATAGTCTAATCCTTTCAATAAATAAATTTTGACTTTTACACATCTTTTGCCCATTATTTCTTTTTTGTCATTAATCTTGATTTTATGCATTAAAGGAATAGATAATGTGTAACATCTTTCTATAGTTATTCTTTTGACTCCAAAAATGATATTATTAGTGGTCATCTACTCTTATGCCTTTTTATGCTCTTTGGAAAAAACCTTTCTTGGGGAAAAGAGGGCAAAAGAGTTAATTGATATTTTCTCTTTATATTAAAGCCATAAAAGGAAAAAGGAAGACTTTTTGCCCAAGGTCTTTATTATATATATATATATATATATATATATATTCGAATTGCAAGTCTTTTCTCTTTCATTGTTATTTCCTTTGAACATTTTCAAGATTTAGAGAGAGAAAAAGGAGAGGGGAACTACTATTGAATTAATTGCAACATAAAATGCACAGATGAAGGGGAAAATGTATTTTGAGACCCATTTTATTTTTTCTTATTTCAAGTTCTATCAAAAAAATACATTTCACTTTCTTTTTTCATTAAGACCCTCAACTATTTTTATTTAAGAAAAACCACATTATTGGACTTAAATTAGTCTAAAAATGTGGGATGTTATAGTGAGAGAAGAATATTATCATTTAGGAGTGGAAGCAACGATAATAGAAAGAGTCATAGTGTGCATGTTACCTAAAATGATTAAATGAGTACATGTTAGCACACTATGCCAAGTACGCTATAAAAGACTTAAAATTGCAGTTTTAAGATAGCATATATACTTGGAAAACTTAATATATTCCAAAGAAACAAATAACATCATGAAAGACTTTCTTATTCAACATGTTAGTGTGTTTTAAGTGCATTTCCATCATACCATACAACATGATATGGTCATTGACTAGCTTCCCAATGGAAGCATTTGTGAGGGTCATTAAAGTCAAAGCTACTAATGACACCCATTTCAACATGAGGGGATACATGACCAAGTCAAAAGCTAATCATTTTTATCAGAATGGTCTGTCCTTGCTTGACAACTCAAGTAGGATGCCCATCATGTGTTCTTACCTCGAAAAGATAGGTAGGTGCATAAGATTTGTATAATGAACAATTTTAATTATGTTTCAAGGTTTGTTCCACATATTTTAAGAAATATCAAAATACTAGTCATAGGGAACAAGTATCTCAAACAAGTATACAAATCCAAAAAAAATTAAGCATACATACATACAAGCAAGTTCAATACCACTAGTGTGACCAATAGGAGGATAAAGTGTACCTTGATAAGACAACAATACTAAGATTTGTTGATTATTGATTCTTACTAGGTCCTTAACAATAGTCGTAAAAAGATATCTTGACATTATAAACAATCATGATTTCATTTAAATAAGAAATAGGTCTTCCTAATCATATCATGGTATTGTATGTGTCACCTAAGTCTAGATGCCATTTCCTTGAATATAGATCCTAATGTATGAACTAGTTCATTCAAAGGCATTATCATGTTATATAATATAAAATAGATTCATTATATTGTAGGGTGACACCTACCAAATTTGAGATCCAACACTAGGGTTTCAAGATCATAAATATAGCAAACATATAATTTGAGTCAGGTAAACAACACAGTCATGAACATTCTGAGTTCAAGTCATTTAGAGTCATTATAATGCAATATTACCATCATTAGAGTATGGATAAGTTCTACTTATATTAGGTTTCATAAACACCAATTAGTTACTGATTTGAAAGCATGATATAAACGGTTCATCATTAGGGAAAGATTAGACAAGATTAGCTCTTCAAATTAACAACATGCAATTATGTCACATTCATGAGAACATTACATAATAGGGTTACCTTAGGTTATTAGAATGATCCACATAGTATTTAGGTGCACAAAGCATAATAAGTTTCTAATTTGGTGGTCATAAGATAGACTTCATTATTATGAAAACATTTAAGCAAGATTCAAGATTTAATAACTAAATTTTCATATTAAGGCGTATTAAGACACTTTTAGAGTCACAAGGACATCACTAGGGTCCAAAATTCATTATTAAAGAAAGGGATCTCATCCCATGTCATGATATAATGAACTAGATCATTCATAAAGATTGTAAGCACGTTTGAATAAGTTTTAACATTAAAGAAGTGATCTTGTGCATAAAGGTCCATAATAGTTCATTTAAGTAACAATAGATCATCTTAGGGTACAAATACAGATAAAGTTAGAGTATGTATACATAAAGTGACAAAAGTTATTGATCTTATAATATTATCAATATTTGGATCATATTGGATCTTAGTTATCAAGATTAGCACAAACATTTCAAAAATACTTGAATAGCATGTATTTTAGGATATCAATGAAAGTATGAGTAGAACTAAAGTCTAGAATTATATTTTGATATAAATTTATATTTTTCCAATAAAAATGGTATATTATATGTCTATATGTGGATTAAGGATCGATGTTTATCAATTTTTGGTAGACCACGCATGGAACTTAGAAAAAACAAGAAGAGAAAATATCAAAAATTGGGCAGATCTTGGCCCTTGATATTTGATCCCACAGACACAGAGTAGACGGATTGGGCCATAAGATGGAGGAAGGGAAGAGTTCATCCAAATGGCATTCTTCCACTATCCCATGTTGTCCCCTTTGACTGCAATCAAACAACATATGCCAGGGGGAATCTGAGATGGGCTGCTAATTTTCTAGTCCACCATATTATAATTTGGATCATTGGTATAGGGGTTATCTCTCCCACATGACCTACTTGCACCCATTCCAACCCAAAGGTGGGTGAAGCTCATCCACACACGAGCAAGGGAGGTGCAAGAGAGCTTGAGATCCTGTGCAAACTAACCACTTGAGCTTGCAAGCTTACGAAAAGGTCATATCTAGGTTTGTTTGTAGATGAGGAGAAGAAAAGGTAAAAGCCCAAAATGGTTGGGAATTAGCACTACCATGGGTGGATCGAGAGGAAGAAAAGAGAGGAAAGATGTTGTGGTGCATGTAAACATCATAAAAGATATGGGAAATGAAGGGGAGAAGAAATGAACCTGTACAGAGTGTCAATTGTCCCAAGAGGGTGTACAATGGTCAGATTGGCTTGGCAATGTGAGATCAGGAGTAGCCTAAGACACTGACAGAGGTTTTCAGTTTCATAGGTTTGGCAAGTTACTACAGGAGGTTTATGAAGAACTTCATTGTTGGTGATGTTGCGTTAGATGAACATGAAGTTAGAAGTTTCCTTGTTTCCAGGCTTGCTAGCACAGTTATAGATGATTTCCACATGCAGAGAACATATTAGTGATGCACAGTAGGGTGATAGTGTGATATAAGGTATCTAGTCAGTCCTAGGCAGTGAGAAGCATGATGGCTTTCATGAGACAAAAGATGGTATGGTATGTTTCCATGGCAGGACAGTGGTCCCTAATGTTGATGGTTTGAGGAAGTTGGTTCTGGAGGAGGCTCAATCTTCAATGTATGTGATGCATCTAGGAAGTACCAATATGTACCATAACTTGAAGGATCTATATTGGTGGTCTGGCTTGAAGGGTGACATGGCTAAGTTCATGGCAAGGTACCATGTGTGTTAGCAAGTTAAGGAAGAGCATCAGAAACCTACTAGAATGTTACAATTCTATCCTATACTACAATGGAAATGGGATCATATCACTATGTACTTTGTGGTTGGTCTCCCAAGGACATACAAAGGTCATGATTCCATTTGGGTGATATTGGATAGGTTGACCAAGTCAGCTCACTTCCTTCTCGTGAAGGTGACGTATACAGTAGAGAAGTTGAAACATGTGTATGTCAATGAGATAGTTTGTTTGCATGGTATCCCAGCTACCATAGTATCTGACATAGATCCTCAATTTACCAGTAGTTTTTGAGAGCATCTACACATAGCTATGGGAACATAGTTGAGATTCAGTACAACATTTCACCCGCATACATATGGACAATCTGAGAGGACTATTCAAATGTTGGAGGATCTATTGATATCTTGTGTTCTGCAATTTTTGGGCAGTTGAGATGTGCACCTCAGTTTGATAGATTTTGCTTATAACAATAGTTATCATAGGTGTATCGACATGGGATCATATGAATCCTAGTATGGGAGACATTGTATGTCTCCTCTTTGTTGGTATGAGACCAGTGAGTATCAACTCTTAGGTCATGAGTTAGTATAACAGACCATAGAGAAGATCAAAGTGATACAACATCAGTTGAAAGTGGCTCAGGATAGAAAAAAGTCATATGTTGATAATTATTACAGGCCTTTTGAGTTCCAAGTGGGATATAAGGTGTATATTAAGGTCTCTCCTTGGAAAGGCATGGTAAGGTTTGGTAAGAAGGGTATGTTGGCTCCCAGATTTATGGGACCTTACCCTATCATAGCACATGTTGGGAAGGTGACGTACAAGTTGGTGCTACCTCCAGAGTTGCATAGGTTGCATCCAATATTTCATGTTTTGATGTTGAGGAAGTGTCATCTAAACACAGAGTTGACTTTACAGTCTATGGAGGTCAAGTTGGAGGAGGATATGTCATATGTGGAGGGTCTTGTGTTGATCCTTGAAAGGAGGATGAAGAAGCTAAAGAGGAAGGATATAGTGTTGGTTAAGGTTTTGTGGAATAACCATGGTGTTGAGGAAGACATGTGGGAGCCGGAGGACAAGATGTGTAGGAAGTACCCATCTCTTTCACATAGGATTTTGGGGGAGAAATCCTTGTTAGGCATTTACGGTTGTAAGACCCCTGAATTGGATTTATGATATATCTTGTTTACTTAGCATAATAAGATGCTTAAACCTTAATCTAATCATGTAATGTGATTTAATAACATGTGACATTCTTATTCTTTTAGTTTGGCCCAGTTTGATTGATGTTTGAGCTAGTTATGTTGTGCTCATTTTGAAACAAGTTGCAATTTACCCATGTTTAGGGTTTATCTTACAATTTGTCACATGTTTAACGGGCCACTGATGTTTTGGCATCATTTTGGAGAGAGTGATGCATAGTGGTGCCTTGTTTCACCTTGGTTTATGAGGTGGCATCATGTTTTGAGTTAGGGTTTTGCATGTATGCTTGAGTTGATGTTGACCATGTATGTCAATCCCTTGGGTGTTGTGACCGAAGTGATTTTGTTAGGTCTTGTTTGTAGCGACCTATGTTATTTGCTTTGATTTTGGTTGTTTTGGTTGAAGGTGTTTTAGACATGTGCTTTTGTTGTGGTGATCGTTGCTCTTTCACCATGGTGGTAGCGGTCGCTACCATGTTGGTCACCTTGGTTCTTCTTCGACCGAAGTGGTTGGGTGATCAAGTGGTCATTGCCCTACCTTGGTTTTATCACCCTTGATGCATGTATATCCTTACTGCTTGCATGGCTGATTTTTGGAGGGAAAAGTGGCACTTATGTGCATGACACATAACTCTCTTTACCTCTCTTGTGATAACCCAGATTTTAGGGTTTAGATACACCATATAGAATTTGAATACCATAAATGTTATGTAGATGATTAGTACCAAATTGACAAATTAATTATCTAATTTTAAAATCTTTTCACTTAAAAAGAGTAGTCATAGATGAAATGAATGATTATTAGATCTAATTGAATTCAGTTATGATGAATAGGTTTTTTATTTACATACTGTTGTGTGTGTTTTATATGAACTTTTTGCACATTATCACAAACAATTTCAGCTCATTCTGTCCCCATTTAGCCTCTATTCATATTCGTTTTGTCACACCTTTTAGTTTCTTTTCTTATCACGTGGTGTTGATTGTAGATATGTATCAAAAAGATCAAATTGGAGATAGCCCAACTCAAATCGACCTCAATGGGACTTCTCCATCCAAAAGCCATTTCCTGAAGAAACAACACGAGATACGACGTGTTCCTTAAAAGGCACAATGTGTTCCTTTACAAGAAGCCTCACAAGACAAACAACACGTCGTATGTTATTAAACACATGGCGTGTGCATTTCCAACAGCTTCTAGCCCAGAGGAGAGGAAGTGGCAACACAGCGTGTTCTTTAGAGGACAGGACATGTTCCCAGTACATGAAGACCGTCTGTACCTTTCTGCTAATGCACATGGTATGTATTTATTCAAACACATTGTGTACCTCACTGTAGCAGCAATACTGATCAAGATCAAACGACATGATAGGGCGTTCCCTCCATAAGACACATCGTGTCGTTACCGGTTTCTACAAAAATGAAAATGACCGCCTCTCATTTTAAAAGTGAATTCAAACCCAATAGGCGGTTATGCTCGGTCATTTTGAAGTTTCTTACACCCAAGAGAAGTTCCGAGTAGAGGAAGGAAATTTAGGGGTGGAAGAAGGTGGTTTCTTGCTAGAGAGCCCCCATTCTACTTCATTTCTTCTCTGTTTTCTTCTCCAAAGGTGCAGAAGAGCTACTCCCTTCATTCAAGCTTTCTGGGAGGGAAGTTTGTCTAAGTTGGAGCAATCCCAAGGGTTAGAACTTCATCCTCTAGCTGGAGTTCTCTTCTCTTAGCCTGCATTTGTGGTTCCTCTAGCTTTTTCCTTCTTTTAAGCATGCAAAACTCTCAAATTACTGTCATGTATTTGCATATCTTTATTATGGATGAGTAGAGCTCTTTTCTTAAGCATGGGAGAGTAGATCCCATGCCATTGTTCATATGAACTCAGAATTTATTCTTGTTGCTATTTTATTTTCTTTCTCCCATGGATGATTATGGTGTTTTCCTGCTTGCATGCTTGGCTGGCCACCTCTTATACATGTTTTATGCTTGACCTGTGCTTCGGGAGAATGCATTACGGAGTATGGAGTAGGATCTATGATAATATTATCTTGACCATGGAAGTGGCTAGATATTATTGAGGGTTTTGGTTGTGTTTGACACTAAACATAGACACGGGAGCATTATGTGAAGTTGAGAGCCATCTCATGGCATTGAAAAATGCACGACAATGAAAACCTCCTTTCTTTTTAAATAGTGATCCTTGTTTCGTATGTTCATGTGATATAATTGTTGTGGTAGTGAAATCTAATGCTCAAGCTTCTAATCATTTAATCAACACTATTGTTTAAGACATTTGATTTAGTTTCCACTTTTAGTGTGTAATCAATCAAACTTTTATAACCCAATTTAGATTAATGAAAGTTAACATATTTGTGCCTAGCTAACCTAGTTCCTCGTGTTCGACACTCAACTACATTGACTCACGTATACTTGTAGGTGATTTATGAGTTGAAACCTTTCTCTTTCTAAAACTCTCAACAAGGTTTTGGCACCGTTGCCTAGGAGCTATGGTAGTTTTAGTTAGAGTAAAAGTGTTAACTAGTAATTGAGACAAAATCACCATTTTTGCATTCTATTTTGTGATACCTCTTAGTTTTGTGAATCTCACTCAAAGCTTACTTTTCAGGTTGCATGTGTCATTCTAAGAGAGGTCTACAAACCTCCATCTTATTAGACCTAGAGATAGAATGTACTTTCATTAGCCGTAGATGAGCAAGGAGGAGTGAGAACTCTGCAAGCTTGGAGGGATCACAACCATCATCACCACCGCCATCTTCTTCATACTTTGAAGAAGCCACACTAGAAGATCTAATCATGAAGGACAACCGTCCTTTGAAAGACTTCGCCATGCCGTCTGCTACAAACATTTGTGGAGCCATTGATCTACCGACGATAGAGGCAAACAAATTCTATATCAGTCCTTCGATGATGTAGATGATCCAACAAACCCATTTTGTGGGTACTGCCACCGAAGATCCAAATCTTCATGTAGCTGAATTCCTGGAGTACATGAACACCTTCAAGATCAATGGTGTATCCGTTGATGGAATAAATCTTCTACTATTTCCCTTCACCTTGAGAGATAGAGCCAAAGCGTGGCTCTTATCTTCTCCCAAGAAGTCCATCAAGAGCTAGGACCAACTATTAAATGTTTTCCTTGCAAAGTATTTTCAGCCAAGCAAGATAGCTCAACTAAGAAGCCATCTCACAAACTTTTCTCAGTTAGATGGAGAAACTTTGTATTACACATGGGAGTGGTTCAAGGACCTGCAACGCCTTTGCCCTCACTGTGGATTGACTAATTGGTTGCTACTTCAAACATTCTACAATGGATTGTTCTACAACATTCGCCTGACAGTGGATGTCGCTGCTAATGGATCCTTAATGAATAAGTCTTATACTGAGGCATATCATTGAAGATATAGCACTCAACCACTGCTAATGGGGGTCAGATAGGAAAGCACAACTGCCTTCTACATCGAGTTTATCAATCAGGAAGCAAGGAGGAAAGCATAGTGTTGATGCAGTTGATCTAATTGTAGCTAAGCTTGATGTCCTTACATAAAAGTTTGAGAAGATGACTACAATGTTGATCCAAGAAGCCGAGGTAATTTGTGAAGCTTGTGGACTTGCTGGACATACTTCTTCTACTTGTTTTGTTCCTAATATGAATCAGGAGAACCAAGAGCAAGTCAATGCCATTGGGATGCATGGGAACAAACAACAATACAATCCCCACTCCCAACACATACAATCCGGGATGGATATATCATCCTAATTTCTCTTACCTAAAAATAAGCAATGCTCAAAACTTTCAACAAGGACAACAACAACAACTCTTCAACCGGAAAACAAATGGGAATACATCGAGCTTCAATAACAATAGGGGTTACCAATAGTAGAAACAACCCTAGAAATCTTCTTTGGGGACTATGATGGAGCAATTCATCTCCACTCAAGCGTAGCAAAATGAAGAGTTCTAGGGCAATGACAAATTGTTGAAAGATGCAATTGCTCAACTCTCTGTGAAAGTGGATGGCATTTCCACTCATACAACAATGTTGGAAAACCAAATTTCCTAGCATGCTTTGGTGCAGCAAAATAACACACTGTCTAGTTCTCTTCCTAGCCAACTGAAGGTAAATCCAAGAGGGCAAGTAAATTCTATCACCTTGAGGAGTGGAGTTCAAATTTAAAGACCTTCTCCACCCAAGGAGAAGAGTGTTGAGGTTGTTGATGAAGAGAAGATTGACACCCCCATTAATGACAAAGGAAAAGGTACAGTTGAGGTAACACCTTCTTACAAAGCAAGTGCACCATTTCCACAAAGACTTGCAAATAAGAAGGAGGATTCAAAGTTTAGAAAATTCACAGAGATCCTAAACGAACTCCATATCAACCTTCCGTTGGCTGAATTCATAGCTGAAATGCCATCATATGCCAAGTTTCTAAAGGACATCCTCACCAAGAAGAGGAGGATAGACCAAGTTGAAATTGTCATGCTTTCTAAGAGAATGAGTTCAATCATTCAAAACAGCCTTTACATGAAGCAGGATGACTTGGGAGCATTCTGTAACATCCCAATTTTTTTGGATTTAAATAAATTTTGGGGTTTTCATAAAATTTCTTACTAGTTGAAATCAAATTTGAGCCTTAATGTAAATACCCAAGTAAATAGAATATATTTTCTCTTTAATAATGTAAAGATGAGTGGCATAGTTTCATTCTTCATGATGATAGTTAATTCAATGGTAATTATATAAAAAATTTATCAAGTTATTAACAAACCTATAGTTTAGAGGTATTTAGGGTGTCACACGGACTTTGGTCTAAACCAAAGTTAGATTCCCAGTATTCATGGGACTCCTCGGAGACCAACAAAACCCTACTGCTCTGGACTATGGCTCATCCCTAGATCCCTGTCGATATATATGAACTCCCTCACCGATGACCGGAGATCATCCACAATCTAGGAAAACCCTCATCATCTTTCCCTGAGAAGACTCTCCTCACCATAGTTGTGTTCAATGGTTCTGCTACTCATCCTATTCATCGTCAGTGATACGAGAAGAGACTATGACTCCGATTTTGCGACCCTAGACCCTTGATGAACAAAGATGGGCCACCCTTGCCATGGAGACCAGTCCGCCGTGATTGGAGGTCTCAAAGCGTAGTTGGCCTGATCGTCAGTCTAGCTCTTTCGGAGGAGGTTCAGGTTGGCGGCGCCCTAGTTCTAGCATGAAAAGGGGAGCTGATTTGGCTTCCGTGTGTGGGTACAAGTCTAGGTGCGATGACGGAGCCAGGCCGTCTGGGTTGGCTGGAAGGTTAGGCACCATGACAGCTTGATTGCGGAGTAAGAACTAGAGGAGTCTCATCTTAGAGCGCCGCTGGGAACCTCGGCCTGGTACTCTGTAAAACAGAGGAAACAGAGGAGGAACCCCCCCCCCGGTCCGCGAGCCGCTGAGGAAGAAGGGGGCGCGCGGGTCAAGCAGATTCCTCCCCAAGTGGATCCTACCTGTGATCCGTTTAGCTCCACATCAGGTAATCATCATTGCCTCTATATTGCATAAATCATAGCAATTAGGTGGTATATCCAATAGGGTCAAGTTATATATGTTTCTTGATCTATTTTTCAAGACCTAGCTCATGGTCTAAGTTTTAGAGTCTGGTTTGACTCCTAAGATTCTTGTTTTAGATAAGAACCCTGAAACCCTAGAATCCAAGGTGGCTATAATTATTAATGAATGATCATTGACTGAACAGGGTAATTAGGTTTCTTCAACTTGCGAACATGATTAGGGATTTCTCATCAACTAGATTTTCTTCATAAGAGGTAAGTGGTTCATGCCCATGAGTATTTATGTTTATCAAACCAAGTACATTTTCATGCTTCTTAGATAAGACCTTCATGTCCTACATTTTGAGTTAAATATGTAAGAAATATTTTATGTGCTTATGATTGTAGAAATTCATATGCTCAATACCTTAAGTAGTGATATGTCATGGAATGATTCTAGATCATGAAGTTAAGTTCATAAGAAGGATAAGAAAATATAGTTCTATCATATCTCTTGAATATAGATGTAACCATGTAATGAGATTTCAAATAGGAACATGTCATCAAGGTTTCTTATATATGTAGCGATCTAAGAAATTAAGAAGTGAAATAGATTCCTTAATAAGGTTGATGTTTAAAAGTTAAGTATTATGTGAGAATATGGGTGTTGCACATGGTATACCATGGCCCAATTTCTAGGATAAATGTATTAGTGGCATTAAAGATATTGTAACATGAGTTTGTGATGATATTATCAAATTATGAGATATTAAGTCATGATTGAGTTGCACGATGAGAATCTATATGATTTCTATCTTAAGGTTTAAGATTTAAGTTCATACAAATGTATTGATATCAGACTTAATGAGATTTTATCTAAATTGAGTATGTGTAAGATGCAAGTTAAGATTTTCTAATACTTCTATTCTATGGTTTATGATTTAAGACTTAAAGTCCATGAAGATCAGATTTTATTGAGGTTTTAATAGAGAATGAGTTATCTTGCCAAGAATCATATATCATACTTTAGCTATACACATTATTGAAGTTACTTTTGTATATTTAGTATTTCTATACTCATTTCAGATCTTGTCTCATAAGACATTGGACTCATGTATGATATAATTTGTATAATGAAGTAATCTTACCAAATCAGAGTTTTAGAATAAAGTTTACCTAGATAATGAGATACATGATTAAATTCAATGATGGATTCAGTTTAGAACTCAAGAATAAGAGATTTAGATTCAGACTTAGAATACTCACTGTGTGAGTAGCCAGATGTTGAATAAAGATACATGATAAGGGTTTTAGACCAAATCTTAATTATGAAGTCATTAAGATTCATATTCACATTCAGATATAGATTCAGTTTATCACTTAAGAATAAAAGATTCAGATTTAGAATTTAGTATCTGCTCAGTGCTCAGTAATCAGTTTCAGATAAGTCAGTTATCAGTGTTCAGTTTTAATATAAGATAAGTTCAGATTCAGTATTCAACAAGGCTATCAGTATTCAGCTTCAGTTCAGATTAAGAATTAAGTAAGTTTAGACTTAAGATAAATAAGTCAAAACCTTCACATAAGACATTATATGATAAGTCCTCATTCAGTAGTCCCGGGATGATTCAGAGGCATCTGTTGCCAATTCATAGGAGTGTTACTCCAATTCAGAGGTGTTGCGACACCAATTCAGGGTGTAGCCACGCCAATTCAGAGACACCTCGGTGTCATTCAGGGCATGTAGTGCCATTTCAGGGTACTTCAGTACCAATTCAGGGCGTAGATACGCCAATTCAGGAGGACTTATTGTATAATGGTGGTCACAGTAAGATAAAAATCATAAGTAAAAGATACCTTAGATTTGAGATGCCCATAACCTCATCCATGAGTATGATGAGAGGGAACTAGATAAGATAAGTATGACTTAGGCACTTTGGTGTAGGTCATGAGATTCATGTACCAGAGTACATGACTCCAGAATAAGATAAGAATTCATATTAAGAAATAAGAGATTTTATGTTTCAGATTTTACTCAGAGCTTAATGTTAGTTTCATGTTTGTAATATCCCATTTAGTCCTTCAACAATATATATTTCATAATACTCATGCCACTTACTCTAACGACTGTTTTTCCCAATGCATGGCTGGGGACGAGATGTCTGCAGGTGAGAAGCAGGAGCGAAAAGGATCCCAAAGACTCAAGCACAAGGATAAGTTTTGGTGGGGTGCCAACTATAAGATGATCCTCAGGTTTATAGACTTAGCAATATGTTTTAATGTTTAGAACTTTAGAGTAGAGACTATGTCTCGAGATGTTGAGTTAGTTTTTCATGTGATATCCAGTATGTTCCTTTTGTAAGAACGATTATGAGAATGTTTCATATTTTCACATTGTGCGATTGATTATATTGTTGTTATGAATGCCAGTTTTATGTAATGCCCCCTTGAGTGCATGAGTTATGGATAACTCAGTGTTGCTTCCGCTATGTGTATGTGTGTGCTTAGGGAGGGTGTTACACATTCACTCTACCTTGCAAGATTAGCGACACCACATTTGACAAAGGTCTTGTTGACCTTGGAGCTAGCATTAGTCTCATTCCATCTACTTTGTGGCAGGAGCTAGATCTTGGATATTTGAAGCCTACAAAGATGTACATCCAGCTAGCCGATCACTCAATCAAATATCCCAAAGGTATTGTGGAGGATGTACTGGTGCAAATTAGTAAATTTTACATTCCTTATGATTTTTTTGTGTTAGACATGCTTGAAGTTCCTTCCAATCCCACTCTCTTTGGGAGACCCTTCTTAAGGACTGTCAGATGCCTTGTTTATGTCTGGGAAAGAAAGCTTACACTCCGGATTGGTGAAGAAGCCATGTAGTTTTCTATGTTTAATTCCATGAAGCATTTTATTGATTCCATTGACTCTATTGCGGAGGAAGACCATGATGATGCTGATTTGATATTTAACTAGTGGTGATGATGAAGCTACTAATGATGACTCTAAAAATTATAGAGCATTTTCTATTGCTCAACCAAATGCTATTAATGAAGATACTTCACTTTTTGATGATAAAGCCAAAGAAAATGTAGTTGGGAGAAAGGTAGAACTCAAAACCCTTCCACCAGGGCTGAGGTATGCATTTCTTGACCCCAATTCTACTTCTCTAGTCATAATAAATTATGAGTTAACTAATGAACAAAAAAATAAATTACTTGCTGAATTACATTATAAAGATGTCATTGGTTACTATATTGATGATTTGAAGGGCATCCATCCTTCCATTTTCATGCATAGAAAAAACATTGAGGATAATGCTAAACCTACTATTGAACCACCTAGACATTTAAATATAAACATGCTTGAAGTGGTTAAAAAGGAAATTTGTAAGTTGAAAGATGCTTGTATCATTTATCCTATAGGTGACAGCCCATGGGTTAGTGCCATTCATGTGGTACCTAAAAAGGGGGGTGCAACTATCATTAAGGGAAATAATGATGAGTTAATACAAACATGCATAGTTACAGGTTGGCATGTGTGTATTGAATATCGGTGCTTGAATAAAGCAACTCACAACGATCATTTTCCCTTGCCTTTTAATGATTTTATGCTTGAGCAACTTGTGAACCATTCTTGCTTTGCTACTTGGATGGGTATTTTGGGCTTTTCTAGATTCCAATCTACCCTCCCGACTAAGAGAAAACCACATTTACATGCAGCTATGGAACCTATGCTTGTCGTTGCATGCCTTTTCATCTTTGTAACGCCCCAACAACATTTTAGCATTGCATGGTGGCTATCTTATCTGATTTTATTGAAAACATAATGGAAATATTCATGGACAATTTTAGCATTTATGGAGATTCCTTTAATCATTATTAGTGAAATTTTTCTAAAGTCTAAGCCCGTTGCAAAAAGGTTAACCTAGTACTAAATTGGGAGAAGTTCCATTTCATGGTACAATCCGGTGTAGTACAAAAACATATTGTTTCTAATAAGGGTATTGAAGTTGACAGGGCCAAAGTGGAAGCTCTCGAGAATATCTCTACTCCTTCTTCAGTAAAGGACATCTGTAGTTTCCTTGGACATGTAGGGTTCTATAGGAGATTCATTAAAGATTTCTCCAAGATTGCAAAACCATTGTGTTCCTTGCTTGCAAAAGATGTTGAGTTTATATTCGATGATGACTTCCATACAGTCTTCAACAAGCTCAAAGAAGCTCTTGTGTCAGCCCCAATCATCCAACCACTAGACTGGAGTGCTCCTTTTGAATTAATGTGTGATGCGAGTGACTACACAGTAGGAGCAGTTCTTGGACAGCAGAAAGATAAGAATCTTCATGCCATACACTATGCAAGAAAGACCTTAGATGTGGCACAAATCAACTATATAACCACCAAGAAAGAGATTCTTGCCATAATGTATGCTTTTGACAAGTTCAGATAGTATTTGGTAGGATCCAAAGTAATTGTGTATACAGATCATGCTGTAATAAAAATTTTGCTTAACAAGAAAGATGCCAAACCTAATCTCATATGTTGGATATTGCTTCTTTAAGATTTTGACCTTAAGATCCAAGATAAAAAGGGGACAGAGAACAAATTACTGATCACCTATCTAGCTTGACCACAAATGTTGGAAGTTCATTGCCTATTGAGGATCAATTGTCGATTGAGAAACTCTATGCTTTATCATCCTCATAAGCAACATGGTTTGCAGACATTGCAAACTTTCTTACTACAGGACAGCTGCCTCTGGACTTGACATACCAACAGAAGAAGAAGTTTTTTCTTGATGTTAAATTCTACTACTGGGATGATCCACTATTGTTCAAGAAATGTGCAGACAGATTCATAAGGAGATGTATCCCAAATGAGGAAATTGGTAATGTGATTTCAGGTTGTCATTCTTTTCCCTACAGAGGACACTTTGGGGCAAACAAAATAGCAACAAAGATCCTACAATCTGGTCTTTATTGAATAAGTCTATTCTGTGACGTGCACACATTTGTCAAAACTTGTGACAAATTGCCAAATAGGTGGGGGAATTTCATCGAGAGATGAAATTCCATTAAACTCAATTCTAAATATAGCAGTTTTTGATATGTGGGGTATAGACTATATGGGGTCCTTTCCATCTTCATGCAGCTACAAGTTCATATTGGTGGCCTATGATTATGTGTCCAAATGGGTGGAGGCGAGCCCCACTCAAGCTCTAGATGCAAAGTTAGTCATTAAACTTTTTCAAAAGATCATCTTCCCTAGATTTGGAGTTCCAAGAGAAATCATTTCAGATGGTGGTATCCATTTTAATGAGAGAAACTTCAACAACATACTTAGCAAATATGGGGTAAAGCATAAGATATATACACCCTATCATCCTCAAACACCAGGCCAAGTGGAGATCTCAAATAGGCTACTGAAGGTGATTTTAGAAAAGACAGTCTCCAGCTCAAGAAAGGATTGGGCAATTAAGTTGGACGATGTGTTATTGGCATATAGGACATCTTTCAAAACACTCATTGCAACAACTCCTTCCAAGCTAGTCTATGGAAAATCACACCATTTACCTATAGAATTGGAGCATAAAGCATTATGGGAAATCAAGTTTCTGAAATATGATCTTAAGAAGGCAGGAGAGAAGAGGTTATTGCAACTACAAGAGCTGGAGGAGTTGTGAATGGACGCTTATAAAAATGCCAAAATCTATAAGGAGAAGACAAAGAGATGGCATGATAAGAGAATCAAGATCAAAGACTTCAAAGAAGGAGACCAAGTTTTGCTTTTCAATTATGAACTCATATTGTTTCCAAGGAAATTGAGATCCTAGTGGTCTGGACCATTCTTGGTCCTATGTGTTTTTCCATACGGGACCATGGAGCTTCAAGGGAAACAATCCTCCTTCAAGGTCAATGGACAACACTGCAAGTTGTACATCATAGGAGAAGAAGTTGACAAAGGAGACACTCACTCCCTCTAGGATGCTTAATCAAAAGATTGAAGAGTCCTACTTTAGACTTCAAATGGAGGAACTCGTGGGAGTTGCCCCACATTAGAATAGATTTTCTTTCTATAGTTTGAGTCAAGAACAATCTTTAATTTCTCAAAATAAGCTTGTCATAGGTGTATGTAATAATTTCAATACTTATACTTGCATCACATTTACTTCTGCAGGTGCTGGTCAAAGGTTGAATTCTACAGAAACTCAAAAAGACATGACGTGTCTTTATCTGACATGGCGTGTCGTTTCCTACAGTGAGCAAAAACTCAAAAAGACACAATGTGTCTTAAAATGACACGTTGTGTTACTATCAGAGAAACCATGCAAATACTCGATATGGAAACTAAAATGACGTGTCTTAATTAAGACACGATGTGTACTTCAGATAAAATAGGGAACATGAGCTATCTGGAATCAAAGACATTGTGTCTTTATTTGCACACAGAGTGTCATTATCAGTGAAATAGTTATAATTTGAACTTCTAGATTCGAACATGGCATGTGCTAAACTTGCACGGTGTGTGCTTAAACTCACATGATGTGTCTTGTAACACACAAATTTTACTAATAAGATTGCAGGGAAGTTCTACAAATAGACACGTCGTGTTCTAAAAACAACACGTCGTGTCATTTGATGGGAAAAGGAGTTTTAACCCTAAACAGTCACCATCTCTCTCACTCCCTCACTTCATTTCCAACCATGTTACCATCCGTATTCGAGCATCCTCTACCGATGACCAGCCGTGTGCAATCTGTAGCAAAGAAGCTTCATCTTGAGCCGCTATTGATAGAACCCTCATCTTCCAAGGCCATGAAGCTTCTTCTTCTCCACCGCCGCCAAGAATTTTTCTTATTCTTCTCTCAAGCTCATAGAAGAAGAAGCTTCATCTACGACACCGTCTTGACCCAAAAGCTCCATCTGTGTCATCTCTTCCATCCCTCTCTTTTCTTCTTTCAAGACATGCCATGAGCACTGTCAAATCAGTCGTGTTCTACACCCTCGAGCCATTGTCGTCGCCCATGTACACATTATGTCTTCCAAAAGACACATTGTGTCTTTTGACAGATCGACAAGTCCTGCTACAAAGAACACCAAGGAGGGTGCTTCCCACGTGATTTTCTTGTGAGCAAACCCTCACCACCATCAGCTTCAAGGATGAAGTCCTCTCCCGCTTGAAGGACCTAGGCCTATGCTACTTTTGTTGTATGGTATCGAACACTTACCCCCGCCTCATTTATGAGTTTTTGATGACTCTCACTACTAAGAAAGACCCCCAAAAGAAGTTGGAACCCTACGGTATCATTCACTTCTGCCTTTTGGGTGCTTTACAATTTATATGTTGGTATTATATACCTCAAAAAGTGTTACAAGTTTATTTCATGACACCTTTAGGTGGAGATGTCTGTCACCTCCTTCTTCTTTAGTTCTTCCAGATAGAGTGGACAATTCCTTTTCCAATGTCCTGGCTTTTGACAATGGTGGCAATTGCCTCTCTTGGTCACGCCTCCCTTGGCTTTGAGAGTTGAAGATGACTTGGGTTGTTGGCTAGAATTAGAACCTTTCTTAGCCTTGCCCTTGCCCTTGCACTTGGACTTGCCTTTCTTGTTGCTGATCATCATCACAGACTTAGGCTTGTCCTTCTTCATCTGTGCCTCGGATGTCCTCAACATGCCCAACAACTCTGTCAATGGTTTGTCAAAGTTGTTCATGTTGTAGTTCATTACAAACTGACTGTAGGATTATAGCAACGATCACAATATCACATCAGTAGCCAACTCTTGGCTCAAGGGAAATCCCAGTCTTGTTAGGTTCTCTACATACCCAATCATTTTGAGTGTGTGAGGACCAACTGGATCTCCTTCTGTCATGACACACTTGAACAGTGCCCTGGAGATATCATATCTCTCTTATCGTGCTTGATCTTCATACATGTTCTTGAGATGCTGAATCATATCAATGAAACCCATGTTCTCATGTTGTCTCTACAACTCGTGGTTCATGGAGCACAACATCAAGCACTTTCCATCAATGGCAACATCAGAATGCTTCTTATAAGCATCCCTTTCTGCCATTGGTGCGGTAGGAGCAGGTTCCTCTAGAACTAGAGTATCCAGGACATAGAGCTTTCGCTCTTGAGTGAGAACAATTCTTAATGTCCTAAACCAGTCATGGAAGTTAGTCCCATTTAGCTTGTCCTTTTCAAGGACCAATCGCAATGAAAAGTAATTGTTGTTTGTTGTCATTTGTACTACAAAAGGAAATATATGCAATTTAGTCCAAAACTCAATTTTGACTTATTTGATTGATTTGAAAGGTTGACGATATAATTAGGACTTTAATTAATTATCGCTCCCACTATTTTGTTCAAATTGATAGCCCTCACCATCAATTCATAAGATTGCAGCGTACAATCTTCTAGTGGGTCAAGATCCATATTTCATCAAGTCATGAGTCAGCTTTGGCTGATCGCCCGCAATCTTGACTATCTCAGTAGGTCAACATGCCAATTGCATCATATGCAACTCTTGCTGAATGAACATGTGCAACACCTTGCCATGAACATTTCGTGCCTCTAGGCTTAGACGCTCTAAAAATCACCAGTTAAGTCTAACCCAAAATCTGACACGGTAAACATGCACCCTATTTTGGCAGAACCTACATGTTTATCCTTCAGACTTCCACGAGATAGACGGTGCACCACGCTTTGGCGTAACCTACGCTTGGTCGATCAAGTTTTTCATGTGTGCCTCTAATGGAAGGTGTACAAGACTTAATATTTAGATGAGGGATTTGGTTTTATAGGCACATATACATATCCAATCACCACAATACATAGTAAGTATCATATACATGATATATCCCACAGAAAATATGTGAAACGATAAAAGAGATAATTATGGCCATCCTAATGTGATTCCTCGAGCCAAGAGGAATCATAGTCATATAGGTCTACATCACATGCAACATGTTCATGATGAAGTGATATAGTCGTCTGAGTTGATCAACTCATCACATGAATGACCTACTCGCCCTGGACGGTCATCTGGGTGCCACCAGTAGATCGGTTGGCTCCTCCAATCGATCGGTTCGCCTGGTCGTCATGCATCTCCACATGCCCGCCACCCGATCGTCTCACTCCATGAACTGGTCATCAACTGATCAGTTTAGTTCTTGAACCGATCAACGCCAACTGATCGGTTCACGCCTTGAACCGATCATCTCAGTCATAGTTAGGTTGTCCATCATTCATTGACATAATAGGAAATAAAAGATCTATCCTATTTTACATTTGAAAAGGGAAACCCCGAGTTACATTCGGGGGGAGCAAAGGTAGGAAAGAAATCTCAAGTTAGCTCGAGTTACATCAGGAATAGGAGATAGGGAATCGGTGCGCAGACCGAGATGCAAGAAACCACATTCAACCAAGCACACATACATAGGGTAAATTGGCCATAACCATGCTATACATCCACCACAAAACTCATTTAAGGGCGACGCATATCGAGTGCATTCATATTACATATCATATATGTATATTGGAAGTTGTGGATTTAGGATTAGACATGCATAAAGTCAATTTTATTTGCATCGTATGAAATAAATAAAGGAGATAAACCAAAATCGATCATATCGATAATCCTAAAGTATAGAGCAGTTGATGTGGCTCTGATACCACTGTTGGGTTTTAAGGGAGACAGAGAAGGCAGCGAAAACAAAAATTTCTTCTCCCCAAACCCAGAATGAAGGAATCACATCAACGTCTATACAATAGGAAGGATGGTTTGTAGAGACATACCTTGTCCCGAGGCTTGCTCGGCGATGTTACCTCACAGCTTGCGCGGTCTTCACCTCCAGTCTTGGACGGTGTCTGTGCAGCTCCTGGTCTCACCGGGACTGTCGGGATTGACAGTTGTCCTCCGAGCAGTAGAAGTCTCCCACCTCTGTAGTAGTCCACACGGACCACCTGGAACTCTGATCGCCTTGTTGCACAAGGCACCAGAAGGAGTCGTACCCTCCTATCGGCGTACTGGTCACTGACACACTCTCCTACCACCAGTTGCTTTTCTGTAGTTGTCTTTCCCTTGTTGTGCCTCCCTTATCGGGTAGCACTTGCTCGGGCTCTCTCGGTTACCACAACCAGAGAGAACAACAACTCTGCAGAGAAACTGGTGTTCTAAGTTGTACTTTGAGAAGCCCCCAGTACCCTTATATATAGGAGGGTCATGGGATAGGGTTCTCTACCCCGGGCAATGCAGGATTAAAGCAGGAGTAGAAGGATTCGAGATTTTCCACAAAACAACCAACTGCGCTAGCTGAACCGATTGTTTCAAGCATGAACCGATCGGTTGGGGACCTGAGCCGATTGGTTCACACCTGAACCGGACGGTTGGGGCACCTCAGCCGATCGGTTCACTTGTGAACCAGTCGGTTCACTGCCCTGGTTAGTTCCCGGTTAACTTTTCCTCTTTTGTTTCGAATTGATCCAAATACCAATCCTTGTCCCAATCAAATTGGACAAGTGAAATGAAAGGAAATTTCTTGCCAACCTGACTTTCCCAACTCACTCGTTTGGACCAGTTGAGCTGATCGGTTCAACACTTGAATCAGTCGGTTCAGCCTGTCCTGAGCCAATCGGTTCACCAACCTGAGCCGGTCGGTTCATCACATGAGTCGATCGGTTGGGAGTGCAGACTGTGCAAAATCAGTCAATTGCAGTTTCAATCAATCTGATACTCTAATCAATCGGTCCAACACCTTGAACACTATGATATTGAGCTATCAATTGATTGAGTGTTTAATTGAACAACTAAACTCGTTTAGTAATCAAACTAAACATTGTTTGTGGATAAACAACTCTTCCAGGTTAAATCCTATGTGTGTGACCCTGTAGGTCCATTTCACGTTGGCAGTAAAAGTCCATAACACTTATAACTTCACAAGCAAAGAGAGGTGCCTAGTCACACATCAATTCTACCCAAGTGAAAAGGAAAGTTGGAGAACAACGTTCAATCCTACAATCCGTGAATGGTGTTATAGTGAATGTATAATTCCTTTCTCACTGACATCCTGAATGAACTCAAGGCATGGAACAATCATCCTGTCCACGTTCATTCACTTTCTTGATTATAGAGTAGATTGGAGGAGATATGTATGACATAAATATCACATACCGATTCACACATGTGTGTGCACGCCTATCTCAATCCTACTCATCAAGTGGCCATAGATATCAAACTCCCTCAGGAGGGACAAATCCCATATCTATCACTCATCTCTCAAAAGCCCCATGTGTCAAAGCCACCCAATCATCACCTTTATAACAACCCATGTTTCAGGATTGCGTTTGATGATGTCAAAGTGTACCCAACGACATGTGTTGAGTGTAGTGATTCCAAGTCAAAGAATCACACTCAACACCATCATTGTGACTACCATGTCATGGTTCCATGTGTCAAACTCATGGTGGGTCTTTCCGGTATACTTGTTCTCTAACAAGTACCTATGTGTTTGGTTTGATATCTCCATATCATGACTAATAAGATTCTATCATCAACCAACACCACAATCTAATCTTGTGTGTCATTGTTGTCTATCTACCTTCTGCAATGACATCCGACTAGGGACATAATAAGAATGTACAAACTCTTAGCATTCATATGATCTCATCGTTCAGGTCCTCAACCTGAAAGCATACGTCATTGAGTATTGTCATTCTCTAGACATTCAATTTATTCTGCCGTTATCTCATATGACTGAACCAGAAAGAATTGGAAGCTTTCCTTTGATGTTTATCAAATCAATCTTAATCTATCCCACCAATCATCACATGATTGGCTCTCAGGGCATACATACCAACAGACTCCCACTTGCACTGTGAGCCAATCGCCCTTGAATCATATTCTTAGTGATCTTCAAACATGTCCCACATGTTACTGTGCTCTAGTGCTAACATAGCGAGTTATGGCAACACCTTGCCAAAGTCGGTATTAACTATATATCTCTCATCTCTTCTCTATACGTCACACGTATGAGATAGAGTTCTTATAATATGTGATCTAGTATTCCTTTGCTAACCTTTAGCCACATTGCAAGACGAAGCACTCCTAACTTGTCATCAATGACCGAAATAACTATAAGTTCATCTTTATGAACTCCCAGATCCATATAGTATCCACTGCTATTCTCTAACACATGGATACTCAGCGTTTCCTTTTAAATGGCTTTATCAACAAACATTCACTTTTATATATCCCATATATATTTTACAATTAATTTTTTGTCCTTTTCAGAAGTTCACATCAGTGTAACTCTTTACAGTGAACCCTTCCTTATTTCCATAGAACTAGTACTTATCAATTTCTCATGGTATTCCAGTAACCCTTACTGGAACTAGACAGACATCCACTTGTCATGTCCCACATACGAGTTATCAAGATGAGCATATCATATTGTCATGTCCTACATACAAGATGATAAATGTGTTTTGTTCTTGCCATGTCCATACATGCATACATGATAGATCCATATCTATTCTTAGTGTTCCCATTCTTCATAAGAATTGGACACTTGGGGTACTAACTCCATGTAACATGGATAAGTTTTCTCCCACTAAATCTGTATATATTGAACCTTTCAGTATAGATTGCCAATGTATGCTCTCTTGTTTCAGGTCAAGAGTTTTTTGAGAACTATCTCTATAGATCTCTATTCCTATCACATAGGAAACACCTCTATCTTCCCTAAAGATAATCTCCACTTTGGATTTCCATTCTAGAACATTTCCATTTCACATCAACATGTGGAATACAAATACGCTCCCACTAAATCACAGATCCCTTCTTTATCTTTGTCATATCAGTCAAAACCTTTGACTATATTATCAAAGTAAAGATCACAGTTCTGAGTTTCTTGTACTCAATCAATCATATTAATTAGTCCACTGTAACTTATAGACTTCATTTGCATTAATGGATTCACAAACCTTATAGGTTGTGTCACGTATACATCCTTGTTTTATTCCTCATAGGAATGCAGTTTTAGTATCTGTATGCCAAATCTTGTAGTCATTAAGTTGCAATCAATAAGCATCATCCTTCTCAAAATGTCATCCATGTGTCTTAACACTTAAGACTCATTCGCACTTATGGATTTCATCCCAATGGGTGCTACCATCAAGGTCATACCTTATGGTTCACATGGAAGTTATTTAGGATGTAATGGTTATAAACCATAACTCCAAATCTGGTTCCCCGTATTCATCTAGATAGTTGACTCATCACATGTCCAACTCATCACATAGATAATCGAGTTGTTTCTGTCAATGATATAAGAACTCACAACTCCTTGTGATTCTTAATGTCCTTTATTAGTGTGGGGTATTCTTTATTTAATAAGAACTTAGTTATTTGATAATCATCTTCTAACTCCTTAGAGTATGACTCCTTTTGATTTAGACATCACCATGCCTTAATCATGAGTTTACTATGATACACTATGATATTCACTCACAATGTTCTCAAATATTTGGTCCAAGTATTTCATTCATTGATCTCATCAAGAATTAACACTTTACCAAATTCTTACTTCATTTATGATATTCTTGAACACTTCAAGATATTCATATTGGTATTTCTCTAAACACCGCTTGAAGTATTAGCATTTGCTCCAATAAGTATGTAAATACATCACATGTATTATACCTAATAGGATAATCATTCTCCCACTACCACTAGTGAAGATTGATTAATCATGTCTGTTGTGTGATTTGTATATCATTTTTTCACATGTTATCACACACAAATTTGGTTCTTTCCTGTATAATTCAGTCTCATTCATATTAGTTTTGCCATCTTTTAGTTGTTCTACATGTTCCATAACTTGTATTGCAAAATTGCCACAAAAAGAACTGATTTCATATGATATTTCTATAGAAACAGAAGAATGCAAGGCGTGCACCTATCCAGAAAAGACCAGTTCGCTGAAGCAGTAACGTGTACGGCGTGCAAAATCCAAACGCACGGTGTGCAACATTCCACAGGAATTCATTCTGTCCAGCCAAGAAAATGCACGGCGTGCACCTGGGACGCAAATTGCTGAAGAAGTTCTGGAAAGTCGCACGGCGTGCAACTCCGCAGCGCACGCCGTGCGCTGATCATCCGGTTACAACTGCACTACAGATGCACGACGTGCACCCCAAAAGTGCACGGCGTGCACCTGGCAATTTGAGAATTCCGAAAATTCAGAATATGATTTTAAAAGAAAGAGGGAAGCCAAGGGACGGTTACGTTCGGCCATTTGGAGGTTCACTCTCATCCCAAAGACAGAGGAGAGCAGAGGAGGGCGATTTGGGAGGAAACTAAGGTGGTTTCTTGCACAAAGAGACCAATTCTTCTTCTCCACTTCTCCTTAGTCATCTTCAAGGTACAACCAGCGTTCCCAACTCCGAGCATCTTCTTGAGAGAGGAGTAGGCCCGACTTGGAGCAGATAAAGGAAGGTAATTTCGTCCTAAAGCCGGAATTCTTACTCCTTGTGGATACATCTTCGGTTCTTCTTGTCTTTTCTTCTCTAAATCATGTTAACCTCTGAAAATTCTGTAGCTTTTCTGCAATACATTTTCATGGACGAGTAGATGTCTTTTCTTGGGCATGGGGGAGTAACTCCCATGCCATAGCTTGTAATGAACAAGTAATTTCGTACTAAATGCATTTGCTTCTTATTTCCTTACCTTGAGAGTGTCGGTTACTCTGTTCCTTGCATGTATTGTTGGCCGCCTTATATGCTTGATTTCTGCTTTCTTTCTTAGTTTGAGAAGACAAGTAATTTTGTATGGAGACACTCTTCTTGGCAACTCTTCTTCTTCGACGAGAGTAGAGAAGAATGAGTTGAGGATCTGTTTGTGATCATAAATGAAATTCATGCACGAAAGTGCCGTTTTGAGTTATGATCGTTACATTTACACTGGGAGGTGAAATGTAACACAACTTTCCTTGAAACATGATCTAATGTATGTTTAAATTACTTTGTTCTTTTGATTGCTATGGTATATGAGTGAAATCCTAATGTCCAAGATTCACAAACCTTATGAAATCGAATCTCCCTTATAATCCTTGTTTGTTAGCTAAAATCAGAATTTCTTGTAGTTAAACCCTAATCTTTATGCTTTTAGAACAAATCTCTTCTACTCTTTAAAATCGGTCTAGATTGTTGAACTTTAGTACTATTGCGTTCAATTAAATTATCTTATCTCCTTGTGTTCCACCTTGACTATACTACCTCCGTATACCTGCAGAGTTTGGTTAAGTTGAGTAAACTATCCATTACTTGGATTGAAACTCATTAGTGTAAACAACCAACAAGTTTTTGGCGTCGTTGTCGGGGAGCTATGGTAATTTAATTGGAGTAATAAGTACTATTTAGTATTCGAGACTAGACCATCATTCATCATTTTCGAATTTCCACATACCTCTCAGTGTGTTCTAAATTTCTCATGTTATTTTTTAGGTTGTATGCGTCATTCTCAACGAGGTATCCAAGCACCCACTTTGCTAGACCTTGAAATAGAACGAACTCTTTCAAGTTTGAGGAGAACAAGAAGAGTTGAACAACTACCTTTTGGAGGTACTTCACCGTCATCACCACCATCATCACAGCCTTCTTCATCTTCTGCAGTAGCTTCACCAACCATTTCAGCCATGAAGGACGATCGCCCTCTAAAAGATTCCGCCATGCCAGTTGCCACAAATATTTGTGGAGCCATCGACCTACCTACTGTGGAAGAAAAGAACTTTTCAATAGCCCCTTCCATGATGCAAATGATTCAGCAAAATCGCTTCAGGGGCACAGCCAATGAAGACCCAAGTCTTCATATTGCAGAATTTCTGGAGTATTTAAACACTTTTAAGATTAATGGAGTGTCCAATGATGGAATCAGGTTAATGTTAGTTGGGACCAACTGCTCAATGCTTTCCTTGCAAAGTACTTTCCACTAAGCAAGACGGCTCACTTGAGGAACCAGCTTACAAATTTCCCTCCAAGTGAAGGAGAAACCTTATATGATGCATGGGAACGGTTCAAGGATCTTCAACGTCTTTGCCCACACCATGGTTTGACAAATTGGCTCTTGCTGCAAACTTTCTACAATGGGCTATTTTACAATACTCGGTTGACTCTAGATGTCGCAGCTGGTGGTGCAATAATGACCAAGTCTTATAGAGTGGCCTATGATATCATTGAAGATATATCTCTCAACCATTGCCAATGGGGAGGAGATAGAGGAGCTAAATCCACTTCTACAGCAAGCTCTTCAGCCGGAAAGCAAGGAGGAAAGCATACTATTGATTTCGTTGATCTAATTGCTGCAAAGCTAGATGTTCTCACACAAAAATTTGAGAAGATGACCACTCTACCAATTCAATCTGCTGAATCCACATGTGAAGCTTGTGGTAATGTTGGACATACTTCTTCCTCTTGTTTTGCCCCTAACGCTATGGAAGGAAATTTTGAACAGGTTAATGCAGTTGGGATGCAAGGAAACAAACAATACAGCCCTTATTCCAACCAATATAATCCGGGATGGAGAGACCATCCTAACTTATCTTACCGGAATGCAAGCAATACCCAAAATTTCCAGCAAGGACAACAGCAACAACATCATGTAAACCGTCAAGGAAATCCGCCAGATTTCAATAACAGGGGTTTTCAGCAGCAACAACAACCCCAAAGTTCTTCCTTGGAAGTTATGATGGAGAAGTTCATATCAACACAAATGCAACAAAATGAAGAACTCTGAGGAAATGATAAGCTTTTAAAAGATGCTATTGCGCAACTCTCTGCAAAGGTGGATGGAATTTCCACCCACACCAAGATGTTGGAAAATCAGATAGCACAACAAGCCTTAAATCAGCAAAGGACTCCACAATCTGGTTCTCTTCCAATCCAGTCGGAAGTGAACCCAAGGCAGCAAGCCCATGCCATTATCTTAAGAAGCGGAGCTGAAATTGAAAGACCTTCTCCATCTGAGGAGAAGAACATGAAGCAATCTGTTGAAGAAGAGGACAACACTCCAAATCGCAGCGAGGAGAAAGGTAAAGATGAAATACCACCTTCTTTCAAAGCAACCACACCTTTTCCTCAAAGATTAGCCAATAAGAAAGAAGATCAAAAATTTAGGAAATTTGTGGACATAATCAACAAACTGCATGTAAACCTTCCTTTTTCTGAAGTTATTGTTGAAATGTCTTCCTATGCAAAATTCTTAAAAGATATTCTGACTAAAAGAAGAAAGATTGATCAAGTAGAAACTATAATGCTCTCTGAACGGGTCAGTTCCATTATTCAAAACCGTCTACCTCAAAAGCTTGATGATTTGGGAACATTCACACTGCCTTGTAAGATTAATGACACCACTTTTGACAAAGGTTTAGTAGATCTCAGTGCGAGTATCAGTCTCATTCCATTTACCTTATGGCAAGAATTAGATCTTGGGGACTTGAAGCCCACAAGGATGGCTATTGAATTAGCAGATCACTCTATCAAATATCCAAAAGGTATGGTGGAAGATGTACTTGTACAAATTGGGAAATTCTATATACCTTGTGATTTTATTGTTCTTGATATGGCGGAGGTTCCTTCCAACCCTGTTCTTTTTGGGAGACCTATCTTGAGAACTGTCGGGTGTCTTGTTGATGTCCGAGAAGGGCAGCTCACCTTACGTGTTGGGGACAAAGCCATGGAGTTCTCTATCTATGAAGCTATGAAGGCACCCGCACGTGTTGAAGAAATGTGCTTGCTCGATATTGTTGATCATGTTGAAAATGATGGTGAAAATGATGTTGATTTGATGGTTAATCTTTATGATGACGAAGCAACCGAATCCAATAATTCTGAAATTTCTGGAGCACTTTCTATTTCCAAAGCAACAGCTATTGATGATGATGCTCCACTTGTTAAAGATAAAATTGATGAAGGTACGACAGGAAAAAAGGTAGAATTAAAAGCCCTTCCGCCCAGGCTAAGGTATGCATTTCTTGACCCGAATTCTACATCTCCTGTCATAATAAATAATGAACTAACCAATGATCAAGAAATAAATTGCTTTTTGAATTGCGTTTGTACAAAGATGTCATTGGTTACTCCATAGAGGATTTAAAAGGCATTCATCCTTCCATTTGTATGCACAGAATAAATATGGAAGATGATGCTAAACCAACGGTTGAACCACCTAGATGTTTAAATCAAAATATGCTTGAGGTGGTAAAGAAAGAAATTTTCAAGTTAATTGATGCCGGAATCATTTATCCAATAAGTGACAACCCTTGGGTTAGTGCCATTCATGTGGTACCTAAGAAAGGGGGTGCAACTGTCATTAAATGAGATAATGATGAGTTAATACAAACACGCATGGTTACTGGTTGGCGTATGTGTATTGACTATAGGTGTTTGAATAAAGCAACCCGAAAAGATCATTTCCCTTTGCCTTTTATTGATTTGATGCTTGAACGGCTTGCCAAACATTCATATTTTTGTTACTTGGACGGATATTCTGGTTTTTTTCAGATTCCCATCTATCCTCCTGATCAGGAGAAGACCACTTTCACATGCACTTATGGAACATATGCTTATCACTGTATGTCGTTCAGTCTTTGTAATGCTCCCGCTACTTTTCAGCGATGCATGATGTCTATTTTCTCCGATTTCATTGAAAACATAATGGAGATTTTTATGGACGATTTCAGTGTGTACGGCGATTCTTTTGATTAATGCTTATTAAATTTGTCTCTTGTCTTAGCCCGATGTAAAAAGGTTAACCTAGTACTAAATTGGGAGAAGTGCCATTTTATGGTACAATCCGGTGTAGTGCTAGGCCATGTGGTATCTAACAAGGGTATTGAAGTGGACAGGGCAAAAGTCGAAGCAATTGAAAAGATGTCTACTCCATCTTCAGTGAAAGACATTCGCAGCTTTCTAGGACATGCAGGCTTTTACAGGAGATTCATTAAAGACTTTTCAAAAAATTGCAAAGCCGCTATGCTCTCTTCTTGCAAAAGACGCAGAATTTGTTTTTGATGACAATTGCCAAGAAGCCTTTTCCAAACTCAAGGAAGCTCTCATTTCAGCTCCAATCATCCAACCTCCGGATTTGGATTCTCCCTTCAAACTTATGTGTGATGTGAGTGATTATGCAGTGGGAGCTGTTTTGGGACAGCGGAGAGACAAGAAGATTCATGCCATCTACTACGCCAGCAAAACTCTCGATGAAGCACAAATCAATTATACGACCACTGAAAAAGAAATGCTTGCGATCGTATATTCTTTCGACAAGTTCCGACAGTACTTGGTAGGATCAAAAGTGATTGTGTACACTGATCATGCTGCCATCAAGTATTTGCTGAATAAGAAGGATGCCAAACCACGTCCCATTCGCTGGATACTTCTCTTGCAAGAATTTGATCTTGAAAACCGAGACAAAAAGGGTACCGAGAACAGTGTTGTTGATCACCTCTATAGATTGACCACAGAATATGGAGATGTATTACCAATTGAATATCATTTGTCGGTTGAAAAACTTTACGCATTATCATCTATTCAAGCACCATGGTTTGCAGATATTGCTAATTTTCTAGCTACTGGACAGCTACCTCCGGGTTTGACATATCAACAAAAGAAGAAATTCTCTCACGATGTCAAATTTTGTTATTGGGATGACCCGTTGCTATTCAAGCACAGAAGCGATGGGCTAATCCAGAGATGTGTTATTGAAGAGGAAGTCCCAAGCATCATTGCTGATTGCCATGCCTCTCCTTATGGAGGCCATTTTGGAGGAGAGAAGACCGCTGCAAAAATACTTCAAGCAGGTTTCTATTGGCCTACATTATTTAAAGATGTCAATCTATTCGTCAAATCTTGTGATAGGTGCCAAAGAACAGGAGGAATCTCTCGCCGAGATGGCATGCCACTCAACTCTATTCTAGAAGTTGAGGTATTCGATGTATGGGGAGTAGATTATATGGGACCATTCCCATCTTCCTGCGGATATCAATATATTCTCATTGCCTGTGAGTACGTTTCTAAATGGGTTGAAGCCATTCCAACCCAAGCACCAGACGCCAAATCTGTAGTGAAGCTTTTCCAAAAGATTATATCCCTCAATTTGGAGTTCCATGTGCCGTTATTTCTGATGGAGGCACACACTTTGCAGAAAAACAATTCAACAATCTTCTCTCAAAGTATGGTGCAACACATAAAATCTCTACGCCCTATCATCCCCAAACATCCGGGCAAGTAGAGATCTCTAATAGGAAACTGAAGACTATTCTTGAAAAGATTGTTTCTAGTTCAAGGAAAGACTGGGCACTAAAGATTGATGATGCTTTATGGGCATATCGCACGGCTTTCTAAACCATCATTGGGACTACTCCTTTTAAGCTAATCTATGGAAAATCATGTCACCTTCCGCTTGAATTGGAACACCACACTTTATGGGCAATAAAGTTTTTAAACTTCGACATGAAAAGAGCAGGAGAAAAGTGTTTGCTGCAGCTGTAGGAACTTGAAGAACTTCGTCTTGATGCATATGAGAATGCAAGGTTGTATAAAGAAAGAACAAAAGCTTGGCATGACAAAAGAATTCGTAGGAAGGATTTCCAAGAAGGAGACAAAGTATTGTTATTTAATTCTAGATTGAAACTTCTTCCAGGAAAGTTGAAGTCCAAATGGTCCGGCCCGTTCCAGGTACTCAAGTTTTTTCCATATGGAGCTGTAGAACTCCAAGACAAGGATGGAACTTTTAAAGTAAATGGACAACGCTGCAAACGTTACTCAAGTGGAGAAGATGTAGAGAAGGGAGCTTCCTGCTCCCTACAAGATGCCTAAAGCTTCGGAAGAAGTCCTACTCCGGACTCTAAATGGAGGACCTTGTGGGAGTTGACCCCACGTTAGGATAGATGTCTTTTGAGTTTTCCAAATCAAAAACACTCTTTAATTTTGTTAATAAGCCTGTCATGGATGACTGTAATAACTTAGACTTGATTTCTATTTGATCCGTCATAATTTTCTACTGACTAAATGCAATTTTCTGTAGAAATCGCATAGTGCACGGCGTGCATTTCTCAAGTTGCACGGCGTGCACATCATTATGAAACACAGGAGAGAATGTTCTGGAAATAGACACGGCGTGCATTTTCAACTTGCACGTCGTGCATCTGGTGTGCAAAATCTACAGGAAACCTTCTGGAATAATGCACGCCGTGCACCTCTGAAACGCACGACGTGCAGCTGGAGATTTGGTGGTCCGAAATCTTTCTGGAAACACGCACGGCATGCACCTCAAAAGCACACACCGTGTACCTGCTCTATGATTTTGATATTAAGTTCTGGAAACATGCACGGCGTGCACCTCAGAAACGCACACCGTGCACCTGGGCGGTGGACATCTGCAAAACTTCTGGAAACGTGCACGCCGTGCACTTTTAAGTGAAATCTAAACATAAAAGGCCGGAGTGCACGGCCTCACACCCTAACCCTAGAGCTGTGCACCCCGACCCCAGCATTTCTAACCCTAGCCGCCCAACAGTCGTGCATGAAGCAGCCGCCCGTGCACCGCTCCACCGTCAACCAGCCGTGCACAGTTCTTCTCCAGCCGTGCAGCTTCCTCTTCTCCGTTCGTGTGTCTCCGAGCTTCTCCGCGCCATCCACCAGCCGCCGCCATCTCCGCCACTCCACCACCGTGCGCAGTGCCCCCAGTCGTTCCATCGCATGCCTCCAGTCGCGCCATCGCACCCCGCCAAGCCGCAGCAGAAGCACCACCACCAAGCCGCAGCAGAAGCTCCACCGTCAGCCGCTTCCTTATTTTTTAGTAGCTGTTCTTTTTGCACCGCGACTCCAGCAGCCGCCATCGCATGCCGCCCCATCGTCTCCGCCAAGCCTCAGCCACTCCACAGCCGATGCCCGATCTGCAGCAGCAACAGCTCTGCCGAGATAAAGCCCTAGTCGTCATCCCGCCGTACGCACCGGCACTTTCTTCTTCCTCAAACCGTGTGCCATCCAGAAGCCACACCACCGTCATCCCCCACGCCGCCGCACAGCAACCGTGCACCAACGCAGACGAACCGCCAGTACCGCCAATCGCACAATCTGCCCAAAAATCGGAGTTGTTTCTACAGATTTTCGGTTTCCCCCAAAACTGCAGGTGCACACCGTGCACTACAAAGACACGTCATGCAACTGCTTGCCTGAGTCAGACTTACCATCCACTCGTGCACTCTTCTGATGGCGCCAATGAAGAGGAAAGCCAGCAGCCGTCCAGGCCTTCAGATTGCAACCGAAGCAAGCTCCTACGCCCCTCGACCGCAGTCTTTTGTACCTTCCACGCATTTCATGGTCAGGCCTGAAGAAGACGCCGATTATCAGTATCTGATTACAAGGCGTGTTCTCCCTTCAAGGTACATGTGCAAAGAAGCAGTAACCAAATGGGGGTTCAAGGATGAGGTAGTAAACCACTTAACCTTCTTGGGGCTGGAATTTCTCAGCACTCGGGTTACTAAAACCTACCCCCGTTTGGTATACGAGTTTCTTACTACTTTTAAAGCTGAGGGTGATCGTTTTCAAATCCCATTTCAGAAAATCAGTTTTTGTCTCTTGGATAAACCATTTTGCATGAATCTCGAGCGGTTTTGCACTTTACTCAAATGCAATTATGGTGGTTATACCGATTACCCTCCGGATTTCAACAACCACCTGTTTTGGTCCGAAATCACTTCTGATACAGTGCACAAGGCACGGAATGCACGGGCTTCTAGCATCCATAACCCTATCTTCCAAGTACTACACCGCCTTCTTAGCACATGACCATTTGCAAAGAATGAAACGCAGGGTGTTGTAGGTAAAATTTATCTATTCTTTTTGTGGTGTGTGGTACATAATGAGCGCATCAGTTCTGGTTATTACATTGTGCACAAGCTGCTTGAAACAAAGAAGCAAAAGAAAAGGGAAGCGGGCGACATCATGTGTGGCGGGGTAATCAACATCCTTGCTATGCAATTGGGGTTGGATATAGGTGACTTTGAACCTGCACCGGGAAAGAATCTCGTGGATATAAGCTACCTTATTTCTTGCGGTCTGATCTCCAGACATGGCAACAGTGAGTCAAGGTTCAAGGTTTATATCACAAAGACACAGTTCATCACAATCCCTGATGCGAGCCGTAATGATATCAAGGACAAGGAAACCTGGAAAGTACAGCTTCATCCAGAGAATGATGAGGGAACACCCTCCAGGGGTGCCATCATCTCTACCCCAGGACCTACTCCAGCTGCACCCACCCCTCCGCCACCATCCACGCGTACTCAGACCGAGTACAGCTGGACAACGCCAGATTTTCAGCACCTCTACACCTACGTGGAGCGGCATTTCGATCATATGGAGACCCTCCTTGATCAGATGGGCACACAGCATGACTCCAGGTTTGACCAATTGAGTGCATAGTACTCAACTGTGTACGAAATGGTCAGCAGGATGGATGCGTGGCACATCTCTCAGGGCCACTACCCAGCACCAAAGTCCTTCCAGTCTCCTCTCTGCCAATAGCAGACCACAACTCCCGACGTCCCGCAGCATGAGTTTCACCAGGACCCGTAGCACCAGGATCAGCAGCAGCAGCCAGGATCATCGTCTGCGTCGCCTATGGATATTCCTGACATCGTCAGTCAGTTCTTCCCGGAGCAAGGAGGCGGCGGATCATTTTTCTGATCTCATACATGACAGGTATCCGATTGTGAACTCCTAAAGTTTGACTGAAGCAGTGAGGACACTGCTGATTTCAGACTTGGGGGTAGCAACCAGATGATATTAGTATCCCAGTTTATTTGTAGTTTTGCTTTTCATGTTATTTGCTTTTTGTCATTTGCTTTTGTACTTTTGTTTCTGATGGAAAGTCTAATATGAATTGAGTTTCATCTTTTATATGTGGAAAGAACTCCTATGCTTTACTGTATGACCTCTTTTGATGAGAAATATCAATTGAAGAAGTTGTAAAAAGCATGAATTAATCAAATGAAACCTTTGGACCATCAACATGTATTTAATTATGGTTTATGCTTCTATCCTGATCATTCATCTTTCACATCCTTGATTGTTTAAAACATGTAATGGTCTCAGTTGTATGAGTAAATCAACTTTACAACATCATTTAGAATACGGGATGACTTTTCCAAGCTCTTAGTGCATATGCAAACTTTCTTTCAATGAAAAATTTTCAAAATAGATGAATGAAATCTAGTTAATGTTGCAATTTAGTTGACTCTCCCAAGTTTTGAAAAAATTTAAATAACTCTCATACCCCCATTAAAGATGGCTAATCTTCCCACATATCATGATAGCCTAGTGTAAGTCCGATCTGGCCACGATGGTTAGGTGGTATGTCTTAAAAGAGGGTAAAATACCCCAACCGACACTCCTCGTGTGCATAGGCCTACATTAGCAGCCGAGTGTCGGAGCCCATAATCATTTGTTATATCATTTCTGGGAAAAGGAGAGTACAGCAAAAATTGTAAATTTTTAACTAAGATTCCATCTTTTGTTATCCTTAACAGTTGAGAGTTGGAGTTGCACATCTACTGATTGTTTGGCTTGGTCATCCATTTTCTACCTAGTGTTGTTTAATTGATTGATTCATTAAATGGATGCCACCCCTACTGAACTAAAAATCTCTTTCTTGGGTGTTTAAGTTGAATTGATGGCTATGAGAATAAACATGTTGATCATGGTTGGTTTGGTCTTATATACATCTTTCGTTTCATTTGATCTATTCGTGTTCTTGACAATTCTTCAATTATATTTCCATGCTCTTTTTGCTTGAGGACAAGCAATGATTTAATCTTAGGGGGATTTGTTGTGTGATTTGTATATCATCTTTTCACATGTTATCACACACAAATTTGGTTCTTTCTAGTATAATTCATTCTCTTTCATATTAGTTTTGCCATCTTTTAGTTGTTCTACATGTTCCATAACTTGTATTACAAAATTGCCACAAAAAGAACTGATTTCAGATGATATTTCTACAGAAACAGAAGAATGCACGATGTGCATTTCTCAAGTTGCACGGCGTGCACCTATCCAGAAAAGACCAGTTCGCTGAAGCAGTAAAGTGCACGGAGTGCAAAATCCAGACGCATGGTGTGCAACATTCCAGAGGAATTCGTTCTGTCCAGCCAAGAAAATGCATGGCGTGCACATCGAAAAGACACGGCGTGCACCTGGGATGCAAATTGCTGAAGAAGTTCTGGAAAGTCGCATGGCGTGCAACTCCGCAGCGCACGCCATGCACTGATCAGTCGGTTACAACTGCACTGCAGGTGCACAGCGTGCACCCCAAAAGTACACGGCGTGCACTTGGCAATTTCAGAATTCTGAAAATTCAGAATACAATTTTAAAAGAAAGAGGGAAGCCAAGGGACGGTTACGTTCGGCCATTTGGAGGTTTTCTCTCGTCTTAAAGACAAAGGAGAGTAGAGGAGGGCGATTTGGGAGGAAACTAAGGTGGTTTCTTGCGCAAAGAGACCATTTCTTCTTCTCCACTTCTCCTTAGTCATCTTCAAGGTGCAGCCAGCGTTCCCAACTCCGAGCATCTTCTTGAGAGAGGAGTAGGCCCGACTTGGAGCAACTAAAGGAAGGGAATTTCGTCCTAAAGCCGGAATTCTTACTCCTTGTGGTTACATCTTCAGATCTTCTTGTCTTTTCTTCTCTAAATCATGTTAAACTCTAGAAATTTTGTAGCTTTTCTGCAATACATTTTCATGGACGAGTAGATCTCTTTTCTTGGGCATGGGGGAGTAACTCCCATGCCATAGCATGTAATAAACAAGTAATTTCGTACTAAATGCATTTGCTTCTTGTTTCCTTACCTTGAGAGTGTCAGTTACTCTGTTCCTTGCATGTATTGTTGGCCGCCTTATATGCTTAATTTCTGCTTTCTTGCTTAGTTTGAGAAGACAAGTAAGTTTGTATGGAGACGCTCTTCTTGGCAACTCTTCTTCTTCTACGAGAGTAGAGAAGAATGAGTTGAGGATCTGTTTGTGATCATAAATGAAATTCATGCACGAGAGTGCCGTTTTGAGTTATGATCGTTACATTTACATCGGGAGGTGAAATGTAACACAACTTTTCCTTGAAACATGATCTAATGTATGTTTAAATTACTTTGTTCTTTTGATTGCTATGGTATATGAGTGAAATCCTAATGTCCAAGATTCACAAACCTTCTGAAATTGAATTTCCCTTGTAATCCTTGTTTGTTAGCTAAAATCTGAATTTCTTGTAGTTAAACCTTAATCTTTATGCTTTTAGAACAAATCTCTTCTACTCTTTAAAATCGGTCTAGATTGTTGAACTTTAGTACTATTGCGTTCAATTAAATTATCTCAGCTCCTTGTGTTCGACCTTGACTATACTACCTCCATATACTTGTGGAGTTTGGTTAAGTTGAGTAAACTATCCATTACTTGGATTGAAACTCGTTAGTGTAAACAACCAACAATGTCTAAGAGATTCATGTCTCTCTCTGGTTCTCTAACCAAAAGAGTCTAGATTTATCCATCATATGGAAACTAGAAATGAATTTCTCATGATTTATGCTAATTTGATTGTTTCAGTAATCAATAACTTTTAGGTATCATTTTATCTTAAGCATACCAAGTACCATAAGATAAGTAAGGCATTGCCACAAAGATTGAAACATCAACTTTATGAATTGCCATCATTTTCATACAATATGCAAAAATTAAGGTGTTTCGATTCATTGGCAAATATGAAATAGCAGTTCATTACCCTATTACATGCCTTCAAGGCTGAAAATAAACTAAAGTACTCCGATCTATGGCGGCAACACTTGCCCCATTTATTGGGTGCTTTACCCTTTATATCTTGGTATCATATACCTCAAAAAGTGTTACAAGTTTATTTCATGACACCTTCAAGTGGAGACGTATGTCGCCTCCTTCTTTAGCTCTTCCAGATAGAGTGGACAATTCATTTTCCAATGTCCTGGCTTTTGACAATGGTGGCAATTGCCTCTCTTGATCACGCCTCCCTTGGCTTTGGGAGTTGAAGATGACTTGGGCTGCTGGCTAGCATTAGAACCTTTCTTAGCCTTGCCCTTGCCCTTTTGCTTGGACTTGACTTTCTTGTTGTTGATCATCATCACAAACTTAGGCTTGTCCTTCTTCATTTGTGCCTCAGCTGTCCTCAACATGCCCAACAACTCTGTCAATAGTTTGTCAAAGTTGTTCATGTTGTAGTTCATCACAAACTGACTGTAGGATTCTGGCAACGATTGCAGTAAGACATCAGTAGCCAACTCTTGGCTCAGGGGAAATCCCATTCTTGTCAGGTTCTCTACATACCCAATCATTTTGAGTGTGTGAGGATCAACTGGATCTCCTTCTATCATGACACACTTGAACAACATCCTGGAGACATCAGATCTCTCTTGTCGTTCTTGATCTTCATACATGTTCTTGAGACGATGAATCATCTCAATGACACCCATGTTCTCATGTTGTCTCTACAACTCATGGTTCATGGAGCACAACATCAAGCACTTTCAATCAATGTCATCATCAGAATGCTTCTTATAAGCATACCTTTCTGCCTTTGGTGTGGTAGGAGCAGGTTCCTCTGGAACTGGAGTATCCAGGACATAGAGCTTTTGCTCTTGAGTGAGAACAATTCTCAATGTCCTAAACTAGTCATCGAAGTTAGTCCCATTTAGCTTGTCCTTTTCAAGGACCGATCGCAATGAAAAGTGATTTTTGTTTGTTGTCATTTGTACTACAAAAGAAAATATATGCAATTTAGTCCAAAACTCAATTTTGACTTATTTGATTGATTTGAAAGGTTGACGATATAATTAGGACTTTAATTAATTATCGCTCCCACTATTTTGTTCAAATTGATATCCGTCACCATCAATTTGGAAGATTGTAGTGTACAATCTTCTAGTGGGTCAAGATCCATATTTCATCAAGTCATGAGTCAGTTTTGGCTGATCACCCACAATCTTGACTATTTAGGTAGGCCATCATGCCAATTGCATCATATGCAACTCTTGATGAATGAACATACGCAACACCTTGCCATGAACATTCCGTGCCTCTAGGCTTAGATGCTCTAAGAATCACCAGTTAAGTCTAACCCAAAATCTGACACGGTAAACATGCACCCTTCTTTGCCAGAACCTACATGTTTACCCTTCATACTTCCACGAGATAGACGATGCACCACGCTTTGGCGTAACCTACGCTTGGTCGATCAATTTTTTCATGTGCGCCTCTAATGGAAGGCGTAAAAGACTTTATATTTAGATGAGGAATTTGGTTTTATAGGTACATATACATATCCAATCACCAGAATACATAGTACATATCATATACATGCTATATCCCACAGAAAACATGTGAAACGATAAAAGCAATAGTTATGGCCATCCTAATGTGATTCCTCGAGCCAAGAGGAATCAAGGTCATCTAGGTCTACATCACATGCAACCTGTTCATGATGAAGTACTATAGCCATCTCAGTTGATCAACTCATCACATGAATGACATGCTCGCCCGGGCCGGTCGTCTGGGTGCCACCAGTCGATCGGTTGGCTCCTCCAACCAATCGGTTTGCTTGGTCGTCGTGCATCTCCTCATGGCCGCCACCTAATCATCTTGCTCCATGAACCAATCATCAACTGATCAGTTCAGTCCTTGAATTGATCGTTTGGAACGCTAACCGATCGGTTCACGCCTTGAATCGATCGTCTCAGTCATCATCAGGTTGTCCGCCATTCATTGACATAACATCAAATAAAAGATCTATCCTATTTTACATTTGAAAAGGGAAACCCCGAGTTACATTCGGGGGGAGAAAAGGTAGGAAAGAATTCTTGAGTTATCTCGAGTTACATCAGGAATAGGAGATAGGGAATCGGTGTGCAGACTAAGATGCAAGAAACTACATTCAACCAAGCACACATACATAGGGTTAATTGGCCATAACCACGCTATACATCCACCACAAAACTCATTTACGAGCGACGCGTATCGAGTGCATTCATATTACATATCATATATGTATATTGGAATTTCTAGATTTAGGATTAGACATGCATAAAGCCAATTTTATTCGCATCGTATGCAATAAATAAAGGTGACAAACCAAAATCAATCATATCGATAATCCTAAAGTATAGAGAAGTTGACGTGGCTCTAATATCACTATTGGGTTTTAGGGGAGACAGAGAAGGCAGTGGAAATAAAAATTTCTTCTCCCCGAACCCAGAACAAAGGAATCACGTCAACGTCTATACAATAGGAAGGATGGTTTGTAGAGTCATACATTTTCTCGAGGCTTGCTCGGAGATGTTACCTCGCGGCTTGCGCGGTCTTCACCTGCGATCTTGGACGGTGTCTATGCATCTCCTGGTCTCATCAGGACTGTCGAGATTGACAACTGTCCTCTGAGCGGCAAAAGTCTCCCGCCTCTGTAGTAGTCCACACGGACCACCTGAAACTCCGATCGCCTTGTCGTACAAGGCACCAAAAGGAGGCATACCCTCCTGTCAGTGTACTAGTCACTGACACACTCTCCTACCACCAGTCACTTTTCTACAGTTGTCTTTCCCTTGTTGTGCCTCCCTTATCGGGTAGCACTTGTTTGGGCTCTCTCAATTACCACAACCAGAGAGAATGACAACTTTGCAGAGCAACTGGTGTTCTGAGTTGTACTTTGAGAAGCCCCCAGTACCCCTATATATACAGGAGGGTCATGGGACCAGGTTCTCTACCTCAGGCAATGAGGGATTAAAGCAGGAGTAGAAGGATTTGAGATTTTTCACAAAACAACCAACTGTGCCAGCTGAACCGATCATTTCAAGCATGAACTGATCAGTTGGGGACCTGAGCCGATCGGTTCACACCTAAACCGGTCGGTTGGGGCACTTGAGACGATCGGTTCACTTCTAAACTGGTCGGTTCACTGCCCTGGTCAGTTCCTGATTGACTTTTCCTCTTTTTTTTCGAATTGATCCAAATACCAATCCTTGTCCCAATCAATTAGGACAAGTCAAACGAAAGGAAATTTCTTGCCAACCTGACTTTCCTAACTCGCTCGTTTGGACCAGTTGAGCCGATCAGTTCAACCCTTGAACCGGTCAGTTCAACCTGTCTTAATTCGATCGGTTCATCACATGAGCCGATCGGTTCACCAACCTGAGCCGATCGGTTCATCACATGAGTCGATTGGTTCATCACATGAGTGATCGGTTGGGAGTGCAGACTATGCAAAATCAATCAATTGTAGTTTCAATCAATTTGATACTCTAATCAATCGGTCCAACACCTTGAACACTATGATATTGAGATATCGATTGATTGAGTGTTTGATTGAACTACTAAACTTCTTTAGTAATCAATCTAAACATCGTTTGTGAATAAACTCCTCTTCCAGGTTAAATCCTATGTGTGTGACCCTACAGGTCCATTTCATGTTGGCAGTGAAAGTCCATAACACTTATAACTTCACAAGCAAAGAGAGGTGCCTAGTCACACATTAGTGCTACCCAAGTCAAAGGAAAGTTGGAGAACAACTTTCAATCCTACAATCTATGTGTTATAGTGAATGTATAATTCCTTTGTCACTGACATCCTGAATGAACTCAAGGCATGGAACAGTCATCCTGTCAACATTCATTCACACTCTTGATCTCAAAGTAGATTGGAGGAGATATGTATGACATCAATCTCACATACTAATTCACACATGCGTGTGCATTCCTATCTCAATCCTACTCATCAAGTGGCCATGGATATCAAACTCCCTTAGGAGGGACAAATCTCATATCTACCACTCACCCCTCAAAAGCCTCATGTGTCAAAGCCACCCAATCATCACCTTTATAACGACCCATGTTTCAAGATTGTGTTTGATGATGTCAAAGTGTACCCAATGACATGTGTTGAGTGTAGTGATTTCAGGTCAAAGAATCACACTCACCACCATCACTGTGAGAACTGACTGTGACTACCATGTCATGGTTCCATGTGTCAAACTCATGATGGGTTTGTACAGTATACTTGTTCTCTAATAAGTACCTATGTGTTTGGTTTGATATCTCCATATCATGACTAATAAGATTTTGTCATCAACCAACACCACAATCTATTCTTGTGTGTCATTGTTGTCTATCTACCTTCCGCAATGACGTCTGACAAGGGACATAATAAGAATGTACAAACTCTTAGCATTTGTATGATATCATCGTTCAGGTCCTCAACCTGAAAGCATACGTCATTGAGTACTGTCATTCTCTAGACATTCAATATGTTCTGTCATTATCTCATATGACTGAATCAGAAAGAATTGGAAGCTTGCCTTTGATGTTTATCAAATCAATCTTAATGTATCCCACCAATCATCCCATGATTGGCTCTCAGGGCATACACACCAACACCAACCGCAAGCATGGAGCTAGCTCATCCTCTGCCCCAGTGTATGTCTCCATGACCCAGTTCCAGGTCACTCCTGAGGAATATCCCACCTACCAGTTCCTCATTGCAAGGAGGGTGCTTCCCACGTGATTTTCTTGTGAGCAAACCCTCACCACCCTCAGGTTCAAGGATGGAGTCCTCTCCCTCTTGAAGGACCTAGGCATGTGCTACATTTTTTGTATGGTATCGAACACTTACCCCCACCTCATTTATGAGTTTTTTATGACTCTCACTACTAAGCAAGACCCCCAAAAGAAGTTGGAACCCTACGGTATCATTCGCTTCTGCCTTTTGGGTTGTAGTTTTAAACTTACTTTTAGATGCTTTTGTGAGGTCTTGGATTGCCATTATGATGGGGCAATAAGTTATCCACCGACTTTTGATAGCGATGAATTTTGGTTTGAGATATTTTAATGAGAAAAGTCATGACACCCAAGCAAGCTAGGGTGTCCGCTATTCACAGCCCCATTTTCTGATGTGTACACCGTCATCTTAGTACAGGGGTTTTTGCAAGGAAGGAGATCCAAGGTGTTTGTGGCAAGCAAGACATGTTCTTCTATGGGTAATGGTGTATCTCCACAAGATCAATGCAAGATACTATATTCTCACCCGGTTCCTCGACATCAAGAAAATGAAGAAGAGAGAATCTGGGGACATAATGTGTGGGGGTTTGATCACTCTCATTGCCAACAAGATGGACGTCGACTTGACAGGTCTCGAGGCTGCACCAAGCAGAAACATGGTAGACATTCAATATCTTCTTTCTGCATGCTTGATCTCAAGGGTTACCAACATTGATACCAAATTTAGGCAATTCTTTGATAAAGATCAGTACATTGACATTCCAGATCTGGAGCATATTACACTGCAGAACAAAGATAACTGGAAAGTCATTATGAACACCCCTGAAGAAGTAGATGCAGCTAGAGCTCCTAATGCTACTGAGGCTCCCCATAGTGCTCCACCACCTCCCTCCACTAGTACACAGACGGAGTACTCCTGGGCCATGCCTGATGTCAGGCATCTATATGTCTATGTGCAGTAGCGGTTTGACCACATGGACGGCCGCCTAGACATGATGGGTCAACAATTTTCTACTATGAATGATATGGTTCACCGCATGGATAGTTAGAACATTACTCAAGGCCACTATTCCATGCCACAGCACCACCATCCTACTCCCTCCTCTGCATCCTGAGTTTGTTCTACATCCCATGCAGGTTGATATTCCAGATGACGATGATCCCATCATCCAGTTCTTCCCTTCTGGTCATATGGGCCATGGCCCATCGCACTGATGCACCTACCCCCACGATAGGTACCTAGTTTCTTTCTCTGTAAGTTTGATTGATGCAGTGAGGACACTACGAATTTCAAGCTTAGGAGGGATGCAATCGATCGGTAATGTAGTTTATTTTTCATTGTTTTTCATGTTGTTTGTCATGTTTGTTTTGCTTTCATGTTTGTTCTTTGTTTTCCTTTCTTTTTGTGGCAAATTTAGTATGACGTGAGGCTATCATGATGTAATGAACTGATTTCCTGCCAAGTTTAAACCATCTTGTCTTCTTATAACTTCTTAATCTATCATTTGAAGGAATTGTAAAGAGCATGCATAGATTAATTGAAACCCTTTGGCCTCCAACATACACTTAATTTTGGTTTATACTTGTGGCTTGAACACTCACCTTTTTTATCATTGATTGTCTAAAACATGTAATGGTTTCAATTCTTGTGAGTAAATTAACTGTACAACATCATTTGGAATACGGGATACCCTTGCCAAGCTCTTAGTGCATGTTCAATCATTCTTTCAGTGAAAATTTTTCAAAACAAATGAATGAAATCTAGCTGATGTTGCTATTTAGTTGACTCTCCTATGTTGTGGAAATTTTTTAAAATCTCTTTTGTCTCACTTCACCCTCTTACCCCATAAAAGTCGACTTTACCGCCCACATATCATGCTAGCCAAGTTTAAGTTGGCCATGATGGTTAGGTGGTATGTATTAAAAGAGGGTAAAATACCCCAACTGGTACTCCACATGTGCATAAGCCTACATTAGCAGTCAAGTATCGGAACCCATAATCCATTGTCTTATCATTTTTCAAAAAGAAAGAGAGTACAACTAACTTTTTTAATATTAACTAAGATTTCATCATTTGTATCCTTAATAGTTGAGAAATAGTGTTGAGTATCCACTAGTTGTTTGGCTTGGTTATCCAAATTCTTTTTGGTATTATTGAGTTGATTGATTCATTAAATTGAGACTGCCCTTGCTGAACTAAAGAATCTCTTTCATTGATGTTTGAGTTGAGTTGATGGTTATGAGTATAAACATGTTGATCATTATTGGCTGAACGTTGCACATCTTTATTTCGTTTAATCTATGCATGATCTTGAAAATTCTTTCATGTGTGTTTCTATGTTCTTTTTGCTTGAGGAAAAGCAACGGTTCAAGCTTAGGGGGATTTGTTGTGTGTGTTTTATATTGACTTTTTGCACATTATCACACACAATTTCATCTCATTCTGTCCTCATTTAGCCTTATTAATATTCATTTTGTCACACCTTTTAGTTTCTTTGCTTATCACATGATGTTGATTGCATATATGTATCAAAAAGGTCTAATTGGAGATACCCCAACTCAAATCCAACCTCAATGGGACTTCTCCACATTTTGCAGCTGATCAAAAACTATTTCCTGAAGAAACAGCACAAGACACGGCGTGTTCCTTAAAAGACGTGGTGTGTTCCTTTACAGGAAGCCTCACGGGACAAAGAACACGTCATGTGTTATTAAACACATGGCGTGTGTGTTTCCAGCAACTTCTAGATTAGAGTCAAGGAAGTGGTGACACAGTGTGTTCCTTAGAGGACATGACATGTTCCTAGTACATGAAGACCATCTACACCTTTCTACTAATGCACACGGCATGTGTTTATGCAAACACGCCATGTGCCCTTCACTTGATTCGACTCCAAGAAGCCAAGACACGGTGTGTCTATTTTTGACACATTGTGTAACTCAGTGCAGCGACAATACTTAGCAAGATCAAACGACATGACATGGCATGTCCTCCATAACACACGTCATGTCATTATAGTTTCTGAAAAATGAAAAATGACCGCCTCTCATTTTAAAAGTGAATTGGAACCCAATAGGCAGTTATGCTCAGTCATTTTGAAGTGTCTTACACCCAAGAGAAGTTCCAGAGCAGAGGAAGGCAATTTTAGGGTGGAAGAAGGTGGTGTCTTGCAAGAGAACCCCCATTCTACTTCATTTCTTCTCCACTTTCTTCTCCAAATGTGCAGCAGAGCTATTTCATATATTCAAGCTTTTCAGGAAGGAAGTTTGTCCGAGTTGGAGTAGTCCCAAGGGGTGGAACTTCATCCTTTATCTGGATTTCTCTACTCTTAGCCTACATATGTGGTTCCTCTAGCTTTTTCCTTCTCTTAAGCATGCAAAACTCTGAAATTACTGTCATATATTTGCATATCTTCATTATGGACAAGTAGAGGTCTTTTCTTGAGCATTGGAGAGTATAGCTCCCATGCCATTGTTCATGTGAACTCGGAATTTATGCTTATTGCTATTTAATTTGCTTTCTTCCATTAATGCCTATGGTGTTTTCTTGCGTGTATACTTGGATGGCCACCTCTTATACATGTTTTATGCTTGCTTTGTGCTTCAGGAGAATAAATTAAGGAGTATATAGTAGGATCTATGGCAATATTCTCTTGACTACAGGAGTGGCTAGAGATTATTGAGGGTTTTAGTTGTGTTTGACACTAAACATAGACGTGGGAGTGTTATGTGAAGTTGAGAACCATCTCATGGCATTGGGAAATGCATGATGATGACAATATCCTTGCTTGTTAAATAGTGATCCTTGTTTTGTATGTTCATGTGATATAATGGTTGTGGTAGTGAAATCTGATGCTCAAGCTTCTAATCATTTAATCAACACCTATGTTTAAGACCTTTGCTTTAGTTTCCACTTTTAGTGTGTAATCAATCAAACTTCTATAACCCTAATTTAGATTAATAAAAGTTAACATATTTGTGCCTAGATAACCTAGCTCCTCATGTTTGACACTAGACTACATTGACTCCAGTATACTTGCGGGTGATTTGTGAGTTGAAATATTTCTCTTTCTCAAACTCTCAACACCAACATGGGTACTTATGATTGCAAGAGGTCCATTTAGTAGTCGTAAGGAAATCAAGTGGTCAACTGATGATCCTTAAGGTATGTTAGGATTATTACACACTTGTAGAATCAAGATTTTATGACTATTTAAGTTGAATTCAAGGTTTATACACATATATAAGGTTGTTTGAATAATTTAGTTGCATGACAAAATAATGAACTTTGAGTCTCAAACTTTGTTGGAAGACACTTTAGGATAGTCTAAGCCTAGGTTAACAAATTCGAGATGTCTGGTTGTTCCTACAAAGAGATATAGCTATTTGAAGAGGAGGACATTAATGATATCAATTTGATTGGACTTTTCTCTTTTAATCTTTTACTACTTTAGTTTGTGACAAATTATGCTATGCAGACAACCCACCCAATTGAGGGGAGTGACAATAGTTGATGAAGACTAGGGATGAGGGGCGTGGCTCTTTGGGAGATGTTCTTCAGTGATCTGACAGTGGAGACTTTGTCTCCTACCTCTGGATTCTACGGGGGAACTGGTCACAGTCTCACACCCCCCCTCTCTCCATGATTCCAAGGATGATCGGCCACTTTGGTGCGAGCCTTTTTCTCTGTGAGGGTAGGATCTAACCAATGACCCCTCACACATCCACTTTCGTATAGATATCACAAAGAACTCGACTACATCCCCCTTCCCATTCTCAACCCATCGAACCAGTGAGACCCCAAACCACAACATAAAAACGAGGAAGACAAGTAGAAGGTGTAACGATGAGAAACCACCCTTGCACATCAATACTTCCTTCCAAATAGATGGAGTAGTTGGAGACACCTCTGAACAACATGATGAACTCCGCCTCCAGAAATTAGGAGTTTAAGTTGTGGGGAGCTCGATTCCCATCACCACCACCCGCGAAGACCATTGACATGTACATTGGAAGGATACAGATCTTCCTATGATCTTAGTCAGGCATGAAAAGCATAGAAGGACAAAGTTGCAATCTCTTTTCAGACATCTTCTTCCCCTCTACGGTGGAATGGTGGTTGAAGGAGAGATACGCCATCATGCTTAGCTGCCTTGACTCCTGGAAGCATCCTGAACCAAGAGGTGGCTTCAAGGGTGGTGGAAGATAGAATTTTCTCCATCAATCCCTCATCAAAGATCCATATTTGTGGCGGTAATGCTTGATTCATCTATAATCATAGGACATTCCCACAGATTGCATGGACCAGGGACTAACACACCATGGGAGAGAGGGCAACAAACCGATGGCTCAACAAGAGAGACATCTAGACTGGGTCTAGGAGCCCAGGCCGGTCAGCTCACCTGGTTCAGCAGGCCTTGAGTCACTCCCCACTAATGGAGTGAAGTGGCTAGCATCTTAGTAATCCAAAGGTGAGATCAACGGCCTGCAAAATTTGCAAAAAGGTAAATACCTTCTAAATCCTAGTTGTATCACTAAAAATACATGGAAACTTAGGAAATGTACTAAAAATAGCTCGATTGGCCTATAAATTCCACAGAATAACCCTAGATTTATAAACTGTCTAGGTTCATATAAAAGCCTTATATAATATGTTTGAACCTTATTGTTGATGAGTTTTTATGTATAAGATAATACTCCCTTTTGTGTTCATCACATGAAATAAATAGTAGCTTGTTGATATTAATTCTCAGAAAATTATTATAGAAGCCTAATGATTATTGAAATCAATGTATGGACTCTGATCTGAATATTATTGCTAAATATTAAGTATTTGCTCATTAATACATAATTAGATGTTTTTAGCCTCATATTAATTCTAGAGAATAGAAAAACATTAGAAAAATATGAAATATGTACTAGACTTAAAATATGACATATAGATCAGTAGAAAAAATATCAGACACAAGTTCCAAGTTGTTTGAGCCTAATTTGGGCAAACACTAGTTTGGATCTAAAATATCAAGAATATATGAACCGTGTATTAATGATGATTAATTGTTATTAATCAGGTGATGACTAGAGATGTAGATGATACAAAATATAAATATGAATCCCTAAACTTAGGTATGTGGGTTTTATTAAGTATAGGACTAGTTTTCATGGATGCACAATGATATGATGTACTTTGGATGCTTTTATTTACATATCAATTATTGAATGCATATTAGTTGTATATGCTTTGCTAAATATAAAAGAACATAAAAGAATATGGATGGTTTGTAGCTACTAAGTGCATACATTCTCTCTCTCACTACCTCTCTCTATCTCTATCTCTATCTCCTTCTAAATATAAGGCCAGCACATCCCCATAGCCTGAGGGGTCGGGATCCCCATAGCCTAAGGGGCGGGGAAAATATGAAGTGTGAAACCACTTAGTAGTACAAACACATCAAAAGATATCTAAAAATATGTGTTTACCTAATTATCATATTAAATAATGTTTTCTTTTACCTTTTCTTTTTCTCAAAATTTTCCAAGTATGCAAGCACAATATATGTGTATCTATTGACGTACACAACACATTGTGTTGATTCGCTACTTCATGTATGTTTTAGGTTCAGAGTTAGCATGGAAGAAAAGGATGGGAGTGAGCAGTTGTACGGGTTGTGACTATTCTGTAGATCCTAATTAGCACACATGTTCATAGAGTTCTAAATCTTCTTTTAATATGTAATTGTAACATGTTGTAATAAGTCATCTTGTAATAATTTACGTGTTGAATGTTGAGGAATGTTATGGTGTATGTTATGGTTGTATTTTCATGTATGTGTATTATGCTTCTGCATCACTTCCTGAAACAATTAGATAACATTTTCATATTTTTCCTCTCGGACCTTCGAAGTCTGGAGATGATAGAATCTGGGGATGTTACATCTCTCTACCCTTGGATGTCTATTCCCCTCTCTTTACATGTAAGTGATCTCATTTACACCCTCTTATTCTCTCTCTCTCTCTCTCATCCTCGGATCTCGTCTCTTGTGTTGGTGGTCGATAAGATCTCAACCTAACAAGGTGGTTGAACCTTTGCATGTGTGATCTAGGGTTGGAACAACTCCCATTTGGTGATCCTTTGGTGTTCCTTGTTATTGGTAAGTGACCTATCCTTCTTGATTTCATTTTATTGTAACCCTACCAGTCTTCTTTCTTCTCTTGGTTGAATCCATGGTCCTCCATGGTAGTTTAATCTTGAGGAACTTTTCTGTGTGTGATCAAATATGTGGTTTTCCCATGGTAGTACCTATAATGAGATGAAGATCTCCTCTTTTCCATTTCTTTTTAGCCTAAGGTTTGGTTCTCTCTTTCTTTGATCTTACTTTTGACCTAGGTGTGTTCTTCTTCTTTTGAGGTGATCTTGTTTGGCCATGGAGTTGATCCAAGCTTTGGTTTTCTTCTCTCTCTTAGGGCTTCTTGACTTTGGAGTTGTTCTTCACTTCAAGGCAAGTTATATAACTTTCCCCTATATTATTGTTGCACTTATCTTGCATGTTAATGATCTACTCTAAAAATGTGATTCTAAGTTGTGTAGTGATGATATCTTGAATTAGGGTTTATGATTATGTGGTGATTATGTATAAATTAACTCTTTTTCTTAAACCCTAATGCTTGCACTCTAAATCTAATGGATGGTGGAGTTGTTGGTTCTTACATGCACATCTTGAATGTTGTTTTTTTCATCATGACCATGGTTTTGTTTCTTTCTTAGATAGGGAAGTTTGATACTCCCATGCATATGCTTAGCATTTTTTTTTCTCTCTCATATCATGGCATGTATGATGATCCTTGTGATGACCATTTTGGGGTTTTGGTGTTCATCTTATTCATATGGTTTTCACCTTGGTGACTCTTCATATTCTCAATGTTGCACATCTATTTTGGTCACCGTGTTATCTATTTTCTAGTGGTCTTTTAGTCCATGGTGGATGTTGAGTTGGGTTTTGGTTTGGTCACTATAACCCTAACCATAACGCTCTTAGTCTCTATGTTCATATTAATGATGGCTTTGTGTTCCCTTGACCTTGCATGGTCGTGGTGTTTCTCTATTTTCATAGTTGTTGTGTGTTGGTCGAAGTGGATGTTTCATGTGGTTGCTACACATGGAGCACTCTCTTTCAGTTTGTATGCATGGAGTTCTTGTGATGGTCGTTATGGTTGAACTATGCTGATCGAAGAGATGTTTGGAGATCACTATGGTAGAACCTAACCCTAGTGGTCTCTAGGGAAACAGATGCCTTGTAGCCGTTAGAGATATTACACCTTGTATGGTCGCTACACTTTGTTGGTTTCCATGATCGTTTGGTTATGATAGTAACTCTTGATCTAAAGGCTTCCAAAAATTTGGGAAGTGGTGGAAATTAGGGTTAAATGTTAATTGTTGTTATGGAAACCCTAATTGGTTAACTATGAGGAACTCTAACCCTAATTAGAGTACATGATGTAAATGCCTAGCTTGCTTGAGTAATTAGCATGTTAATAAAGTACTTTCTCTCTCCTAGCATGTTGTAACCATAATTTATAGGTAGAATGAACATCATAGCTAGTGATTGTTGTGTGTCACTTGTGTGACCCATGTGTGGTGATTATGAGCTTGATAAGGCATGATGAGATAATGTTGATGTTCTTGTAGGGAATTATGTGAATGGTCTAGTGATCTTAATAATAGCTTTGTGCCCTAATTGAGGTGATATCCTCTAGCAATGTGTTAAGGGATTTATATCCCATGGTGAAGTCATAATAGGGATGGCCGTGTATATGACAGTGAGATAGTATCAAGTAGTGATGTGACAAGTTTATACCTCATATGATTTATGTCTTTTGAAGTTGTTATCCAACAATGCTTGCTAGAATGGATTAGGGTTTGTATGTCCCTGTTTTATGTAGCCTTAATTCAACCAATTGGCATAATTAATCAAAGTGAAACCCTAATCATGTAGTTCTCTGTGTTGTAGATCCATTTTTAGTGTCAAGACTTGTTGGATGGTGAAATGAATATTCCTAAAGGAAAACTCAAAGTGAATGTTGTTGAGTATGTGGGGGTGCAAGTTGAGTGTATATCCTTGTCATCCACAATTCTAGATTATGGAGGATGACTGCAGTCATGACTCTGTTGGAGAACGGTTGTGGTCGTGTCTCGAATATTTATGTGATTGTGAAAGGCAGTAATGGGACAACTATAGTGCTGCCTCAAATAGAACAGGAATGTATAACTTGTTCTCTAGTGTCATGACCTATACTAAGGGTGGGCTAGGTGTTTTCATCTTGACTATATGTCAACTGTGGCAGTTTGGGTGATACATCACGACATCGTTCACTCCAACAATCGAGTGCGAAGAAGATCTTATGATTCATGCTCTTCCTAGATCTTAGACGGAACTGAATACCACTTCCCAATGGTTAGTTGGGATTTGGGTGGTATGACTAAAACCCCTTAGGTCTTAATAAAAGATGTAATACAACCATGTAGTAAATCCTCTTAGGGTTAAACACGACTTACATTAGATGTTTACCCTTCGCCTTGTTTCTTATATTGTTTAGTTGTTAAATTGTCTACATGCTCTTCATTTTTTTTTTGAAATCGGACACTTTCATTCATATACGGTCAAGGAACAAAAAATACATCATTCTCCGCTGCTTCCCTCCATAGAACAAGCAAAGTAGCCCGTCTAGAAGACTGCCCCCCCAGAAAGAAGAGCATCCTGAGCAACGAGATGAGCCAAAGAGTTTTGAGCCCTTTTTACATGGATGAAACTACAAGAAAGAAAGAAAGAGGCAACACTACAAATATCCGCAGCCAGTAAACCCAAGTAACCGGAGTGCTTTTCCGTGGTCTTCAAAGCGTTAATCACGTTTAGGGAATCCGAACATAGGTAGAGATGATTCTGTGGTGGCACCATATATCGAGCAAGGAGGATACCTTCTCTAGCAGCCATAGCCTCTGCAATGTCCGACGACCAACCAGCTCTCATGCATCTTTGCGTTGCCCCCATGAACTTGCCATTCATCCCCCTAATCACCCCCCCAACCGCACACCGACCATCCTGCTTTACTGCAGCGTCGACATGGACGAAGACACAGTTGTGCGTCCGTCCGTCCGCCTGCACTACCCGCACAGCAGCTCCGCCGGTCTCTCCATCAGTCCGCCGCCCCCCATACTCGACCCCTTGCTGACCATCCTCCCTTCCCCACTTGTATCGCCGGTAATCAGCTATCATTGCACGGTATGACTGTAGAATAGGCCTTGGAAAAGGTGGCTCATCTTGAAAAATTTTGTTGTTGCGGCACGTCCATATGGTCCACCAAACCACCACAATCTCATCCTTCTCCTCCTCCGAACTATTTTGCAGCAGCTCCAAGAGATCATCTTGTACGTTTTGCATACTTCCCAGATGTGGCATCGGTTGCATCCAACTCTCCCTCAACACCACTTCCGCCCCCGAGCATTCCCCTAGCATGTGTTGGATAGTTTCCTCCTGTTGGGCACAAATAGGACAAACCCCATCATCCGTAACGTGTCTGTCTCTAAGTCTGCTCCGTGTTGCTAGGCAACCAGTAGCAATGCGCCATAGGAAGTGTGATACTTTTGGAGGCCACCTCCTTCCCCATATCAATCTCCACAGGTCGTACGGTACCACCCTATGTCTTTCCCGCATAGCTGCTCCTCCTAATTTCCCCAACCAATAGGCCGAACGAACAGTGAAGAAACCCTTTGCATTTGGCCACCAGAAGATATCATCCTCCTGCTCAGTAATAGGAAGTGGAATCTCCCTAATCAAAGCAGCCACGTGCCTAGGAAAAAGCTCCAAAAGCATGTCCACATTCCATTCTTTCCGCCCCTCCACCATCAACTCCCTCACCGTGCTCACCACGCCAGCCCCCTCCCGCCTGTACCGAGAAAGGTCCCCCTCCTCTCCATGCAGCCATCTATCCTCCCATATGTTCGTGTCCCGCCCGTTTCCAATGCTACGCAAGACGCCGTGTACAAGGAGAGATTTTGCACCCCATAGACTTCACCACGTGTAGCTTGGAATGAGACCCAGTCTAGCTTTTAGGACATTTCCAGTTGGGAAATACATGGCCTTCAAAACTCTTGCCACTAATAAATCTGGTTTGGTAAGCAATCTCCACATCTGACGTGCCAACAAAGCTTGATTAAAAGTCTTCATATCTCTGAAGCCCATCCCTCCTTCCCTTTTTGGTTTGCACAGCCCCTCCCAGCACAGCCACGATATCTTCCTTTCCCTCGCTTTCGCCCCCCACCAAAACCTGGCCACCATAGAATTTATCTCCTCAATGATCCCCATCGGTAATTGGAACACACTCATAACATATGTAGGAATAGCCTGCACCACAGCCTTGATGAGCACCTTCTTCCCCGGTTTGGATAAAAGCCTTTCCTTCCATCCTTGTAGTTTGCTTCTCACTCTGTCAATGATATACTCGAACACCTTCTTCTTCGACCTCCCCATAGCCGCCGGTAACCCCAAGTAAGATGCTTTCTTGTCCACCTCTTTGACCCCCATCAAATCCCGCAACTCTTCTTTTTTGCTTCTTTGTATCTTCTTGCTAAATGCAATTTCAGACTTGGTGAGATTGACCTTTTGACCCGATGCCTGTTCATATTGGCTGATAATTTCAGCTATTTTCAGGCATTCATTCCTTGTCCCTCTAGCAAAAAGAATACTGTCGTCTGCAAAAAATAGATGTGAGATCCCGTGGACCCCGCGGCACACACTCATACCATGAATGGTATTCGTAGATACCGCGAGGTTCAAGAGAGTAGAGAAAGCATCCACACATAGAATAAAAAGATAAGGAGAGAGCGGGTCACCCTGTCGAAGTCCTCGTGAAGGCTGGAAGGTGTTTGATCTTTCCCCGTTGGCCGTGAACGTGTGAGAGACCGAAGCAACACAGTCCAACACTCTATCGCACCACCTCCTGCCAAACCCAAACTTCTCCATCACAGTCTTCAGAAAATTCCATTCAATTCTGTCATAGGCCTTCATCATATCAAGCTTCAAGGCAATGTGTCCTTTCTTTCCTCCTCTCCCTCGTTTCATAGCATGGAAGCACTCATAGGCAATTAATGCATTGTCCGTGATCAGTCTACCCGGAATGAAAGCACTTTGTTGTTCAGAAATGATGCTATCCATGAAAGGTTTGAGACGGTTGGATAGCACCTTGGTGGCTATTTTATAAATGACATTACATAGACTAATAGGCCAAAAATCAGCCACCACCCTTGGTTTTTTAATCTTCGGAATCAGCACTACCAAGGTATCATTGTACTCCTTGCAAGAATAATCACCTTTCCACCACCCCTTGATGTAATTTGAGATATCCTTCCCTACCACCTGCCAAAATTTTTGATAAAACATGGGTTTTAGAACATCCGGGCCAGGCGCTTTGTTTGGGTGCATTTGGAAAACAGCTTTCTGCACCTCCTCATCCGAAATGTCCCTATCCAACAGATCAGCTATAGCATTGCTTACCATGGTGTTTATACCTTTCACCGCAGCCTCCATATCCACCGGGTTAGAAGATGTGAAAAGGTCCTTGTAGAAATCTTCAATGATGCCCAAGATATCTTTATCCTTTGTTTTCCATATTCCACTAGAGTCTTTAAGCCCAACAATCGTGTTTTTCTTCAGCCTTTGAGATGCTTTGTGATGGAAATATGCGGTATTGCTATCACCTTCCTTCAACTCTTTAATTCGGGCTCGAGCACACCAAAAAGCTTCATTTTCCCTATGTAATTTTTCCAGCTCTCTAGCAAGCTCCTCACATCTTTGTAGTACTCTACCATCCGGCCATTTCCGTTGCTCCTCCCCCAATCTTTTCTCAGTAGTTTTTATCTTCTTTTTTATGTCACCAAACTTTACATCAGCCCATTTAGCCAAGTCTTCACTAACACCCCTTAATTTGTCTTTGAGATCCATACCATTAGAAGCCTCCCAAGAATTTTCCACCGTATGGGCACAACTTTCCTCGGACAACCACATAGGTTCAAAGAAAAATCTGGATTGTCTCTTCCTCTGTCTTTCCTCCCCTACCAGAGCCGAAAGAATGATGGGTGCGTGATCAGATTGATAGAATGGAAGATGATGGACCCAACTCCCTAAATATTTTTCCCTCCATTCATCACTCACCAGGAACCTATCCAACCTCTCCTCCACAAGCGTCTCTACCGATAGACCTCGCCTCCAAGTGAACGTGTTGCCGGAGTATCCCATGTCAAGCAGAGTGCAGTCATCAATCACATCCCGAAAAGGCTTCATAAATCTATCAGGTTTCATCGGGCCACCCCTCTTTTCTTCATTGCAAGTAATCTCATTCAGATCTCCGAACAGGACCAACGGCTCCCCATACCTGCCCCGAATCTGACGCATCAAATCCCACGTCTTGTATTTCTCAGCTTGTGCAGACCAACCATAGATACCACATGCATGCCATGCAAAACCAATAGAATTATCCTCCACCTTGCACTCCACGTGCCTTGCAGAGAAACCCGTAACCTCCACCTCAACCTCCCGCCACCAGAAACCCAGACCACCTGCCCTCCCAGCACTCGACAGACAAATGCCATCAACAAAACCGCAACTTCTTTTAATCCTATCCAAAGCTCTATCATCAAGCATAGTTTCCATAAGGAAAACTATGTTGGGTCTTTCCCTCCGACATAAATTCCGAAGGGCTTGCACCACTGACGGGCGACCCAGACCCTGGCAGTTCCAACTTAATATTTTCATTGTTGTTCACGGGGTTGGGTTGGCCCAACACCCGCTACTTGGTGGTTTGCACCCATTGCCGACTCATCTGAGGTAGATATGCGCACACTTCCCATTTTTTGCTTTTTTGTTTTTTCATCTGCCAGTTGATTTCCATCATGAATTTGTACCCACAGTGATCGGTTAACGTCTTCCTCTGGTTCTCTTTGTCTTTTCATCGCACCCATCTTCATGGTCGCTTTCCCCATTGCTCTGGTCATCCGATTCTCAGCCATGTGCTCGTGCCCTGCCTTATTTGCACCCCTTAACCGAAGTCGGAGCCTCTTCTGTTCTTTTGCTTTCCGTCATTGCTTTTCCATATCCTCCCCTTCCTTCCCTGGATACATACAGAGGTCATCGGGCAAAAACACCCTGGTCACCCTCCTCCCTGGACGGGCCGGAGCAGTGTCCATGGTTCCTTCCTTTTCCGGCGCCAACTGCCGTTCTTCTTCTGCAACCCCCCTTTCCTTGCTTGCAACCTTCTCTGTCTCCTGTGTTTTGCAGTTGCCCATTGTCAACTTCCCTTGGCTCGAGCCCTCTTGGACCTGCTTCTTGCCTGCCATCTCAGCTTTAGACGACTGCCCTACCGGGTCCGCCTCCCTTGCCTCCCCCGTCCCTTGATTCTTCTTTGGATAATATTGCCCCGACGGACTGAATGTCCGGCGAGCCAACACGTGCTGGCTACTGTCCTCTGTCATGATCACCTCCGCTGGCCCATCCTTCCCCCTCCCTTCCCCCTGCTCCTGCGACACCTCCATCTCCACCTCCCCTCCTTCATCCTATCCTCGATCCCGGTTCGTCGATTGTGTATCCGCCGTCGTTTCCTTCGATCGTCTTCCCGACTCCGCATCGGAGGCCGAAGCTTGGGAGCCGCTTTTAGTTTGGAAGAACAGCCCTCGTTTCAACCTCGATCGAGACCCCCCAAGCAGCTCCTCCTCCACCGGAATCCTTGGTCGCCTCGGCGACGCCTTAAGCCAGGATCCCCAGCCCCGCTGGTTCTCCTCCTCCTCGTCGTACTCATCACAATCTTTATCGATGTGCCCCATCTTGCCACAGATATAGCAGAAGGAAGGAAGACGTTCATACTTCAGCTCGATTTCTCTTGTTGCACCATCGCTCCCCCTCACTCGCTGAAATCTTTTAAGCGGCTTGTTCACGTCGATTCCCACTCGGACATGCACTGATGTCTCCCACCCTAGTGCATCACAGTCCAGATTCACAACTCTTCCGATCTTCTCCGCAATGCTTCTGATTGTCGTCTCTGACCGGAACCCTAACGGTACATTGTACAGCCGCACCCATATCTGGCACTCATTGAACCGAATCCTCCCCGGTTGGTCCGCCGGGTCGATCTCCTTCAACAGCAGAATCTTGTTGTCGAAATTCCAGGGGCCTCCGTCCAGCACTTTTTGCTTGTCCTTCCAATGCGTGAATTGAATCGCAAAGGTTGAAGCATCTAACGACCGGAACATCACGCCGCTCGCCAAACCCCAAGCCTGCGCTAGGGTTTTCTTCATGGCCCCAAAGTTATATGTGCGGTCGGTGAATATACGTCCCAGCAGCGCTAGTTCCACATGTTCGGGCACTCCCCGATCCTCCTCCTCTGCAATCTCAGCCACCACCTGTTCTTCATCGGTTATCCTCAGACGCTCACACTGCTCTGCTAGACAATCAGCCATCAGGATCACAGAGCAAGAAAAAACCCCGAGTAGGATCAAACACCCACAGCCTAAACTTGGACCTGCAAGAGAAACAAAGACGGGAAGAATCCCGCTTAGGGGGGTAGCTACCACTGCGACAAAAAAACCCTAATCGCCTATTGCGTCGCCGCAGCAGACGACCAGGGAGCGCAGGGAGAGTTTACTGAACACTGTCTACATGCTCTTCATATTCCTTCTTAATGTGTGTTATGTTATGCTTTCATATTCCTTCTTAAAGTATATGATGTTCTACTTATCTGTTGTAGCTACTTAATCTTCCTAATATGTGTTATCATTTTTACTTATTCATTTAGTTGAATCTTCTCATAATGCTTGATCTGTTATATACAATAGTTGTTTGCATAGAGTTATATCTCTTATTGGGACATTGGTCTCACCCCGTGGGTTTCCATATCCTTTTAGGCAGTCATCAACGATGTGGTAGACATTGTGTGGTTCAGTAAGTGCATCAAGGAGATCAGTAGTTGTTGAAGGTTGGACATGCTGCTAGTATTTTGTAGTAGAGTCCTATGTGTTGTCCTTATTCTCTCAGGTTCTAGATGGGGTGTTTTGTAGATTTTTTACATCGATACAAGGTTTTGGTAGTATGCCTTGGTTGTACATAAGTGGCTTGTATATGTGAATAGGTTATCTTCTGTAATAGGTTTGTGGCAAGATGGCCTATGTATAGTGGTGTGAATACCTTTATGGTATGATATGTGATACATGTGGTAAAGTTTGTGGACCTTGATGTATATGTTTCTACTTAAGATGGTTCTGTGTGATCAATTATAATTTACCCTATTTTGAGTTAATTTGGATGTTAGTTTTTAGTTTTGCACTTTGTTTTAAGTTATCTCATTTGTGTGAAGGTGGATTGTCACATTTGGTTGGTATCAAAGCTCAGGTTTGCTGATTCTACGGGGCATAGGACTAGGGTTGTGTATATTCTTATGTTGTCCAGTATATTTGATTACAACTTCTGCTTATGCAGAAGAAGAAGAAGAAGAAAAAGAAGAAGAAGAAGAAGAAGAAGATATGCCTGGAGAACATGAAGAACATGTTGAGAGTAGTATTGTTGTGTAAGGAGGTGGTGTGAGGAGGCATGCAAGAGTGGATTGGGTGCCTAAAGTGCATCAATTCAACCTGGCAACCATGTTCAATCTTGCTTTCCAAACCATGTTTGGATAGTTCATGGCCATGATTATATATATGGAAGATAAAGTGCTCGCACTTCAACCAAGGGTTGTTGTTCACAATGTAGAATCCCAGGGTTATGGGAAGACCTTTGAGAGGTTGTGATGCCTTGGAGAATTGAAGTATGTGGTTGTGGCGGACCCGACAGATGTTGATATGTGGTTGAAGGAGCTAGAGAAGGGCTTTAATATCCTCAATATCCCAGAGGAGGATAAGGTGAAGCATGTGGTTTACCTACTGAAGGGTAGTGTTGGCCATCGGTGGGACATCAAGGAGGAGAAGAGACCCAGTGTGGTGATCAGTTGGGAGGAGTTTCTCCAGGAGTTTGTGAGTTGATACTTCCCAAAGACCTATCTAGATGAAAAGATCTCATAGTTTGAGAATATTCGGTAGGGATCAATGACGATCAATGAGTATGAGGCCAAGTTCATGGAGTTGTTTAGGTTTTTTCCTCACATGGTTGTAATAGGAAAGGAGAGGATATGATGTTTTATGAAAGGTTTGAGCTTAGAGTTGACAATGATGGTGTCATCTTTGGAAAATAGGGAGTAGTTTGTGATGTTTGTGGAGTCTGGAGATGGATTGAATGGGCAGTTGTTGAGAAGCGTTAAGCTAGTGCTAAGAAGAGACTAGCTGAGTTTCAATAAGAGTTTTCTTGAGGCTTCAAGAAGCCTAGGTTTTCATCTCCTCAATCACAATAAAGATCAGTTGTTCAATCTCAATGGTCATTGAGGAATGTCACAGGTTGTAGCCTTCCACTGATAGGATCTCACAGTGTGGCATCAATATCAATGACAGGGACATCCAGGCCAGAGTTTGGCATGAGGACCTATTATAGATTTGGTCAGTAAGGACACATGAAGATTTTTTGTTTGATGAAGGATGAGGAGGTGACACAACAACCAAGATAAAGTCAGCAAGGGTCACAACAGTGACAATTCAGTAGTGGTGGAGGCAGAGGGCGCAGTCAGGCATCATAGGAAGGATCTTCTGGGAAGGCTTGTAGATGATGGGGAAAACAATAGGCGATGGCTGTATTATATGCCATGACTCATCTGGAGGGAGTGGTCAATCCATGAGTCATGACAGGGAAGATGGAGTTATTTCATTCTGATTTGTCTTCTTCTTGCATTATATCTATTTTAGTTGACCCGACTGCAACACACTCTTTTATCACTAGAGAGGTGATGGATAGTTGTTCTTTACTTGTTAGTCATAGATGTGATTGTTTTTTCTTAGAAACCCCTCTGGTTGGTCCCTCTGAGTTGCAGGAGGTGTGTCCATCTTGCATTCTTTCTTTCTCAGGATACATCACTCAAGTCGACCTTATACCACTTGATATGCACATATTTAATGTGATCCTTAGGATGGATACTTTGAATATTTATCGAGTAGTCTTAGACTGTAGTTCTAAGGAAGTGTCATTCTTTGACGGTGATGTTTTGTGGATCTTCAACGGGATAGGAAGATTCTTCCGATGTGCTTGGTATCAACGATGATAGTAGATAGGTTGATGAGATAAGGTTGCAAAGCTTTCTTGGCACATGTGCAGGATACCAGTCTGGGTGTTCAAGAGGTTCCCATTGTTAGAGAGTTTGAATATGTGTTTCCCAATAAATTTCTTAGAATTCCCCTTCCTACAGAGATCGACTTTGAGATCAATCTGGTTCCTGGTACACACTCGATGGTGCAGTCACCTTACAAGATGGCACTAGTTGAGATGTAGGAGTTGAAAAAGTAGTTGTAGGAGCTGCTAGAGAATGTCTTTATCAGACCAAGCACTTCCCCTTGGGTGGTTGTTTGTTAAAAAGAAGGAAGGTTACATGAGGTTGTGGACAGATTATTAGCAGTTGAACAAGGTGGTAGTCAAGAACTAGTACCCTTTGATGTGGATAGATGATCTATTTGATCAATTGAGAGGTGTTGTATTGTTTTCTAAGATAGATATGAGTTTAGGATACCATCAGTTATGGATCAAGGAAGATGACATACCCAACTTATCTTTTAGGACTAGGTATGGTCACTATGAGTTTTTGGTTATGTTGTTTGGGCTAACCAATGCACTGACAACATTCATGGACCTGATGAACAGGATGTTCTTCCCGTATCTTGATCTTTTTGTGGTGGTGTTCATTGAAAACATCCTGATATACTCTAGAGACATTCAATAGCATGAGTAGCATCTACGACAGGCTTTGATGTTATTGAGGTAGCATAAGTTGTATGCTAGTTTAGCAAGTGTGAGTTTTGGATGAAAGAGACGTCTTTCCTTGGGCACGTGATATCTACTAGAGGCGTCTATGTGGACCTAAAGAAGGTGGAGTCAATGCTACAGTGGCAGCATCCTGAGACACCAATGGAGGTTTGTAGTTTCCTAGGTTTGGTAGGCTACTACAAGAGGCTTATCAAGAACTTCAGTGATGGTGATGTTGCATCAGATGAATGTGAAGTTAGAAGTTTCCTTGTTGGCAGCTTGCTAACACGGTTATAGGTGAAGCCCACATTGAGAAAACAAAATAGAGATGTGTTGCGGGGTGATACTTTGATATAGTATATATGATTAGAGTTGTGTAGTGAGAAGTGTGATGGCTTCCATGAGACAAAAGATGGCATAGTTTGTTTCTATGGTAAGACAGTGTTTCCTGATGTTGATGGTTTGACTAAGTTGGTTTCAGAGGAGGCTCACTCTTCAATGTATGTGATGCATCCAGACAATACTAAGATGTACCATAACTTGAAGGATTTGTATAGGTGTCTTGTCTTGAAGCATGACGTGGTTGAGTTCATGGAAAAGTGTCTTGTGTGTCAGGAAGTTAAGGCTGAGCATCAGAATCCTGTGGGGATGTTACAATTTTTGCCTATATTGTAGTGGAAATGGGATCATATCACTATGGACTTTGTAATTGGTCTCCCTAGGACAACCAAATGTCATGATTCCATTTGGGTTATAGTAGATAGGTTGACCAAGTCAGCACACTTGCTTCCTATGAAGACAACGTATACAACAAAGAAGTTGGCACAGGTGTACGTGGACGAGATAGTCTGTTTACATGGTATCCCAGCTACCATATATTTGACAGAGTTCCTCAGTTTACCATTCATTTTCAAGAGCATATGCACCATCTATGGGAACACACTTAAGGTTCATTGTAGTGTTTCACAAGAAGACATGTGGATAGTCTGAGAGGACTATTCATACATTGGAGGATCTGTTGAGAGCTTGTGTTCTATAGTTTTTGGGTAGTTGGGATGTGCACCTCAGTTTGATAGAGTTTTCTTATAACAATAGTTATCAGAGGAGTATCAACATGGAACTGTATGAAGACTTGTATGGGAGGGATTGTAGGTCTCCACTTTGTTCGTATGAGATCGGTGAGTATCATCTCTTGGGTCTTGAGTTAGTACAGCAGACTATAGAGAAGATCGAATTGATACAACAACAGTTGAAAGAGGCTCAGGATACACAAAAGTCATATATTGATAATCATTTTAGGCCTTTAGAGTTCTAGGTGGGAGACAAGGTGTATCCTAAGGTCTCTCCTTGGAAAGGCATGCTAAGGTTTGGTAAGAAGGTTAAGATGGCTCCCAAATTTATGGGACCTTACCCTATGGTGGCACGTGTTGGAAAGGTGGCATAAAAGTTGGAGCTACCTCCAGAGTTGTACAAGTTGCATCCAATATTTCATGTTTTGATGTTGAGTAAGTGTCACCCAGACACAGAGTTGACTTTGCAGCCTATAGAGGTTGAGTTGGAGGAGGATATGTCATATGTGGAGGGTCTTGTGTTGATCCTTGATAGGAGGCTCAAAAAGTTGAAGAGGAAGGATATAGTGTTGGTTAAGGTTTTTTGGCATCACCATGGTGTGGAGGAAGCCACGTGGTAGCTTGAGGATGGGATGTGTAGGAATTACCCAACTCTTTTCGCATAGGATTTTGGAGGCAAAATCATGGTTAGGAGTTTATGGTTGTAAGACCCCTGACTTGGGTTTTTGTTGAATCTTGCTTTCTTAAAATAATAAGATGTTTAAAAACTTAATCTAATTATTTGATGTGATTTAATAACGTGTGAAGTTTTTATGCTTTCAGCTTGGTCCAGTTTGATTGATGTTTGAGCTAGTTATGATGTATGTGTGCTTGTTTTGGACGAAGTTGCAATTTACACATGTTGAGGGTTTATCTTGCAATTTGTCACATTTTTTATGTTTCTCTGATGTTTTGGCATCATGTTGGAGAGAGAGATGCATAGGTGCACCTTATTTCACCTTGGTTGATGAGGTGGCATCATGTGTTGATGTTAGGGTTTTGAATGGATGCTTGAGTTGATGTTGACCATGTATTTCAATCCTTTAAGTGTTCCAACCTAAGTGTATCCCTTAGGTCTTTTTTGTAGCAAATGATGTGATTTCCTTTTATCTTAGTTTTTGCGGTCGAAGGTGTTTTGGACATGTGCTTTTGTTGTGGTGATTGTTGCTCTTGCACCGTGGTGGTAGAGGTCTCTACCATGTTGGTCACGTCAGTTAATCTTCGATCGAAGTGGTTGGGTGATCAAGTGGTCACTACCCTACCTTATTTTTATCTCCCTTGATGCATGCATATCCTTAGTGCTTGCATTACTGAGTTTTGGAGGGACAAGTGGCACTTATGTGCATGACATGTAACTCTCTTTACCACTCTCTACCCTTGGGTATTTATACCCCTCTCTTTACATGCAAGTGATCTCTTTTACACCCTATTGCTCTATATCATTCTTAGATCTCATCCCTTGTGATATTGGTGGTGGAGAAGAGCTCAACCTTGGAGCAAGGTGGCTAAACCTTTGCATGTGTGATCTAGGGTTAGAGAAACACTACTTTGGTGATCCTTTGGTGTTCCTTGTTCTTGGTAAGTGACCTATCCTTCTTGATTTCATTTTCTTGCAACCCTACCCCCTTCTTTCTTCTATTTTCTGAATCCATGGTAGTGTCATCTTTAGAACCTTCTCTCTATGTGGTCAAATCAATGCTTTTCCCATGGTAGTACCAATGATGAGATGAAAATCTCATCTTTTCCCTTTCTTTTCATCCTAGGGTTTGGTGCTCTCTTTCGTTGAGCTTTCTTTTAACCTAGGTTTCTTCTTATCTTGAGGTGATCTTTCTTGGTCATGGAGTTGATCCAAGCTTTTGTTTTATTGTCTCTATTGGAGATACTTGACTTTGGAGTTGTTCTTCACTTCAAGGCAAGTTATATAACTTCCCCTCTATTATTGTTGCATTTATATTTCGTGTTAATGATCTACTCTAAAAATGTGATTTTAAGTTGTGTAGTGATGATATCTTGAACTAGGGTTTTTATTATGTGGTGATCTTGTATATATTAACTCTTTTTCTTAAACTCTAATCCTTGTACCCAAGATCTAATGTATGGTGGAGTTGTTGATTCTTACATGAACATCTTGAACATTGGTTTTATCCTCATGACTGTGGTTCTATTTCTATATTGGAGAGGGAAGTTTGATTCTTGCATGCATGTGCTTAACCTTTGGTTTACTCTATCATATCATGGTATCTATGATGATTCTTCTGATTATCATTTTAGGGTTTTGGTTTTGTTCTTCTTCATGTGGTTTTCACCTTGGTGACTCTTCAAATTCTTGATGTTACTCATCTATTTAAATCGCCATGTTCATCTATTTCCTAGTGGTCACTAGGTGCATGGTGGATGTTGAGTTGGGTTTTGGTTTGGTCTCTATAACCCTAACACTAACTCTCTTAGTCTCTATGTTAATATAAATGTTGTTATGTGCTCCCTTGACCTTGTATGGTCATGGTGTTTCTCTATTTTCATAGTCATTGTGTGTTGGTCGAAGTGGATGTTTCTTGTGGTTGTACACATGGAGTACTCTCTTTCGGTTTATATGCATGGAGTTCCGATGATGGTCGTTATGGTTGAACTATGTTGATTGAAGAGATGTGTTGTGATCTCTATGGTAGACCCTAACCCTAGTGGTCTCTAGGGAAACCAATGCCTAGTGACCACCAGAGATGTTACACCTTGTATGATCGCTGTACTTAGTTGGTTTCCATGATTGTTTGGTTATGATAGTAATGCTTTATCTAAAGGCTTCCAACAATGTGGGAAGTGGTGGACATTAGGGTTTAAAGTTAATTGTTGTTATAGAAACCCTAATTGGTTAACTCTGAGGACCTCTAACTCGAATTTGAGTACATGGTGTAAATGCTTAGCTTGCTTGAGTAATTAGCATGTTAATGAAGTACTTTCTCTCTCCTATCATGTCATACCCCTAATTTATAGGTAGAATGAACATCATAGATAATGATTGTTGTGGTGTCACTTGTGTGACCCATAGGTGGTGATTATGAGCTTGATAAGGCATGATGAGATAATGATGATGTTCTTGCAGGGAACTATGTGAATGGTCTGGTGATCTTAATGATAGCTTTGTGCCCTAATTGAGCTGATATCCTCTAGTGATATGTTAAGGGGTCAATATCCCATGGTAATGTTATAATGGGGATGTCCTTGTGTGTGGCAATGAGATAGTATCAAGTAGTGATGTGACAAGTATATGCCTCATACATTTTATATCTTTTGAAGTTGTTATCTAGAAATGCTTGATAGAATGGATTAGGGTTTGTATGTCCACTTGTTTGATGCAGCCTTAATTCACCCAGTTGGGATAATTAATCAAAGTGAAACCCTAATCATGTAGTGCCATGTGTCATAGATCCATCTTTAGTTCAAGATTTGTTGGATGGTGAAACAAGTATTCCTAAAGGAAAACTCGAATCGCATACTATTGAGTATGTAGGGGTGCAAGTTGAGTGTATATCCTTGTCATCCATAATTCTAGGTTATGGAGGATGGTTGTAGTCATGCCTCAGTTAAAGAATAATTGTGGTCATGTTTGGGATATTTGTATATATGATTGTGAAATGTAGTAGTAGGAACAATTGCAATGATGCCTCGGATAAAAAGGCCGTGTACAACCTATTCTCTAGTGATGTGACATGTATCAAGGGTGGACTAGGTGTTTTTAGCTTGACTATTGTCATTGGTGCTAGTTTGATTGATACATCACTACATCGTTCACTCGTACTACCCGAGTGGGAAGAAGAGCTTAGGATTCCGAATCTTCCTAGATCTTGGACGGAAATGAATAGCACTTTGCAGTGGTTAGTTGGGATTTGAGTGGTAAAACTCAAATTCCACAGGACTTAATAAAAGATATTATACATTTGTGTAGTGTATCTTCTTAGGGTTAAATACGACTCACATTGGATGTTTACCCTTTTCCTTGTTTCCTATACTACTTAGTTGTTAACTTCTCTATATGTTCTTCCATTAGTACAAATACTACCTTTAACATCAGTTAAAATGGACTTTTAATGTTGGTTTCAAAGCCACACCCAAGTGGGAGAAAGTAGAGGTAGAAGACTACAGTGTTAGTTCCAAAACTGATGATGTAGAGTCGGAATTGATTGCAGTCGAAAAGAATCGACACCGGTAGGAACCGTAGTTGTTGGTTATGTAAAAAAAACCAACGCCTATCCCAACACATTGTCGTCGGTGATTTATGTAAAGTCGGCGACTAACTCCCTTTCTAAACAAAAATTGTTTTGTTCATAGTTGTCGGTTCTGTCTAAAACTGACAATATAGACATAAATTGTCGTCAGTTCTGGTTCATAAATTGATGCCTATGTCAAGACATAGTTGTCAGTTTCTTAAAGAAAATCGATGACGTATACTTTAATTGAAGGTTATTATAAATAACCGATGACTAAGTGTCATTTTTTTAATACCATCTTGCAGGCTTGTTGTCCGGTTGGTTAGCAGGATGCAGAACCTATAGTTCAGTTTTAAACTGTAGGTGTACAACATCATGTGATTTCAGCCTATCAACAAGCCACAAAACTACAATAATAAGATGATCAAGACTATATATATACATCATGTGATTCACACACATGTAGAAACACAACTAATTCATTCACATGATTCACACACATGTAGAAACCTATAGTTCCATTCATTCATCCATTTTCACATTCACCCACATGTAGGAACATGTAGTTCTATTCATTTCATATATTTTCACATTCGCACACGTAGAAGCACGTTCATTCATACATATTCACATTAACATGCATGTATATAGATAAAATTTCAATAAGGCAATTCAAAAAAAGTCATTCACAAATGTATATAACCACCACATACATACTGAAATAATGACACCAAAGTTTAGAAATGTCATTCTTTATCATTAGTACCCCAATCATAATCAAAAATTAACTCCCTTTCAAAGGTATTTGCCTATTGTTCTCTTATGTCATCTAATTGTTCTATCATATAGGGCATATGTATATCTAACAACTTTTCCCCCATATTGAAGTCACTAGTTTTAAACACCTACAAGGAGAATGATGTATATATATATATATATAATTAATAAGTTTGATATATTCATATTATCTAATGAGACTACACTTATGATGATCAAGACTATATATTACTTGTTGTATGTTTTGAATGTCTTGTGCAGCATACCTAACAATCATGTCCATATACTGCATCACGCAGTACCCACATGCCCAGCCGTTGTTATGTATAGCACACTATATATTTCAACATACAAAATATTAATAAATAAAAATAAGCATAGTTCACATAAATAAAATATGCATTGGAGTCAAGAATACATCCACATTCTTCCAAACTATCACTTTCTTTTTCTTGTCCACATTTCCTCCAGAATTGTTGAAATATTTTAAAGCCCAATACGTTAATGTAACACATTGAATTTCATTAGTAAATAGTCATGTAATAATACATGTTAATGGATATAAATATAAAAATTTCTCACATGTATAATGGAATTTTTAGATCGTGTCATGAACGATATAATTTGTTCCCCTTAGAATCTAGATAATAAACAGTCATTGTCTCTAGGACAACAACCAGTAACTCCCAATGCTTACCTCTAGTGATAAGAAAGTAAAAAATATATAACTCAAAATTCACAATGAAATGTAATTTTCTTAAGTCAAAAATATAAACAAAGTAAACTTACCCAACATTATATGGAGATATTATCACGCTCTTTTTCTTTTCAGCAAAATATTTAAAAGTGATAGAGCAGTATAAGGTAACTGATGTAGGATCTTCGTTTACAAGAACGATCAAGGATGGAACTACATGAGTCATTGAAAATCTTTACAGAACCTATGTAAGTGGATGCAAAACATATATTGTGTATGCAGTAATATATAAGAAAATAGATCACCATATAAAATAAGGTATATAGATATATAAGTAAGATCTCACCTTATCCATAGTTCTATCATATATGAACTCGGCCAAGCATAATGAAACAACTCCAAAATATCTTATAGAAATGTATTATTATCGTATGATTGGCCTATAGAATCCTCCTCCATAAAAATAATAATAGGTGAAGTTTCAGAATATTCACCTATCCATATTGCCATACCCCTACATTGAGGACTTATCGAGTTGTATAGGTCCTTTGGAAGCCAACTATGTACTTGAGGAAGAGGTAGAGGTGGAGGAGGATGAGCTGTAGTGGGTTTCTTCCCTTTGTCCTGCATATATAATTTCATATCAATTGTCATGTATATAAATATACCAATTAACATAATGTAAATGTACTATACATGATCAGTATATATGACTCCCACTTCAGGCCACACACCTTCTACTTCACCAAGTGTGTTAGCATCTGGGTGGGCATATGGAAATGGATGTTGCCTCCAAGTGGGGAAGACAAGCCTCGGGCTCACACGAACCGCACCATCAGGTATTGGAGGATCATGAATTGTGTTCCCTAGAAGGCGTGGGTAAGCTTCTCCCTCTACAATGACGAATTCTTTCAATTTTAGATGGAATGGACTCAATCTCTACAAATTTACATAGAGTATGTTACATACATACATAAACATATCATCTTTAAAAGACTAGCTACATGTCATAACAAAAATACTTATAGCATACGTGCTAGGTGGTGGGTCTACAGGATTACTCCCAACCACCTCTACAGGATCACACCCATCCACCTCTATCGTAGGGGAAGAGTGACACACCACAGGTACTGTCTGAGTGTTAGCCTGAGATGCCTACCACTTGCTCATTGCTTCCTAGACTCTCTTTTCAATTAACTCATCTACCTATACATGGCCAAAAGAAATACTTTTGGATTCCTAAGTTCCCATTGCAATAACATTCTAAAAAAAAGAACATGTTACCTCAGCTTTTGGAAATCCCCCTTTTTGGACATGTTTGCGTTGTGATGGCCCAACGCTCTTAGACCCACATCAGCGCATGTAGCCTAACAAGTACAAGATAGTCTGGGCTACTGAGAGCAACTATCAATTCATCATGTGTGCCCTCAGGGGTGAACGAGCCTTGCTTCCTCTACTTGTAAAACTCCCACTAATCATCGTCCATATAAATTGTTAAGTAAACATAGCAATCATCAATACTAATTGCTCTTAGAGTTGAATTTTATCACTTTTGTAGCCGCCTCAGTAGTTGCGGGGTTGGTTATATCTCCTTTTTTGTTTTGCCTCCTAGCTATCCACACATCATGGCGATGTAGAGGTGCGGGAGTAGTAGAAGACTCAGCAGTCTCAGCAGTAGGAGCAGTAGGCTGCTGAACATAAAATGTCTAGCCCCTATTTGGGAACGGACTAGGCTTGGATTAGCACCCGTCGTTTAGCGCCACGAGGGCCTGAGCCGGTCCGGTTTTGTCGAAAAAGGTGTTTGGAAGCCAACCCAGTTTGATCCCCGTTTTGGGATAACGGAATCCCATAATCCGCATAATCCCAGTCCCGGTCGAGGCAGGATCGCGAATCTCAGTCCGGTTTACAACCCCCCGACCCCGATCCCTCGCGCCCCCTCCCTGTCGCCCCTCCCTCTCGCTCTAGCCTTCTCCCTCTCAGCGGTCTGCCTCCCGATGCTTCGCATCTGTTCTCTGCGGGCAATACTGTTGGTCTGTGTGTGAGAGAAGTAAAAGCGATGTCTGCGACCTCGTCGAAATCGCGGATGGAGGCCATAGGTCATCGTCGGGCGAAGCGCCCGTGTGGAGAATTTATTCAGCCGTCTGCAACCACCGGTCTACTGGGGCGGCTACATCCCTCAAAATCAAGGTAACCCATACCCTGCCCTGGTCTTCGACTATCTCAATCTGACATTGTCCCATCTTGTCGATGCACAGAAGAAGGAGAAACCCTAGCTCCAAGCCAAATCCCTCGTCTGCCTTCATATTCACCTTATGCTGCGAGGTTATTCACTTCCACTTACGCCTGTTGGAGCAGCTGTTCGCGGAAGCTGGTCGTCCGTGGCTGAAATCCGGCGGTTCTCCTCCCTGGTGCTCTGGCGGCGCTACACACAGCCAGGATTCTGCAGTGCTTCTTCTTTCTCGCCCCTTGCTGCTAAGGTTGGTTACGAAATAGGGTAGCCGACGCTTTGTTTGTGATGTCGATTAGGGCAGACATTTCTGAGGTGGATTTCTCATCAATTTGTGTATTTATTCACCCGACATTGGTTCCAAACAAGTTATCATTGTGTATGACAGTCACATTTTATCAGTCGATGGCATAGTTTAAGGTTTGTCGTTATTATGCTTTTTCCACAATATATCCATCTCTATAGTATTATTGTTAATCGTTGTGTATGACAGTCAGAATCTGTAGTATTATTGTTAATCGTTGTGTTTGAATATGGCCAGGGAATAATACAACCTTTTTGGTTGATATCTACCCCAAAGTTCCTTCTTTCTAATAATGAGCTTTACCCTGGTTGTAAGAAATTGCCAACACTGTCATTTCTTCTACGACTATTTAATTAAAAATGTATGCTTCACTGGACAAACACATCTTTAGTCAACTATTGAAACTTCTATTGGATGTCTTTCCACATTTGGTCACATTCCCATCTCCTTATCATGAAGCTAAGAAATTGATTCAGGAGTTAGGCCTTGGATATCAAATTTTCTAGGTCTGTAAAAACTAGTGTTTCTGTATAGAATACCTAGGTCTGCAATTTATCAGTGTTGCTGTTGTACATACATGTGCAATTACACATCATTTTGTCGACCTATTTTATTATTATAGCTAGTAATATTTTTCAGTGACCCAACTTCGTTTGTTTCAACAGCTAAAATAGAACAATTTTATACCGACATGTGCAATGTAGCAATGATTGTGTTACAGAATCAATTTTGTTGTATGGAGTAAGTTTAGTTACAATCACTGGTCTTTTTTAACTATAACTAATATTTTATCTTTTTTACATTTATTTGTCTAGAAAAAAAGCATAGTCATTGATAATAATTAATTAGAGATTTTATTTTTCCCTTTTCACAACTCTGAGGAGTTCATTTCCTATCTACATGATTATATGCTCTTTGTCTTTCTGATATCTACATTTTTCATTGATAAATATCTGCTTTGTGTGATAAGAGGGGAAACATAACAAAAAGAGATAAAATGTTGCATATATGGCAATACTATTTTCAATTATTGTAGAGTCCAACAAACCAACTTAGCATAAATTGATGTTTCTTCTATGCAAAAGTTGTATATAGACATTCATAGTGATGAGACGTGCAAATCATTTCTAGAAATATGCCTACAAAAAAACATTATAACCAATACTGTGATAGCTTGACACTGGGTCTGAATTCAGGATCAGATATTCTATTTTATACTTTGAAATTGAGTCCATCATTTCCACTCTGAGGCAAATTGAGAAGTCGGTGTAAAATCATCTAATTCACTACTAGGTTCACTTCCTCTTTCCCTAAATAATGTTTAGATTGAGCACTTCTATTGGATGCCTTTCCACATTTGGTCACATTCCCATCTTCTTATCATGAAGCTAAGAAATTGATTCAGGAGTTAGGCCTTGGATATCAATTTTTCTAGGTCTGTAAAAACTAGTGTTTCTGTATAGAATACCTAGGTCTGTAAAATAAATGATTTTCTTGACCCAACTTCCTCTGTTTCAACTCATATAACAAATATGTTTGTATTGCTATAATACAACCTTTTTGGTTGATATCTACCCCAAAGTTCCTTCTTTCTCTCCCTTTTTGGTTGATATTATTGTCGAAAAAATAATTGTACTAATTGATTATGTGCATCTATGGAATAATAAAATGATAAACAATACTTATAAATGGAATCAGTTTCGATTTAGTAGTGTTTCTGTTATAGAATACCTAGGTCTGTAAAAAATGGAATCAGTTTCGACTATGAAGAGATAATCTGTAAAATAAAATGAATATTGTTTTGGATTCTACACAATGGTTGAATTACATTGAGTCTATTTGATCACCATAACATTGAAATGATATCATTATATCATTATATAACATTGAAATGTATTACAGGTCTTCATTTTTGTAATAAGGGGGAACAATTTAATCTACTGATTTAATCTATGATAATACCTAGCATGTGTCATGATTTATAACATTGAAATGATATCATAATATTTATTTTGCTTGAAAGCATCAAACAAATATGCTTGGATTATCCTATCATGGCTTGTTGTTGACTTTCCATGCACTGAAGATGTACATTACACTGAAATAGAACTGTTTTATACATACATGTGCAATTTATCAGTGTCGCTGTTGTAAATACATGTGCAATTACACATCATTTTGTCGACCTATTTTATTATTATAGCTAGTAATATTTTTCAGTGACCCATCTTCGTTTGTTTCAACAGCTAAAATAGAACAATTTTATACCGACATGTGCAATGTAGCAATGATTGTGTTACAGAATCCATTTTGTTGTATAGAGTAAGTTTAGTTACAATCACTGGTCTTTTTTAACTATAACTAATATTTTATCTTTTTTACATTTATTTGTCTAGAAAAAAATGCATAGTCATTGATAATAATTAATTAGAGATTTTATTTTTCCCTTTTCACAACTATGAGGAGTTCATTTCCTATCTACATGATTATATACTCTTTGTCTTTCCGATATCTACATTTTTCATTGATAAATATCTGCTTTGTGTGATAAGAGGGGAAACATAACAAAAAGAGATAAAATGTTGCATATATGGCAATACTATTTTCAATTATTGTAGAGTCCAACAAACCAACTTAGCATAAATTGATGTTTCTTCTATGAAAAAGTTGTATATAGACATTCATAGTGATGAGACGTGCAAATCATTTCTAGAAATATTCCTATAAAAAAACATTATAACCAATACTGTGATAGCTTGACACTGGGTCTGAATTTAGGATCAGATATTCTATTTTATACTTTGAAATTGAGTCCATCATTTCCACTCTGAGACAAATTGAGAAGTCGGTGTAAAATCATCTAATTCACTACTAGGTTCACTTCCTTTTTCCCTAAATAATGTTTAGATTGAGCACTTCTATTGGATGCCTTTCCACATTTGGTCACATTCCCATCTTCTTATCATGAAGCTAAGAAATTGATTCAGGAGTTAGGCCTTGGATATCAATTTTTCTAGGTCTGTAAAAACTAGTGTTTCTGTATAGAATACCTAGGTCTGTAAAATAAATGATTTTGTTGACCCAACTTCCTCTGTTTCAACTCATATAACAAATATGTTTGTATTTCTATAATACAACCTTTTTGGTTGATATCTACCCCAAAGTTCCTTCTTTCTCTCCCTTTTTGGTTGATATTATTGTCGAAAAATAATTGTACTAACTGACTATGTGCATCTATGGAATAATAAAATGATAAACAATACTTATAAATGGAATCCGTTTCGATTTAGTAGTGTTTTTGTTATAGAATACCTAGGTCTGTAAAAAATGGAATCACTTTCGACTATGAAGAGATAATCTGTAAAATAAAATGATTATTGTTTTGGATTCTACACAATGGTTGAATTACATTGAGTCTATTTGATCACCATAACATTGAAATGATATCATTATATCATTATATAACATTGAAATGTATTACAGGTCTTCATTGTTGTAATAAGGGGGAACAATTTAATCTACTGATTTAATCTATGATAATACCTAGCATGTGTCATGATTTATAACATTGAAATGATATCATAATATTTATTTTGCTTGAAAGCATCAAACAAATATGCTTGGGTTATCCTATCATGGCTTGTTGTTGACTTTCCATGCACTGAAGATGTACATTACACTGAAATAGAACTGTTTTATACATACATGTGCAATTTATCAGTGTTGTTGTTGTACATACATGTGCAATTACACATCATTTTGTCGACCTATTTTATTATTATAGCTAGTAATATTTTTCAGTGACCCAACTTCCTTTGTTTCAACAGCTAAAATAGAACAACACTGTGATAGCTTGACACTGGGTCTGAATTTAGGATCAGATATTCTATTTTATACTTTGAAATTGAGTCCATCATTTCCACTCTGAGACAAATTGAGAAGTCGGTGTAAAATCATCTAATTCACTACTAGGTTCACTTCCTCTTTCCCTAAATATGATCATCTTACTTGTCACCACTCTTGCTAGATATTATAGTTGGTTCTCTTCTCTGTCTTCTAAATTGCCTCTTTTGCAGATATTTTATATTTACCAATGCTCTAAATTGCCTCTTTTGCAGAAACAGGACATTGGTTTGTTGAAATTTGTTAATCAATATTCATGGGATTATTGAATAAGATGGGAACTCGTATAATGCTCTCATTAATACACTGTTCCAGCTTGCTTTTTTTTGAATTATTTTTTATGGTTGTTGGAGTGCCAATATTAGATCTGAAGACCTTATAAAAGAAGAGGCGGGTTCTTCATTTGTTATTGAAAAGTTTTGAATTCTTTTTTATGGATGGTTAACCTCAAATTTATATAACACGGCTTGAGATCGTTTTTTATTTTATTGGAACTAATATACAGAAAATATATGCAACTGATGAACAAGGTAATTTCATAGTGTCATTACATCTTAGATGACACTATCTAAGTAAATACTTTATCTGAAAAGATAAACGATATAACGATTTGTGTATCATAATATATTGCAGCACCTACGGGGGTATGTCTTCTGCTGACCCCAAGTTTCGTATTGTTTGGGCAAGAGATTCTGATGCTGCTCTAGTATCTGCATTGCACAAACAATATGACCTAGGCAGGTGTGTCAATGGTCATTTCACTAGGGAGGCTTGGGGGGAGTCAACTGTGGAAATGCAAAATAGGATGGGGAAGACGGCCTGCAATACAGACCAGCTGAAAACTCGGTGGAAGAACTTGAGGAGGGACTATGCCGCTTTGAAGCTTGTGACGAATAAGAGCGGCGTTGGATGGGATGACACAAGGCATAAGCCAAGGTTGCCCGAAAGCCCTGAATGGAGGGAGAGCCTTGCAGTATATCCAATAACCAGTCCCTTAACTAAAAAAATGTCATCTATTAACACTTTAATTTCATAATAAACATTTTTTTATACTTAGGAAAACAAGGACCTTGCTAGGTTGCTTAACAAGCCGTTTCCCCACTACTATGACATCGAGATGATGGCAGGGAGGAGCATTGCTAGAGGACATCATGCAATGTCTTCAACGGACACACATATCCCTTCTGACGTTGCCTCTGAGGATGATATCATTGTCGACTTAGATGGCCCAGACACACCCATGAACACTGGAAGCCAATCTGGGGAACCTAATATGGGCGCATTTGGGATGCAAAGTGAGGGAGAAACCGGGGGAGGCGGAACAGATACACTGAGTGTTGGCGGGAGGCCTCCTGTCGTTAGGCACAAGAAGCGGCCATCAATGCCTCAAGACCGATGTGGGTTATTAAATGAAGTGTTATCTAAATTCACACAGGTTTATGCAAAGGTTCACGAGTTAGGCAGTGGTGTGGCAACTAGAGCCTTTGAAAAGAAAGAATTTACAACCATCTTACAACATTTCCAGGACACTTACCCAGATGCCCCCACTCCTGTGTTTACAACACTTGTGAACGCCATCAAGGACTCAACAAACCGCACCATCTACCTCAGACTTATAGACACACCTCAAAAGATAACCATATGGTTGCAAGACCTTTGGGAAAGGTCCCAAGCTGCCAATGCAACAGCAACACCTTCAATGCCATCCTCGTTCCAAGCTGCCAATGCAACAGCAACACCTTCAATGCCATCCTCGTTCCAAGCTGCCAATGCAACAGCAACACCTTCAATGCCATCCTTGTTTATGCCATCTCACCATGCATTTTTCCCGCAATCCCCAACACCCAACTTCAGCAACAGACCAAGTATGCCATCGTCGTTTGGGTCATCTCACCGTCCATTTTTTCCTTCATCCAATGATGTTGGCCCTTCCAGATCACCAAACTTTGCATCATCTCACCGTCCATTTTTTCCTTCGTCCAATGATGCTGGCCCTTCTGGATCACCAAACATTAACAACCAGACATTTAACTCATCAAATCAGTAGAAAGTTCTTTCATTGTTGTAATAATCTATTTCCCATCCAAACATTTTCGTTGGGCTTAATCTTATTTGCTGAATTGTTGTAATATTTTTATTCTCGTCCAGACATTATTGATTAACTGTTGTAATAATTTATTTCACTGCCATGGTTTTATTTTGCGATCAATCTAATTCACTTTGTATCCTGGAAGCCATTATTTTATGTGTCCACAGTTACATATGATTGTATCCTAGTTATTTTCCTTGTCCTTTCCATGACAACGTTGCTATGCTTCCACTTGTAGGCATAATGTCAACCACTGACCAAACAAAAACACCTGACCTCCTCACGCACATTCTACATACATTGTCTGGTCCAGCTAATCACATTGCTGATACAATAGCTGAGTCCATAGCAAACTCCATCATTGACGACATTTCCGACATACCACCTACAATACCTAGGTCAGTTAGCATTAGGAGTGGCCACCAGAAGGTCTTAGAAATTTTAAACGGTCATGAACAAAGGGCTTATGACCTATATCGAATGAGACCACAATCTATATTGGCCCTTGTGGACAAGCTTGAGAGTCAGGCCTTGTTACAAAGCACTAGATTCATCAGTTCGGTTGAGGTTGTGTGCTACTTCCTACAAATGGTTGGCCATGGACATAAAAATCGTGCTTTGGCCGAGGACTACATTCACTCTGGTGAGACCATAAGTAGGAAGTTCAACGAAGTCTTGGACGCTGTGTGTTCGTTATCCAATGAGTACATTGTCATGCAAACTGCAGCGACATGCACGACAACACATTCTCGTATATTGGAGACCCCAAGGTTCTACCCTTACTTCAAGGTAATAGTTATCCCCTACAATCTTTAATCATTTGGAAATATTTTGTATGTTGACAACCTATTTTGGTGTTATAGAATGCCATCGGGGCAATTGACGGAACACACATCCCCGTCTTGGTTAAACGAGACAACCAAAATCACTACCGAGACAGAAAAGGGAATGTATCTCTTAATGTCTTGGTTGTAGTTGACTTCTCCATGGAGTTTACATATGTCCTAACTGGGTGGGAGGGATCGGCTGCTGACCAACGGGTCCTACAGTCATCGATGACCACATGCGGGTTTAAAGTTCCGCCGGAAAAGTTTTACCTAGTAGATGCAGGGTATGCCAACACTCGGCAATTCCTTGCACCGTATCGCAACACAGCTTACCATATTTCTGAGTACCGAGGAAACAAACATGCCTACACCAGCAAGAAGGAGATGTTCAACCACCGCCACGCACAATTACGTAATGTTGTAGAAAGAGCATTTGGGGTGCTGAAGCAGCGGTTTGCCTACCTTAAAAAGGGGGCGACATATCCCATACATTCGTAGTGTCGCCTCGTAATGGCTTGTTGTATCCTCCACAATTTCATACACCGCCAACATGATGGCGACAGTATAATGGACGAACTACCAGATGACATTTCAACATCTGCCATTCCCCCTGCTGGGGTTGACCTGAGTTCCCTCCAACAAACAACTCAGGCCGATTCAAGGGAGGGCGAGCGTTTACGTGAATCCATTTCTAATTTTCTATGGGATGCTCATTGACTTACAATTGTATCTGTAATAGTCTTCGACATTATTTGAAAAATTGTCCACGACATAACTTTGTAGGCTTTAGTTGTTTTTTTTACGAACTTTTTTCTGGATCCTAATAATATACATGACATAATGAATTGGTAGGTTGTCTTGAAATGGAGAATGGAATGCCTTGCTGTACATGCGGCCTTCAATGCACTGTACGTGTGTATATGGATGAAGTGGACGCGACAAATGGACGTTTTGAAAACAACAACCCCCACAGACCGTATTTTACATGTGGTAGGGGGCTTGTTTCGAACAGATGTCAGATGAGATTGCCTGCGCAGTGTGTACCACCCACAGTTGCCACACTTACTGCAGTTAGGGATGCTATGCTAACACAACTTGCATATGCCCGCAACGAACGCAAGCTATGGTCTGAACAATGTGACTTTGTCAGTTCGATAAGAGCAGACATCGATAGGCTTGAACAAGGTATTACCACTCTACGTGAGAGGTGCCAATATCTTCGACAACTACTTCACATCACGAGCAGTAATGACTCTTCAAACGAGGACGGATACAATACATCATAGATGTAGAACAAGCACTTAGGCCTATTTTATGTTCGGAAAGTTGTATTTGAAATCTATGTTCAGAATCCGACAATGTTTTTACTAATCCTCAATTATGTTTTAGATGTCAATGGATCCATTTGGAGTTCCGAGGTGTGATTGTGGGTTAGATGCAGCCTTGAGGCTTAACACAGAGGATGCAGGGTTGTATGATTTGGCATTCTGAGTGAAAGGTCGGGAGAAATGTATTACATATGTCCTTCTCGTGAGGTGCACTAGTAAATACATACATAATAGGTTGTCGTTGTGTATGCTGCACATTCTTTGTCATTCATTAAATTTCATTATACATTGTAGGGAAAAGATCGGTGCAGATACTTCCGTTGGGCAGTCGATCTCCCCCAACAATTGATTCTTTGAAAGCTGAGATTATGTTACTAACTATCGAGTGCAAGTCAGTGTGGGGCCAGGCAATGAACATGAAGGACTGTGTTGAAATTCATCACAACTACGATGATATATACACCCAAAAAAAGTATGAGCATGACGGTGTAGAACGCTAAGTTGCCAGTCTAGAGGAAGAATGTAGTCTTCTTTTAGACATTCCTTCACCCACGGTGACGCCATAATGTTTAATGGTAGAGAACTATATTTAGTTTGGTGTGTCAATTTACATTGTCCAGCATTCGATGTTTTTAACATTACATCCTTCTGAATTCATCCGACATGAACATGCTTTAGTTATTTATCATAATGTTGGTGTATGTTTTATGGAGGGTGTATGTTTTTTCACTGTTATGTTGATAAATGTTGGCTAACACTGAATATGCATTTTATATTCCCTTAATTATGCAATACACACTTACATCTAAAACATATTACTTACAAAATCTGTAATATGGCTGGGCCTCAAAGGACGCCTTCCTTTATGTGGTGTAGGGAGCTTGATATGGTTCTCAGAGGTATGATGAGAAACCAATATGAGTTGGGGAGATGTGTTAATGGAGTATATACTACACAGGCTTGGATGGAGGCATGGCGTCACTTCCGAAACATAACTGGGGAGCACATATCTTTGACTGAGTTGCAGATGAGATGGAAACACATAAGGAGAGAGTTCATAACAGACAATCTTTTTATTTTAGGAGATGTATTGCCTCCCCCGCCATTGGCCGTGCAACGCAACTTCATGACGACTCGTCGCATTTACCCACCTGGCGTTGCTCAATACCCTATTAACACTGATGAGTGAATGCAGCTGTAATATATGTCCACAACTTTGTAGTTGTTTGTGTTTACCTCGTAACATTTATTTGTATGCAGCTAAGTTTGTTTGGACCTATTTTAATGTATTGAATGCATAAATCACGTTCTTACTTGTTTGTAACTAAGTTTGTTTGGAGCATTTATTTTTATTCAATATTGTCACAGTTATCTTTCTATTATTGATATTTGCTAATACTAAAATTTGATTTATTAACTATAGATTTCATCATCGCGGTCACGGTCAAAGGCAAAGACAGAATTTGAAAAACTATTGATGTCTCCGTCGAAGATTAAAAAATATGTAGAAGAAAACCTTGTTTGCAAAAAACCATGTTGCGAGCTTCCACGTGATGAGGACCCAAATGAGAGAGACGAACAAGCCAAGGGAACAAGACAAATGAGGGCCCAAATGTTGCGAACCTTGTTTCCTCGTATTCACCATCTGTCGTTGCTGTTCGAGTGGCCAAAAGACGCCAGCAAACAGGAAACAAATCAGGTGTTGGACGAACCCTGTCCTGTGTCGTGGGAAGAGTACGACGAGGCCATGAATTGGGCCAACGAGAACGACGAGGCATGAAGTTGTCTGCTTGATCACCAGCTTAGATTGTGTAACTTTGTCGTTGTCTAGGTCCAGGGCAGACCTCTCGTTTCAGTTTGTATGTTACATATGTATTTGCCCGGGAACCAACAAAATATTATCTTTTAATTTATGTGGTATTACGTTCTGCTACAGACATGTTACGCACCTTTTCTACTATTTAATTTAAATACATTAATTATATTATGTATTTGTTATTTAGTATATAATACACATCTGCCAACTTCTGCTTAAGCGGCAACACAACTACACATACCTTATTCTTGTTAAAACAGTTCTACAACAGCAGGACAAAATCAGCAGATACTGACTACGTTGCCAAACAAAATCAGACTGAATCCAGTCTAGTAGCCAAACAGAACCAGACTGCAATCAGACTCAAATCAGACCAGCTGACCAGAATCAGACTGGGTTGCCAAACAAAATCATACTGGGTTGCCAAACAGAATCAGACTGAATCCTGACTAACCCAGTCTAATCTAGTCCAGACTACGAAATCCCAGTCCGTTCCCAAACAGGGGCCTATAGTTTTTGGTGAAGGGCTGCATTGCCACCTAGACCCATCGTGTGGTCATGCACATTCAGTGCACACCTTGCTCTTTGAGCATTGTTGATAGCCTTGTTAGTAAGCACATTGAATTGGTTAGTAACAATCAAGGTCAATTGTGAATAGGTGAATTCATAACAATGTATATTAAATAAAGTGGGAGTGACGCTTAATACCTTGAACTCATCGATATTTCTCTTGGCAACAAAAGCCTCCCACTCAGTCAGGTCTAGGTAGTTCCATTGCTCAAGGGCCGACTTCTTCCTCTTATCAACCTCTCGTATGTATTGTCAGTTGAGAGTTGTCCTATAGTTCCTTAGGATCCTCCCACAACGTTGCATCACCTTTTTATGATGTAGCCTTTCATCTAGTTCAAATATACTCTGCAAAATTTCATATATTTAATAGATTATTCTTTAAAATAGAATTGTAAATAACTTTAAAAATAGAATTGCAAATGATAATATCTCAGACATGGTTCTTTCCATACTAAGTCTTTCTTCCCTTTAGGGACTTTATAATGGATACAAGTAAGAACCTCAAGATATGAAACAAAGGAGTTGCAGTTCATGCCAGTTGGATTTCCTGCATGATCAAAATTCACAACCAATTTTGGTCCATTGCCCCTTTGTTGTAGTAACTTGTTCATCATAGTGATGCCCCTAATTTTTTGAATGTTCTTATGCTGCTCATCAAGTGGATTCAGGGGTGCATCCCCAACCTAAAAATTGACAAAAAAACATATATAGGATATAACTTATAAATGGACACATAGCTAGATATATTGTGACGTGGCACCTCACCCTCATGGTAATCATCATCACGATCATCATACTCATGGTCAGCCATCTTTAGAGGTGTCATATAAAAAAATCAAACTTTTAACATTTAAAATTTAATGAAATTAATATAATCGTGTAAAGTTCATATTGATATAATATTTAAAAAAAAATTAAAAAAATAAAACCATGCCTTTAATATTGAGATCGTTTGTCAATTAACATTCCTTCAGTGATGCACATATAAGTCATCATTAGCTTCAATATTTTGTGTTGACAAGCCAACTAAGAATGGAATAGAGTCATCATACTTATCATAGTACTCTTCTTCATCTATAGGATCTTCAATGAACTATATCTTACCATGAAGAACAACTGACCACTTTTCATTTGTAAGATCATCGATTAAAATACTTGTTTCACATGTGATGCTAATATGAATGGTTCACCCTTCTCGCCAATCTTTTCAAAATTCACTAATGTGAAACCCAATTCATCCACTATAACTCCTTTGGTGTTATCAACCTAATTACACATAAAGAGTGAAATTTGAAATCGACATAGTCAAACTCCCATACGTTTTCAATGACACCGTAATATGACATTTTAGCTTCATGTGGACTCTTATCTTTTGTACTAGAAAAAAAAACAATGAAGACGCTTGAAGGGTGAGTCCACTATTTTGGATGACACACTTATCATCTTGAGGCTTTGTGTACTATGAGAACCCATTTATATCAAACCCTTCATAAGACATAATATTCATTTTTGGTTTATAGGTTAGGCATTTGATATTTTCAACAATACTATTTGGTGTTTGAGATAGTTGATGTAAGACTTTATCTTCAAACCACTTAATAAATGTCCTTTTAGGCTCTCTAGCAAGACACATTGAATTGGCTCAAGGATATTGTTTCTTGACTAAATTGGTATGTTCCATGATGTAAACATTGACGTGATCGATGTTGTGTAAAATGTACAAGTGAGCTTGTTCCCACAGCTCATGGTTGATTACTTTCATTAGAGCTCCTATAGTCCCTTTTCCAGAATAGTCCTCAATATTCTTGTCATTACAAGAGCGTCATTACTACTCAAAAAGTCATTGCAAAAAGTCATAACCTCTCTCGCCACATAACTCTCAATAATACTCCCTTCAGGCTGATAATGATTTTGAAAATCACCTATAAAAACGTTCATGCATAGTTCAAAAGGATACATCCAACGCAAGACAATTGGTCCCAATATTCTCACTTCCCTAGTCAAGTGGACAATAAGATGTACCATGATATCAAAGAATGAAGGAGGAAATACATCTCAAACTAACATAGGGTAACAACCACTTGTCTTTGCAACTTATCAAGATTCTCAGGATCAATAACTTTGTTTCATAGTTTGTTAAAGAAGAAACAAAGTGTGGTGATTGCAAACCTTACATGCTTTGGTAGTATAGATTGAATTTCCAAGGGAAATATTTGTTGCATTAGAGTGTGACAATCATGAGACTTAAGACCTATCAGCTTCAAATCTTTCATTGATACCAATTTATGAATGTTGGAAGAGTAACCCTATGGTACCTTAACATTAACCAAGCACTCACAAAAATCTTTGTTCTCCTTTCCAGACAACGTGTAACAAGGAGGTAAAACTATTCTCCGATCACTACTAACTACTTCTGTTAATTTTTTCTTTATTCCCATTTCACGGAGGTCCATTCTGGATTTGATGCCATCTTTAGTCTTACCTTGTATATTCAAAAGAGTACCAACGATGTTATCACAAACATTTTTCTCAACATGCATGACTTCGATACAATGCCTAACTGCTAAAGAACTCCAATAAGGAAGATCTCAAAATATTGACTTCTTCTTGAATAAAGATTTGTCACTTTGTGTGGGAATGGTACATTGTGATCTCTTACCAAATTCATTGACAAAGTCTTTTACTCTTTCATACACAACCTCCCCTGGTATAGGTTTAGGGAAACTTCGTTCCTCATTCCATCCATTAAATGCTTTAAACAACCTTTGATACAGATGAAATTTTAGAAGAAACCTTTGATGATCAAGATATACAGTCTTGTTGCCATGTTTTAGTCGTATTGAATCAGTGTTCTCTTCACATATAGGGTATGTTTTGGATCCTTTTAAACTGTATCCAGAAAAATTCACATATGCTAGAAAGTCATTAATAGTGTAAAACAACATAGCATGCAAAACAAATGTCTCTCTATGTGAAGCATCATAGGTCATCACACCTTCACCTCAGAGTTTCTTTAAGTCATCAATCAGAGGTTCAAGATAAACGTCAATATCATTTCCAGATTGTTTAGGGCTTGATATCAACAATGACAGCATAACATACTTATTTTTCATACACAACCAGGGAGGAAGATTGTATATAATAAGCATAATATGTCAAGTGATATATTGTTTGCTCAATGTACTGTACTGATTCATCCCATCGGTACAAATCCCAAGTTTTAGATTCTAGACTTCTTCACCAAATTCAGGGTACAATAAATCAATCTTCTTCCATTGTGAGAAATCATACGCATGTCGTAGGATCCCATCATTATTTTTCTTAACCTATGCATGCCACCTTAAATTCTCTGCATCTGTTGGATTGGAAAACAAGTGTTGAAACGGTGGTATTATAGGTAGATACCACATCACCTTGGCAGGAGAGCCAGTTTTAGACTTCCCCAAAGTTGTCATTTTATACCTTAACGCCCCGCATTTTGGATAATCTTTCAAATCCACATAGTCCTTTTGAAATAATACATTATCATTTGAGCATGCATAAGTCCTCTTAGCCTCCATTCCCATTGGGCATAATATTTTCTTTAACTCGTATGTTGAGATAGGGAGCTCATTTCCTTCAAGAAGAATTTCTTTCCACAAAGACAATAATGACATGAAGTTTTTTCGCTCCATCTATTGTTATCCTTCAGATTATACAATCTCAACACAGCGCTCAACTTCGTAAACTTAGTAAAACCTATGTATAACAGTCTCTCAGCATCATGCACAATGTTCCTAAACAAGGAAGGTGGATCGGTGTGCTCTACCCCACAATTATCCAGCGTCACATTAATGATGTCTAGCAGAATCAGTTCGTCCACATCTACGTCATTGGTGACAATTTGTTGTTCAATACAAGAACTACTATTGACATCTACTGATCTCAGGTTTGAAATATCTCCATCCCAGTATCATTATGTATAGCCTTGTACAATTTCGTTGCACATGACATGACTTTTGATTTCGTCACCAGTGCTGACTTTCAAGTTGTTACTGCAATACCTACATGGACAATAGAATCTATCTCCAGGTTGTTTCCTATGTTCCTCTGCAAATTTAATAAACTAATCTAGACTACCAATAAACTTTGGGGTGCAGCGATTCAGAATGGACATCCATGATCTATCCATTATATGATCAAAGAGAAAACAAGTATTAGGGTTTAGGGTTTACATATTAAGCTAAGGATTTATAGATAGATTAGGGTTTATTGTTTTATATTTAGGGATAAGGATTTAAATATTAGGGTTTAGGGTTAAAATATTAGGTTTTAGGATAAAAAGATTAGGATTTAGGGTTTAGTAATGAATGTGTGTATCCCCTATCCCATTCTTGAACACCTAATCTCACTAGTAAGTCTATAATGTGTATTCAGTTTTCAAGAAAATTTTGGCAGCATTTCCCAGCAGTTCTCCAAGTACACTGATGTACATGGGAAAATGCCTACCAACATATGTACTTAGAGAAAAAATGGGGAAGTCCTGACGAAACATCATGAAAACCGAATATACATTATACACTTACATACTAAGTGAGATTAAGTGTTCAAGAACAATACCAAACCGGGGACCAACCAAGATTTACTCCTAATGAGTAAATTTTAGATGGGTTTCTAGGTCAACAAAATACATGTATGTTGTCATTCTTATACCTACGATCTTAGTTTCATCATTCATATCCTAGGTTTTGAGTAACATCATTTAATTCAATTCATTCTTTCAATGTACATGCATGTTCATCATCAAGGCATAAATTATTCATGACCTTGGGAGGGAGAGATGACCTAAGGTAAACTAGAAATTAAGGTTAAAAAACTAAAGAACAAAGGAAAATGATTCTAACTAAGATATAGCAATCCTAATTAACATTACTAATTGCAAGAGCAATAAGTAACTAACCATAAAAAATGATTCACTTTCAACAAGGTATCTACAGTATTGGGCAATTTGGGGATATGTAACCTTAACCATGTTTAAGGGACATATTCATAAACATACATCCAACAATTAATCTATGACACAAAATAACAAGGAGTAATGTAGAAAGTGAATCACATCCTATTAGTTGGATGTGGGTGACATGGTGGCATAAGGGATCTCTATTACCAATAAGTAGGGGAAGCAGGTGCCTAATCTCACTAGTAGAAGCTCCAACCCAAGCTCACTAGGTGACGGCAGATAGCTCAGGCCTAAACTAGCTTGCATCCTTGCCCTCCCAAACTAGAAGCAAGAGCTCCTCCGGCGGTGAGGGAAGAACGACACTGATGAGTGGAGGAAGAATAGTAGTAGAGAGCGGAGGAAGAATGACAGCGGCGGTGAGTGTTGAGAAGTAGCAAGCGGAGGAAGAATGATAGCGGCAGCGAGTGTTGAGAAGTAGCAAGCAGAGGAAGAACGACAGCGGCAACGAGTGTTGAGAAGTGGCCAACGGAGGAAGAATAGTAGCGGTGGTGGCAGAATCTCCAAAATCACTAGAGACCTAGGTAGATATCATGATTGAACAGAGAATGGGGAAAAGTTTGTTCCGCGTGGATGCTATTAAACCCTTAGTCATTGGTTGCTAGAGATAAACCGACGACTAACTCCTAAACTAAAAAAATAGTCTGGCATAGTCGACGGTTGCTAATGGAAAAATTGACGTCCAATGTTAGGCCATAGCTTTCAGTTGTGCAACAAAAAGTGACAAAGAAGGAGCAAAGTGGGGAAAATATTTCGTGGGGAGATGGTGTGAAATCACCTAGTCGTCGATTCTTAGTAACCTATCCCCTTAAAAAAAGTTTGTCTCACTGGCCTTTTGACAAAAGTTATGGATCTTTCTCACGAGGTCATTTGTCTTCTCAGGCGGGAAGAATCTCTTGAAGAAGACCTCTACCATCTGGTCCCAGGTCTTGACGCTCTCGTCATCGACATTGTGCATCCATTCACATGCATTACCGCTAAAGAACTAGGAAAAAGCTTTAAGTAAAGTGCTTCTTGCGGGAACTTGTCAATCTTTATCATATCACAATTTTCCACAAATGTCCTGATGTGGACCATTGGATCTTCATTTTCATCCCATGAAATGCATTAGACTTGACTAGGTTTATCAATGTCGGATCAATCTTGTATGTCATCGCCTGCTTTTTGATTGGCCCCTTGGATGCAGAAGAGGAAGAATCCTTGATCTTCTCCCATATTGTCTGTTCCTCAGCCATTACTTCAGGTTCAGAATCTATGTCTAAGTCTTCGAGTTGATTGTGGATATGCTCCTCCTTGTCACCCAATCTCGAAAGTAGAATCTCAGGTGTCGACTGTGCGTAGTCAATACTACCCGTCTTCACCATGCACTAGTACCTGAAATGGGAAAAATTGATTAAGTACAGTGCTAGACGAATTAAAGAATTTAAAAGATAGACAATTTACTCTTAATTTTTAAAATTATTATAAGTGGCCTAGAGTGGCCGCTTGTAGCACTCGTAGTGCTAAAAATTTCCATTTCCTTGGCAACGGCGCCAAAAACATGACACGACTTTACCGTACGTATAACGCAAGTGTACGCGTCAATGTAATATAGGCCTTGTGAGGCCCGAGTCGAACACAGGGAAACGTAATTATTGGTAGACTACTACTAACTACTCATGATCCGCTAAACTAATTATAAAATTTTGGAAGTTGTTTTGAAAAAGGAAAATAAAAATAAAAGAAAACAAAATAATCGATTAAATGGTTGGTTTAATCAGTTCAAAAGAAATCTCTAGGATTGTAGTTTCACCGTGGGTTCTCATTGTACTAATTTCCTCACATTTATCACAACTCGTATCCCTTTTCGGATAGTGGCCTATAGCTAGAATTGCTCGCTTATGTGATACAATTCACTACCTTAATCTAGGTCAGTTCCACTCCAGTAGTAACCTATGCCCTAAACTCGGTGCATAAAAAACATGTCTCTGGGTTCCCACCATTAACCGTACATCGCCTTTTCCAAAGGATTTATTAGTTAATGTGATTACCGCCTCTTTTTAACCATTAATTCTTCGTCAAAAGCAATTAAATGTATTAGATTACCATTATGGTGATCAAGCACAATGATAGCAATGGAGAAAACGATATCATACCACGGATTTGAGGGACAAATTATGATAAACTATGTAAGAAGAGTCATACAACGATTGCTCGGGCTACTCCCGGTCCTAGAGACAAAGGGGATTAGCCCTGCATGTTCATCTCAATACAAAACACCATGAAGGAAGGAGAAAACATGGAGAAAATGTGGATGGAGATGGTGTAACCCCTGAACAGAGAAGAATCAGGTGATCCTCAGCGCGGGATGAGCATTCTACAGCCTTCAGGCAATGGAAAACTCTGTATGCATCTCTGGAATCTCCCGAGGCGTAGCTCTCGGCTCCATTCTTTGCTCTCTCCTCCTTCGGGACTTGTGCAATGCAATAGAACGTGTCTCCTGGCTTTGGGACGTCTTTTCCTAGGTATAGGTACCACTTACGGCCGCCAAAAGAACGCAGCCGTCTGATTGAAGTCGTGTTGGACAAAACTCTGATCTGACGGTGTCGATACCATCAATGGGGTGTCAATGGTATCGACACCTTAGGGTACCGATGTTTTCTTCAATTTTTGGAAGTCGCCTGAAGCCTTCTCGATACCATCGACCGTTCCCATCGATGGTGTGGATGATGTGATATATGGCTCGTTGTTGGACTTTCGAGACCATCGACCAAGTGTTGATGGTATCAAACTATCTGCTTCCTCTCCAGCTTTGTCACGGTTGCTCTGTCGATGCTATCGACAGACTGTCGATGGTATCGACAGGTCCAAAATTGTGAATTTTGCCTAAAAATGAGAGAAAAACACAAATCAAATTTGAGAAATATGATACTCTATACAAAACAATGTAAAACAAGATGAATTTGATGCAAGCAAGGATAATAGGCTAAAGGAGTTTAACCATGCGATATTAACCACAAATATGAAAAATAAGCGCATAAAACGAGTGTAAAACTAGCCTATAAAAGCGACTCAAAACCCTGCATCCACTACTCATTTGAATTAACAATTATATAGGTCAGAAACTAAAAATATATACATTATTTTTCATATTTGATAAATATTTGCATGTGTTTTGTAAAGTATTAATACTTGTATGTGTCTTTAAATTTCAAGAAACAAGATTGTGATTCAAGATGTCAACTTTTTTAATGGTTAGGGTGATAGGATGAGCCATGATGGGAGTAGGAGGGAGGAGTGTGGTGGTGGTGGTGGACCTAACACTGGAAGGAAAATTGGTCCACCATGGGAAATTTCCAAATGGTTGATTGCAGTAGGCAAAAGACAAAATGCAGTTATTGCAACAAGGTGATTGCTAGTGGATGTATCTCTAGGTTCAAAAAGCATCTAACAAGAGGAGACAAGAATGTCAAATTCTATGGGAAATGTCTAGATGAAGATAAGAATCACTTCAAAGCTCTGGAAAATCACAAAAATATAAACGAATTTGATGATGCATTTGGAGATCACATATTTCAAGAGGTAATGATTTGTGCCAATGTCATTAGTGTAGATGACATAGTTGGCGATGATGATGGAACTGTCTACTACAACAATCTGAATTTTTTATACTATGCTCAATTATTTCATATCTAATATCCTAAGATGTTCTATTGTATTCAATAATCTCTCTTGTCCAAAATTGGATGATTTTGAGTCACATTATGCTCAATTGATAACCTAAATGTGATTAAACATCACATTGTGCTCATTCGACTAAAGTTGAGTGTGTAACTAATATTTTGAACATGAATCTCAGAAATTGAGTGGGCTCAACATTATCATATATGATTCAAACTTTTTAGAGAAGAACTTGAGGAAAGTTGTGAACCAAATGCCAAAATTTATGCAAATCAGAGTTGCGGCTTGGGAGTTAAGAATATACTTGAACTTATTCATACTCTAATGATGACAATATTACATTACAATGATTCTTGATGACTTGAATTAACAATATGCTGACTGTGTTGTTTACCTTACTCAAATCTCATGTCTACTCCAACAATAATATTGAAACCATAATGTTAGATCTCTAATTTGGTAGTAACTTGTCACCTTAATATATACTGAATTTATGTTGTATGATGTAACATGATAATGACCTTGCATGAACTAGTTAAGACATTATGATCAAAATTGAAGGCAATGACATCTAGACGTAGGTCATGTTGGGTTTTAGAGGAGGCAGAGAAGGCAGCAAAAACAAAAACAAATCTCCTCCCAAACCCAGAACAAGGAAACGTGTCAACGTCTATATATTAGGAAAGGATGGTTTGTGGAATCATACCTTGTCCAGAGGCTTGCTCAGCGACAATACCTCACGCCTTGTGCAGTCTTCAACTCTGGTCTTCGACGGTGTCTGTGCAACTCCTGGTTGCACCGGGACTGACGACTCCTGATCTCACCGGACTGTCGGATGACAGTTGTCCTCCTGAGCGGCAGAAACCTCCCGCCTCTGAAGTAGTCCACACGGACCACCTGGAACTCCACAGTCCTTGTCCCATAAGGAATTGGAAGGAGTCGCACCCTCCTATTGACGTACTAGTCGCCAACACACTCTCCTGCCTCCAGTTGCAACTACAGTTGTCTTTCCCTTGCTGCACCTCCCTTTGCAGGTAGCACTTGCTAGGGCTCTCTCTCGGCTACCAAAACCAGAGAGAACGACAACTTTCTAGAGCAACTGGTTGCACTGAGCTGTACTTTGAGAAGCCCCCAATACCCCTATATATAGGAGGGTCATGGGACAGGGTTCTCTATCCTGGGCAATGCGGGACTAAAAGCAGGAGTAGAAGGGTTCGATATTTTCCACAAAACAACCAATTCCCAACCTGAACCGATCGTTTCATAACTGAAACGGTCGGTTGGGGACCTGAATCGGTCGGTTGACATCTCAACTAATCGGTTGGGACCCATGCGCCAGTCGGTTCATTTCTGAACTGGTCGGTTCATGATCCTGATCAGTTCCCGATTGACTTTCCTTCTTTTGTTTCTAATTGGTATCAAATACCAATCCTTGTTCCAATTGAATTGGGCAAGTGAAACGCAAGGACAATTCTCACCAATCCTACTTTCCCAACTTTCTTGGTTGCATCAGTTGAACCGATCGTTTCAACACTTGAAGCAATTGTTTCACCCTGTGCATGAGCCGATCGACTCAACACTTGAGTCGACCGGTTCACCCAGCTCATCCGATCGGTTCATCACATGAGCCGATCGGTTGGGAGTGCAGATTTTTTAGAATCAGTCAATTGTGATTTCAATCAATCTGATACTCTAATCAATCTGTCCAACACCTTGAACACTATGATTTTGAGCTATCAATTAATTGAGTGTTTAATTAAACTACTAAACCCCTTTAGTAATCAATCTAAACATTGTTTGTGGACAAAACTCCTCTTCCAGGTTAAATCCTATGTGTGTGACCCTGCAGGTCCATTTCATGTTGGCAGTGAAAGTCCATAACACTTATGACTTCACAAGCAAAGAGCAGTTCCTAGTCACACATCAGTGCTACCCAAGTGAAAGTAGAAAGTTGGAGAACAACTTTCAATCCTACAATCCGTGAATGGTGTTACATCGAATGTATAATTCCTTTGTCACTGATATCCAGAATGAACTCGAGGCATGGAACAGTCATCCTGTCAACGTTCATTCACTTTCTTGATCTCATAGTAGATTGAGTGAGATATGTATGACATCAATATCACATACTGATTCACACATGCGTGCACACACCTATCTCAATCCTACTCATCAAGTTGCCTTGGATATCAAGCTCCCTCAGGAGGGACAAATCCCATATCTATCACTCGCCCCTCAAAAGCCCCATGTGTCAAAGCCACCCAATCATCACCTTTATAACAACCCATGTTTCAGGACTGTGTTTGATGATGTCAAAGTGTGCCCAATGACATGTGTTGAGTGTAGTGATTTCAGGTCAAAGAATCACACTCACCACCATCACTATGAGTATTGACTGTGACTTCCATGTCATGGTTCCATGTGTCAAACTCACTGTGGGTCTGTCCGGTACACTTGTTCTCTAACAAGTACCTATGTGTTTGGTTTGATATCTCTATATCATGACTAATGAGATTTTGTCATCAACCAACACCACAATCTAGTCTTATGTGTCATTGTTGTCTATCTACCTTCCATAATGACATCTGACCAGGGACATAACAAGAATGTACAAACTCTTAGCATTCGTATGATCTCATCGTTCAGGTCCTGAACCTGAAGGCATACATCATTGAGTAATGTCATTCTCTAGACATTCAATATGTTCTATCACTATCTTATATGACTGAACCAGAAAGAATTGGAAGCTTGCCTTTGATGTTTATCGAATCAATATTAATGTATCCCACCAATCATCCCATGATTGGCTCTCAGGGCATACATACCAACACACTCCCACTTGCATTGTGGGCCAATCACCCTTGAATCATATTCATACTGATCTTCAAACATGTCCCACATGTTACTATGCTCTAGTGCGAATATTGTGAGTTATGGCAACACCTTGCCAAAGTCAGTATAAATTGCATGTCTCACATCTCTTCGCTGTACGTCACACGTATGAGATGGAGTTGTTGTAATATGCGATCTAGTATTCCTTTTCTAAACCTTTAGCCACATTGCATGAGCAAGGATTCCATACTTGTCATCAATGATCGAAATATCTATAAGTTCATCTCATGAACTTCCATATCCATATAGTATCCATTGTTGTTCTCTAACGCATAGATACTCGGCATTTCCTTTTAAATGGTTTTATTGGAACACTCCCAATCATCAACAAACTTTCACTTTTATATATCCTATATATATTTTGTGATTAATTTTCAGTCCTTTCGGAAGTTCGCATCAATGTAACTCTTTACATTGAACTCTTCCTTATCTCCATAGAACTAGTACTCCCCAAGTACTTTTCAAGTTCTCATGATATTCCAGTAAACCTACTGGAAGTAGATAGAAATCCACTCGTCATGTCCCACATACGAGTTATCAGGATGAGCACATCATATTGTTATGTCATACATACAAAATGATGAATGCATTTTATTCTTTCCATGCAAGATAATGGGATGATTACATACATGATAGATCCATATCTATTCTTAGTGTTCCCATTCTTCATAAGAATTGGACACTTGGCTTTGGAATACTAACTCCATGTTACATGGACAGGTTTTCTCCCACTGAATCTGTGCATACTGAACCCTTCAGTACAGATCAGGATGAGCACATCATATTGTTATGTCATACATACAAAATGATGAATGCATTTTATTCTTTCCATGCAAGATAATGGGATGATTACATACATGATAGATCCATATCTATTCTTAGTGTTCCCATTCTTCATAAGAATTGGACACTTGGCTTTGGAATACTAACTCCATGTTACATGGATAGGTTTTCTCCCACTGAATCTGTGCATACTGAACCCTTCAGTACAGATTGCCAATGTATGATTTCTCTTTTCAGGTCAAGAGGTTTTCGATAACTATCTCTATAGATCTCTATTCCTATCACATAGGAAACATCTCTACCTTCCTTAAAGATAATTTCCACTTTGGATTTCCATTCTAGAACAATTCCATTTCACATTAATGTGTGGAATGTGAACATGCTCCCACTAAATCACATATCCCTCCTTTATCTTTGACATATCAGTCAAACCCTTTGACTATATTATCAAAGTAAAGATCCAATTCTGAGTTGCTTGTACTCAATCAATCACATTGATTAGTCCATTGTAACTAATAGACTTCATTTGCATTAGTGGATTCATAAACCTTATAGGTTGTGTCACGTACACATCCTTGTTTTATTCCTCATATGAATGCGGTTTTAGTATCCATATGCCAAATGTCTTAGTCATTAAGTTGCAATCAACAAGCATCATCCTTCTCAAAATGTTATCCATGTTCCTTAACACTTAAGACTCATTTGCACTTATGGATTTCATCCAATGAGTGCTACCATCAAGGTCATACCTTATGGTTTACATGGATATCATTTAGGATGTAATGGTCATAAACCATAACTCAAAATTTGGTTCCTCATATTCATCTAGATAGTTGACTCATAACATGACCAACTCATCACATAGATAATTGAGGTGTATCTGTCAAGGATATAAGAACTCACAACTCCTTGTGATTCTTAATGTCCTTTATTAGTGTGGGGTATTCTTTTATTAAGAAGAATTCAGTTATTTGATAATCATTCTCTAACTTTTTAGAGTATGATTCTTTCTTGATTTAGACATCACCATGCCTTAATCATGAGTTCACTATGATACACTATCATAATCACTCATAAGGATCTCAAACATTTGGTCCAATTATTTCATTCATTGATCTCATCAAGAATTAACACTTTACCAAATTTGCACTTCATCTATGATAATCTTGAACACTTCAAGATATTCATATTGGTATTTCTCTAAACACCATTTGAAGTATTAGCATTTGTTCCAATAGGTATGTAAATACATCACATGTATCGTACCTAATAGGATAATCATTCTTCCACTACCATTAGTGAAGATTAATTAATCATGTCCAAGATATTCATGTCTCTTACTGGTTCTATAACCAAAAGAGTCTAGATTTATCCATCACATGGAAACTAGAAACGAATTTCACATGATTAATGCTAATTTTATTGTTTGAGTTATCTATAACTTTTAGGTATCATTTTATATTATGCATACCATGTATCACAAGATAAACAAGGCATTTCCACAAAGATCATATCCTTAAGGTTGAAACATCAACTTTATTAATTTCCATCATTGTCATACAATATGCAAAAATAAAGTGTTTCTATCTATTGGCAATTATGAAATAGCAGTTCTCAACTCTATTTCATGACCTTTAGGCTGAAATAAAATGAAAGGTACTCATATCTATGGCAGCAACACTTGCTCCAATGATGTGTACTCCTTTCTTGGTCCTTTCACAAAGGCCATTACGTCTTTGTGGATATTGCATATCATATATGACATATCCATATCTTGGTATCATATACCTCAGATAAAGAAGTGGTTCATTTCATGATACCTTAGGTGGAGATCTTCATCCCCTCCTTCATCTTCTTTTGTTCTTCCATATATAGAGGGCAATTCCCTCATACACCCTTTCTCCATGTGCCTTGAGGCTGAAGACGGTTTGGATTGCTGGCTAGCATCAGAACACTTCTTTGCTTTGCCCTTATCCTTGCCCTTAAGAATTACCTTTCTCTTTGATCACATCAAAGATTATGGTTTGTCTTTCTTCATCTTTGCCTCTACTATCCTCATCATGTCCAACAACTCTGTCAACGCTTGTCAAAGTTGTTCATGTTGTAGCTTATCATGAATTGTATGATTCTCGCAACGTTTGTAGTATCATACCAATAGCCAACCCTTGGCTCAGAGGGAATCCTTCTTAGTCAGGTTTTCTACATACCCAATCACATTGAGTGTGTGAATACCTTACTGGATCTCCTTCTGTCTTGGAGACATCATATGTCTCATGTTGTCTCTGCAACTCATAGTTCAGAGAACACAACATCAAGCACTCCTCATCAATGTCTTCCTCGGTATGCTTCCATAAGCATACTTTCAGCCATTGATGTGGTGGGATTGAGTTTAACTGGTCTTGGTATAACTAGGAATTAGAGCTTTCGCTCTTTGAGAACACTTCTCATCATCCTAACCAGTCGTGGAATTATTCCCATTTAATTTGTTGGTCTCAAGGACCGACCACAAATAAAGTGATTTGTTGATTAACCATTTATTTGAACAAAAGGAAATATATGCAATTTTAGTCCAAAAACTCATTTTTGACTTATTTGATTGATTTGAAAAATTGATGATAAAATTAAGCCTTTAATTAATTACCACTCCCACTATTTTAGTTCAATTGATTGCCCTCACCATCTATTCGAAAGATTACAGTGTACAACCTTCTAGTGGACAAGATCCTGAAATCCTCTTAGTCATGGACCAGCTTGGGTTGTCACCCACAACTTAGATCTCTCAGGTAGGCAACTCTTGCCAATTGCATCATATGAAACTCTTGATAAGATGGCATATGCAACTCCTTGCCATGATCATCTCCATGCCTCAAGGTGCTAGATCCTATCTAGGTCACCTTGTTAAGTCCGACCCAAAGCCAACACGATGAATATGCACCCTTCTTGGGCAGACCCACACATTCATCCTTCACGCTTCCACGAGATAAACAGTGCACCACGCTTGGGCGTGCCCACACCTGGTCAATCAAGCTTTTCACGTGTGTCACATTTGGAAGGCATCTAAAACTTAATATATAATGAGGGATTTGGTTTTATATACATATACATATCTAATCACCACAATACATAGTATGTATCATATACATGATATATCCCACAGAAAACATGCAAAATGATAAAAGCAATGATTATGGCCATCCTAATGTGATTCCTTGAGCCAAGAGGAATCACGGTCATCTAGGTCTACATCATATGCAACTTGTACAAGATAAACCTTTTGCTTTGCCTTCTGATTAGATCAACTCATCATATGAATGACTTCTCATCCTGGCCCGATTGTCTGTGTGCCACCAGCCGATCGGTTGGCTCCTCCAATCGATCGGTTCGCCTGGTCATTGTGCATCTTGTCATGGCCGCCACCCGCTCGTCTCGCTCCTCGAACCGGTCATCAATCGATCGGTTCACTCCTTGAACCAATCGTCTAGAACGTCAACCGATTGGTTCACGCCTTGAACCAATCGTCTCATCTGTCGTCAGGATGTCCGCCGGACTTCGACATAATAGGAAATAAAATTCTATCCTATTTTACATTGTATAAAAGGAGAAACCTCGAGTTACATTCGAGGGGAGCTAAGGTAGGAAAGAAATCTCGAATTATTTCGAGTTACATCGGGAATAGGAGAAAGGGAAGATCGATGCATAGACCGAGATGCAAGCAACCACATACAACCATACACATATAGGGTTTATTGGCCATAGCCACGCTATACATCCACCACAAAACTTATTTAAGGGTGACGTGTATCGAGTGCATTGATAATACATATCATATATGTAAATTGGGATTTGTGGATTTAGGATTGGACATGCATAAAGCCAATATTATTCGCATCGTATGCAATAAATAAAGGCAACAAACCAAAATCGATCTTATCGATATTCCTAAAATATAGAGCAGTTGATGTGGCTCTGATACCGTTGTTGGGTTTTAGAGGAGGCAGAAAAGGCAGCGTAAACAAAAAAAAATTCTCCTCCCAAACCCAGAACAAGGAAATGCGTCAACGTCTATATAATAGGAAAGTATGGTTTGTGGAATCATACCTTGTCCCGAGGCTTGCTCGGTGACAATACTTCGTGCCTTGCACAGTCTTCAACTCCGGTCTTCGACAGTGTCTGTGCAGCTCCTGGTCGCACCGGGACTGACGCCTCCTGATCTCACCAGACTGTCGGATGACAGTTGTCCTCCTGAGCGGCAGAAACCTCTTACCTCTGAAGTAGTCCACACGGACCACCTGGAACTCCACAGTCCTTATCCCACAAAGAATTGGAAGGAGTCGCACCCTCCTGTTTACGTACTAGTCGCCAACACACTCTCCTGCCTCCAGTTGTAACTACAGTTGTCTTTCCCTTGTTGCACCTCCCTTTGCGGGTAGCACTTGCTCGGGCTCTCTCTCAGTTACCAAAACCAGAGAGAATGACAACTTTCCAGAGCAACTGGTTGCACTGAGTTGTACTTTGAGAAGCCCCCAATACCCCTATATATAGGAGGGTCATGGGACAGGGTTCTCTATCCCGGGCAATGTGGGAGTAAAAGCAGGAGTAGAAGGGTTCGAGATTTTCCACAAAACAACCAACTCGCAACCTGAACCAATCATTTCATAACTAAAATGATCGGTTGGGGACCTGAACCGGTCGGTTGACATCTCAACCGATCGGTTGGGACCCATGAGCCGGTTGGTTCATTTCTGAACCGGTCGGTTTGTGGTCATGAACAGTTCCCGATTGACTTTCCTTCTTTTGTTTCTAATTGGTATCAAATACCAATCCTTGTTCCAATCAAATTGGGCAAGTGAAATGCAAGGAAAATTCTCACCAATCCTACTTTCCCAACTTGCTCAGTTGCATCAGTTGAACTGATCGTTTCAACACTTGAAGCAATCGTTTCACCCTATGCATGAGCTGATCGACTCAACACTTGAGCCGACCAGTTCACCCAGCTCAGCCGATCAGTTCATCACATGAGCCGATTGGTTGGGAGTGCAGATTGTTCAGAATCAGTCAATTGCAATTTCAATCAATCTGATACTCTAATCAATATGTCCAACACCTTGAACACTATGATTTTGAGCTATCAATTGATTGAGTGTTTAATTGTACTACTAAACTCCTTTAGTAATCAATCTAAACATTGTTTAAGTGTGCCCAACGACATGTGTTGAGTGTAGTGATTTCAGGTCAAAGAATCACACTCATCACCATCACTGTGAGTACTGACTGTGACTACCATGTCATGGTTCCATGTGTCAAACTCATGGTGGGTATGTCTGATACACTTGTTCTCTAACAAGTACCTATGTGTTTGGTTTGATATCTCTATATCATGACTAATGAGATTATGTCATCAACCAACACCACAATCTAGTCTTGTGTGTCATTGATGTCTATCTACCTTCCACAATGACACCCGACTAGGGACATAACAAGAATGTACAAACTCTTAGCATTTGTATGATCTCATCGTTCAGGTCCTCAACCTGAAAGCATACATCATTGAGTAATGTCATTCTCTAGACATTCAATATGTTCTATCACTATCTCATATGACTGAACCAGAAAGAATTGGAAGCTTGCCTTTGATGTTTATCAAATCAATCTTAATTTATCCCACCAATCATCCCATGATTGGCTCTCAGGGCATACATACCAACAGACTCCCACTTGCACTGCGAGCTATTCACCCTTGTATCATATTCATAGTGATCTTCAAACATGTCCCACATGTTACTGTGCTCTAGTGCCAACATAGTGAGTAATGGCAACACCTTGCCAAAGTCAATTTTTTAACTGCATGTCTCTCATCTCTTCGTTGTACATCATACGTATGAGATGGAGTTGCCGTAATATGCGATCTACTATTCCTTTGCTAACCTTTAGCCACATTGCATGATCAAGGATTCCATACTTGTCATCAATGAGAGGAATATCTATAAGTTCATCTCATGAACTTCCATATCCATATAGTATCCACTGTTGTTCTCCAACACATAGATACTCGGCATTTCCTTTTAAATGGTTTTATTGGAACACTTCCAATTATCAACAAACTTTCACTTTTATATATCCTATATATAATTTTTGTGATTAATTTTCTGTCCTTTCGGAAGTTCGCATCAGTGTAACTCTTTACATCAAACTCTTCCTTATTTCCATAGAACTAGCACTTCTCAAGTACTTATCAAGTTCTCATGGTATTCTGGTAACCCTTACTGGAAGTAGACAGACATCCACTCGTCATGTCTCACATATGAGTTATCAGGATGATCATATCATATTGCCATGTCCTACATAAAAGATGATGAATGCATTTTGTTCTTTCCATGTCAATACATGCAAGATAATGGGATGATTACATACATGATAGATCCATATCTATTCTTCGTGTTCCCATTCTTGATAAGAATTGGACACTTGGCCTTTGGATACTAACTCCATGTAACATGGACAGGTTTTCTCCCACTGAATCTGTGCATACTGAACCCTTCATTACATATTGCCAATGTATGTTTTTTTCTTTTTAGGTCAAGAGGTTTTCGAGAACTATCTATACAGATCTCTATTCCTATCACATAGGAAACATCTCTATATTTCTTAAAGATAATTTCCACTTTTGGATTTCCATTCTAGAACATTTCCATTTCACATCAACATGTGGAATGTGAGAACGCTCCCACTAAATCACAGATCCCTTCTTTATCTTTGACATATCAGTCAAACCCTTTGACTATATCATCAAAGTAAAGATCTAATTCTGAGTTGCTTGTACTTAATCAATCACATTGATTAGTCCATTGTAACTTATAGACTTCATTTGCATTAGTGGATTCATAAACCTTATAGGTTGTGTCACGTACACATCCTTGTTCTATTCCTTATAGGAATGCAGTTTTAGTATCCATATGCCGAATGTCTTAGTCATTAAGTTGCAATCAACAAGCATCATCCTTCTCAAAATGTTATCCATGTGTCTTAACACTTAAGATTCATTTGCACTTATGTATTTCATCCAATGGGTGCTACCATCAAGGTCATACCTTATGGTTCACTTGGATGTCATTTAGGATGTAATGGTGATAAACCATAACTCAAAATTTGGTTCCTCATATTCATCTAGATAGTTGAATCATCACATGGACAACTCATCACATAGATAAATGAGGTGTATCTGTCAAGGATATAAGAACTTACAACTCCTTGTGATTCTTAATGTCCTTTATTAGTGTGGGGTATTCTTTTATTAAGAAGAATTCAGTTATTTGATAATCATTCTCTAACTCCTTAGAGTATGATTCCTTCTTGATTTAGACATCACCATGCCTTAATAATGAGTTCACTATGATACACTATCATAATCACTCATAAGGATCTCAAAAATTTGGTCCAAGTATTTCATTCATTGATCTCATCAAGAATTAACACTTTACCAAATATGCACTTCATCTATGATAATCTTGAACACTTCAAGATATTCATATTGGTATTTCTCTAAACACCATTTGAAGTATTAGCATTTGTTCCAATAGGTATGTAAATACATTACATGTATCATACCTAATAGGATAATCATTCTCCCACTACCTTTAGTGAAGATTGATTAATCACGTCCAAGATATTCATGTCTCTTACTGGTTCTCTAACCAAAAGAGTCTAGATTTATGCATCACATGGAAACTAGAAATGAATTTCTCAAGATTGATGTGAATTTGATTGTTTGAGTTATCAATAACTTTTGGGTATCATTTTATCTTATGCATATCAAATACCACAAGATAAATAAGGCATTGCCGCAAAGATCATATCTTTATAAATTGAAACATCTCTTTATTGATTGTCATCATTGTCATACAATATGCAAAAATAAAGTGTTTCTATCTATTGGCAAATATGAAATAGCAGTTCATAACTGTATTACATGCCTTATAGGCTGAAAATAAACTAAAGTAATCCTATCTATAGAGACAACACTTTCCCCAATTATGAGTGTTTTACACTTTACATCTTGGTATCATATACCTCAAAAGTGTTACAAGTTTACTTTCAGGACACCTTTAAGTGGAGACATCAGTCGCCTCCTTCTTTTGTTCTTCCAGATATAGAGGACAATTCCTTTTCCAATGTCCTGGCTTTTGACAATGGTGGAAATTGCCTTTCTTGGTCATGCCTCCCTTGGCCTTGAGAGCTGAAGACGACTTGGGATCCTGGCTATCTTCAGAACCTTTCTTAGCTTTGCCCTTGCCCTTACGCTTGGACTTGCCTTTCTTGCTTGTGATCACCATCACAGACTTAGGCTTTTCCTTCTTCATCTGTATCTCAGTTGTCCTCAACATGCCCAACAACTCTGACTGTGGCCTATCAAAGTTGTTCATGTTGTAGTTCATCACAAACTGACTGTAGGATTCTGGCAATGATTACAGTATCATGTCAGTAGCCAACTCTTGGCTCAGTGGAAATCCCAGTCTTGTCAGGTTCTCCACATACCCAATCATCTTGAGTGTGTGAGGACCAACTGGATCTCCTTCTGTCATGACGCACTTGAACAGTGCCCTTGAGACATTGTATCTCTCTTGTCGTGCCTGATCTTCATACATGTTCCTGAGATGCTGAATCATCTCAATGACACCCATGTTCTCATGTTGTCTATGCAACTCGTGGTTCATAGAGCACAACATCAAGCACTTTGCATCAATGGCATCATCAGAATGCTTCTTGTAAGCATTCCTTTCTGTCTTTGTTGCATTAGGAGCAGGTTCCTCTAGAATTGGAGTATCCCGGACATAGAGCTTTCTCTCTTGAGTGAGAACAATTCTCAATGTCCTATGCCAGTCGTGGAAGTTTATCCCATTTAGCTTGTCCTTTTCAAGGACCGATCGCAAAGAAAAGTGATTGTTGTTTGTTGCAATTTGTACTACAAAAGGAAATATGCAATTTTAATCCATAAACTCATTTTTGACCTATTTGATTGATTTGAACAGTTGACGATATAATTAGGCCTTTAATTAATTATCGCTCCCACTATTTTAGTTCAAATTGATATCCCTCACCATCAATTCAGAAGATTGCAGCGTACAACCTTCTAGTGGGCAAGATCCTGAAATCCTCTAAGTCATGAACCAGCTAGGGTTGTCACCCACAACTTAGATCTCTCAGGTAGGCAACTCTTGCCAATTGCATCATATGCAACTCTTGATAAGATGTCATATGCAACTCCTTGCCATGATCATCTCCATGCCTCAAGGTACTAGATCCCATCTAGATCACCTTGTTAAGTCTGACCCAAAGCAAACACGATGAATATGCACCCTGCTAGGGCAGACCCACTCATTCATCATTCACGCTTCCACGAGATAGATGGTGCACCACGCTAGGGCGTGCCCACACTTGTTCGATCAAGATTTTCACATGTGTTGCATTTGGAAGGCATCTAAAACTTAATATTTAATGAGGGATTTGGTTTTTATATACATATACATATCCGATCAACACAATACATAGTATGCATCATATACATGCTATATCCCACAGAAAACATGCAAAACGATAAAATTGATGATTATGGCCATCCTAATGTGATTCCTTGAGTCAAGAGGAATCACGGTCATCTAGGTCTACATCACATGCAAAATGTACAAGATGAACTATGTGATTTGCCTTCCGAGTAGATCAACTCATCACATGAATGACTTGCTCGTTCTGGCTCGGTCGTCTGGGTGCCACCAGCCGATCGGTTGGCTCCTCCAACCGATCGGTTTGCCTGGTCATCGTGCATCTCATCATGGCCACCACCTGCTCGTCTCGCTCCTCGAATCGGTCATCAACCGATCGGCTCACTCCTTGAACCGATCGTTTGGAACGTCAACCGATCGGTTCACGCCTTGAACCGATCGTCTCAGTTGTCGTCAGGATGTCTGCCGTTCTTCGACATAACAGGAAATAAAATTCTATCCCATTTACATTGTAAAAAGAGAAACCTCAAGTTACATTCGAGGGGAACAAAGGTAGGAAAGAAATCTCGAATTATTTTGAGTTACATCAGGAATAGGAGAAGGAAGATTGGTGCGCAGACCGAGATGCAAGCAACCATATACAACCATACACAGATAGGGTTTATTGGTCATAACCACGCTATACATCCACCACAAAACTCGTTTAAGGGCGACGTGTATCGAGTGCATTCATAATACATATCATATATGTAAATTGGGATTTGTGGATTTAGGATTGGACATGCATAAAGCCAATTTTATTCGCATCATATGCAATAAATAAAGGCGACAAACCAAAATCGATCATATTGATAATCCTAAAGTATAGAGCAGTTGACATGGCTCTGATACCACTGTTGGGTTTTAGGGGAGGTAGAGAAGGCAGCGGAAACAAAAAGTTTTCTCCTCCCCAAACCCAAAACAAGGAAACGTGTCAACGTCTATACAATAGGAAGGGATGGTTTGTGGAATCATACCTTGTCCCGAGGCTTGCTCGGTGACAATACCTTGCGGCTTGCGCGGTCTTCACCTCCAGTCTTGGACGGTGTCTGTGCAGCTCCTGGTCTCACCGAGACTGTCGGGATTGACAGCTATCCTCTGAGCGGAAAAAATCTCCCGCCTCTGAAGTAGTCCACACGGACCACCTGGAACTCCAATCTCCTTATCCCATAAAGAATTGGAAGGATTCAAACCCTCCTGTCGGCGTACTAGTCACCAACACACTCTCCTGTCACCAGTTGCAACTGCAGTTGTCTTTCCCTTGTTGTGCCTCCCTTATCGAGTAGCACTTGCTTGGGCTCTCTCGGTTACCAAAACCAAAGAGAATGACAACTTTACAGAGAAACTGGTTGCACTGAGTTGTACTTTGAGAAGCCCCCAATACCCCTATATATATAGGAGGGTCATGGGATAGGGTTATCCATCTCGGGCAATGCGGGAGTACTAAAAGCAGGAGTAGAAGGGTTTGGCATTGTCCACAAAACAACCAACTCGCAACCTGAACTGATCGTTTCACAACTGAAATGGTCGGTTGGGGACCTGAGCCAGTCAGTTGACACCTCAATCGATCGGTTGGGACCCGTGAACCATTCGGTTCACTTCTAAACCGGTCAATTTGTGGTCCTGATCAGTTCCCGGTTGACTTTCCTTCTTTTGTTTCTAATTGGTATCGAATACCAATCCTTTTTCCGATCAAATTGGGCAAGTGAAACAAAAAGAAAATTCTCACCAATCCTACTCTCCCAACTTGCTCGGTTGTACCAGTTGAATCGATCGTTTCAACACTTGAAGCAATCATTTCACCCTGTCAATGAGCCGATCGGCTCACCACTTGAGCCGACCGGTTCACCAAGCTCAGCTGATCGGTTCATCGCATGAGTCGATCATTTGGGAGTGCAGATTGTGTAGAATCAGTCAATTGTGGTTTCAATCAATCTGATACCCCAATCAATCCATCCAACACCTTGAACATTATGATATGAACCTATCAATTGATTGAGTGTTTAATTGAACTACTAAACTCCTTTAGTAATCAATCTAAACATTGTTCGTAGATAAAACTCCTCTTCCAGGTTAAATCCTATGTGTGTGACCCTGTAGGTCCATTTCACGTTGGTAGTGAAAGTCCATAACACTTATGACTTCACAAGAAAAGAGCGGTGCCTAGTCACACATCAGTGCTCTACCCAAGTGAAATAGAAAGTTGGAGAACAACTTTCAATCCTACAATCCATGAATGGTGTTACAGTGAATGTATAATTCCTTTTTCACTGATATCCCGAATGAACTTGAGGCATGGAACAGTCATCCTGTCAACGTTCATTCACTTTCTTGATCTCAGAGTAGATTGGAAGAGATATGTATGACATCAATATCACATACTGATTCACACATGTGTGCACGCCTTTCTCAATCCTACTCATCAAGTGGCCATGGATATCATACTCCCTCAGGAGGGACAAATCCCATATCTATCACTCACCCCTCAAAAGCCCCATGCAATACTATAGAAAATGCTTTTTACAACAGTTCCTTTTCTCAATTTACAACAGGTGTTAACCGTTGTATTAGATCGTGTGGTCTTATGGGGGGTGCTTTACACAACATGTGATCGTATGTTGTAATAGATGTATTTTATACAACAGGTGAAACATGTTGTCTTTTAAGGAATGACATGTTGTAATATGGGAATTTTACACAACATGTAGTGCATCTGTTGTAATATATATTATACAACAGTTGAACGACGTTGTCTTTCGCGAAATACACCCGTTGTAATAGGGGTATTTTTTTACAACATGTGGTTCACCCGTTGTAATATATATTATACAACAGTCGAAGCATGTTGTCTTTCACTAAACACACCCGTTGTAATAGGTAGGTCTATTACAACATGTAGTGCACCTGTTGTAATATACATATTTATACAACAGTTGGAGTATGTTGTCTTTACATACATTTAACCGTTGTAGTAAGATTGTTTAGACAACATGGTGTGTGTCTGTTGTAATATACACAATTTATACAACAGGTTATGCATGTTGTAGTTCACTAGAAACACCTGTTGTAATAGGTGTATTTTTTCCAGACAACCTGTTGTAATAGGTGTGGATAACACAACATGTGTTGTTTGTTGTAGAATCATACATTTTACAACATATTATTAACTGTTGTCTTTGATTAGAGTTTGAAAGGTCATATATCGCACCAATTGTATTGATCAAATTAAACATATTATTAATAAATTATAATAAATATGCAATTATACTTTTTCATTTCACAAACAAACACATAGTTGAACAAAATTTCCATCAAACCTTGAAAGAAACTCGTACTAAATTTAATTAATATTAAATCATCCATACAACGATTCAATAATACAAAGTACTGAGTATCCACTCTAGAATCGAACTAAAAACTAACTAAAAAAGTTTCTGAAAAACTACTAGAGGGGGGTGAATAGAGTTTTTGAATTATTTTAACAATTTATTGAATTCAAACAACCACAATTGAAATTAGAAGAAAGAGACAGGTGTTTAGAGTGGTTCCAACTATAGCAAATACTATAGTTGTCAGTCCACTACCCGGTTGCTTACCCAACCGGGATTTGAAAGTATTAATTTTATTACCTCTCGAGGATTTATACAAAATACAATACTTTCCTTTACACCCTTTGAACAGCCTTCACCCTGAAGTAGGTGCACCAACTTTGAGGTAGCCTTCTATGAAGTAACTCCAAGCTCCCCCTTGAAGTAGCCTTCCTCTCTAGAAGTAACCTCCCGTTGTACCAGCCTTCTGAAGTAGCTCAAAGTCTCCTTCTTCGCCAAGAAGATCTTTACCCTCTCCAATCCGCAGCCTCCAACCTAGGAGTAGCAAGGAGAGTACTAACAATAATAGGGAACAAGAAAGAAAACAGAAATTACAACTTATCCTTTGTAGCCCAAGGCTTGATTTGCCTAGATCAAGCGTATAGATCTCCTAACCAAGTATGTGAACTTATGATTGCAGTGGGTAGGAGATACTAGCCTATAGGACACGAATTATGAGCTAAGGAATGAAATGGCCAATTGTCACAATGCTCAAATTTCTCACAAACAGATTGCACAAAGTATGCTCAAAGGTTTCTCAAGTGTAGCAAGTGTAAACAAGTGAGTTTGAGTGTCCTATGGCTTGTCCTATTTATAGGAATGGCCTAAGGATGCTTAAGGACGTTCTAGACAACTTCTAGGGGTTTCTAAGTGCTTAACTAGCCGTTAGGTACAAAGTTGTTGCTTTAACAACGGCTAATTAATTAATTCTACAGTTGCTGTCAGAGACCATCTCGGTCGACAAATGGTCGACCGAGACACCTACTCGGTCGAACTTTTGTCGACCGACAGGCTCTCTCGAACAAGTGATTTGCAACGTCTTTTTCCAACTGGCAACTAACTTGTCTGTTGTGTCTAACGGCTACTTTGGATCTTTCTCGGTCGAGAAGATTGTCGACCGAGAGTGTCTCGGTCGAGGAGTTTGTCGACCGAGATTGATCTTGTTTCAAGGTTTCAATTTAGGCACTAATTATGTGTGTGAGTGTGCAAAAGTAATCCTATTTGAATGGGATGACGTGTCTAACTGTGGTGTTTAGCTAGGGAGAATCTAACGCTTGATTTACATGCAATTCTAAGTACTTGTACATTATATTTTTGTATAAGTTTTTACAACAGTTATTACATTGCATGAAAATATAAATATGTAAGCTTGTAGATTTTCCCTTGTTGCTTTGTCATCTTGCACACTCAAGTAGCTCGTTAGATTAATAAGAATGAAATGTTTGTCATAATCAAAACAAAGGGATTTATAGATGTCCATTTAGCCAACAATCTCCCCCTTTTTGAAGATGACAAACATTTCCAAAATATAAATAAAGGAAATATAAAACATATGAGTTTCATACCTTTAGATTACCTTTTTTAGCTTTTTCTCTTGTGTATAAAATGTGTGCTTATTATTCCCCATGAATTATGGAACATGAAATCCAGATCATTTGGGAATATAGCAACTTTCAATGTAAAGCCAAGAGTTTATTTATGAAACTCATTAATTGAGTTTTACATAATTACTAAGTTTTAGTTTTAGTTTTATCTCTCCCCCTTTGTCATTTCAAAAAGATAACCGTTTAAGAATAAAGACTCCCCCTTAATTAGATGTCCCATCAAATCTAATGAAAAAGATGTCCATTTAAAAGCCAAAAATGTAAATAAGAGTTTTTGTTTAAGTAGTACAAATATCAAAGAAGACATCTTCCAAAGGAGTGATAAGCAATTGCTTCCTAATATTGTTAAATTGATCTAGTGGAAGCGGTTTTGTAAAAATATCAGCCAATTGATCTTCCGTATCAACATGATGAAGGGAAACATGATTTTTGGAGATGTGATCCCTTAAAAAGTGATGACGGATTTCAATATGTTTAGCTCGGCTGTGTAAAATAGGATTGTGTGCTAAGTTTATGGCGCTCGTGTTGTCACAAAAAATAGGCGTAGATGAAAGATTAAAACCATAATCGCTTAACACTTGTTGCATATAAAGCACTTGAGCACAACAAGACCCGGCTGCCATATATTCAGCTTCAGTTGTAGATAGGGCAACCGTATTTTGTTTCTTGCTAAACCAAGATACTAAAGCTCTCCCTAATAAAAAACAGCCACCACTAGTACTCTTGCGATCAAGTCGACAACCAGCATAATCCGCATCAGTATAAGCTTTGAAATCCAAGGATTGTCCTTTTGGATACCATAAACCAAAGCAAGTAGTGCCGGCTAGGTAACGAAGAATTCGTTTAACTGCTAGAAAATGAGAATGCATAGGTTGTGATTGAAATCGAGCACAAAGACCAACGAAAAACATAATGTCCGGTCTAGAAGCCGTTAAGTAAAGCAAACTACCAATCATGGCTCTATATAAGGAATCATCAATAGGTTCCCCATTTTCATCCTTATCAATTTTGATAGAAGTAGCCATAGGAGTAGTAGCATGTTTGCACTGATCCATCCCAAAACGTTTCAAGAGTTCTTTAGTATATTTTTCTTGGATTATGAATATTCCGGCAGGTGTTTGCTTAATTTGAAAACCAAGAAAGAAAGTTAGTTCACCCATGAGGCTCATTTCAAATTCTTTTTGCATAATATCACTAAATTGTGTGCACAATGAAACATTAGAAGCTCCAAAAATAATGTCATCAACATATATTTGCACAACTAGGAAATCAGATGTATATGTTTTGAAAAATAAAGTAGAATCTGAATTTCCAATAGAAAAACCATTATCAAAAAGATATGTCTTGAGCCTTTCATACCAATTTCTAGGTGCTTGTTTTAAACCATAAAGTGTTTTCTTAAGTTTATAAACATAGTCACCTTTTTATGGAATTTCAAAACCAGGTGGTTGGGCAACATAAACTTCTTCTTGAATGATGCCATTTAGAAAAGCACTTTTGACATCCATTTGATAGAGTTTGATGTTTTTATGGGCAGCAATAGCTAGTAACATTCTAATGGCTTCAAGTCTAGCTACGGGTGCATATGTTTCATCAAAATCTATTCCTTCTTGTTGATTATATCCTTGTGCTACTAACTGAGCTTTATTCCTTATGACTTCTCCTGCCTCATTGAGCTTATTCCTAAAAACCCATTTAGTTCCTATGATGGTTTTATCATGTGGTTTAGGAACTAAATCCCATACATCATTTTTAGTGAATTGATTCAACTCTTCTTGCATGGCTATTATCCAATAATCATCCTTAAGAGCTTCGGATATCTTCTTAGGTTCAATGATAGAAACAAAAGCCATGTTTGCAACATCTTTGAAGGAAGATCGAGTTTTGACTTTATCATTTGGATCTCCAATAATTAGTTCTTGGGGATGATCTTTAATGAGCCTAGGTGTAGGTTGTGGTTCAACTTGGTGATTATTTGTAGTACTTTGCTCATTATTATTTGGTATGGTTAGATTTTCAAATTGATTTGTGAGATCTATGATTTCTAGATTTTCAGATTTGGATTCTTCATGAAAAGAAACATGAATAGATTCCTCAACTTTTCTAGATATAGTGTTATATACTCTAAAAGCTTTGCTAGAGGTGGAATATCCCAAAAAGAATGCTTTGTGTGATTTTGAGTCAAACTTATCTCTATCATATTTGGTATTTAAGATATAGCATGTGGAGCCAAAAGTATGAAAATAGTCAACTCTAGGTTTCTTAGAATGTATTAGTTCATATGGAGTTTTCTTTAAATGAGAGTGAATAGTTACTCTATTTAGCACATAGCATGCAGTGTTTACAGCTTCAGCCCAAAAGGTTTTGGGTGTGTTATGTTCAAGCATCATAGTTCTAGCCATTTCTTGTAGTGATCGATTTTTCCTTTCAACTATACCGTTTTGCTGTGGGGTGCGTGGAGCAGAAAAATTATGAGTGTATCCTTGAGATGTACAAAACTCTTCAAATGTATGATTTTCAAATTCCCCACCATGATCACTTCTAATGGTACATATTTTATTTTGTAAGAGATTTTCAATCTTGGAACAAAATTGCATAAAAACATGAATAGTATCATCTTTAGTTGCAATAAAATGTACCCATGTATATCTACTATAATCATCAACAATAACAAAACAGTATCTCTTACTACTGATTGATTGTGTCCTCATTGGTCCAAATAAATCCATATGAATTAATTCTAATGATCTACTGGTGCTAAGTACATGTTTTGATTTAAAAGATGTTTTGGTTTGCTTTCCCATTGTGCATGGTTCACAGTTTTCAACTTGATCAAAAGATAAAGTAGGCAATCCACGAACAAGATCATATTTCACTAACTTTTTGATAACATGTGAACTAGCATGTCCTAGCTTTTTATGCCATATTTGTAAGGTATTGTCATTTGCAAGCAAGCATTTTCCCACTACTGATTTCATAGAGTTAGTTTTAAGAATATAAAGATTTCCAACTCTATTTCCTTCATAAACAACATTTGTAGTATTTTCTATTAATAACTTGCAGCAGGTTTTGTTAAATAACACATCATAACCACTATCACATAATTGACTAACACTTATCAAGTTATGGTGCAAACCATCAACAAGTAGAACATTCTTAATTTCGAGGTTTGTACCAACATTACCTATTCCAACGATTTTGCCCTTACCATTGTCTCCAAAAGTGACTGTTCCACTTTTCTTTTCTTCAAAGGTTTGGAATGCATCCTTGTTTCCGGTCATATGTTTGGAACATCCACTGTCAACCACCCATTCCTGCATTAAAATGTAGATTTTGGTACCCATGTGATGGTCCGATATGGTTAGAATCATTTAAATATAGATTTGTATAAAAGTTCTGAATCAGAAGTCCATTCGGTCGACAATTGTTCGACCGAGATATGTCTCGGTCGACAATTTGTCGATCGAGAAGATTACTGTAATGCAAAACCAGAAAACACAGAAATGTAGCTCGGTTGAACAATTTTCGACCGAAATAATTGCTGTAAATTTTGATATGTTACAGACATTCGGTCGGTCGACAATTCTTCGACCGATTAATGGTTCGGTCGATAATACTTCGACCGACTAAGTTTCTATTTTAGTACAATAATGCAGAAAATTACCAATGAGCATAAAATCTTTTGTTTAGTTGAGATAAGACAATATAAATAGCAAGATGGAGCTTTTGGTCATATCTCAACTAAATTTTATTTGACTCTACTAAGTTTGAGGTTTTGGGACCCAAACTAATTCGGAATCCTTAGTTTTATAAGGGCATGAAAAGGAATAGTGTCCAAGACATAAACAAAAATGGCAGGTAATAGAATCAACTTCATTTCTCTTTCTAGCCATTGTGTTCTTGGGTACAAACCTAGTTTGAGTTCTTTTAGGTTGATTTTTCTTTGGAGCATATCCCAAACCTTTTCTTCCTTTGAAAACAGTACCAATGCTTAGAATGTTATCAAGTATATCTTTTCTTCTTAACTCATGAAGTTCTCTTTGCAGCTGAGAAATATCATTCATTTTCTTATGTAAATCTTTTCTTGCTTGATCTAAATCAGATAGCAATGAATCTCTTTCTTTTATAACATTATCATAGTCTAGATGGTTACACAAAATAGGTTGAGTCTGAAAATCTTTTAGTTTAGCTAACAAGTCAGTCTTTTCTTTAGAAAGGAGATCAACATTTGTTTCTAGAGTGAGTAGCTTTCTAGTGCAATCATCTAAAGATGTTTTTAAAGATAAATTCTCAAGATCAATGTTATTCTTTTCAGAAGAAAGATTATCTAATTTAGCAATTTGCTCATCATTTGATTTTATAACCTTCTTTAGTTTCTTCTTGACATCAACATACTTATCATGAATTTCTTGTATACTAGTGACTAACTCTTCTTTTGAAAGATCAAGTAGACTTACCTCTTGAGATTTTTCATCATCTTCTCTTGCCATTAGACAATCCACGGTTTCTTCTCCGCTTTCACTGTCACTTGATTCGTCCCATGCATCTTTATAGGCTTTTTCTCCCTTCTTCTTGTGTGAGCTTTTCTTTCCTTTCTTTGCTTTAGGACATTCATTCTTGAAATGCCCTTTCTTCCCACATTCAAAGCACCTAGGAGGGGTAGAAGAAGAGCTGGAAATGTTGTTAGATTTAAATCTTTTGTATTTCTTACCATTTACTATTAAGGCTTCTTCTCCCTCTTCTTCACTTGACTCCTCACTTTCTTGTGTGACAGCTTTTGAAGCTTTTAGAGCCACATCCTTCTTCTTTCCTTGCTGAAGTTCACGTGCTCTTCTTTCTTCCTCTTCTAGAGTTGCTTCATGAGCTTCTAAGTTGCCAATAAGTTGCTCCATTTTCAGTCGAGTGAGGTCGTTTGCTTCTTCAATGGCTGTCACCTTTGGCTTATATTTTGGAGGAAGTGAACGAAGGATCTTTGATACCTGATCTTCTTCAGGAATAGGTTTTCCTAAAGCACTTAAACCATTAACAATAGTAGAGAATTTTGCAAACATTTCACTAATTGATTCATTAGTATCCATACGAAAGTGTTCAAATTTTTGTTTAAACATGCTAATCTTGGAATTTTTGACTTGGATTGTACCTTCATAGGTTATGGACAGTCTATGCCAAATATCATATGTTGTGTCACAATTAGATATTCTATTAAATTCTCCTACTGAAATAGAACAATATAAAATGCTTACAGCTTTTGCATTCATTTGGGCCAGCTTTACCGTGTTTGCATCCCATTCTGCAAATTCATTTTGAGGAAGCACATATGGAGTAGACACCATTCTCCATAAATCCCAGTTGATGCCTTGGAAGTAGAATTGCATCCTTCTCTTCCAATATTGGTAGTTTGTTCCATCGAACGCTGGGGGCCTAGCAACAAGTGTCCCTTCAATGTTGAGGTTGTTGAGTACTCTGTCACCCATTTCTTCAAGATCTTGTTAGGGTTCCTTGAAGCCTTGCTCTGATACCAATTGAAAAACTACTAGAGGGGGGTGAATAGAGTTTTTGAATTATTTTAACAATTTATTGAATTCAAACAACCACAATTGAAATTAGAAGAAAGAGACAGGTGTTTAGAGTGGTTCCAACTATAGCAAATACTATAGTTGTCAGTCCACTACCTGGTTGCTTACCCAACCGGGATTTGAAAGTATTAATTTTATTACCTCTCGAGGATTTATACAAAATACAATACTTTACTTTACACCCTTTGAACAGCCTTCACCCTGAAGTAGGTGCACCAACTTTGAGGTAGCCTTCTATGAAGTAACTCCAAGCTCCCCCTTGAAGTAGCCTTCCTCTCTAGAAGTAACCTCCCGTTGCACCAGCCTTCGGAAGTAGCTCAAAGTCTCCTTCTTCGCCAAGAAGATCTTTACCCTCTCCAATCCGCAGCCTCCAACCTAGGAGTAGCAAGGAGAGTACAAACAATAATAGGGAACAAGAAAGAAAATAGAAATTACAACTTATCCTTTGTAGCCCAAGGCTTGATTTGCCTAGATCAAGCGTATAGATCTCCTAACCAAGTATGTGAACTTGTGATTGCAGTGGGTAGGAGATACTAGCCTATAGGACACGAATTATGAGCTAAGGAATGAAATGGCCAATTGTCACAATGCTCAAATTTCTCACAAACAGATTGCACAAAGTATGCTCAAAGGTTTCTCAAGTGTAGCAAGTGTAAACAAGTGAGTTTGAGTGTCCTATGGCTTGTCCTATTTATAGGAATGGCCTAAGGATGCTTAAGGACGTTCTAGACAACTTCTAGGGGTTTCTAAGTGCTTAACTAGCCGTTAGGTACAAAGTTGTTGCTTTAACAACGGCTAATTAATTAATTCTGCAGTTGCTGTCAGAGACCATCTCGGTCGACAAATGGTCGACCGAGACACCTACTCGGTCGAACTTTTGTCGACCGACAGGCTCTATGGAACAAGTGATTTGCAACGTCTTTTTCCAACTGCCAACTAACTTGTCTGTTGTGTCTAACGGCTACTTTGGATCTTTCTCGGTCGAGAAGATTGTCGACCGAGAGTGTCTCGGTCGAGGAGTTTGTCGACCGAGATTGATCCTGTTTCAAGGTTTCAATTTAGGCACTAATTATGTGTGTGAGTGTGCAAAAGTAATCCTATTTGAATGGGATGACGTGTCTAACTGTGGTGTTTAGCTAGGGAGAATCTAACACTTGATTTACATGCAATTCTAAGTACTTGTACATTATATTTTTGTACAAGTTTTTACAACAGTTATTACATTGCATGAAAATATAAATATGTAAGCTTGTAGATTTTCCCTTGTTGCTTTGTCATCCTGCACACTCAAGTAGCTCGTTAGATTAATAAGAATGAAATGTTTGTCATAATCAAAACAAAGGGATTTATAGATGTCCATTTAGCCAACAGTTTCACACATTGGTCTATGGTAAAGAACAAATGTCTCCCCCACATGTCACATAATCTTATGTGTGCTAAAGAACACATGTCGCCCACTCGTTTCAGACCTCATCGATTTCTTCTTGGTTGAAGCAACGACCAATATACTTCGAATAATACTGCAATCATATGACAAATATATCAACATATTGTGATATTTTCAATTTATTTAGAAATTTGAACAAACTAAAATAATATAATGTTAAGTAGCTTACACATTCAGGAATATTTCTATTTTTCGCATCAAAGATGTCTTTCATATACTTCAGCACATAATACCCGCAATCTGTATTGTTCGGCTGCTTTATTTCTAATCTTATTTTTTGAATTATAAATAAGTCGTGTGCATATTATATTTTTAATAAGTTTGAGATGGCAGAAATTTTAATAATAAATATTAATGGTTCTTTGAACTCCAATGGGCTAAAATTTAGGAGAAACCTATCTTAACTTCAATGTAATTTTGAAAAGAAAATTACACATATAATTGTCCATTTAACTGACATACACATTCATTTTCATTCAATTGAGACAATTCATTAAGGGCACATGTAAGTTGAATAAGTAACCCTTTATCTTAATAAAAAGGTATTAGATTTTCTAGAAACACCAAGATAAAACTATTTGCAATAACAATGTTCACGGTCAACATCTTGGAAATGACTTGTTCTCATCTAAACTGAATTTAAGAGTATTGAAATTTAATTTAGCAATGATGTTAAGCTATTTTTGAATTTCTGGATAGACAAATTGAACTATACATATGAAAGTGCCATCACAACATACTAAACATAATTCATATGTGGATTTCTAATTCTTATTCTCAAATAGATTAGTTACTTGCATGGGCTTTACACAATAAAATATTAGATGATTGCACGGCACAGTAAATTAACAAATTTTGGTGCATTTTCATTGGAAAAAGTAAAAGCTTAACGAACTCACAGATTGACTTTAATATATTATAGAGCAATATATATAAAATTCCAAGTGTACCTCCAAAAAAGGGTGAATTGAACTGTCCTGGCAGAATGGAAAAAGAAAGTTAATTTGGAAGAGTAGTAACTGATCGATTTGAGAGAACTGCAATCCGAATCTGCAACTTCATTTGCATACATGTTCATGTTAGTATACAACAAAATTCAAAATCATACCACCTTGTGATGCGGCACACTTGACAAAGCTGAAATGTGTATAATTTTGAGAAAAATCAATTAGACATATCTTGTAAACATGTGTTTATGAGTGTTAATGTAGCACCAATCAATAACATAAGTTTGCGTTCTTTTCTAGGAAATAGGAACAAACTCAATAAATAGGATTTAATCACATCAACTCCACCGAACAATGTTCGCCACAGTGTCAGGCTTCGCTGATCCAGTAAATCCAAGCAAACTTGTTGAAGATAGCGTGAATAATCTGTCATGGTATACCTTACAAAGCTTGCACGCTCGTTCCGAGCAGCAATAGACTGCATGCTGGCGACAAACCCTCCCTTATACCATCTGCTACACATATATGATACCATGCTTGTTTGGTTTCTCCTCTACTTGGTGATGGGGTTGAACCTGAAGTCTTGAAATTTGCTACTATAACATGGTTTTAACAACACGATGTTGTGTAGCATATTGTACCACTGAAAGGATGGATATATAAAGCCTACTTGTCTTAGAAACTGTGATAACATTCAGGTTTTTACCAAAGATAAAAATGCAGTGGAGTACATAATAAAAATAGAATTGAAGGAAACATTTTACAGTTGTCGATTGTCGTCACAGGGAGAAGCCAGGAAATGA